>LNAC01000010.1:2142049-2825263 GCA_002007465.1 Ailurus styani | reverse complement strand
AGGGGCCCCAAAAAACCATTTTTTTTTTTTTTTTTTTTTTTTACATGCACATCTTGTTGCTTCTAATTGGTGTGTAATATTTCACAAGTTTGTATATACCACATTTTACTCAGCCATTCTTTGAGTTGCCTACAGCTTCTTGTTCTAACAAAGAAAGTCAAAGTAAATATCTGCCCTCTTGCTCTCATACAGGCCATGTGAGAATTTCTCTGAGACATGCATCCAGAACCAGGAGCCCTGGATCAAAAGGCATACTCAAATGTAATTTTACTAACTACCGTCATGTACTTCCAGAATGCCTTTGCCAGTATATACCCTCAACAATAACTCCTTTCTCTCACTTTTCAGCGCCCCTGCTCCCCCCTTTTTTTGGAGGGGGGTCTGGCTGTCCCTACTTTTCTACACTTATATCTCCTATCTCAAAAATGTTATTGTATTAAGACTTAACAACAGGATGGTAGAAATTTGGTTTTGGTCAAGATTTCTGTCTTGTAATATTAAGGTAATATATAGTAAAATAATTTGTGAGATTTATCTGTACTTTTATCTGTAGCTAATAATCATTTTTTTCTTTGCCTTATAGTTATCTGTATATTTGTTTTAGGTCCTATAATCTCAAGCTACACCTGTAGCTACAATAAAGATAGGAGCTACCCCTTAATATTCCAGTATTCATCCATGTAATCATCTATTTATTAAAAAATTTTTATTAAGCACTTCTTTAATGACAATAGTTTTCTAGGTACTAAGAATAGAGAAATGAGTAAGACACAGTTCCTATCCTAAGCTTCTCATCTCACGAGTGGAGAAATGCATGAAGATAAATTACAAAAAATGCAAAATGGTAACTGCGGTCATAAAAGTATTTGCATATATATAGGGTATCTCCTTTATATTTTGTTTTTGCTTCTCTGGCCTTGGGGCATGAGAAAACAGAGCAAGTGCAAGCTCTTACTTTCCTTTTTCTTGTTTATCTATCTCATTCTTTGTTACTGAAGAACAAGTACTATGATAAGAAAACAAGCAAAACCACCTCTTAAATGTGAATGAGTCAGAATTGAACTCAAGAAGGTTTTCTCTGAACATGTACCTAAATACTCATTCTGAAAGCAAGCTAAAAGGGTAAGACAAATCATAATTAAATACTTCTTAGGAGACATCCTAGGCATTAATAAGCCAAGGAGAGTAAAAATCCCACTTTTGATACAAGTTTGGTAGAGCTTGGCTTTTGCGAATCACATCTTGTTTCTGGTATGAGAGGTGGTCAGGAAACCAGATTGCCATAGTACCTGACCCTTCGTAAAGAAGATATGTTAAGTCTTAGCCTCTTAACAGTTGAAATTTGTTGGAATTAATTCCTCTGGGAGAGACCAAGTAAACTCAAATCATGGTTTTGAAACGGTCTCTATATGTTGGCTAGACATATCCATTCCAAGTTGAAGAGTCCAGGAAAAAGAAATAAAGGAGGGTAATGATGGATACCACTAACAACTTTTCCCAATGAACCTGATAAAGAGACCTTTTTTCTCTTCTCTCATGTTTGCAATTTGATTGACACATGTAGGCGGCATGAAGTGGGTAGAAATACGCTGTTTCAAATTCTAGAACAGTAAGACACAAGTCACAGAAGAGAGGAAAAAAACGTCGTCAGAGTTCTGTCTTGGAATGTTTCTCAGAGGAAGAAATATTTGAGGGAAGTCTCGAAAGGTGACTCACCAAGTGAGTTCACCAGGTAAATGAGGGAGAGAGGGACATTTCTGATAGCCTAGTATCTGCAGTAGCACAGAGGCAGGAAGCAGCCTGCTTGGTTCAGGAAGTTAAAAATAGTTCATTAATACTGGAGCACAGACAGTGTTCGAGGGCCAAGAAAGCAGAGTTGTGTGAAAGGAGCTTGGAGGGTAGGTCTCATGAGAAAAAAAGTTATAGTTTATTTTAGAGCAATGGGAATCCTCTAACATTCTTTTTTTTTTTTACTAGAAAAACTATCTTTATTATAGAAAATTTGGAAAATGTAGAAAAGTAAACAAGATTAAAATACACTTACTCACTATCCTCTCAATCCGAGCCAACTGCTGTTAACATTCCTTTCTGCATCACCAGCCCCATCCATATATGCATCTATCTATATTTTTAGTGAATTACTAATATTTTAGCTTACTATATTTTTAGTTTATAAATATATTTTTAATTTTTAAAAGTCTTAATTCTGGTTAGTTAACATACACTGTAATATGAGTTTCAGGTGTACAATATGGCGATTCAACACTTCCATACAACACCTGGTGCTCATCACAGCAAGTATACTTCTTAAAGTTTATATATATTTTTCATTTACTAAATAAAGATTGCAATGTTTTGCAGTCAGCATTTTTACTTAATATATTGTATTATTTCAGTCATTATATTCCTAGAGTACACCATATTCAGAACGAATCTCATTTTATCTAAAAGTTAAATTTTAAGAGTGAAATGACGAAACTCCACATTGCTGAGTTTATTCATTTTGAAAGGAGAGAGGAAATAAATAAATATATTGTACAGTAGTTATTTCTAGGGTGTGATAATATGGATAATTTCTATTTTATATACAATTGTTTTTTTTTTCTCTAGATGATTTCATTTAGTCTTCAGACTTTTTACACCAACTCTATAGTATAAATGATATGTAAATTCCCAAATTTGTTTTCCTGGACCAGCTTTTCCCCATTAACATGTTTCATGTAGTTATTTGTCTGTCTCTCTAATCATCTAGTAGGCATTTCAAACATAATATGTCTACAATCAATTTCCTCTTCTTACCTACCAAACTTGCTCCTTACAGTCTCCCAGTCTCAGGTGATGACAGTTCCATCCTTGCTCAGGTAAAAGATCTCTGGGAAAACACGTGGCTCTTCAAACTCCATGTGCTATCTATTAACAAATCCTCTTGGTCTACATTTAAAATCTATCCAGAACTGAACTGTTTCTCATCGTTTACACTGCCATGATCTACCAACCCCCACCATCTTAGTCTACACTACTGTAGAAGTCTACTAACTTGTCTACCTTCGGGCCGGGGTGTACTAACTCTCCAGTTTGTTCACAACTCATCAGTGGTTTAAAAACACATACAAGATTGTTTCATTTTTCTGCCTAAAACTTTCCAGTGGCTTTCTGTGTTATTTGCAGTAAAGTTTAAAGTTTATAGAATGCTCCACAAAGCCTTGCATAACCTGACCTCTTTATATCTCTGACCTTATTCTCTATGCTCCTTATCTTTGCTTTTGCTATTTCAATCATACCCTCCTCTGGAAATAAGCCAGATATGCTTTTGCCTCCGGGACTTTTACATGTTCTTCCCTCTCTTGGATACTTCTTCTACGTAATGTCTACATGACTCAGTCTCTTACTTGGTTCTGTGCCTTTTCTTCCTTTATTTTTCTTTCTTTCTTTCTTCTTTCTTTCTTTCTTTCTTTCTTTCTTTCTTTCTTTCTTTCTTTCTTAATGTCACTTTTTCAGAGAAGGTAATAGGGTTCTCAGCCTTTCCTGATTACCCTATTTAAAATAACTGCCTCTTTTTATGCTGTATTTTATTTACTATTATCAAATAATAATACAACTTATTAATAGTTAATTAATATCTCCTTGTGCCTCAATATATGATCCATGAGTGCTGCGATCATTTTGTTTGTCTTTTGCTATAACCCCAGTAATACATAACTGCTATGTCATTATATTTTTTGGTAAGTAAACAGATAATTGAAAAAAAAAAAGATTTGTATAAATTAGACATTCAAAATGTTGAAAAATTATAAGTTTCTGGTATCTGGCTGTTAATTTTATAATTACATTCAATTAATGCTTTATCTATAAGTGTATTTCATCTAAAATGAACAACTTTGGATTCATTATGTCAAAAATCCATTGCACTTATAGGGATGGATCATAAAGTGTTACAGCTCATACAGCATTAGAAATGATTTTTATTTCACTTAGACAAAAAGTATAAGATTCTTACTAATGATTTTCCATAAATCATTATATTTATATAATAAGATGACCCTCCAACCATGTTGAATTTTTTTGTAGTATTTCTTGATGTCAACCACATATTTTATTCCAAGTCATGTAGGATTGAGAGGTAAAAAGGAAGAAAAAAATTGAAGTTGTTTAAAAAATTAAAAATGCTTAAAATTATTATGTTGAAAGAGGTTCAGAACATAGTATTCTAAAATATAGCAACTTGTCCTATAGAATATTTTAAATTCAAGGAATTTGAGAAATGACAGGTGC
Organism: Ailurus styani; assembly: GCA_002007465.1. NCBI lineage: Eukaryota > Metazoa > Chordata > Mammalia > Carnivora > Ailuridae > Ailurus > Ailurus styani. The sequence goes on along the minus strand of LNAC01000010.1, from coordinate 2,820,991 downwards.
AGGGAAAACTCTCTGACCTCCCCCTTAGCCCCTGAAGCAGGTCATAAGACCCTCATGTGAGAGGTTCCTTCCCTATACCCGGGGGAAAGGAGCATCCTTATCTCCAAAGATGAAGGGAGGCCAAAAGGAATCTGAAGGAACAGGCATTGTTGTTTCCCCATTTACTATCCTTAGTTCATACCTTTTTGTCTTATCATATTTTTCTATGACTTTTCACTCTTCATCAAAACTAGTATGAAAAGACTCAGACTTAACCTTTTCTTCAGGTCTTTGTTTCCTTATGAAGGCTCTCTATCACACAGAACTTCTAGTAAATACATTTGTATGCTTTTCCCTTGCTAATCTACCTTTTGACAGTCTCTTTTAAAGAGCCACAGCCAGAAAACCTAGGAAAGTAGTAGGAAAAGTAATTTTTTCTCCCTTATAAAAGTATTCAAAGTTTTCTTATTCTAAAGCAGAATAAGGTGTTTTAGATAATTTTACTGTGAAATGACATGAAAGAAAATATTTTGTTTTATATATTTAACATATGCATATAAATGAATAACATATTTAGCTAGTTAGAAAAAAGATAGGTAGATGTACTAAATTTGAGACTTGGGTTTTTAGCTGACATGTATATTTCAAGGTTTCATATTCACTTAGCACATATTTCTGTGTCTGAAAACATACTGATTTTTTTCCCCTCAGGCTATCCATAATTCAATCCTTTTTTTTTAAGTTAGGAAGTTCAATTATGCTTTAGTCTTGGCTTTTAGTCTTGACTGTGAAACACAGGCTCTGGATCAAAGGGCTTAAAATCCCATCATCCTAAAGCCAGTAAGTGACAGAAAGGCTTTTCAATAGCTCTATAGACACCACTTACATTGAGTAAATTATATGCCACAGTAATACATTTTTCAGAAAGTTTTAGACCACATAATGGGCACAGGAATTCTATCAGTTTGGTTTCTTCATTCAGGAAAGATCTGTAACATAATTTCTGTGCTGATGTTTTATATAAGCCTCAGATTTTATTACACCATCTTATTTGAAGTATAGATGATAGTCAAGCAACTAATTATGGAATGTAAAGTTCCAACAATTAGGTGACAAACAAGTTTTAAAAAAGGAAAGAAAAATAATTAGTGTTGAAAATGCAAAACTTATAGGTAAATCTGTCAGTTTACTGCCAGTGGTATCTTAATTCCACTCACCCAGTTTTTTCAGCTATAATAAAAAACACTAGCTATGATAAGAAATCAAAAGGTTTAAATCAAAACAGTTGGGACACAATGAAAACAATTAATTTAGCTCTTATTCTACCAATATCATATTGAAAATATACAGTGTTAAAGATTTCTGCTTCATATAAAGAATGATGTAAGATGAAATATCTTAATGCGAGGAATGCTTATGTTCTAACTTACAGACTGTCACAGCATTCCACTCCCAGTGACCCCAATCCACTTCTTATTTCTCATATAACAACCACTTCATAGCCCTATAGTTCCATAGCTCTGTGGCATCTGCCCTGGAAGGGTAGGAATTCTTGTTCTTCCTCGAATGACAATAGTCAATGTGAGAAGGAATGGGGAATCTTCAAGGCAGTAAACAGATGTAAAAATCTCCTTGTCCTGCTTCCCAACAGCTGTCAGTCACAGGATATCCACAACAAGACACCCCTGAGAACAAAAGTTAGCTATCTCTTCATGTTTGTCATCTTCATAGAAGACTCACAGCAGGCAGGATAGCAAGACTGGCTACCTGGGAAATACAAGCTTGGGGATATAGAACAATAAGAATGGCATTCAACAAATGAACGAGTATGGTAGGGCACTTCACTGGATGCCTGTTTAGCACACATGACTCCAGTCTCTCGGAGAATAATGGAGATCCCAAGAGAATTAACAACCAGCTTGTATCAAACATTCAGTTTCGGCTAAGGCATGTGCTCTCCGCTTTACATTGTCAAAAACATCCAAGTACTGGGTGTTGTGCTCTACAGATTAAGACAATGCCTCGTTCTTCTTTTTCACAAATAGGATTACCATACTATTTGTTTTCTTGCTTAAAACACTCTTTGTTGTTGTTGTTCCTGTTTTTACCCTCAAATGCTTGATTGACAATACCCTGGGAGATGTCATAGTTCTGTAGCAATCATTGTAGTATCCTTGAGCAACAGAGATGCTGTGAAGACTTTTTTCCAGGTATTTTGTCAATGAACCAGAAAGATGGCCTCTTATAGGGCTTACTTATACAACACCAATATAAACTGATGTCTACTTGAAGAGCAGATAAGGAAGAAGACACTAAATGGTGCAGGGGAAAAAAGGAGACTAAGTTCATTAAGGGTCTCCATCTGAAAGCAGCATGTGCGGAATGTCAATTTAATAATAGAATTGACAGCTCTTCTCTGGTGTCACTCTGTTACAATGGCTTCTTTGACAATTTATAAAATGGACTCTTTGTAGATGTCAGTGAGTGGCACTGCATACATTTGTGAATGCCTCGCATAACTAGCATTCTCCCTTATGCCTCATTTTGAGGATCTGTCCCAAGAATCTTTTCAAACTGACCCAGGGAACTAGTACATGGAGATCTGGGGAACTTACCCTATCCCAAACATAGTATATAAAGTTAGAAACCTATCATCATCAGGTCATAAATCAAAACGTTAACTAGTTTGAAAATACTCTTAGGCTAGAAGATGCTTTTGAGCTATGTTACTCTGCTAACACAAATACAAAAAGTCACCTGATCACTTATTAACTTTGTGATGAGGCTAGTATAAGCTGATTTAATTATTTCAGGCTAAATTTGGCCTTATGAATTGAGTCAGTCAATACTGTGTATACCCAGAAATGAAGATTTTTAAAAACCTTGAGTAGCACTAACTGTACAAAATAAAGAACACTGTAGAAAGCAACAAAAAGTTCTCAGTACTCAAGGGTAGAATATATCACTGAAATTATTTTTTTGTTGCTTAAATGTATTTTTTTTGGTCTGGCTGATTAGAATTGAATTAGTCAGGAAAACAAAGAAAACGAGACAAAACTACAAAATGGATTTCCCAAATATCCAAAATTCTTATTTAAATGTATTTAATAAGCTAACTAAATAATAAATAAATAATAAACTAAATTAATAAATAAACTAAATTTCATTTAATTTATGTATTGAAATTATTTTATGATTTTAGTGGTGTTATCAAAAATTGTTATCCCCGAATGAGCAAATACAAATACATATGTACATCTTTTGAATGAAGATGGCAAATATATAAATTTCATTTGCTATAGTCATCATGAAAAATTGATTTTACTAGATCAATGACAATTTTGTTTATTGTGCTAAAACAAAAATTATAAAATATGTAAATTATTTTTTCAATATAAGAATATTGAGCACTTTTTTTTAGGGACAGGTGACAGGAAAACATGTATATTCCTTTTTTCCAAAGGAATATTCATTGATTCATAGATCCTTTCAACCATGTTTGATTTCTTTGGAGAATAGTTTTACAGTATCTCAATTAGTTATGTTACAATAGGAAGAGATTGGCTTTATTTGTAAGTAATAGATACAAAGTAGAAGATATTGAAGTAGCTTATTTTATATCTAAGTTATTTTTGTTGTGCTGATATTACCTACCTATTCACTTCAGTAATATTCAGTATTTCACTATGCATAAGATGAATTTTAATTTTGGGTGGAAAGAAGAGAAGGATAACATAATTCTACAGCTAACTTATAATGTTTAGAGATGGAAGGAAGCTTAAAGATCCATGAAACTAACTTTATTATTTTAATAAAGGAAATTTATTTTAATAAAGGAAACTTTGAGGAAACTTCAACCACAAAGTTAACCAACTTTCTGATTTGAGGACAAAATATCTGACTGATCACAATATAACATGTTGATCAGAAATTGTCAAATGATTTAAAGGTTTTTGTTTAGTAACCTAAAAAGGCAGCTCAAAATATTTGACTGTGAAATATCCCCATTCTGCATGGTTGTTTTCCCTGTGTGTGTGGACTATTAGGGAATCCTGCAACAAGATAGACATATATGAACCTATCTTAAGGAAATATTCAATGTAAGTTAAATGTAACACAGATAACCATCTATTATTTACTGTATTTTTAACACTGATTTGTCTTATCAGTTAACTGATGAAAACAAAGTATTACCTTAAGAGTATATAAAGAGTTAAAAGTATCTTTAATTTGGCTTAATAATTATGGCAACCTATAAGATGGGAGAAAGTATTTGTAACTCATAATCTGATAAGTGGTTAAAATCCAAAATATATAAGGAACTAATAAGTTCAGTAGCAAAAAAAATCTGATTTAAAAACGGGCAGAGGAACATTTTCCAAAGAAGATATACAAATGACCAACAGGAACAAGCAAAAATACTCAATATCACCAATCATCAGGGAAATGTGAAACAAAACCACAATGAGATATCATTTCACACCTGTTAGAATGGCTATAGTCAAAAAGACAGGAGAGAACAAGTGTTGGCACTGATGTGGAGAAAAAGGAACCCTTGAGTACCTTGGTGGGAATGTAAATTGGTACGGCCAGTATAGAAAACACTATGGAGGTTCCTCAAAAAATTGAAAGTATAGTCACCATAGGATTCAGCAAGCCAACTTCTGGGTACATATCTAAAGGAAACAAAATTAGGATGTCAAAGAGATATCTGTACTCCCATGTTAATTATGGCATTATACATAATAGCTAAGTTATGGAAATAACTTGTCTACAGATGAATGGATATAGAAAATGGAATATTATTAAACCACAAGAAAGAAGGAAATCCTACCACTTTGGACAATGTGGAAAGGCCTTGAGGGGATTATGCTAAGTGAAATAAAGCAGAGAAAGACAATTACAGTAGTCCTTCCCTTACCTACAGGGGATATGTTCCAAGAACTCCAGTGAATGCCTGAGACTACTGATGGCACTGAACCCTATATGTACTATGTTCTTTCCTACACATTCATACCTATGATAAAATTTAATTTATAAATTAGGCACAGAGATTAACAACAGAAACTAATAATAAAATAAAACAATTACAACAATTTATTGCAACAAAAGTTATATGAATTGTCTCTTGCTTTCCAAATATCATCCAATATTCACACTTCTTCTGATAAAATGTCTGTGTGATGAGTTGAAGTGAAATGAATGACATAGACATTGTGACCTAGCATTAAGTTACTATTGACCTTCTGACCACACATCAGAAGGAGGATCATCTGCTTCCAGACCATGGTTGAACACAGGTTACTAAAACCTTGAAAACTGAAATTGTGGATACGAGGAGACTATTGTACTCTGTGATATTATTTATATGTGGAATCTATAAAAGCCAGACTCATAGAACCTGGGAAGCAGAGTAGAATGGTGATTGTCAGAAGAGTTGTTCTAAGGGTACAAAATTCCAGTTGTAAGATAAATAAGTTCTGGGGAGATAATGTGCAACATGGTGATTATACTTAATAATACAATATTATAAACTTGAAAGCTGCTGAGAGAATAGATCTTAAATGTTCTCACCACAAAAAGAAATGGTAATTATGTGAGATGGTGGAGGCATTAACTAATGCTGGTGTGTTCATCCTTTAGCATCCTGTAAGCATATGAAAGCAACACATTGCATGCTTATTTAAACTTACATAGTGATATACATCAATTATATCTCAATAAAGTTTGAAAAAGTAAAAATAAAAAGTACATTAATAAATCCAATTTTTTTACTATTTATCCAAACATAAAATCTTCTGCTGTCTTCAGGGTGTTAGAGAAAATTGTTGGAATAAGCCTATTCCATGTTGAAAATAGTTTTTTATACTGATGATGTTAATGAAAAATATGTTAACCCATGATATTGTTTAATAAAATGTATGTCCGGAATACCCACAAAAATTAAAACAATATAAAGCATATAGTATAGTGGGAGTAATTATAGGTTTTCTTTAACTTTTGCCTCACAAAAGTTTTCTTTTAAGTACAGAAATAAAATGCTCTATTATGAGATTAGATCTTGGCTCCAATAAGACACATCAATTTCACTTAAAATTACCGCTGGACTTTTAGAAACAAAGAGTTGAATTCAGTGATATAGCCAATTAATCCTTTAATCCTTTAAATAAATCTATTTGACTGCAATTTAAGTGCTGATTATTTTCTTCAAACTAGTGTCTAAAGATATAAGTTAATGCTATTTTTTATCATAGAAAAACTGAAACCTGTAACCTTAACTCTGTTAAAACAAGAATAACAAGATGCTTTTTTGAGTCACATAAATATTGAATGTAGAAGCTCAAAAAGCAATAATAGACAATTCTAACAGAACCATAAATCTTTGCCAGGGTGTGATGTCAGTAACTTATTAAAACATTACCTCTTTAAAAATTGATAGTATGAGTTCAGTTTCAGTGAAAACTTTTCAAAAAATTGTTTTAAAGTTCCTGAATTGATATTTGGACTTGACAGTCTTTGATGAGAGTCAACATGAGATTTATGTTACCTATCTAGTAGAGGATTTAATTTTCTCAAGAGAAGTAGCATTTGTAATATGTCACATTTGATCACACATGTGGTAATCATGTTGATATGTAATATGCCAAGTCTACATATATGATAGGCACAGTTACCATCTCTGCAGTTTCCTATGAGGTATTTCTAAGTAGGCACTTTGGGTTTCATCCTAGTCATAGAACTTAACCAAAGAGAATTAGAGGCACTAGTTTGCAATGAAAGATGTCTACAGGAAGAGGTCCTTGCATGATCCAAATTTTATAAGGAATCATGCTAAACTAATTGATTGTAAAAGTACTAAATAAGAGAAATGTTTCTATACTTACTGGAAAAGTATTCTTATCATTGGTGAGCAAACTTTGAATATACACAATAACATATCATTTTTTCTTTTTCTTTTTTTATAAATTTATTTATTTGAGAGAGAGTGTATTTGAGGAGGGGGAGGGACAGAGGGAGAGGGAAAGAAGCAGACTCCTCACTGAGCAGGGAGCCCATCTCAGGGCTCCATCACAACCCCAAAATCATGACCCAAGCTGAAACCAAGATTCAGATGCTCAACTGATTGAGCCCCCGGTTGCTTCTACACAGTAACATTTTATATCATTTTTTTTTTTACATCTGACTCTGAATAAAACCACAATTCAGTAGTCCTCATTTATATTGGAAAAATATCTTTCTCCTACCATTTAAGTATCTTTCGTGTGGATAATTCTATGTGATTCAACAGTTTAATTTATAGCTTCTTCTTTGCTCAGAGGCCAATTTTACTTGAGCTTTTTCAAGTGAAATTATTATCAGATTCCATTTTATACCTGATTAGGCTATCTCTATGACATAGAGTCATGGCACAATGTGGGGAAATTATCAACTTCTGCTTTTGGAAAATAGAGTAATATTAAAGTGGAAGTTGATGCAGAAAAAATCAGTCAAAAAGGATAATTCACCTATATTCATCCCTTGATATCAATTTTTCTCTAACTACAAGGTGAAAAAAAGTGTTAGAAAATTTTAACATTTAAAGCTTAAAAATAAAGATAAAAAAAAAAGGTAGATTGGTGATTACCAGGGGCAGGGGAGTGGAGGAAATTGAAGGTGGTTAAAGCATACAAACTTCTAGTTTTAAGATAAATTATAAGGATCTAATGTATAGCATGATGACTATAGTTTACAATACTTTATTATATACTTGAGAGTTGCTAGCAGAGTAGACTTTAAATATTTTCACCACAATTAAAAAAATGGTAACAATATGAATTAATGGGTGTGTTAATAGTCTTATTGTGGTCATGATTTCACAATGTATATGTGTATCAAATCTCCACATTACACATTTTAAATTTAAACAATTGTATATGTCCATTATATTTCAATGAAGCTGAGGGGAAAGTTCTCTATCTCTTCAGAAAATAAAAGAGAGAGAAAGAAAAAGAAATAGCAATTTGAAGAAGCTTTTTATGGAACCAAAGTAAATCACAGATTTTTACCCTGAATAACCCCCAGAAAACCTGAATCTCCGTGATTATATACTACTTCCAACATATTTTTCATAGGCACTGATAGCAATAACAACCTTACTAGCCTTAATCAAAGTAGCTTAAATGTGTATACATAAAAAACTGTAAACCATATCTGTACCTATATCTATATCCACATCTGTATCTTTTTTTTTAAGATTTTATTTATTTATTTGACAGAGAGAGAGATCACAAGTAGGCAGAGAGGCAGGCAGAGAGAGAGAGAGGAGGAAGCAGACTCCCTGCTGAGCGAGAGCCCGATGCAGGGCTTGATCCCAGGACCCTGAGATCATGAGCTGAGCCAAAGGCAGAGGCTTTAACCCACTGAGCCACCCAGGCAGCCCTCCACATCTGTATCTTTATTTGTAACTCATGTCAATCATATAGCTTCTGATGTAATGCTCCCACAGAATGGATTGAACTACAAAACATAAGAAATTAAAAAGAAATTAGTTTAACAACATGTGAGCCTTGGTCCTGTGTACTGATTCTTATTGTACAATTAACATTATCATGGGGAAGATGGCATTCTCTTGAATTTTTAAAAATATTTTATTAATATGAAATATTACAAAGAATTTTTTCCTGTGAAGTAATCTTTTTTAATTGATGTGTAATTGACATACAATATTATATTTGTTTCAGGTGTATAACCTAGTGATTCGACAATTATATATATTATAAAATGCTCACCATGAAAAGTATAGTTATCATCTATCACCATACAAAGTTCTTCCAGTGTTATTGACTGTTATTTCCCCTGCGATCTTTTTCAGCCTCATGATTTATTTGATAACTGGAAGTATCACCTATTTTCCTATTCCTCCCCACCCCAGCAATCACCTGTTTCTTCTCTGTATTTATGAGTCTATTTCTGTTTTTTGTTTGTTCAATTGTTTTTTGGATTTTGCACAGAAATGCAATCATATTGTCTTTCAATCGTATTTGTTTTTCTCTGTTAGAATTCTTTCACTTAGCATAATGCCCCTAGTTCCATCAAGGTTGTTGTGAAAGGCAAAATTTCATTCTTTTTTTTATAGCTGAGTTATATTGCATTATACAGACCACATCTTTATTTTTTTAAGATTTTATTTATTTATTTGAGAGAGAGAGAGAATGCACATGAGCAGGAGGAGGGGCAGAGGCCAAGGGAAAAGCAGACTCCCAGATGAGCAGGGGGTCTGACATGGGGCTTGAGTCCAGGACCCTGAGATCATGACCTGAGTCAAGGGCAGACACTTAACCAACTAAGCCACCCAGGCACCCCTATTTACCATATCTTTATCCATTCATCTATTGATGGACACTTAGGTTGCTTCCATATCTTGGCTATTGTAAATAATGTTGCATTGAACATAGTTGTGCATATATCTTTTCAAAGTATTTTTTCCCTCTGGGTAAATACCTAGAAGTGGGATTATGGCATTGGATGGTATTTCTACTTTTAATGTTTTGAGAAACCTCCATAGTGGTGGTACCAGTTTAGATTTCCACCAATGGTGCATGACAGTTCCCTTTTATCCACTTGTTATTTCTTGTTTTTGATACTAGTTGTTCTGACAGGTGTGAAGGGCTAGCCCATCGCAGTTTTGATTTGCATTTCTCTGATGATGAGTGATATTGAGCATTTTTAAATGTGCCTATGTGCCATGTACATGTTTTCTTTGGAAAAACCTCTGTCCAGTTTTTAATTGGATTATTTGTTTCTTTGGTATTGAGTTGTATGAGTTCTTTTATTCAACTTATTTTAAAATATTTTAAAATTTTCAACATAAATTAGTAAAAATAAAATTTATAGATTAATACAACAGATCTCCAGGTAACAGACTCAACAAAGTAGATTGATAAATATTAACATTTTACAATATTTGCTTCATATACTTTTACTTTAAGTTAGAAACTGTTTCAACACTATAAATCAAGACCAATTTGTTGACAGATACTTCATGGGAAATTTACACATTAATAATTCTAGGTCTTTTCCTCAAAGGAAGATGTTGGTTTATGGTAATAATAATAGTGATAATATTAAAAATAACATTTCTTGAGTCCCAGTTGAGTTTCTTCTCCATCATTTCAAAGGCTTGATATTTGAAGACAATAAAAGCTAGTTGTCAACATCATTAAGAGTGATCACACTTTTGGGAATTAAATTAGGAATTCCCAGTAGAGTTGTGTGTTTATAAAACTGTATTAAGATTGGGTTTGTTCCATAGTAACATTAGTGATATAGTAAGACTGCTAATCACATATTATATCTTTTGTACATTACTTTAGTCAGTTAATTTTACCAGGTTATGTCTAAATAGAACATGCCTATAATTTTAGGGAGGACATAAATACAACTTACAAATATTTCAGTACATAGAAATATGAATCAATCACTGTTAAATATTAATAGTTATAATGCACATTTATTAGGATAACAGACTAGATTTTTAGAATCAAGAAAAAGAAACTGATTCCACTTGATTTAAACTAAAAAAAAACAAAAACAAAATATTGAGAGGGTACGGAGTGGTTCCGAAAAGCTCGGCGAAGGTCAGAGAACAAGGCTGAAGGTTATCCACCCATCATTCAGAGATTGTTGATAATGCCAGTCACTGCCACCGGGCTCTGGACACTCAAACACTGCCTCCCTTACCAACTCCAGACCGTTAATTCCTCTGTTCCTATTACTGTTTTGGGAATCAATGTAGCTACTGCTGCTACCAACTCTGCTTCTCTTCACCAAGCAGGATTCTGTATGATACCTGAATTTCCTTGTTATTGTTTCACACTCACAGTCTGGGGTAAGATTTCTGGGTAGAATCTAGGTCATGTGCCTCTATTTTCACATCAGGAGAGTTAAATGACCATTTTTTTAAACATCTTCAAATTTGAGTGTGGGGAATCAATATCCCATTCCTAAAAATGGGTCAGAAGCTGGATGACGAAAAACTAATAAATGTCTACTATCATTATAAGAAATGCAATACTATATAATGAAAGCAATCTTGAAAAAAAATGAATGAATTTAACTCAGAAAAATATAGCAACATTGATAGGAATTAATGGTACTCAGAATTAAAGGGGATTCTCTACATGGCAGTATGATCTCAAATGATGGAGCCTGGCTATCTCAGTTGGTAGAGCGTGTGACTCTTGATCTTGGGGTTGTTTTTTCAAGCCCCATGTTGGGCGTAAAGATTACTTTAAAAAAATAATCTTCAAATGATTTACTAATAGTAAGTTAAACAGGATTCAGAGAAGTAGACCACACTTTTTGGTGTTGGTAGATAGTATAAACTCTACACTGTCCCAAATAGTCTTATGCTAAAATACTTCAGTCCACAGGGAAATAGTGGTTATCTTTAGAAAAAATAGAAGCTTTGACTTTATTTGTGATGGATAAGCATAGTCCATTCTACACTCTCCTTATATGATTTATATTTGAATTTTTTTCTGGATTCTTTTAACATTTTTGGCAGATTCTTCTTGAAGTTTTCACATATAGTATGTGAACAACTGACTGTGGTTAGACTCGATCTGTGACTATAGAGTAGTGCAGTCAAGTTTGTTTTCCACAATATTGGTACAATCTATAAATTGTTTTAATCCCTGTTATATAAATGACATTTGACTTAAAAAAAAAAGACAAGGCAAAATTTACAATATCCTGGCTCACAGAAGATTAGTGCAGAGCTCCAATTACCATTCTTACTTTCAGCATAAAATTAGATGATATTAGGAATGCCTGGGTGGCTCAGTCAGTTAAGCGTTTGCCTTTGGCTTTGGTCACTAGCTCAGGGTCCTGGCATCCTGTTATGCACCAGGCTCCTTGCTCCGCTGGGTGCCCGCTTCGTCCTCTGTCTGCCAATCCTCCTGCTTGTGCACTTGCTTTCTCTCTGTCCAATAAATACACAAAAATCTTTAAAAAATTAGATGATATCACTACGTCTAATGATTCCTGAATGATAAAATGATCATAAAAATGAATCTGTGTGGAGATCTTTAATGGAAACATTAGAAAACAGTAAAATCAATGCTGTAAGGCTTTTGATTATATTACAGGAAATAATGTGGAACAACGAGGCAGAGATCATTATCCATTTACTCGTTCATTCAACAAATATTTATTAAGTACCTATTATGTACCTTAGGCATTTGGTGTATATAAGCGAACAAAGCAGATTGCCCTCCAAAAAGAACCCAAAACAAAACAGAAAGCTGACCTTGTGGACTTCACAATCTAGTAGAGCAATGTGGATTTTTTTTCTTTTTGGGGGTTTACTTAAATTTATTTTAATTCCAGTATAGTTAATATGCAGTGCAATATTAGTTTCAGGTGTACAATATAACGATCCAATAATACTATGCATTACTCAGTGCTCATTAAGACAAATGCACCCCTAACCCTCATTGCCTATTTAACCCGTTCCCCTAACCCACCACCCCTCTGGTAACATCTGTTTGTTCTTTATAGTTAAAAGTCTTTTTTGGGGGGGAGAGTTGTCCCTTTATTTAAAAAAAATACATTATTTATTTATTTGAGAAAGAGAAAAAGAGAGAGAGATAGCACCAGCAAGGGGCAGGGACAGAGGGAGAAGGAGAATCAGACTCCCCTGAGCAGGGAGGGTTGACACAGGGCTTAATTCCAGGGCCCTGTGATCATGACCTGAGCCAAAGGCAGTTGCTTAACTGACTGAACCACCCATGTTTCCTTGCCCTCCCTTTTCACCTTTGTTCATTTGTTTTGTTTCTTAAATTCCACGTGTCAGTGAAAACATAGGTAACTGTTTTTCTCTGACTGACTTATTTTGCTTAGCATTATATTCTCTAGATCCAACCATATTGTTGCAAATGGTAAGATCTCACTCTTTTTATGGCTGAATGATATTCCACGTATATGTATACTCATACAAGCAGACACACAGATACATACAGACACCACACACACCCGTGTCTTTATCCATTCGTCTGTCAGTGGATACTTGGGCTGCTTCCATAGTTTGACCCTTATAAATAATGCTGCATTAAGCGTAGGGGTGTATATATCCCTTTGAATTAATGTTTTCCTATTCTTTGTGAAATACCCAGTAGTGCGATTACTGGATTGTAGGGTAGTTTTATTTTTAATTTTTTCTAAAGAACCTCCATACTGTTTTCCACAGTGGCTACATCAGTTTGCATTCCTACCAACAGTGCATGAGGGTACTTTTTTCTTCATATCCTTGGAAACAGTTGTTTCTTGAGTTTTTGAGTTTAGCCATTCTGACAGGTGTGAGGTGGTATCATTGTTATTTTGATTTGCATTTTCCTGGTGGTGAATAATGTCAAGCATTCTTTCATGTGTATGTTGACCATCTGTATGTCTTCTTTGGAGAAATGTCTGTTTACGTCTTCTGCCCACTTTAAAATTGGACTATTTGTGTTTTTGGTGTTGAGTTGTATAAGTTCTTTATATAGTCTAGATACTAACCCTAGCAATGTGGATTTTAGAAAGTAAGTTTTTAAAAACGTTATAGTGATAAGTACTACTATGAATGAAAGAGAATAGGGGAGAGGGTATTGGGAGAGCAGGAGTGGGATCGGTGGGGGTTGCTGGTGGACTTGGAGGTGGTGGAGAGAGGTTGCAATTTTAAATAGAATATTTAGCATCACAAAGAAGATTATCTTTGATCACAGATTTAGAGGAGAGCCTAAGGCCATTCACCATGTTAGTATCGGTGGAAAGAGTATTCCAAGTAGGAAGGACAGCCAGTGTAAAGGTAGGATAATGCCTGCTGTGTTCAAGGAATGGCATGAAGGCCAGCATGACTGGAGTGTAGACAACAAGGTACCTTGGTTAGGATGAAGTAGGATGTGAGGCCAAAGTAGTAAAGGGGCCAGATTGCAGAGGATTTTGAAGATGAAGGTACATAGACAGGCCATCTCTGAGGGACTTGGAGAGCCCCTGGAAGACCTAGAGGAAAGGTCATTGGTTTCATTTAGCTGAATTGACTTATAATGTGATTCTTTGTATTGTTTACAGAGTTATCTTAGGTAATAAACATTAGAGCCTCAAACTGGAATATTGCCTCCTGAGTTCCAAGTTGACTCTTGGGTACAATACTCAACACTCTAAATGTTTTAGTCTTGATCTATGAAACAAATAAATAAATACAGGTAAAGTTTATACATAATTTGACACAGGGTAAGAGCATGAGAAATGTGAGTTAACTACCACTAATATGTTAATGCTGGTAGTAGACTACTTTATAAATTCCATCAAGGGATTTCAGACAACATATATATGTGTGATTTAATATTTTAATTTTATATTTCCAAAATACTTATTTTGGAAATTCAACTATGGAAGAATTAAAGCTAGAAAATAGCTTTGTGGCAGTTGGGAGCATATTTAGTGATGAATAAAAGCAGGGGAGTAGCGCGGGGCTAGCTGTCTCAGTCGGCCATGTAACTCTTGATTTTGAGCCCCTTGTGAGTTTGAGCTCCATGTTGGATGTAGACCTTATTAAAAAAAAAAAAAAGGCAGGGAATGGAGATGGAATTTGGCCTACCACTGTTTTTGAAGACGATAGGAACATGAGCATTTTATAATCTCAAGGGGGCATAATTGACAATAGATTGATAAAACTGGTTATGTTTTCTTTGAAATCTCACATCAGCAAGAATAAAATTAAACCAATAGGAGGTAAGCTATGAACTAATTACTTGTAACATATTTATTTATTTATTTATTTACATATAATGTATTATTCGCTTCATGGGTACAGGTCTGTGAATCATCAATCTTACACATTTCACAGCACTCACTATAGCACTTACCCTCCCCAATGTCCATAACCCAGACATCCGATCCCTCCCCCACAACTTCCCAGCAACCCTCAGTTTGTTTCCTGAGATTAAGAGTCTCTTATGGTTTGTCCATTTGCAATGACATGGATGGAACTAGAGGGTGTTTTGCTAAGCAAAATAAGTCAGTCAGAGAAAGACAATTATCATATGATCTCTCTGATACGAGGAATTTGAGAGGCAGGGTGGGGGTCGTGGTGGGTAGGGAGGAAAAAAATGAAACTAGATGGGATTGGGAAGGTAACATATTACATTTAAAAGTTAGCAGTATGAGCATATATTCTTGGAATCTGGAACATGAAAAAATAACCAGAGTTAAGTTTATACAATGTAGTTCAAGAAAGCATTTTGATCTACCTTTAGAATATTCTCATGGTAGAAATAGACATGCCAAGCTATCAAGTGTACTGATACTAGATAGTAAGATAAAACAGTTTAATTTTTTTTATTGTAGCTGAGAGAACGATAGACACAGATTGAGATTAACTAGTATGTGATCCTAGATAATTCAATACACAAATGTAAGTGTTTCAAATTACTTATATCATTATCATGATCATCAATATAGATTTTAATAAATTTTCCTCTGAGAAAACATCTTTAAAAAGTATACTAAATTCATGCTTTGTTCAGTGAATTGCCCATTAGAAGTCATTTATTCAGTTTCAGTGTCAAGCTCTTATAAATGGTTCATTCTCATTCAACTCTTGATTAACTCTGAATGTATTATTCACTTGGTTATTTGTAAAAAGTCAGCCACCACAAATATTTAATGCCAACATTGTTTACCCAGGACTTCTGGATACTCTAGGTTCAATATCTTTGGACTGTGATTTTCCCTATGTAGGGGATTAAACCAGAAAACCTCAAGGGGTCTTGTCAGTGAAAAAGACTCAACTGTGTTCACTAAAACATCCTTTTTATATTCATTTACTTTCCCTTCTAAGCCCTTTATCTTTTAGAGATAGACTTCTCTAACTAGTCAATTTCATTATTGCAGATTAGAAGGTGGCACATTTTTCGATGTCCACTAATTCATTGACATCCTAATTTGTAAATAAATGTCCTTGTTAATTTACTTACCATGAAATAATTCCCCAAAGTAGGAGCACTTTAAGTGAATAGAAAAAAAAATTATATTTATTTTTTAGTTTTTAAAACACAAAAGGAATAACTGAACTATCTCTAAATTTAGGCTATGGCCCTTCCACCGAATTTCTAGTTTGAAAAAAAAGGATAATTTATTAAATGATAGTTTTCTAAATCCACATAAATTTGCCAGGAGCAGTTAGTTGTTCCACATGTTTTTGAATTTCATCAGTGTAAGGAGTAAGCAAAAGGAATATGAGTGTTATTTCAATGTCCTGGAACAAACCCTTTAATGTGTTTGTATATATTGCTGAAAATGTGGCATATAAAATATTTAAGTTCACTTCATTACAGTGTTGAAACAGAATTGAAATGGATCAAGAACTATATATAACCAGTGAGCCAGCCAAGTCAACCACATGTGAAGATAGAAAATCCTCCATAAATGCGACACACAACATTAACTATAAATGTAACCATGGCCTCCCATTTCATTGGTGATCTTCAATATTCTTCTCACGTTTTATGCAAGTATAATCCATCAAAAATTCAGACAGAAAAACCAGATGACAGGTAAATCTTCTTTATCAAAATCCTCACATGAGAGGCACTGTTTTTGTAGAATTTAAAACCAACAGTCCATTATATTAGAGAAGGTAGAGTTAGCTCAAATAAAATGACCAAGTAACCAGCTATACTCCACATGTCTTTATATCATCTTATTGTGAGAGATGATCAACCTTGGTACTACTATAGAAATAGCACACTTATATGTCAAAATCGTTGCTTGTTCAAAAAAATGTATTCATCCATTCCAATGAAAAAAATAATCATCAAACCAACGTTAGTCATCAAATGAATAAAACAGTTACTTAATTCATCTTTTTCAGGTTCAGAAAATTAAAAAGGTAAAGTCAGTTTAAATCGATGATCACTGTTTACAGCTCTATTGTGATATTTTTATACATGTCTGCCATGTACTTCTCATGTTGTCTTTCTGATGCAAATGTCTGAATGCTGCTCAAAGTAACAAAATACAACTTGGAACATCACATAGATTCAAATCAGTAAAGTCAAAGGTTTAGAAATAGAGCATATATTAATGTGGTTATTGCTGCTGCAACAAACTCTGACAGATGTGGTGAATGAAAACAACATGTTTGTTATCTTTTAGTTTTTTTTTTTNAGATTTTATTTATTTATTTCACAGAGGGAGAGAGATCACAAGGAGGCAGAGAGATAGGCAGAGAGAGAGAGGGGGAAGCAGGCTCCCCGCTGAGCAGGGAGCCCGATGCGGGCCTCGATCCCAGGACCCTGAGATCATGACCTGAGCCGAAAGCAGAGGCTTTAACTCACTGAGCCACCCAGGCGCCCTATCTTTTAGTTTTGTTGCTCAGAAGTTTGACAAAGGTTTCACTGTGCTAAAATCAAGAGGTGAGCAGGAGATGTTCTTTCCAGAGACTCTAGGAGAAATCTATTTCTTTCTCTTTTCCAGCTTCTATGGCTCACCTCTGCTCCTTAGCTTATGGCCCCCTTCCTCTGTTTTAAAAGCCAGGAACTTCATTTCTCTGTCCCTTCTTTCATTGTCACATCTCTATCTTTGACCCCGTTTGATAAGCTTTTACGTACCCATGATTAAATTGGGTCAACCAGGATGATCCAGGATGATATTCCCTTCTCAAGACCTTTAATCTTAATAGTGTACTTAAAGTCCCTCTTGCTATGTAAAGGAACATCACAGGTTCTGGGGACTGGGGTATGGACATCTTTGAGAGGTCATTATTTTGTCTACTGCAGAGCAGAAATGGAGCACAAAATTAAAACATATTAGACTGTGCTTATAATTGATCATGGTTGGGATCTTTGCTTCAGTTCTTTTTGGCGTTATGGAGTGTTCACTTTCATGTTTATTCAGTTAATTCAGAGATTTAAACATTATAGGAGTAAAAAATATGGCATCTACCACAGGGTGTAGAAATTACCTGTTGCTTATCAGTTCTGCAAAAAGTCTACAGAATTTGCTGGTTTGTTTTGTAGAACCAGCAATTTGGAGGATGCTCTCTGAAATCATTGCTAATTCTTGCAATTAAGAGAATTCAGAAAATGTTATTTTGCATTTAGACCTTTCACTTTGCACTAAGATAAGCTTTCCTTCTGAAATATTTTAAATATTTCACCTTGTATGGTAAGTATATTAAAAAGAATAGGGACTGGGATACCTGGCTGACGAATTGGTGGAGTATATGACTATTAATATCAAGGTTATGAGTTCAAACCCCACATTAGGTGTAGAGATTACTTAAAAAGAAAATCTAAAAAAAAATAGTGACTAGTAAGAACACCTAGTTTTGATGTTTTTACATATTTTTCTTAGAATTAACTGATTCATTAAATCTCTCATGCTTTGTTTTCTCACTTATCCATTCTCACCGTATCTCACCATGTAGGTGTGAGGGTCAAATGTACCAATGTTAGATTTGTTAGCAATAAGATGTTATACAAATGCTAGTTTTTAATAATTTAGTCTTAGCACACACTTAGATAGGGTATTATTATTTTCATTTTAATTAAAACAATAACACCACACACACACACACACACATACACACTCACACAGAAAGATAAATGACTTCATTAGGTGGTTCAAGAAGTAGTTCTAGAACTTCCACATTTGCTGTCTTTTCCTATAGTGTTTTCCTTGTTGGGACTATTTCTTTGAAAATTCCAAATTCTCTCTTGACATGAGGTTTATATCTGAGGCAGGACCAGGTGTTAAATTGCCCCAGGGTAGCAAAAAATAAATTCTGGAGACTCTTGGGATTGATAAATTAAGACCCTCATTCCACGTGTACTTTGGAATAATTCTTTCAAAGTAAAGTATCTCACAGTGGATTACAGGCACTCAGAGAGATAGGTCCAAAGGCAAGAAAGTGAACTTGTCTTTCCAGTTTGCTTCTAAGCAGGGAAGTAAGTGGGGAAGTGGGGCTAACTAAATGTCCTGCAGTGTCTTTGGGGTTTTGCCGATCTGAGCTAATTTTGGTTAATATTTTAATTATTGATGTAATTTCTGTTAAAGTTTTGTGTGTAGAGGAAATGCAACTGGAATTGTGATAAATTCTAAAAAAATGCTGTGTGGTTGGATGCTCATGGCACCTTTCCTTTGAGGCTCAGGACACCTGCTGCATTTCAGGTTCATATGATCCACCCCGCAGAAGCACATAATACTTTCCAAAAAGATCCCTCTGCCAGGGGGCTTGCAATAAATCCCTCCTCAGCCAGACAAGTTGGCCTTTATTTTTTTGTAGCTCTGGGCATCTCACATGACATTCCCATATAAGGTATTGTACTACAAGCCTGCTATGATTGCTCGTAATGACTTAACTGCAAAGGAATTATAACAGTATGAATAACAGTGGTTTGCACTGTGAATGTCCTAGCTACTCCAAAAATGCCAAAGCAACAAATATAAAATGCTTCTCATTCGCCAGTTTGAAAGGAGTAAAAGTCAGAAGACTACAACTGCTGCTAATCTGTAAACACTGATTGTTCATTCAACAGCAGGAAGCAAAACAAATGTAAAACAAGGGATGGCATTAGCCATTCTGCTGTGTGCAAAGGCAGTTATGGTACAGGGATGAAGAGAAAAGAAAACTTAGAGTCAAATCCAAGACATTTGGGTAGAAAAAGGGGTTTGCCTACAAATTTGTTAAACAGGAAATTCATGTGTATTTTAACTTTGGTTTTTGGAATGATTACATTACCATTGTTAGGGATATGTGTCTTTCCCTATATATTCATATCTGACCTTATAGGTCAGGGGCATAAAAAAACAAAATTAAAATTAAATTTATGTTCTTATTTGTATTAGTATACTTTTTGTTTACTTCCAAAGAAGATTTGAGTTGGTTTACACAATTAAGTATAACATCATTTTTTAAGAAGTATAAAAAACTTCTTAAAGAGACCAAATATTAAATGACATTATTTATTGTATGGCATGAGAGGATAAATATGAATTAAAGTGTTTCGGTAAATATTCCTGTAACATAGATACACTTCAAATAGTCATTTATTTACTAAACTGATTTTTAAACTCTAGAATTGCAGTCTACTGTTAAAGATTATAGATTGGATGCAAACTTTGTATAGCATTATGAATTCGAGCAGTGAAATTAGCAGACACTCATTTCATAGGAGATGGAAAACTGAGAAAGACTTCCTAGTCTAGAAAATGAATTAATGCTCCAGAGCTGCCATAGCTTTAAAATTGATAATACTTTCAAATATAGGACTTTTCCTGCTGTAAAAGTAACTTTTAATTTATAACTGTGAATAAATGTCACTTTTCATTAATAAAAGTCAAACACCTCTGCTCTAGCAGTTTAAAGTATTTTTAGGCTCTAAAATAGAACAGGTTTGTGGAATTTCTCCATTATTCTATAAATCTACCTACTTGGGCATTCCTTTTACTCAGGTACCCTTTCTACTAGAAATGATCCCATTCTGATTTAATTGCTGCCCTTCATGGCCTCATGGTGGTGTCCACTTGTCTAAACATTTAAAACTTATGATGCCATGTGCCTCAAAGCCAGCATTGTGAAGTCTTGGCAAGCCAGCTGAATGAAAGAAGGTATCTCAAATGGTTATGGTTGTCTTTCACAATTGCTGTTATCCACAGAGATTTATTGGCAACTCACCTATCAGATGGGCTGTGTGTTCAGAGATTTATCTCAATAGTGAGAACTGTACTTCACCCACTCCTCTTGCTCTCTAGGTTTGAATACTTGGTTTCTCCCCCCTGGGACAAGAAATGGCTTACACTTGGGATTCTTGAATGATTGCCAGAAAGGAATTGACTCTGAGAATTGCCATTTTCCAGGTTCCCATAGCATGCAGTAAACCCAATTATCCAAGCTGGGAGTGAGAGCCTTGTCTGGTATGAACATAGGAGTAAAGATCTAATGATAGTCCTAACTAATCACACAGTTATCTTCTAAGGGTTGGGGGTAGAAGGATCCATTACACCCCATTTTGACACTCTTACAAAATAATATTCATATTAAGGGTATGAGGCCATTGAAATCACATAAAGTTTCTGCCACAAAACATAACCACTCGATTTCATGTGCAAGTCACAAAGTATTTCCTAAGTATTTTCTTATTTTTTAAACTAGGTCAGGGGTTAACAAACTTTGGACAGCAGGCTGTCCAATGAGGTCTACTACCTGTC
Organism: Ailurus styani; assembly: GCA_002007465.1. NCBI lineage: Eukaryota > Metazoa > Chordata > Mammalia > Carnivora > Ailuridae > Ailurus > Ailurus styani. The sequence goes on along the minus strand of LNAC01000010.1, from coordinate 2,799,781 downwards.
TTTTGTAGGCCCACAGGCTACAAAATGATTTTAAAATCATTGAAAATAACCAAAAGAAAAATAAATATATCATGGCACATGAAAATTACATGAAATTCAAACTTCAGCTTCCATAAATAAATATGCATTGGAACATTTAGGTATTGTTCTGACTGCTTTTGCATTAGGACTTCATCTATGGGCCTTGAAGCCTCAAATATTTACTATCCAGCCCTTCAAAGGAAAAAAAGCTTTCCCATCCCTTGAACCCTTTAAGGTCAGAGACCATATTTCGTCCACTTCTAACATCCCTCAGATTAAAGGAAATGCAGGAGATTCTTAGTGACCGTTCACTCTTGCTCATGCCAACGTGACTGCCGATTCAAAATGGGCCTACACTGTACCTGTTAAGAGAGAATACTGAGGCCTAGAGGGATTTTGTAGCCTGTGAGTGGGACTCTTGGTGTTCAAGCCAGAGTGGTTGCACACTGAGCAAATGTTCTGCATAATTAACGGCCCTCCTTTCTCTACCTTTAACCTTCCTATGGAGAGAATTTACACTTATGTTATTAGAAGATAATGGGAAAATACATCAACACACACTTTATGATAGGGAAACAAAAAACAAAGAAAGACAAGGACATGGGAACAGCACTAATTTATAATATAAAATGATCACCTGAGTGATGAGCGCATTATGACTAATTTTTTTCCTGTGTGACAAGCACATATTATAGTCTCTTAGTTTTTTCCCTTTAATGTTAGCAATAATCTTTTGAGGCGGTTTTTATTAGTTACCACCTTAGTGATAAAGAAACATGATTATTATGATTAAGGAAGAAACATAATTATTATGATTAAGGAAATTCTACAAGGTTTGAAAAGCTGGGGAAGATAGATTAGAACATAGATCTGCCTTTTCCTCAATAGTTATCTATTATAGGCCAGATTGTGTCCCCCTCAAAATTTAGACATCGAAGTCCTATCCATTAGTACTTCAGAATGTGACTGTAGCTGGAGATAGGGTTTTCAAAGAGGCAATTAAGTTAAAATGAGGTCATTAGGAATTAAGTTAAAATGAGGTCATTAGGAAAGGCTCTTATCCCAAATGCCTGGTGTTCCTATAAGTTCCAGCAATTTGGACACGGACATGTACAAAAGGAGGAGTATGTGAAGGCACAGGGAGAAGGTGGCCGCTGGCAAACCAAGGAGAGACACCCCAGAGGAAACCAAAGATGTTGACACTTGATAATGTACTCCTAGCCTCCAGAACTCATAAGATAAATTTTTGTTGTTTAAGCCACTCAGTCTAAGGTACTTAGATAATAACAAACTTATATAATATCTAAAAAGTTTAAGAGAAATTTGATTTTCATGAGACTAAATCTCTGCCATTAAGAATATGAATACAACTGGGTGGATCAGTCATTAGAGCCTGCGACCCTTAATCTCAGGGTTGTGAGTTCAAGCCCATTATTGGATGTGAAGTGTACTTAAAAAATAAGTAAAGAAAACAATATTAATGAAACTAATTTGATTGCATGATGGAGCACTCGTGTTTAAAACTTACCTTTTAATTTTTATCTACATTTTTTGAGAGCTTATCGTATCAACAGTTTTGTTCCAGACATTCTGGATGTATTGGTGAGCAGGGAGACTGAGTTCCTGTCCCCCATGTAGTTCATATTACACTGCAGAAACAGTCAACAGGCAGATGAATAAATATATAACTAATATGTTTAAGGAAGGAATAGAAACTTCATGGGAGATAATTTAGCTATCATCTTGTGAAGAACTCTGAAGACATTTCAGCTAAACCTATGTGGTGAGGAGACATTTAAAAAATTGAAGAAAAACCATCCAGAAAGAGTTCAAAGTTTCTAAGATAGGGTTGCTTTTGGCATATGCTGAAATGTGAGTTTCTTGTTTTGTTTTGTTTTAAGATGGAGTGATATTAAAGCTTTTTAGTTGTTTGTTTTGCTGTCGGAAGTAATGTAAGAGTGAGAAAAATTTGATGATACAGAGAAAAGGAGGGTAATTGTACATGTAATTATGAAAAGCAAAGCCCATACGTGGGTGAGACTGAAGGGGTTCTTCAGACTACCTGGGAAGAAGCTGGGCTTAGATCACAGCAGACATCTCTTCCTTTGTAGCAGGAGGAAGAAGACTATTTGAATATAAGCAAAGATAAATGAGTGAATTTGGTTGAGGAAGATAAGATCGACTCTATGGTAGCAAATTATTTTCAATGACATTTGATAGAATATCTTCGGTGTAGAGTGAGAGTGGTGTAAGTGTCTGGAGACAGAAGAAAATGTGTGAAATAGGACCTTAAGAGCTTGGGGAAGTGTATGGAATGGTTACGTGTGCTGGTTGTCCATTTGAGATTTGTAAACACAAATTTAAAGTGAGATCAGTCCACACAGAAGAGAGAATTTTTTCCTCCAGTCCTGTACAGCTGAAGAGACGGGTCGGTGAATAGTTGAATTGAACCACAATTGGGGGTTTGCCAGCAAGTAGGTCAGAGGGAGAGGAGGACAAGAGCGTTAGCAAGGCAGGGGTCATGGTGCTGGGTAGTCATCTCGGGAATCTCGGGAATCTCAACTGGGTGAAGAAGGCAGTAAGGACAGGGGTGTGGAGGAAGGTAAAGAAAAAGATTCGGAGAGTGGAAAAGTAGAATCAACTATCAGGGGCCTGTGAAAGGTTGAAACTCAGCTAGCATATAATTACTTCGGTAAGTAAACGAGAAAGTTAGAATGTGGTAGTGAAATGGTAAATCATTAAAATGCAGATTTTTGAGGTAGGATTGATAGCGATGAAGACAAGATCTAGGAGGGAATAACCTTAGAAGTTGAAGAGATCAAAGATGTTGGATCCACACTGAATTCCCAAGAATGGTAATTGTAGTAGCAAAAGAGAAATCAGGGAGCCAAGTGCTAAAAATGGTTATAAGCCTGGAGAATTGCTATACATTTTCATTCAAAATGTTAAAGGGTGAGGGATGGTTTTGTATCTTAAGAGCATTGTCTTTTTCTGACTTTCCAGAAACTGTGGGCTAATAATTTAGTTTTTAGGGATGAATGAACTTGGTTTATCATGCCACTAAACTGTGCAGATGAACTAGTAATGTGAAGTGACTTTGTATGTGAAATCAGGATGCCTGAGAAAAAGGCTTCTGATCAAAACCGAGAATTACTGGCACCTATGTACATTTATGGATCATTCCGATTGCTTTGGTCTATTTGACAAAATTAGAGTGTTTCTCTGAGATTATCTAGTATTTGCCTGTTATTTGGAAATTTTGGTATCTAATTCATAAGAAAAGTTCAAGCAGTATAGTTTTAAAAAGTAAAATAACTTCAGTCTAGAATACAAAATTCTCCTAAATGGATGTTTTTAAAAAGTGAACTGCGAATTAAGAAATAGTTATGTAATACAGTTGATTTAGTTATATCAGGAAGGTTGAGAAAGCAGATTAGAATACATATTGCATTGAGGAGTAAATTCTAATCACCTTATTAACAGGTTATTCTTTGGTTTAAAAATGTATACAGAGTAGTGTAAAAGTAGGTCCAGAGATAAAGCTAGAAGTAACAGGAAAAGGTATATTATAAAGGATCAAGTATTCATTACTGTATTTCACGTACTGTTATATTAATATTTTCTCTCTATAGGAATATGGAAGATATGAATAGAGCATATACCTATGTAGAGCATATTCAGAAGGAAACTTCATTTCCTAGTTGGCACAAATATTTATTTGACTTATAACATATCGCTATAATTGCTGATAGGTGATTCGCTTTTTTAAACAACTAGTGAAGAAATTTACATAGTCCTGTCATGAAGTACAGCTTGTTTAGTTCTCATAAATGGAGCCTTTCTGTAGATAACCAGACTATTACACAACTATAAGCAGTAAGTGTGCCATCTGTCGGCTGAAGAAGCACAGTGTAAGGATGTCAGCAAAGTCACGGTCTAAAGGCCGACCGTACAGGCATCATTTTTACATGTCCTATAAAGTGACACTTCAGCACATCCAAGTATTCTAATTAACCCACAGAGGAATCAGGCTCTTTGCAGCTGTGCTATTAGTCCCGTAACAGAAAGAACATCAGATCAGAAGTCAAGACATCCCAGTTTGTGCCCCAGCTTCCTGCAGCCTGCAGTATATAACCTTGCTTGTGTTGTTTCACTTCCTTAAGTCCCACTTGTCTTCTGTATAAAAGCAAATTATGAGAGTGATAGCAACAATCCATCAGTTCCTTGAAGATCTAAAATTTTGCCAATTTTTTAACTTGAATATATGAGCAGAGGCAAAGATTGTTCCTCTGAAGGGAATCTACCATACTTTGAATTTTACTCTTAGGGACACACCGATTCTTTTAGTGTAAACTGTAGAAGCCATTGCATATAGGGTCTTACTTTCAAGGGCATAGAGGTTACTCGACACATTATAACTAAATGCATAAATAAATAGATAAACCACAAAATGAGATGTTTTTGAAAACCTTGTATTTCTTTACTCCCATCAGCTGTGTAATCATTAACTTTTATTAACCTGTGGCACAGGGTTTACTGAATGACTACACTGGAAAACCTTTCTTTGAAGCAGATATTAAAGTGGAAATTAAATATTTATTTAAATAAAGGAAATTCAAGAACTCATTCATTTAAATTAGAGAAATTAGAAGTATTTTGGCATTTTGTTGTCTTTTTTTGTTTTTAAGTGACAAAATGGTTTAGATTTCTCTGAACAATGAGTGAATTACCATTTCCCTAATCCATTTTAAAATTAATATCTTTAAAAAGTGATAATGTCTTGCGGTAAGGATTGGGAAGCTAGTTGATGGCAGGGGAATTGATACAACTTTTGGGACATCGTAAGCATGTTTTAATTGAATAATTTTTCTTTTGTGATTTATCCTTAAGATATAGTCAGAAATGCATGACAGAAGTTCCTGTATATTCAGGATGTTCCTGAATGTTCCTGTATGTTCGTGAACATACCTGTATATTCAGTATTATTGGAAATATTGACTATTAAAAGCTAACCTAACAACAGGTATGTGGCTATTCAATAATAGTTACAGTTCCAAAGAATATAGAAAGAATATAGACATTCAGACACCATGGACATCACATTTATAGTACATTCAATGATCATAGTTGATATTCTCATTTAGCGAAAAAAACAAAACCAAAAAAAACAAAACCAAAATGTCGGTGCCCCATAATAGAAATAAAAAAGGGAAAGTGAAGTTGAAATAAAAGAGATCCATAATTTAAATCTGAATATTTTAAATATATTGTTATGCTAATGCATTTTAAGTTTAACTAGGAAGATAACATTTGCTAACATTTGATCACACCTTTGTCTAGAGGTCATTGTAATTCTTACACTTGAGGTCCATACTAGACACACTGCTGTTCTGAAATGTGAGATTTCTGTAGAAAACAATAGCACTCAGCTATTGAAAATGAAGTAAACACATAGATGAAGGCAAGACATGTTGAACTTTTTTCTTGGAAAGAAAAATTACAGTGTATCTCAAGTAGAATAGAAAATATCTGTATTATAGAGTTCTTCTAACTTTAGCACTAATCTTTTATTGAACGTTTTACCATCAAGATGGTAACTGGCTAACAATGAGGATCATTATAATGCATTTTTCTTGGAGGACAAGGAGATGGAGTTTATGAGGTGGAGGTAACAGCATTTACAAGGCTCTTGAGTACTTCACACATGTTTCAGACATCAAACTAAGCCTGAGGCATAAACAAGTTTACTCTTTCTGTATATATTTTTATTCATTCTTTCTATGTTAAAAAGCATTTCACTACAAATTTTAGACAGTTTATCGTGATATAAAACTAGAATGTTAAGTATGTGTTTGCATTATGAATTTGAGTCTATTTTGCCATGAGAAGGAAACAGGAGGTGAAGGAGTAATACAACCTCAGCAGTTGGATTTTTCCCAAGACCCCACTTATTCTGTATAAGTATCTAACCTCAGGATTTGAGGTCTGGAAATTCACTTATTTTTTGAGCAAGAGCCATTTATTTGGCACCTATTTGCAATGTTAAATTGATTGTTTTACTTTCCAGTCAGCTCATTATGCATATTGTTTCAGCATATGGGAACATATGAAGGAATAGATAACAAGTTGCAAAGCCAAAAATATTTTCCACAATCAATGGAAATAGAAATATTTTCCTGTATTTGCACATGGCGTCTAGTAAAGGTACATGATTTCTCTATGAAATTATGTAATACTGATTGTGTAATCTTTTGAAATTTTGTATTATTAGCAGAACCACAAACCCTTGCTTCCTCCAGAATGGTAGGTGAGCATGACAATGTTTACTGAGACAACAAATAGGCAATCTTCCTCAAAATAGATCAAAATAAGAAAAAAAAAGTATTTCAAAAAACTTACCACAGGGACTTAAAATGTTTTTATTCATGTCACCTAATAAATACACTGGGGAAATTATAGCAAATGGGAAATTGGAAAGGACGTTTGCACAGATGACATATTTCAAAATGAAGTTTTGCAGGAACGTGAGTCTGATACAGGTACAAAAAGATAAGAGAAATTTATTTCCATATATCCACCTCTATGAACAGAATTTATAATTAACTGGATATCACTTTGCTTTCTCATATATTTCCTTATCAGTTTCACTTCTCTTGCAAGGATACTCCAGATGTTCAAGAGGCATTCCCTATTTAAATTCCTTGATTTCAAGTGCTCTGTAACCTTTTGAATAAATTAACTTTTGAGTCAAAATTTATCATGCTATTCTCAGTCTGATTCTTTCAAAGTTTGATAGAAGTAGTTTGGCTACCTTTCAGTTATTCAAGCATGAAAGAACCACATTTTTCATACTTCCAGACATATTTGGAAAGATTTTCCACCCTTGGTTAACTCACGCTTATGTGCAGAATGACAAGCTGATATCTGTCTACTGGCTCCTCCAGCTGCCAATCTGTTACTAGGGCTCACACTGATCTCCAGAGACTGTGGACGGAGGATGGAATGAAGGTAGTGTGAATATCAATTAATCCTAGCAAACAAAACAAAACAAAACAAAACAGTGGGAATAAGAAAACTTGGAATGTTTTAGGGGAGGTTTTCAATCTCTCCTTTCCCCCCCTCGCATGCGAAATAGAAAAGGCAGGTTCACATCACAAGTAAGAGACTCTGAGAGCAACTTTATCTGATTAATTTCCAAATAGGATTTTGTAGGAAAAAGTGGGAGTTACTGGAAAGGGAGTATGAGTAAAGTGGAAACGGTAAAAGTGAAGTTCCTAGAGTCAGGAATTTGGATCATTACAGTCCTGAGTAGAAAAGGCAAAATTTGTGAACAATAGAAAAACAGCATATGCAGCTTTTCTCTTCCATAAATAATAAAAAAGGAGGAGAATATATGATCCTAACTTGGACAGTTTAGCTTTGATTCCTTGACTTATTAAAAAATCAATTTGAGCTTACCAAAAAAAAAAAAAAGAAAAAACACTAAGATAGTATAAACAGCGAGACTCTGTGAAGAATAAATTTAGCCCAACTAATTTTATTCTTTCTGTGACACAATGGCAAGTTTCATTGTAGCAGTAGTGATATCTTCGAATTTCACAAAAAGATCTGTTTTCATCTAAGATGGCATTCTATTATAAGTAAGCCCTAAAAATGAACCTGTTGGAAACATATGTCATGTTCTGTGAGTTCTAGCCTATAGCCATTGTTCTTTCATGGATAGTGTGATTAAATCACATAGTATCTATTACTTTATGTTCAACTGTGTTTAAAGAAACTGATTATCTTGATTAAGATTAGGGGTTATTAGAAATAAAATGTATAAAGAAATATTTACGACAGTTCAGAACACCACAGCTAGGAGATGGTGTCAGCAGCCAAAAAAGTTTTGATTACATTCATCATTGAGAATGAAACTTATGTGTGAAAGTTTTGTTTACTCTTCATTTATTTCAATTAGAATGGAAGGGAAGACAAAGGATTTTTTTTTCTGTTAAAACAATGTTTTCTCTAAGACGCTCTAGTGGTGTTAGACAGAACACTGAAATAGTCCTAATCTGAGAAATTAGGTGAGGCTGTTGACTAACAAGCATTTTGACATATGACTGTCTTTCACTTCTCACTTCTTAGAAACGTCTAAGGCATTGTATTAAATCAAACGTGCCTTTGAATACCTCTCTTCAGAAGCTCAGAATCCACATCTGAGTTTGACTGCATCTGAGCATTTTAACAGTAATATTTAGGAACTTATGTTTTCTTGGAACTATCCTCTGCTTAATATTGTATGTATGTTTCAAATATAGGAATTTATAATGTATACAGTATCACATTTTAATGTTAATGGAAAAAATAATATAACAGCAATTCTCAGGGCATGTAATGTCTCTTCCACCCACAAGAGGCTGTAATAAAATAGTTGTGATGCTTTAGTGGTAACAATCACCGGGAGGAGGGAGCCACTGGCATTTATTGCTTGGAGACAGAGATGCTAAATATTCTGTAATGCAGGGACACCTGGGTCGCTCAGTCAGTTCAGAGTCAGCCTTTGGCTCAGGTCATGATCCCAGGGTCCTGAGATCCAGTTCTGACTTCTGTATCAGGCTCCTTGCTCAGGGGGGAGCCTGCTTCTCCCTCTGCCTCTGCCCCTCCCCCTGCTTATGCTCTCTCTCTGACATATAAATAAATATTCTGTAACGCATAGGAAGCCTCTCAGAACAAAGGATTGCCCTTCGCCAAATCCAGTAGTGCCATTATGAAAGCTGAAGAGGTGTTCTAACTAATCTTCATACTCAAAAATGTGCAGGCTTTTTTTTAACCTTATGGCAGATATGAGATAAATTACTACAAAAACTAGAAGGTTTCTAGAAGGATAGTCTTTCACGGCCAATCCAATTAAATAACAACAAATATCAATTTGATAACAACCAGACACCTTTACTTAAGCTTGAGTTTAGTAGTCCTTTTCATGTATTGCCTCAAGTGTTCTTCTCTGAAGGGAAAGGCAATCAAGAAACTGTTGACCACTGCTCAGGAGCTGTTCTCATAGGGATATATTTTGATCCTCTTCAGCAGATACTTTGCACTGATTATGTAGCAAAAACTCTTTGGACAAAAGCCATAGAAACTCTCAACAGCTGAGGAAAAACTTGGCAGGGAATAAGAGAAAGAGGAAGAAATAACTTTTCTCTGTCAGAATATCCTATCATTTTTGAACTCTAACCTCCTTGTGGATGAGGACATTATCCCAACACACCTTTATGTTCTCTTCAGCATCTGGGGGAATTATAAGCAGACTGCTAATATTTCATAAGAGGTAATTCCTAGATTGATAAAGTCTCAAAATAGAATTAGAAAATTAAGCCGTTATGATTCAGTGTGTGTGTGAGTAGGCAATACCATTTGGCTAGCATTACAACTACCTTAGTTCTCAATGGAATTGGAATTTTCCCTGAAAGTCAAGTGATAGGAAATATCAATAAGCATATAAAATTTAATGGGGAAATAAAAGACTAAGTGTTCAGGAGCAGTATTTACCGTATTTGCTCTATGTTATGTGAGAGTGAAGTGAGGAGCCAGCTGTGGGACAATTGATTACGAATGACGTTGAGAATGCTGTGGGCCATAAGCCGTACATTTCTTAGCAATGGTGTTTTAAGAAAGCAAATATCTTAATAGAAAATATAGATTGTGAAGGAAAAGAAAATATTTCTCTTAAACATTGATTAGAGTCTTAATAAATTCTTGTATATAGTTTCTTATTACAAGCAGATGTGGAAAGTTCAGAGGACATCAAATAAAACTTGGAGGTAAACGGTAAACATAAGATTAACTGATACTAAGAATATAGTTTTCTAATTTGGTAATCCTATCAAAGCACAGGAGAGTAAGGAGTTTCTCAAATAGAATAATCTTTAAAATGGTAAGTTTGCAGTTGCTAAATTCCTTCTAACTTCAAGCACAACAACAACAAAAATCCAGGCACATTATTTGAAGTTTGGCAGGACAATAATATAGTTTTTTTTAGTTGGCGAATTTTCCATTCTGCTTTCTTCAAATCTCTCAAAATTCATTTTATCTGGGAAAAACATAAGAAGCGTCCATAGAGAGTTGTGGTTATTCTTATTAAAGTGACACTATCGATAGATCTTCTAGGAAAAGATTAAGTAGATGATATCTATGGTTTTTACTCACTGGAAGTTCTTCCTTTGAGATGAAAGAATGAATGGGGATTTTTTCCAGCTGTTGGTAAATTGATATGCGGTAAGGATTAATTTTACTAGGATGATTATAGGAGCAATCTAAACACATTACGGGAGCAAATCCAAAACGTTAGGAAAAAACAGATTATATATCAGAGATTATTAAATCATGAAAATATGCCCCCATTAAAATGTGAGGTTTACTGCTTTTCCCTTTTCAATGACATTAAGGTAGGGCTTCTTCTTTATCCTGAAACCCAAGTGAAAAAGATTTGTGTGGTGGGACTACACCCAATTCCAGCTTACAGGTAAAACAGTGACATGAAACACATTGTTCAGCTTGTTGAGGTTGTTATCTTTACAACTGGCAAAAGATACTACATCCCTCTAAGTTCCTAGGACAGGACATGACATACTAGATCAGTTCATGTTGATGAATTACTGTCATCATTTTGTTGTTATTCATAATTGTTGGATTTTTAAATATTCCTGAATTCTGAGAAATGGAACTGTTGGACCCTAGGACACTGCTCATGTGTATTACACAGATTTGGGAATGTGTGCTTATATTGAATACTACCAGGCAAGAAACAATCCCTAGGGGGAGTTGAGCAGTAGACTAAAAAAATAATCAGATGCAGTTTGGTGGGAGTAAATAAATAATCTGGATCTTACTTTTGGTTTGGGGGTTTGGGAGGCTAGAGAAGTAAGTCCCTGTTAAGCCTAGAAACCAAAGACTACTGATATACATACATATATAAATAAATAAATATAAAATCAGTCATCTCTCCTAGCTTAAGAATAAACAGTACATGTTTCTAAAAGTCTAAACTGAAACCCCAAGAATCTCTGGAAATCAGGGAAGGAATGAGGGTTCAAGTCAGACGCTTCTGGTAGAATCAGTGTGACTACAGGCTCTTAGGTATGGTTTTGCACTATGCAACTTTAAGTCAGAATTCTGTTAATGTTTCTCAAACGCCATTTCTCCCAAACTATTCTTGAAGTTCCAAAAGAAAGTAGCAACAAGATAAAACATCCTAAGAACATGGTAGTTTCTGAGGTTAGAGGAAACATTGGTTAGAAAATATAAATGTGTATGCATCATACTTTCTAAAAGGTTCATTAGAAGAATTGTTTTTTCTGAGTTTATATAATAAGGTAATCAATCCATAAATATTTATTAAATGTCTATATGGTAAGAATGTCTAGAAATTGAAAATGCCTCAGATACTGCCCCAGCCCACAAAGTGCCTACAATCTCATTTGAAGTAGGTTTCAAGTATTTGAANCTAAGAACATGGTAGTTTCTGAGGTTAGAGGAAACATTGGTTAGAAAATATAAATGTGTATGCATCATACTTTCTAAAAGGTTCATTAGAAGAATTGTTTTTTCTGAGTTTATATAATAAGGTAATCAATCCATAAATATTTATTAAATGTCTATATGGTAAGAATGTCTAGAAATTGAAAATGCCTCAGATACTGCCCCAGCCCACAAAGTGCCTACAATCTCATTTGAAAAATACTTCAAAAATACTTATTTTTTAAACACATTACTGGCAATGCCAAAGATGTAGCATAAGCAGGAAGAACTATAAGACTTCAGAGTGCTGTCTATAGTGTGCTATTATGATTGAAGACGTGTTTCAGTGTTTTGTAAACACAGGTATAAAAAGGATTTATCTACTTGAGGTGAGCGTATTGTTCACAGAATCGAAGACTTAAAGAGTCAAATTTATGCACGTATGTAGGTAGCTAGGTAAGTAGGTAGGTATGCCTGTATTTGAGTTGGAATTACAGATATTTATGGATGTTTGAAAAAATAATAACCTGTTTGTAGAAAATTTTTAGAGATGACTCCATATTTCTGCTCAGCCACCCAGTGAGAATCATCCTTACATCTAGTATAATTTATTTAAGCCAAATTTTAAGTCAAACTCAATTTTTTTCAAATTCCTAAGGAATTCAGAAAGACAGAAGACACCCCTTGCTCAAGTAATTCTAAAATCATAACTTTCTGATTCTTTTACCTCATCCTATATTCCAGCTCATCAATCCAAACAAGAGAGAATGAGGGAAGATATGTAACAGGTGGTAAGTTTTGGGAGGAGAAATAAGAAAGATAAAGACCAGTTAGACAAGATGGAATGTAAGGAGAACTTTGTAAAAGTTCAGGCTTAAAGCAAATAAGTAATGTTATGATAGTATAAAATTGAAAATAACAACACCATTTCGTCTAAACTTTTCTAAAAATGTGCAATTAGAAAAAAAATCACTCATGTATTAATGAAGTCATTCTCCTCTCTTCCATGAGAACTTTTAGGCATCAAACTTTTTTTCACCTATTTATTGGCATCTGGATGTTGATCTACTAAGGATTACAGACAATGTGGAGATAAAGTTGGATTCCATGTTTAACAACTCAATCTGATGTTTTTCCTAATTTTCTGTTTAGACAAAAACTTGGCTCTTCTTGGTCAAGTAAAGATTGATAATATTTTATTCTTGTATCAGATTTATAAGAAGTGTTTTCCTGATAATTAGAAGTATAATTTAATGTATATTACGTAAGTGCACTATACCAACTTCAATGTGAAGATTATGTAATGGAAATTTTCTGATCTTTTTCTGCCATCTAGTGGTCGACTCAGTAATTTGTCTTTTTTAAAAGGCCAGTGTAGTGAATTGGAATTGGAGATTTGGGTCACTTAAGAACTAGAAAGTTGTGATTAAACAGAAATGGAAATTCAGTGGATGGTACTTTATATTACTTAATCAATTGCAAGGTGTTACAAGGCTTCTTCTGCTTTCTACAAAATGTGAAACTTCCCGGTTAGAATAAGCTAGAGGTGGTTGTTGCCCTAGAGTCATAATCTCCCAAGTAAAGCACCAAAGGCACTAAATGTAAAATATTACAATGTGAGGTTTTAAAATTTGAGCTAGCTATCCCACATTGTTTCGGTATTTATAATTTTACATCATTTGCCATGTGGCAGGGCTTTTTCAAAGCACTTACACCTACACAGTTTCTATTATTTATGTGTATACCTTGAATAAAAATGTATTTGACATTGTTAAATATTTGTTGTCTTAACAGTAACTTCAAATTGCCTCCAAAATCAGAAAACAATATGAAGTGATTTAGAAGCGTACAACTTAGATATGCAGAATGGCTATTAGCTGTGTCTTCAAGCTCTTTTGTCTTGCGTAGAGTCTGTTTTCTTTAGTGAAGGGGAAGCAGGAAGAGAAAGCAGTTGTAAGTGGCTTCAACATAAGTGTCATAGAGAATGTCATGCATTCATAAAAGAAAGCATGTTGAAATGAGAAGTTGAGTAGTAATACTTAAAATACTCATCACATTTAAGGATGATATTGACAAGTTGAAGTATTTCCTTTGAAATGTTTGCCTGGTAAAAAGTCTTCACTGTGATCTGTATGTAACTAAGACGAAGAACTGTTCTTAATATAATGAGAAGTGATTCATACAATTATTAAAATTTCCTGGAACATGGAGACAAATAATATTGCATAGTATACAAAAGAAAGTAATTCATTATTAAAAGAACATAAACACGTGGCTTCAGTCTTAATATTAGGAAAAATGAGAAGTAGACATATAGATTATTAACACTTTCTTGAGATAGGTCAGTTTACTCATTACTTTTTCTACTTGGGGTTTGTAAAGTGACTCTTCTACTTGCACATAATTAAAAATCTAATTTTTATACCATTATATGACATCCTGAAGAAAAAGCATAATTTTTATAAAATTATGTGCAAAAATTGAGGAAATACTCATTTTTATGTGATAATCTATTTAACATTGTCTATGGAAGACTCTACTAGTGCTTCTGAGAATCCCCAAAGTGAAACAGCAGGTGGGTTATTGAAAGTTGTGCAGTTGTTTTCCAAGAACATAGTAAAAGTAGTTGTAATCACTAAGTTCAAAATGAAAAATGAAACAGCTGATCTGCCATGTTCCACTTTATGCTTACAGCATAAAATCTTATTCATGGGCATCAGGTTAGGTTCACAACTATTTGATACAGATCTCGTATCAGTGGATTTTAGTTTACGTTGGCATGGTCTAATATATATTAGTAATTATGCATTGAAATTAATGCCATTTAATATACCGTATTTTTATTTGAGGTGATAACTATCATGTATCTAAGATATATTTCCAAAAGTATTTTCAAAATTGTTTTCCTAAAAAAATTGTATTCCTAATTTGTGCATGTGTTTTTCCTGATCATAATATCTATTTTTTAAAAGATTTTATTTATTTATTTGACAGAGAGAGATCACAAGTAGGCAGAGAGGCAGGCAGAGAGAGAGAGGAGGAAGCAGGCTCCCTGCTGAGCAGGGAGCCCGATGTGGGGCTCGATCCCAGGACCCTGAGATCATGACCTGAGCCAAAGGCAGAGGCTTTAACCCACTGAGCCACCCAGGTGCCCCTATAATATCTATTTTTGACATGCAAATACATATGTAAAATTTATATATGTATAAATACATATATTTTATATTACTACTTTTCCTATTAAAATCAATAAATAACTCTAAATATTTTAGCCTATTCAATTTTATTTTTATTACAAATGCCTAATAGGCAAGTTCAATAAAAAAGGCACTTTAAAGATTTTGACATATATTTTCATATTGTCATCCACAAAGCTAGTAAAAACTCTGAGAAATAATTTCTAAGTGGATATCAAAAGCTTAATATTTTATGCCCTTTGATTACATATTTCAACTCCTAAAAATTTGCCTAAAGGAAATAATCCAAAATTTATACAGTGCTTTAAGGCTGAAATTCATTTCAGAGTCATTTATTACTTTGAAATATTGGAAATCATGTAAATACTTAAAAATGCTATAATGCTTAAGCAAACTGTGGTAGAATATTCTTTATGAAATATTATATCGTCATTTTCATTATACTAACAAAGAATCTATAATATAGAAAATATATAGTATTAAGTGAAAAATACTTATCATATGTTAACAATTTGTAAAGAAAAAAATACATGAATTCCAGAAAATCCACCCAAATAATGTTGGTCACCTGTGAGAGGTGGGGATAGAAGCCACCTTTTATTTTATTTTTTTGCATTTGCTTCTACTTAAAAAATTCATAAACAGGCATGGACTGAAGTATCAAAGAAAATGTATCATTAGTTTTATTTGATTATGCAAATCTACCTTTTCCAAAACAGAATCATTTGACTCCAGAATTATCTACTATACGTGGCTTTAGCAAAATAGAATTCTAAAAATTGATGTTTACAACGGAGAAGCACTGACTTTGTTCTGATAATTTCTCCTAGATTTGAGAAAACTCATGGGTAAACATATCCCAGAACATCTTTCTTCCTTTCTGTTATATGAACATTGCATAGCTATGACTGATAAGAGATATTAGGAAAGGATAGATATTCTTATTTGGTGAAAAATGGCCAAGGAAACTACTTAAAATTTGCAACAGTAGTCCTAAACTGCAGCAGTGGGGGAGTCTGCTTGTCCCTCTCCCTCTGCCCCTCCCCCTCGTGCTTGCTCTGTCTCTCTCTCAAATAAATAAATCTTAAAAAAAATTCACAGATCCATAGTTGTGTCAAATATCTATAGATAAAAAATATATTTCATACACTTATGCAATATAATTGGAAATTCATTGAAAAGACCAGTATCAGCATCATAGTAGTATGAATAAATGAATGAATGAAAGTTTTATGACAAATTAGCATTAAAATTTTACCTGATGGCATATTGTTGCTTACTTTCATCACATATTTTTTCAGTTAATGAATGGTAGAATTATAGCTATTCTGTTTTTCTTCTGCAGTTTTATAGTAAAAACCATAATTCTCAAATAATTGGGATCACATGGAGTGTTCACTGCCTAACTGCAGAGGTGGTGATATGGAAGTTTGGGGAAAATGCATTGTTATTAAGCATTCTAGAAGATTCTGATGTATGTGATCTTTGGGCCTTGCTGTTGGAAACAGCACTTAAATTCTGGGAGCAGCTTGATGGTGAAGCTAGAGTAAATTTCTTGTCTAACGAAGGGACTGCAACTTTTTAGTCCAATGGTAAGCATTTCTACCCTATTAGTGGGATGATGTTTGAAACAAAGTTGTCATTAAAAACTATAAAAAGTCAGATTTAATTTAGCAATAAGAACTAGTGTCCAGGGATCCTGGGTGGGTCAGTCAGTTAAGCGTCTGTCTTCAGCTTGGGTTAAGATCCCAGGCTTCTGGGATTGAGTCCCGAGTCTGGCTCCTTGCTTGGCTGGGAGTCTGCTTCTCCCTCTGCCTGCTGCTCCCCCCTCTTGTGCTCACTCTCTGTCTCTCTCTCCCTCTCTCTCTGACAAATAAATAAATAAAATCTTAAAAAAAGAACTAGCGTCCGGAGGGGTAGTATCATTTATCAAAACAAGTTCTGTGTATGTGTACATGCGTGCACATGTGTGTGGACACATGTGATGCATAGGCAATTGCCCTCTGGGGTCCTCGAAAATAAATTAGTACAATTGTTTCTGTTTTTACTTGTTGTATTATCAACAGGAGGGCATTAAACACATTGTGTATTTCCTTCTGGTTCCCTATTCTTAATTTACTATGAGAGGTATATAAATATTGAAAACTGAGTGATTAGTGTCTTAGAAAATTCTTGAAATTTATAAGTATAGCCATTTCTACAAGACCGCTTAAATAAAATCTTACACAAATAAAGGCTCAGGTTGTAATTAAATGTCAGCAATCTCTCCGGTGAGTCACAATTTAAAAGCTGCAAACGCGTAATTTTTTTGTAGCTATTGCTTCTGAGGTTTCTGTGGTGGTTTGTTTTGTGCCCTCATGTCTTCTCTGCTTCTTCGCATACTGGCTTGCAGCTCGCAGGAGATGCTCACAAACAGTGATGTGATTTGCCCTGAACCTTGCTGTGACTGTAGATTTTGTAATCTAAGTTAATTTCACTCACAGCAGGGGCTATTGGTAAAGTATTTCAATTTTAAACAGCAAATTGGTTAAACTCTTTAGTTTTGGGTGTCCAAGGGCTATTCATGGGCAACTGACTTTCATAAATCCAAACAAAAGGATTCTAGTCCCAGTATGACGAATACCTACTTTATATGCTCAACTGAGATACAGTGATGCTTATAATCTTCAGATTCAAATATATTCAGATTTTGGTTATCTGACCATTTTTATTATTATTTGTAATCCAAGCAATGTTTTAAAAGAATATAAGCTTCCCATTCTTGGAGAAACTAAATTATAGCCCGCTGTAAAATATGAGGCATGAAATTGTATAACTTTCAAATTTGTGGCATTGCAAACATCAATGAGGTAGGCAAATCAGGTATAAACCGACTCATGTATACATGGAACTCTAAAATAATCTTAACCTAAATTCTTTTTTTTATTTTTTTATTTTTTTTAAGATTTTTTTTTTTTACTTATTTGACAGAGAGAGAGATCACAAGTAGGCAGAGAGGCAGGCAAAGAGAGAGGAGGAAGCAGGCTCGCTGTTGAGCAGAGAGCCCAATGCGGGCCTTGATTCCAGGACCCTGAGATCATGACCTGAGCCGAAGGCAGAGGCATTAACCCACTGAGCCACCCAGGCGCCCAACCTAAATTCTTGGATAAGAAGAACTTCTCAGGGCGCCTGGGTGGCTCAGTGGGTTAATGCCTCTGCTTTCGGCTCAGGTCATGATCTCAGGGTCCTGGGATCAAAGCCCTGCTCAGCAGGGAGCCTGCTTCCCCCTCTCTCTCTCTGCCTGTCTCTCTGCCTCCTTGTGATCTCTCTCCCTCTGTGAAATAAATAAATAAAATCTTAAAAAAAAAAAGAACTTCTCAGATTTCAGAGAACAGTATTTTAAATATGAGGTAGGAGAGTTAATGTAGAGCCTGGCCAGAGAGATTGCTAAAAAATATAATTGTATACATTGCGTTGTATGTAAGATAGCAGGAAATGGTAGGACCAGTGGCAAATTGGTTAATGCATAGTTTTCCTAAACAAATTTTCATTTAACTCAAAAATAATGAACACAGGGCACCTGGGTGGCTCAGTGGGTTAAAGCCTCTGCCTTCGGCTCAGGTCGTGATCTCAGGGTCCTGGGATCGAGCCCCGCATCAGGCTCTCTGCTCAGCAGGGAGCCTGCTTCCCCCTCTCCCTCTGCCTGCCTCTCTGCCTCCTTGTGATCTCTCTCTCTCTCTTTCAAATAAATAAATAAAAATAAATTTAAAAAATCTTAAAAAATATAATGAACACACAGATATAATAACATTGTTGACTACAAAGAAAACGTATCTCTGGGCTTAATTTGGTCTATAGGATAGAACCTCATGTAATAAATTCTTCATTGGCAGTAGATTCAGGAACTAACCCCCACCATCCTCTCCTGCCCCTTCCCTCCCTGCCAACACAATTTTCCTGCTTTCTGAAAGCCTTTGTTGACTTCTCAGTCCTCCAATTCAGGAACACTGTTTGTAGTTCTGTAACCATTTTCTTTTTTTTAGAGATTTTATTTATTTATTTGTCAGAGATGGAGAGAGTGAGAGCACAAGCAGGGAGAGCAGCCGGTAGAGGGAGAAGCAGGCTCCCCACTGAGCAGGGGAGCGGGATTGATCCCAGGACCCCGAGATCATGACCTGAGCCGAAGGCAGATTCTTAACTGACTGAGCCACCCAGGCGTTCCTCTGTAACCATTTTCAGCTAAGACTGTCCTTCTGAATAGAAACTCTTGCCCAACACATAATATTAAATTTGAATAATTTAAATTCAGAAGAATAGTGAATGAACACACTTGATTTGATACTCCTGATTCCTAATATANGGAATTTGTCCACTTCTTCCAGATTGTTCAGTTTGTTAGCATATGATTTTTTTAAAAGATTTTATTTATTTATTTGACAGAGAGAGAGAGAGAGATCACAAGTAGGCAGAGAGGCAGGCAGAGGGAGAGGAGGAAGCAGGCTCCCTGCTGAGCAAGGAGATTGATGACGGATGGGCTCCATCCCAGGACCCTGAGATCATGACTTGAGCCGAAGCGAGAGGCTTAACCCACTGAGCCCCCCAGCTGCCCCAAAACATATGATTTTTAACGTGTTTTTTGATAAGGCCTTGTTCCTCTGGGTTCTAATGCCTGTGCTTCCCAGCCTGTGATGCTGGTGCAGAATGTTATCAGCCATTTTTTTAGGAGTTTTTTTTTTTTCCTTTTTTTTTTTTTTTTTAGAGAGGGAGAAAGAAAAGCTCAAGCAGGCTCCATACCCACACCCCGTGCAAAGCCTAATGTGGGGCTCGATCCCAGACTTTGTGTGTAGTTAAACCAAAAGTGTGACTTTTGAAAAGTAAATCAAATGCAGACATTGGATTCTATGGGCTGTTGATAATTTCTCTACTTAAGAGAGAGCTGGAGTAAATAGCTGAGTCATATGTAGGCCTGGGAGAATTTACACATTGCATTTTAAATTTGAGAGCATCTTTGTGAATATTTTCTTAAGATGTTTATTAACTAAGTATCACAATGGTTAAAAGACTTTTTTTTTTAAAGACTTTATTCATTTATTTGAGAGGGAGAGAGTGTACAAGAGGCAGACTGTCAGAAAGAGAAGGAGACTCCCCGCTGCTGAGCAGTGAGTCGGATGTGGGGCTGGATCCTGGGACTCTGGGATCATGACCTAAGCAGACGGCAGCCGCTTACCTGATTGGTCGCCCATGTACCCCTAAAAGACTATTTTTAAGAAGATCGTAAAACTGTTTCTATGGACAGTGGAGAATTACTAGTTAATGTACTTTTTCTCAGTTATCTGTGAGTTAAGAAAAGCATGTAATATTTTATAAGTTTTTATCCATTTTGAATATGTGGCTAATTTTTTATTCACGTAAAGTAAGTCAGGGGAATGCAGGAAATGTGCTGATGGCTGTTCTTTGGATGTTCATGTTACTGAATATTAATAAAATTGTGTGATCTGGAGGTCAAAAACATTTTTTTTTTTAGTTTCCAAACTTTCTAGAGCTGTCTGCATTTTTTATTTGGAAAAAGAAACAATATATGGAAAATATTTAGCTGTTTGGAAAAAACAGCTGGCACATAACACATCAGTTACCACACACTGTCATACAATACACTGAAGTGGTTACCAAAACAACATGGTTTAATTTTATTTGTTTGTTATTTGCACATAAATATTTTCCACATGAATAATGTCAAAATGTCTTCTGATTCAAGCAGAAACTCACTAAACCCATTTCTTTTTCTTCCATTAAAATGTTCAGATGTAAGTTTTGCTAGAAGTTCTTGTCGAAACATGAAAGTTCAAGGAAACCCTATTTAACTATTTGCTCAGGTAAAATATCACAAACCACAACAGTGCATTTACAATATTCCCTTGTAGGAATATATGTATATATTTAATTTTTAAATTGAGATATATAAGCATAAACTGAACAGGAGTCACAGGATTTTGGTGTTTGGGCAGGCAACTGAGAAAACTGTGGGTTCTTAATACAAGAGTCTTAACGAAGAAATAATCTACAGCTGCTTAGAAATGTATTTTTGCCCTTATTCAAAGACGACTCACTGTCAATATGTGTTGAGAAGTTTCCTTTTTATTGAATCATAATTGACACACAGTATTATACTAGGGTCAGGTGTGAAAGACAGTGATTTGATATTTTTATGCCTTACAAAATTATGACCATAAGTCTAGTTACCATCTGTTACTATACAAAGTTATTACAATGTTATCGCTTATATTCCCTATGCAGTATAGTACATCCCCATGACTTACTTATTTTATAACTGGAAGTTTGTACCTCTTAAACACCTTGACCTGTTTCATCTGTTCCCCTACTCCCCTTTCCTCTGGTACCCACCAATTTCTTCTCTGTATCTCTGAGTCTGTTATTGTTTTGTTTGTTTTGTTTTCAGATTCCATGTATACATGAAATTATACAGCACTTATCATTCTCTACCTTATTTCAGTTAGTATACTATCCTGTGGGGACATCCATGTTTTTGCAAAAGGCAAAATTTCATTGTTTTCTTTTCTTTTTTTTTTTTTAAAGATTTTATTTATTTATTTGACATAGAGAGATTACAAGTAGGCAGAGAAGCAGGCAGAGAGACAGGGAGAGGAGGAAGCAGGCTCCCTGCTGAGCAGAGAGCCCGACGCGGGCCTCGATCCCAGGACCCTGAGATCATGACCTGAGCCGAAAGCAGAGTCTTTAACCCACTGAGCCACCCAGGCGCCCTCATTGTTTTCTATGGCTGAGTAATATTCCATTGTGTGTGTGTCTGTATCTACATCTATCTATATCTGTCTATACCTATCATATCCTCTTTATCCATTCATCAATTAATGGACACTTACGTTGCTTCTATACCGTGGTTATTATAAATAATGCTTCATTAAACATAGGGGTACATATATGTTTTCAAATTAGTATTTTTGTGTTATTCATAGAAATACCCAGAAGTGGAATTGCTGGGTCAGATGGTAGTTCCATTTTTAATTTTTTGAGAAACTGCAGACCATTTTCTACAGTGGCTGCACCAATTTACCTTTCTTACCAAGAGTGCATAAGGGTTCTCTTTTCTTCACAAACTTGTCAACACTAATTCTTGTCCTTTTGATAATAACCATTCTGACATATATGAAGTGATATCTCATTGAGGGTTTTATTTTTCTTTTTCAAGTTTTTATTTAAATTCCAGCTAGTTAACATACAATGTAATATTAGTTTCAGGTATAGAATTTAGTGATTCATCACTTACATACAATACCCAGTGCTCATCACAAGTGCCCTCCTTAATCCTCATCACCCATTTAATCCATCCCCCTGCCCACCTCCCCTCCAGCAACCCTCAGTTTGTTCTCTATAGTTAAGAGTCTGTTTTCTGGCTTGCCCTTCTTTTTTATTTTTTCCCCCTATGTTCATCTGTTTTGTTTCTTTTACACATGCACATGTGAGTGAAATCATATGGCATTTGTCTTTACCTGACTGACATATTTCACTTAGCATAATATTCTCTAGCTCTATCCATGTCATTGCAAATGGCAAGATTTCATTTTTTATGGCTGAGTAATATTCATATATATATACATATACATATACATATATATATATATATATATACACACCACATCTTCTTTATCCAATAATCAGTCAAAGGACACTTGGGCTGCTTCCATAATTTGGTTATTATTTATAATGCTGCTATAAACGTCAGCGTGGATGTACCTCTTTAAATCTGTATTTTTGTATTCTTTGGATAAATACCTAGTAGTACAATTGCTGGATCATAGGGTAATTCTATTTTTAACTCTTTGTGGCACCTCCATACTATTTTCCACAGTGGCTACACCAGTTTGCAGTCCCACCAACAGTGCAAGGGTGTTCCCTTTTCTCCACATCCACCAATACCTGTTGTTTCTTGACTTGTTAATTTTAGTCATTTTGACAGGTGTGAGGTGGTATTTCATTGTAGTTTTGATTGGTAGGTCCTTGATGATGAGTGATGTTGAGCATCTTTTCATGTGCATTTTGGTCATCTGGATATCTTCTGAAACATCTGTTCAGGTCCTTTCCCCATTTTTAAATTGAAATGATTTTTGCTATTGAGTTATATGAGTTCTTAATACATTTTAATATCTTTTCAGATATATATCATTTGCAAGAATCTTCCCCCCTTTAGTAGGTTACTTTTTGCTTTTGTTGATGTTTTCCTTCAGTGTACAAAAGCTTTTATGTTTGGTGTAGTCTATTTTTTTTTAATTTTGTTTTCATTTCTCTTACCTAAGGAGACATGCCCAAACTAAATATATTGCTTAGACCAGTGTTAAAGAGCTTACTTCTTATGTTTTCTTCCAGGAGTTTTATGGTTTCAAGTCTTACGTTTAAGTCTTTTATTTTTATTTTTTTTAAAGATTTTATTTTATTCATTTGACACAGAGAGAGAGATTACAAGTAGGCAGAGAGGCAGGCAGAGAGAGAGGAGAGAGGAGGAAGCAGGCTCCCCGCTGAGCAGAGAGCCCGATGTGGGCCTCGATCCCAGGACCCTGGGATCATGACCTGAGCCGAAGGCAGCGGCTTTAACCCACTGAGCCACCCAGGCGCCCTAAGTCTTTTAATCTATTTTTGTACATGGTCTAAGAAAGTGCTCCAGTTTCATTCTTTTGCATGTAGCTGTCCTGTTTCCCCAGCACTTAAGAGACATCTTTTCTCCACTGTATGTTTTTGCCTCCTTTGCCATAGATTTATTGACATATAATAAGTGTGTGTTCATTTGTGGGCTCTCCATTCTGTTTTACTGATCCGTGTATCAATTTGTGTGCCAGTGCCATGCTGTTTTGATTACTACAGCTTTATATTGTAGATTGAAATCGGGAAGCCTGATACTTCCAGTTTGTTCCTTCTCAAGATCACTTTAGCTATTTGTGATCTTTTGTGGTTCCATACAAAATTTTGGATTATTTGTTCCAATTCTGTGAAAAATGCCATCGGTATTTTGATAGGAATTACATTAAATATGTAGATTGCTTTGGGTAGAATGGACATTTTAATAATATCAATGTTTCTAATTCATGAGCACAGTTTATCTTTCCATTTATTTGTGTCATCTTCAACTTCTGCCATCAAGTTCTCACAGTCTGCAGAATACAATTCTTTCACCTCCTTGGTTACATTTATTCCCTTTGACGCAGTTGTAAATGGGATTATTTTCTTATTTTATCTTTTAGATAATTTGTTATTAGTATATAGAAACACAACAGATTTCTATATGTTAACTTTGTATTCTGCAACCTCAGTGTATTTATTTATTAGTTCTAATAATTTTTGTATGGATTTTAGGGTTTATCATGTATAGTATCATGTCACCAGCAAATAATGACAGTTTTACTTCTTCCTTTTCAGTTTGTATGCCTTTTATTTTTTTCTTGCCTAATTGTTATGTCTAGGATTTTGAATATTCAATAAAAGTGGCAAAATGTTTTTGATCTTAGATAAAAAAGATTTTAGCTTTTCACCTTTGAGTATGATGTTAGCTGTGGGTTTGTCATATACTACTTTTATTATGATGAGGTGTGTTCCCTCTCTACCCATGTGGTTGATTGTTTTCATCAAAATTGGACATTGAATTTTGTCAAATGTTTTTCATGCCTCTATTGAGAAGATCATATGATTTTTATCCTTCATTTTGTTAATGTAGTTTATCATATGATTGATTTGCAGGATGTTAAACCATTCTTGCATCCCTGGAATTAATCCCACTTGGTCATGGAGTGTGATCCTTTGAATACATCATTAAATTCCATTTGCTAATATTTTGTTGAGGAGTTTTGCCATTTATGTTCGTCAGGGATATTAACCAGTAATTTTTATATAGCGTCTTTCCCTGGTTTTGGTATCAGGGTAATGCTGGTCTTGAAAAATGAGTTTGGAATTGTTCCTTCCTCTTCAATTTTGTTTAATAGCATATTGTTTAGTCTCCACGTGTTTGTGTTTTTTCCACTTTTTTTTCCTATAACTGTTTTTTACTTTTATACCATTGTTTTTGGGAAAGATGCTTAATATGATTTTAATCTCTTTAAATTTATTGGGACTTGTTCTGTGGTCTAACATATGAGCTGTCTTGGAGAATGTTCCATGCACGGTTGAAAAAGAAACACGTGTCCTGGTTGCAGCTTGTCTGATGTGTGGGGAAGATGAGGCTCAGAGCACTTGCCCAGCCTAGTTGCAGCTCATCTGATGCATGGGAAGGTCGGGACCGGAATTCTCCCCATTCTGGTTGTAGCTCAGTCTCTGCGTAGAGTGGGCAGGCAGGCATGGGGTGTTCAACTAGTAGTGCAGGATGGGCAGAGCATGGCCCCAGTACTAGCAGTTTCAAGAGATGGCACTGGAAGTGGCACCTATTTGCTCTGTAACTAGCGAGTTAAGATGAATTTGCAAAAATGACATTCACCACCACTTCTATCCCTGAATAAATTTCCTGTATGTGCCTGCCTCTCCAGTAGCCGCTTTAAAATTAGCAAGTGGGTTTCCCTCACGTATAGTCTAGGTGATTTTCACTCTGTTGGTCTTATGTTGGATCTCAAGGCAAGTGGGTTTGTGTGTGAGTTTGGAAAGAGTGAGATCTTTGTTCCTTTTAGTTCTGCAATTCTCTTGGTCTTAATCCTTGTTGAATTTCAAAACTAGTTGTTTCGTGGGCTTATATTTCCACTACTGCCCTCCAGGGCCAGGGTGACTTGTATGGGGCACAGTTCCTTTATCTTTTGAGGGAGTGTTCCATATTTTGGGAATTGCTTCCACTTTGTTGGGTCACTATCTCTGGAGTGGCATCCCAGGTAAGGCTCTGTTGGCCTCTTCTACCCTTCTCGATGGGTCTCTTTTGTCTTCTGTTAGAATGGTGTTGTTCATCTAGTTCTCAGGTCTTTCCAACACGAAAATTACTCCATACATAGTTGTAAATTTGTTATGTCGGGGGAAAAGGTGACTTCAGGGTGTCCCAACACTGCCATCTTGAACCCCCTCCAAAATGAGATATTTTTAAGCTGTTTACCTCCTAGTAGATTACAAAAAGCTGATAACAGTCTTCTGTCTTTTCCTCCAACAGCAATCACCACCTCTACTTGTGTTTCCAAGGTGGCTGGTAAGAAGTTATAATTCCCTTTCTAATTTTCAAGATCAAGCTGATAGGTTTGGAGACATTAGAACCATACTTTAACAAATTGAAATCACAGGTAAATATCAATAATCAATGATTATTACAATTATGTTATTATAATAATATTATTATTACAATTATTATTCCAACAATGATTATCACAACTTCTTGCGGTGTTTTTACTAACTTGTAGATAAATTTTAAAGTTAGAGTATTACCCATCTCTTGACAAGATAGAAAGGTACTTATAAACATCTTTTATGTTAGCTAATTGAATTTAAGTAAAAACCCCCATCTATTATTGTACTTTGGTCTCATCAAAGCTTTTTATACAAGTGCTCCTTTGATTGCAACATCATTGCGATTTGAAGTGTTTATTTAAAATATATTTCCACTCATCTGTTAACTTTTCTGTAAGGAAGAAATTTTTGATATATTATAGGTAATACTTAAGGTAGGAGAAAAACTAGACATGTTTTTAAAAATCTTGGAGAGGAGTGCCAGGTAGCTCTGATGGTTAATCGTCTGCCTTTGGCTCAGGTCATGATCCCAGAGTCCTAGGATCTAGCCCCACATCAGGCTCCTTGCTCAGCGGGGAGTCTGCTTCTCCCTTTCCCTCTCCCTCGGCTGCTCCCTTGCTTGTGCTCTCCTGCTTTCTCTCTCTCACATAATAAAATCTTAAAAAAAAAATCTTGGAGAAAATGTTTGAAATGGTCTTTAAAATGACTTCCTGAATTGTTTCACATCCAGAAGAACTGGTACAGAAGACCCCCTCCCCAACACCAAGAATAATAATAGGGGCAATATTTGCAATAGAAACAAACGTAATAATTTTAGCTTAAATTGGAGTTAACAGCATCATAATGTTAATAAGTGTAGTCTCTATTGCCTCATGCCAGGTAATATTTTGGGTTTGATATAAACATTTTAAATTCCTGTGTTTCTCCACATGTAACTAAACATAGAAACAAGATCAAAAGATCATTTCTTATTAACAATTTGCCTGCTGGTCTTTTAAGTGTATAACTTATTGACATGTATAAACTTATAATATATAAAATGAGAAATGTAAATAGTTTGTGCTCAACTCTGTTCCTAGGGAGTTTTGTGAATAAATTTCCATTACTCTAGTGGCAAATGCACCCTAAAGTTGTATAATTCATGCCCTTTTTGGATGAGTTTAATAAGAAATAATCTGCTATTTTTTATTTTCTTTCCTCTCTCTGCTCCGATTGCACTTCTATAGAAGTTTTAAATGTTTATGTATGTATCTGCTTATGCATATTGTAGACATCTGTCAACTCAGTAAAACTCATTGTACGGTAGTCATTATTTTGAAGGAAAAACTGAGCTCATCTCAATGAAACTTAATTTTAAAACTACTTGAATCCAAAGTTAAAGAAATACCAAGTCAGAAATTTGGTTTTTACTTATTTTATTTGAATACCACTAGAGAAAAATAATTTATATTCTTTTACTTTTACAAGTGGTTCTAAAACATGCAGTGTATATATATTTCTAAATATCTGTGTTTGCGTGTATAGAAAAAGTATCATCAATAAATGTCATACCTTTATTCCAAGGGACAACTAGATGTGATGGAGGTCTTGTCTGAATAGTTTGTGTATGATGTGTATGCTATTCAGGCTTTGTGGGATGCCACGTCAAGGTGTACTATTTTCCTTTGAAAGAGGATGCAAATTACAACTGGGAGACTATTGAAAGAGGCACTGAACAGATCATGTTAACCAAATATGATTGCAGAGTGTTTTCCAATTATCAACTGAATGGATTTGCTATTTTAGTAATGGTTGAAGTTAGAGGTTTATAGGAAGCATCTACATGATAATTCATTATCAGGTAACATTCATTTTTATTTTGTCCTAGTTGGACTATTAAAGGAGAAAAAAAACCACTGGACTAATTATTCCTTCTTTTAGAAGGTTTTATAGCCTGGATTATAATTTGGTAGATTATATTACTTATTGTAGGTTGTTATGGCAAATTTAAAGAGTCCTGTTTAATAAGATATACTCTTAGGGATAAAAATTAGTTATAGCTAATTTATTATATTTGGTTTGAATCATAGATGTAAGGCCAATTGTTCCCCCTTTATTACGTGAAACATCCTAAACTTATAGGTAATTTATTGCATCTGGTTTGAATTTTAGATATAAAGCTAGTTGTTCTCTTTTTCCTTTCTTATGCAAATCATCCTATACTTTCTATTTCACCCTAGGATTCTAATTTGGCAGTACCAATTTGGATTATTATCACAATTTTTTTCTGCACTTATAGTGATTTTATCTATACCTTTGTAATTCCATATATTTTAAGAAAATTTTTATTTTATTACTTTTTTTTCTTTTCTGGGAGAATCCAATGTGGATCAAAATACTGTGAAATCAAGGGGAATAGCAACCTCAATATCTGACCTTGTAGTTCCATACCATTGGGATGTGGATGCCACGTCATAGCTAGTTACCACCTGGGAGATCCACTATCCTTGAGAGCACACCATTTCTGAAATACAGGAGTCAGTGCCTGGTTAGATGCATCACAGTGATACCACGCTTGTTAAGCAACTCAGCCTCCATTTCCTTTTTGCTTCTTTAACCCTACTTAACATTAGGCTCTTTGCCACTTTTTCCCACTCAAAGTGTCAGCTCAGGCTAGACAAATTTAAGACATGTAAAACCTAGCCAACCAAACATAAAGAGGCACAACCCAGAGCACAGATATACAAGCCCAGCAATAACGGATCCTATTTAAGCCCAATGAACTGTGTGTAATTGGCCCAGTTAGTAAGTCAAGAGAGAGAAACTAAGGATTCATCACATCAGTGAACATCGCCATGGCATCATGCTCATAGTACCAGTTGTTTTATTAGGACACTTAACATCCTCTGCTGGATGCTTGGTAGCACCCCTCTCCAGAATTTATGGAGGTCAGGATGAAGGACAGATAGGTACCAATGAGCAAAAAAAGAAAAGAAAAGAAAAGACATACAGTAAACAACCAAGGAATTCTCTAAGGAGAAGGGCTCAAGTTTTGCCTGGAGTAGAAACAAAAGGGGCAGAGGGAGTGGATTTGCAGGCAGGTAGCTCTACTTTTTATTGAGGTTTGAAGGTGCCAAGAAGGCCAGGGTTTGCTTAGTTTGAACTTCCCCTGTATAGTCAAGGGAGGCTTATCACCATGCACACATGTTGAGAGATGGGAGAAAAGGGAGGGTGTGCATGAAAAATGTCAGAGGTCAAACACCAAAAATAGAATCAAACTCTTGCTTATACTGACTAGTCTTAAAATTTTGAAATTATATTGGAAAAAATCACCTATTAAATATTTGGGAATTACCAAGAGCAAAACTGTAACTGAAGTACTATAGAGAATTATTAAATGACTATTTATCATTGCTGATAAAATATGTTTCAGGAAGTAAATAAATTGATATATTTTCATGTATTATGGTACTTGACACAGAAGTAAATGAATATTTTTAGTGAAAGAATGGTAGTCTGTACAGACTTCTCCAAGGAAATGATAATAAACTGATCTGGAGGGAATGCTCTCTAGGTCACAGAAAAAGATGTCATGAAAGCTGATGAGGGCACATGCTTGAACTGTTGAAGAAACACCAGCATGCCCAGTGTGGCTGGAGCTGAAGGAAAGGTGGTCTAAGATGTGAACAAGCCCAGGGGTGCCTGGGTGCGTGGCTCAATTGGTTAAGCATCAACTTTTGATTTCAGCTCAGGTCATGATCTTAGGGTTGTAAGATCGAGCCCTGGGGTCTGGCTCCATGCTGAGCATGGAGCCTGCTTAAGATTCTCTCCTCTCCCTCTGTCCCTCTCTCATCCCCACTTAAAAAAAAAGAATATGTGAACAAGATTATGTCATCTGGGACGTTGTATATCATGACAAAGAGCTAACATTAACGAGTGGTGGTTTTCAGGGCCAAATAAAACAATGAGTTATATAGTATTGGGGAATTTTCCAAATGCGTATAAAATTAAGAGGATTTCTTCTGATACTTGTAACAAATTCGAATTTTAAGAATTTTTAGAATAAAATTCAGTGCATTAATTTGACCATGATCCCTTCAAAAATAGCTAGAAGATTGAAAGATGGGAAGTAGTTGGAAGATTTTAAGAAAAATAGTATTATGTGACTTGTATATAAATATAAAGAAATCATTACTATGAGGATAAAGATTACATAATGTAGAAGGTGATTTCAGTAATTCAAACTGGGTATGATGGCAGCTTGTATTAAGTGGTAAGAAATGTCTACCTTCTGGCTGTATTTTGAAAATAGAACCCACAGGAAATATTGATAGATTGAATATGGAAGTTGAAGGAATTGAGTTAGTGGCTGAGGGAAAAGAAAATCACTTTGGATAGTTTGTTTTGTATTAGATTTATTAACTAGTATATTTTCAGGTTTCTAATACCTGTACAAGTATTTTGCTCATGGGCAGAGTATATGTATTTATTATACGCAAAGAAAGGCAAAAAGAGCTTGAAATTACTAAAGAGCAGCTTGTTAATAGGTACTTATCCAAAGGATACAGAAATAGTGATTTAAAGGGGCACCTGCACTCCAATATTTATAGCAGAAATGTCCACAATAGCCAAAATATGGGAAGAACCCTGATGTCCATCGACAGATGAATGGATAAAGAAGATGTGAGATATATAAATACATACATACATACATACATACACACATGATGTAATTCAGCCATCAAAAAGAATGACCGCTTTCTATTTGTAACAATGCAGATGGAACTAGAGGGTATTATGCTAAGTGAAATAAGTCAGAGAAAGACATATACTATATGATTTCACTCATATGTGGAATTTAAGAAACAAAACAGATGAACATATGAGAAGGGAAGGAAAAATAAAATAAGATAAAAATAGAGAGGCAAACTATAAGAGACTCAACTACAGAGAGCAAACTGAGGGTTGCTAGAGGGGAGGTAGGTGGGGAGATGGGATAATTATGTGATGGGCATTAAGGAGGGCACTTGATGTTATGAGCACTGAGTGTTATATGCAACTGATGATTACACTATATGTTAACTAAATGTCTAGTTTCTTTTCACTTACCATATGTTTTAAAGGTATGTCTATATTGTAACATGTATCAGTACTTCATTGCTTTAATTACCACCTAACATTCCAATGTATAAGTACAGCACATTTTATTTATCCACTCACCAGTTGACGAACACTTGGCTTTTTCGTATTTTGGCTGTTATGAATGTAATGAGCATTTGTTTACAAGTTTTTATGTGGACATATGTTTTTATTTTTAGATACATATCTAGAAGTAGAATCACTGAGTCATGTGATATTCTTTGTTTAAGCTTTTGTGGAACTGCTATACTATTTTCCAAAGTTTTTCACTGCACCATTTTACGTCTCTAGTATCGTTGTACAAAACTTCCAATTTCTCCACATGCTCTCTAAAGCTTGTTATTGTCTACCTTTTTTATTACATTCATCCTAGAGGGTGTGAAATGGTTTTGATTTGCATTTCCCTGATGACCATCTAATGTTTTTAATGATCTCAAATTATACTGGTTGCCTGAGATAACTTACAAAGTGCCTTGTTTTAAATGGATGTTGAATTTATCTCAAACATCATTTAAAATACTAAATACTAAACTTCATAATGAATAATATCAAAATGCAGAAGGGAAAGTATCTGTACATACAGGATACTTTTGATGGCTTATTACTACTTCTGACTTATCCACAGGTCTTCTGCCTGTCTCATGTCTACCAAGGGTGGGAGAATCAGATATGACTGGAAGATGCACTGTCATTTGTTTTATTCCAGTCAGGTGGCCCAATAATAATAATACACATGGTATTTCTAAATAATTATGATGAACCCTATCATTCCTCATATATCATTCAAATAAAATATTATAGATGGGTTTTTACAAGAGATTAACAAAAATATCAAAAAGTCAGAAACTTCTTTTCACCATATTTTGTTCTCACAGATGCTACTAAAGCATCTTACATAAATGTATTTAAAAGATAATTATCCTTCAAAGAAATCCACATCTCTTTTGGGGGAGAATAATTTTGGTATATTAATAACACTGACAATTGGTGTAACATGAGAAATAGGTGTTATCAAGGAAAAAACACATTGACTTGATCATGGCAAACAAATTCAAAGAGCACCTTTGGCTTTTAGTCTTGTTTTGTTTTGCCTTTGTGTGTGTGTGTGTGTGTGTGTGTGTGTGTGTGTGTGTGTGTGTGTGTTTGTGTGTGTGTGTATGTGTGAGCATACTGTGGAGTTTTATAAATGAATCTACTGTTTGCTCTTTATTTACGAAGTATGGGATGATTCTTGAATAAGTAATTTGTGCAAGAAGATTAAAAAGTCCATTAACATTCTGGTGTAGAAATTTATGACTTAAAATTTTTATAAGCACAAAAATTTTAAAAGTTATGTGTTTGTTGAATAAGTAGATTTTTAAATGTGCCATTCTATCGGAACTGCATTTCCATATGGCACAACCATAATTCATAACCATATAAATTTCAGAATTGTCCTACAATGCTGGAGGTTCTAAGTATAAGCAAGAATGATGGACTATAATTAAGTGTATTTGTCTATGCCATCTGGAAGCCTTTTGCAGTCCATTAATTAGTAGGATTATTACAATATTCTCAGCTAATGGATTTTGTCAGATTCAGGCTTTAGATTTGTTTGTGGTTGAAGGGCTGTTTGTGTGTTTGAATTAAGTGCTTGGTTATTTCAGTGATGTGTGTGACTGGTACTAAATGCTACTTTCCCGTTCCTTAACATCTTGTTTTTTAATAGATTGAAACTCGAGGAATTTACTGAGGTGTTTACAGTTTTGGACTGGCAATACTAAAAAAGTACTTATTGTATGTGTAATTGCACAAGGGCTGTGGAGCAGTACTCATCCTTTATTTAGGGCTACTATGGGTCAAATAGTTTGTCTTATCAGCATGGTAGGTTTTGGGGGCAAGAAAAACATATCCCCTTAATTCAATATGTACACCTTTTTGTAGAATAAAGGATTTGTCTGATCTCTGTTCACAGTTCCTGGGTGGAAACTTCTAAACCCTTGGAATTTCCCAAGATAGGGGAATATTTTTGTTATTGATGACGGGCCCTTGGACCACGCCTGAATTTATGCCAACAATGATTCAGGATAGAGACTGGTCAAACCAAAAAGACTGTGTGTATAGACATTTGGGGATTTGAGCCTCATATAATAACAGCCTGATCTCCTGACACCTGGGAAGGAGAAAGGGTCTGGGGATTGTGTTCAGTCATGTGGCCAAAAACTCAATTAATTATGCCTCAGAATTGAAGGAAGTTAATCAGAAATGCAAGTAGATAGGAGATCCCCAAACTTGCAGCTGACATAAGGGCAGTCCCCCTTATGTCCCCCCCTATGGGGACCATGTCCCTAACTTGTGGAGTCTGTGCTAACTTTGGGTGATCAATGTCAGAATCACAGGGTAGTATGGCACACTTTCAATTTACTTTTTCCTTAGAGTTCTCCATTTCACCCTGGAAGGGCTGTCTATAAAACCTCTAATTAGCCACATTCTAAACTTTGCAAAATGGCATTGCTTGTTGGCTGAACACCCTGATTCTCTGGATTCTGGTCATCTGTCTTATTTCCTTCATTATTTAAACTCTTATTTGTGAAGAGTGCTTTATAGAAATTAAAGTATTATGTAAAGGAATATGGCTCAGTGAAAACAGGATGAGACTGAGTTTTGAGTTGAACCATCATTTAATAACTCTATAACTAACTATAATTGTGGATGAAAATAATTGAAAATAATTTGTTAATCACTCTGAGCCTGTTTCTTCATTCAAAAAATAAGGTGGCTGATTAAATAACCTTTAAAGTCTCTGGGAGCTATTGGATAGTAAGATTCTTTGAATTTTAATGCCTCTGTTTTCTTGTCAGGAAATGGGAGTCAATCTGACTGATCTCACTCAACTTTGATGAGAAATAACTAAACCATTTTTATCCATAGGAAAGAAATAGACTTTACTCTTTCTAAATACGTTTTGATTCTGTTTAAATTCCAACACACAAAAGAAAGGTAAAGATCCTAGTTTTAATAGAAAACAATTTTCCCTCAGAATCCATCAATGAGATAAAATGTAGAGGTTTATCTGGTGAAGAGCAGAGATAGAATGTCACTGTATTTGATTTCAACATTGGTATAATGTTATAATTAATACATAATGGCAATTTTTTTTAAAAAAAGCTTACAATAAGTGACAGGATTTCTGCTTACTACCTGAATGTCTGTGTTTAATTTCTTTTTTTCTTTTTTTTTTTGTTTTCTTTAATACCCCCATCTCACTGTGGCTTTTGAGGAAAATCACTTATATTAGTGCACAAGCCCAAGTATGAACCAAGTGGCTCAGTTACACATTAACCCACGTGTTAATTGAACATTGTAGCAAAGAAGCTATGTGATTAGAATGCTACAGAAATTTGCATTATAACCAAATTATAAAAAGACTATAAGATTAGGAGTCAAGCAGGGCCAGTCTGAAGTCCTAACTGCTCCATAACAGCTATGTGACCTTGGACAGCTTACATTAACTTTAATGAACCTCAGTTTTCTCCTCTACAAAATTCTTATTTTACAGTGCTGTGTTTGGTGTTTAGCAAGTTGTTAGTACATAATAAATGGTCAATAAAATAGTAACTGTTCTTGAGGGGATGATGAGATTGCATTTTCCTTTGTTGGTTTCAGGTTCTGCATCTTTCAGATGAGCAGGTTGGACTAGATAATTGCTAAAGACTTCCATCTTTAATATTCTGATTCTTAATTATTTTTTTCTTCTATTGATGTTCTGTCACCGTATCACCCCATTAGGATAATTTACAAGGCCACATTGTGCTACATGAAGCTTCTTGACTCAAACAATTTATATTATCGCTGGTATTTTGCAATAACTCTCATAGAGTGTAGACGAGGTACTTCAAGTTTATTTTCTTGCCACCATCCTCTTCACCCAAGTTGTTTGAGGTGGAGCACATTTTCTAACCTGTTCTGTTTGGGACGTATTGTCATATCTTGTGGTGGTAGTTAAAGCCACAGGTACATTATATGATGGTAAGCAATATTAATTTTGAATGAAATATCTCAACCATATCAGTGTGCAGAAGGTTTGTTCAAGAACCCCCATAGGAAGAGAAATGTCCCCTGATAGAATCTCTGTGGCACATCGGTTAAATAGACATCTTAACTTCAGGACCTTCGTTCAGCAGGTGTACAACATTGCATTAAGTAAGTGGTTTATGTAAAAATTCATTTTCACCTCATAGATTAACTGGGGCATAATTATGAGTTTCAAAAGTGCAAATAAATATAGAATTTATTTAAATAGCATTTATCTTAGGATACCTGGGTAGTTCAATCAGTTAAGTGTCTGCCTTCAGCTTTGGTCATGATCTCAGGGTCCTGGGATCGAGTCCCACATCAGGCTTCTTGTTCAGCAGGGAGCCTGTTTCTCCCTCTTCCCCCTGCCCCACGCTCTCTTTTTCTTTCTCTAGCAAATAAATAAAATATTTTTTAAAAATAGCATTTATCTGGGGCACTGGGTGGTTCAGTGGGTTAAAGCCTCTGCCTTCGGCTCAGGTCATGGTCTCAGGGTTGTGGGATCAAGCCCCGTGTCCGGCTGCCTACTCAGCTGGGGAGCTTGCTTCCTCCTCTCTATCTGCCTGCCTCTCTGCCTACTTGAGATCTCTCTCTCTCTCTCTTTATCAAATAAATAAATAAAATCTTAAAAAAATAGCATTTATCTTTTTGTGTCTTCAAAGTTATCAATTTATCCTTTTGGATTCACTTTTAACATTGGGGAGTGTATGTGCATTATATAAATCATTACGACTCTATTTTGCTATTATCAAACATTGAATACTTTCATTCTTATTGCAGAGACAGTAAAAAAATTGAGACTTGAAGAATAAAAAGGGGGTTTTCTAATTAATAGTTGATTTTACTATCCATTACAGAACTTTGGGCTCTAACTAGAATTGTTTTTTGTTTTTATTTTTCAGAAAGAATTGATATATTTCTCTTTAAAAAGGAATGTATGTTCATTGCATTTTTATTTTGCAAGTAAAAATGAACATATTTGTCTTTAAAATGTAGAAGAAAGGAGACAAAATGGAGAAAAATCATCTAGTTGATTTTAGATTAGTGGGGAAAAAAAGCCCCAACCCTACAATATGCACTTCCTTTTTTTTTCCCCCTGAGGAAACTGGCAAAGATGTTACTTTTAAAAATAAGAGTAAAAAAGGCTGTTGAAGTGCTCCAACTCTACATTTTTGTGTGTGTGTGTACAGCCATTTACAAGGCTATCTTCATCTCCTCACTACAGATTTGATTTTTATGAGGCTCAAATTTTCTTTGTATTGAACTTCTGTCACATTATAATCACAAAATAAGATTTATTAGGGTACAACTCCTTTGGCAAGTGGAAGGCTGAGCCTGCAAAAATGACTTTTGAGAACACACATGAGGAATGGCAAAATTTTAGATAGATCTTTTTTTTGATATTAGCTTCTAAAAATCCTAATAGAGAAGTTTTCTTTACAAATAAGAATTAAATGACCAATAAAAATTGTATGAGGAAAGGATGAATTAATATAACAAAATGAGAAATTTAAGAAAAATGCTATATATTTTAGTCCATCCCCAAAATGTTATTATTTCAAATAAAAATGTAAAAAAATACAATATTAGATTTATTTTGTAAGTTATGACAAAAATTTTACAAATGGATCATATTTAACATCACTTATAATTTACAGGGTATGTATTATAAAGTCACATTTAAAGACAAGGTGTAACAAATTCCAATTGATTTATATGTATGCCTTTTTTCCAGATGGACTGTTGAACAATTTATCAACGGACACAGTATAGAGTTTTATTTTCCTTTTTTATTCATTTATTTTGCATGAATTATCCAGAACAACTGATTAGGTCTCCAAAGCATATTCTTTAGCTGTAGTAACAGGCTATGAATCTTCCCAGAAGGCAGGTGATCTCATTTCTGGCCAACTTAAATCATATTTTTCTTACTGGAATTCTCGTAGTCTCTGTTTCTTAGGCACTAACAAATCATACCAAATGTCTGTATCTGGCCCTCACTTTTCTTTCTGTCCCTGGCGTTATTAGTGAGGAGACCTCTTAAACATGTAACAGACGGTGTAAATGAGCGAATTTGGGAAAAGTCTTCCAACATTTTCCTGTCAAAAATATAGGAGGATTAATCCTGATTCCATGGCCATCACTCCAATTAATATTATAAATACTACAAGTTATAACCAGGAGGTATCTTTATTTTAAATATTTTAATCACTTTCTCAGGTCACACTTCCAAGATGACCAAGAAATGAGGGAATAATGGTCGTGCCAAAAAGGGTCCTGGTCACTTGCAGCCTATTCACTGCACAAACTGTGCCCATTTTGTGCCCAAGACCAAGGCCATTAAGAAGTTCCTTATTCAGACCATAGTAGAGGCCACCGCTATCAGGGGCATTTCCAAAGCACAAGCTTCTTCGAGTCCTATGTTCTTCCCAAGCTGTATATGAAATCCCATTACTGTTTGAGGTGTGCCATTCACAGCAACATGGTCAGGAATTGCTCTAGTGAGGCCTGGGAGGACCCCAAACTCCCACCTCAGTTTAGGCCCAGGGGTACTGCTCCGTGACCTCTACCAAAGCCCGTGCAAGGAGCTAAGTCCTTAAGGACTGAAGAAAAGCTGTTCTCTGGAAAAAAATAAACAAAAAGGAGATTATACTTTAAAAAAATAAAAGATTTTAATCATGCTAGATATTTAGTAAAATTGGACTAGTGTGTTAACCTTGGGGGATTAGACACAGTGACTCAAAAGTCCTACGTCCTCAATTATAAAACATAGGAAAAAGGCAGGATGGCATTCATACATATGTCACAGATAATTTCAAATCACTCATTTCTTTATGTGAAAGTATGTAGGAATAGATGAAATTAGCAGCATATAATTTCAGGCCACCAAAATGCAAAGTGCTATACCTTGTTTGGATTTATCCAAACCAGTAATACCTTTACTTCATAGGCATTAATAAATAGCCACATCACTCTATTTTATTTAGTATGTAACATTTGTTATATGTATAAATATACATATATTTGTTATATATATAACATATATATATATGTTATATATATATATATATATATAAATGTATCACTGAGATACATTTTACCTTTATTGTAATGTCTGTATATCTAGACTTTTCCACCTCAATGTAAGCTTCTTGGTAGAAGGCTCCACCTCCCTCCCTTGGTCATCGCTGTGAAACTGTGTCTTGAGCACTGTTAGCTCTAGATTAGTATTGAGCACTGACAGGGAGTGGCTTCCTATTATACCTTCTTTCTAATGGGATGCTATTGATGCTAATTTTTGTGAGCATCTTCACACATTGTGTTTTTAAAATCTCCAATAACACTAGAAGACCTAAGATAGGTATTATTTTTCTCATGTAACATTTGAAAAAAAATAGAGTTGTAAATATTCAAAAGATTCAGAAGTAGAATTAAATCCAACATGTCTAACTAAAGAACTGTGCTCCTTCACATATGATGATTTTAGGATACTCTAGCTTTAAAAAGTTTTAGTTTCTATTTTATAATGGAAAAAAACTCAATGCATTACACAGGACAAACCATTTATAATAATACAACAGATGTGAAAATACTATCAAACAATTAAGTCATAGGTTTGATAACTAATGGGGTTTGTGATAGTATTCCCAAACAAATAAAATGTTAAATAAATTCTTCTGGGAAGCTCTTAACACAGTATTTGAAAAGGCAACTTTGAACTAACACCAAGGTATAGTCAAATAAAATTCTCATATATTACTAAGTAATTTTATGCATGATTAATCCATTGTTTAGAACACAAAGAATTCTGATTTAATTTTTTTTTGGCAGAAAACTGGAAGCTAAGTAACAAACCAAATATTTACCCAAACCTACAGGGAACTATTTTTAATTCCAATGTTTAATAGAAATTCAAAGCAAATTATGATTTCAAATTGCAAATTTTCTTTTCTCCATGCAAATTTAAGCATGAACGTCCTGTGCCTAGCAGGACAGCATGGACAGGAGTGGGGTACGAAGATTTGAAAATACATAAACAAAGCAATTCAACTGTGGATTTTATATAAGATACAGTGCTCTGGTTTTAAAATTCATCAGTAGTGTCAAAGGTTTGCTATTTCACATGTCTAAAAAGCTATAATGTACTGTTTGTATCACTGATCTATGGCAGATTTACTAGTACAAAATTTTACTATTCCCCTGTAACACAATTCCCTACATATAGTGTTACAACAGCTGCAAAGTTAAATAATAAGCTTATAAGCAGTAATATTTATTTTGTAATCCCTGAATTTATGTTACCTTACTATGAAAAACTTCCATTAACATGAATAAGCACTATTAACACTAAATTAAGCTGGATCACTCTCTACACCTTGAACATAGTGTGCAAAAAATATGATAAATAGGCATTCTTAACATTGTTGAGAAATATTTAAACATTTTTGAACAGAAATCATATCTTTGGAATCCAAACTTAAAACCTAGATAAAACAAAGCCTTAGTAATTCAAGACTTAAATGTTTTATGTTTGTATGAGGACTATTTGTGTTCATATGAAGTTTTACTAAGCTTTATTACTCACTTTCATTTTTCTATTTCAAAATTTGACTACTGCCTATTTCATGTCCTGATTTTTTTTTATCACCAAACACCAGACAGGAGGAATGGTTTCATGAGAAGGCAACTGGGTAGTTGTCGAAGTATTATAATCGATGCCTATGAAATTTCATCTGGTTTTCTATCCAAACTATGTTCACAAATTCTTCAATAGCTCACTTTATTATTTTTTCTTCTGGTATCTTATGGAAGAAGGGACATTAAAAAGTAATTTAGTTCAACTCTCTGTCAAAAGAGTTATTACCCATGCTGATGAGAGATCATTTGTGAAAAAAAAAATCTGACCTGAATTTTTTAAAAATTCGAACATTTCAAGAGATTATTTATTCACTTTTTACTCACTTTTCAATCCAATTACTTTTCTCCTGACTTACTGAAATGTATTTTCAAAACATGAACATTTTAATGAAGGTCATGAGCAGCAAGAGGAAGGAGCAGTCCTTTCAGAAAATGGAGCAAATCATAGGAAATTAAGTCTGGGTTTGGAGAAGCCAAAAAACTGTAAGGAAAGGAATGGCTAGTTACTGGAAAAGTGTATCAGAAAAGGAAAAAGGAAAGCAAGAGAAAAGCTTTACATGTATCAAAAATTTTGCTTAAGGCTGGTCCTAGGCTATTTACTAATTTCAGGACTCGACCCAATTCAAAACTGTTTTAAAAATGAGGAGGGAAATGTAGTTTAAGAAGCTTAAAGGTTTTTTTTTCCTACATACTAGTAAACAAAAATCATAAATAAGTTGCCTTAAGTATTTTAGATGTAGTCTATGTGATTTTATCAGTGATGGTAATAGCGTGTGTAGAGTGAGGAAACTAAAAATATACAGTCTAATTCTTCCTGACCTCATAAAATATTCCAATACTTTAAATAGACTTTAGCAATGATTCCAGAGAAAAGGAATCTGTTGCTGCCAGTGGGTTTAATTAGTATAAAATAGTATTCACATAATATTCACCAGCTGTAGTTCGAAAAATACATTTTTGAATTGATAAAATAGATGCTTTTCCATATTTTTGGATCAACACTCTTATTATATTTTTGAAAGGGAGTTTTAACAGTTGAAGTGGCAGTGGCAAAATGCTGTCACTTTCATTTTTTATTTCAATGTTGTTCTCCAAGGCAGAGCTTCCTATGGAGATTTTAACACATTCTACCTGTTTTTCAATTAGTCATATATCCTGCATCTTTCAGGATAAGTTTTACTATTGTTACAAGTAAAAAGGAACAAATTAATGGTGGTGATGAAATCAATTCATAGCACAAAGCCCAACCCCAACCCTATGGCCATGATCATCTCTTTGCAGATCTGGTGCAGAAGTAGTAATCAGCCATGCTGATTTTCATTTAAACCACTGGAGCCTCTTATGGGTTCAGGTAAAAATTTCTGTGACATTAAAATAATATCCATTCAATGGTTGTATATAATAGCTGCGTGCTCAGGCCAAATAAATTGTAGTTAGTTATACTCTAGAATAGAAATAGCAAATTTGCGTTCCATGAGTTTCCACTCCTCAAGTCATAAGTTGTTTGCTGTTCTGCAATCCTTAAAGGATGAAGAGCCCCTAAGACAGTGCTCAACATCTAAGCAAATCAATATTAAAAGGAGTACAGAAAATAAATGTAGAGCCCTCTATCTATTTATGGATCCTAAACTACTCATAAACACTGCCACACTTATACAAAATAGAATAAAATTGAGACATTTCTCTGAAATTTCTTTAAAAAAATTTTTTTATATTTACAGAAATATTTGACAAAATATGGCTTTATGTCTGGGTTAGTAATTAACTCAATATGATGTTTGTCACATCTAATAAAAAATCTACAACTGTATTTAAGCAAAAATTACCTCAAGTAAACTACATATATCAATCAAATTCAGTAATTCTGAGGAAGGTCCACTAGGTCTTGTAAAATGCTCATGCATTTATTAAACACTAAGTCACACACTTTTATACCTATTAGTTTGCCCAGCTGTGTAGCTGTTTATCCTCTTGTACTGAATTCCTGAGAGAACAAGAGTATTCTTGTTGACATCCCTTAAACTGCTGCTGCCCCATAGGGGTTCAAAGCAATGAAGCGAGAAATTGAGTTGAGGGAGTGGAGAGGACTCTTGACAATATCAGCAACAAACTGTTCTGTGGTAATCGTCAGACAATGGCCTTGGAGGATTCTGGGTCCTAACTAGGCCTCTTTTGATGGCTCTGTTAACCTGATGGGGTTGGTCAGATTGTGTCCACACAAATCTACAATTGTCAATTAGAAAGTAGTGGGGAAAATTGAACATTTAATTCTATGTTGTATGGACAGCATAACAAGCATTTTAACTCTTTTTCAATAAATGAACTGGAAGTATCCTCTTCAAAACTATCCTCTTCAAAACTAACATCCGAGAATGTAAAATTAAACAAATGAATCGTAGGGAGCCTCATACATAAACATGTAAGTAAGAACACAAGTATACCATTACAGTGCCAAAGGACTCATTTATGTTTAAAGATTTCTTTATCTAATTAATCATTCTACTTTAAAAAATAACTTTGCATTAAATTCTCTGGTAGATTCTGTAAGACACCGTGAAGGGTAAATCAAGATTCTTGATATCATGGAGCTTTAAATCTGATGAATAGGAGCTAAAAGCAATAAATGCTGAATACACAAACTGAAAACAGTGAAAGCAGAGGGCAGGTTTGTGGAGTCACTGAAGATTCAAAATAATCTCCTTGATTTAAATTAACAAGGACTATACTGGGATGCCTGGGTGGCTCAGTCAGTTAAGCGTCTGCCTTCGGCTCAGGTCATGATCCTGGGGTCCTCCCTGCTCAGCGAGGAGCCTCTTCTCCCTCTACCACTGCTTATATGTTCTCTCTCTTTCTCAAATAA
Source organism: Ailurus styani (assembly GCA_002007465.1). Lineage (NCBI taxonomy): Eukaryota > Metazoa > Chordata > Mammalia > Carnivora > Ailuridae > Ailurus > Ailurus styani. Next base: position 2,757,199 of record LNAC01000010.1, on the reverse strand, counting down.
ATATATAAAGTCTTAGAAAAATAAATTAGGAAGGACTATATACCTTTAAGATCAGTCTGTCCCCATCTAAAACTACAGAAGGGGTATCTATTTTATATATTAGAAGTTTTAATTAAAAACAAACTGAGTGTATTAGTATCTGCAAGGTTGTCTATTTTTTTCAGGTGGGACCACCATTAAAAGCAAATAAGGAAGCCTGTTTCAAAACTCTAATCTCTCCTGATGCCATATTTTCAGAGTGACCTAAGATTCATTGTAGAGAGATAAATTACTGATGACTTTATAAGGAATAATTTATAGAGGGTAGACAGATGTCTTTACAATGATATCTTTCTGAATGCATCTGTTCAGTGTGTTTCTTACATTTTCAACAAAAAGGTGGCATTTTGGGCTGTAATTCTGTCATTTAATCACATGGAAATATGCCAATTCTTATTAACATCTTGACATTTTATTGCCATAAACTTATCATAAGTTCTTCTAATGTAAAATGGATTTAAATTCACGGAGTTGAGCTTTTTGTTATGTATCCATTAAGTGCCTGATCCTTTGCTCCTTACATCAGCATGACTTTCAGTCAAGTAAATCAGCTGTTGGCCAGAATACGAATTATAGATTAGGCCCTGAAAGGTTAACAGTTTGCTGTTTGGGATACAATTGAAAAGCAAGAGAAAACAAAAAGAATAAATGTGTGTTAAACTCTTTCATATTAACTTCTCCACCAGGTAACTGACATGTCAAGCTCCTTATATTTAGACATTACCCAGTGGAGGTGCAATGGATTCCTATTACCACGCTATAGTTTTTTTCTGTTGCTTAACAGAAGGTGTTCACCTTTCAATTGCTACAAAATTAAAGGTTGAGCCTTGAAACCTATCTCTAGACAAAAAGAAAACCATTATCTGAGGCTGTACCCAAGCTCATCAAAAGGCTGAAAATGCTCCAGAGATATTCTCAGGAACATCAGGATATAGGATAAGGAAAATGTCATCATGATATTTTGTCTGTGTTGTAAATGATTAGCGAACTATGAACTTAGTCCTAATCCAAAATGTAATAGACACACTGAATGCACCTCAATGAATGTACAACAAGATACCTTACCTGAAGGGTCATCAAAATCTTTTCTAGAAAGAATTATGATTTCTCAACTATTTGTATTAATGTTAACTTGGATAATTTAAAATAACAAGATGCAGTATAGCACACTTACTTTTCTTACTACGTGTCAAAGACAAAATAAGTTTGACACAAAGGTGGCAATTGATACTTATTCACAAATAAGTATGGCAAGGGAACTCTTGTGCTGCAGTGGTTCAGAGGTATTAGCAAGGAGAGTACATTTTATAAAATCAAAAAAGGAAATATTGATAAAGCCTCTCTACTTGCAGCAATTATTCTATTAGAGGGATTTGGAAAAAGTTGGTATTGGAGGTATTCAGGTACACTTGGTTGTCCTTGGTTGGCTGCAAGGGAGCAGTTTGGAGACATTTCAAAAGAGAAAACATTATTAATTTTTGTGGGGAGTGGGTTGGGTTTCTATGGCCAGCCATTTCTTGGACCAAGTCAGGGCCATAGGGTGTTTCATATATGAGAGTTTTCTGAGTATATACTGACTGACTTGAAGTTAGAAATTGATGGCCATGTCTCTCTAAACCTGTTGATGGCAAGGAAAATGCACCTTGCCACCAAGTCAGACAAAGAAAATCTTCCTAAAGTATACAACCCAAAGGTGTTATACATATTGTGGTTATTGGAAGAAAAATGAAAGAAAACATGGTTTTAATATGTCTAACTCTTTATTTTCATGTGCAATAAAGTAAAAAGAGAAAATATATTTTGTCTTGTAAAAACAAGCTTTATTTCTACTCTTCACTAACAACAGAAAATGACCCACGATAGCATCGCCATTTCAATCACTGTCAGAAAAAATAAAACATAATAAACTTGTTTCTTACAAACAGCCCTTTCAAGTTTGCACATGTTTTTCCCCTTTCCTCAGTGAGCAAAACTTGTTTTTTTGTAGTTGTTTGTTTTAATCAGGAAATTAACCAGTGAAACAACAAAGTCTTAATGGCAAGACAGTTTGCTAGGGGATGTGAAAAATGGGAGTGATCCCAGCTGTCTAGGTATTTATAATCTACCTAAAGATACACGTACATGCACAGAAATAAAGAATGGTAAAAAGCAGAATGGAGTTAAGTGTTACCTGAGTGTTCCAGAAGGATAGATGAGCTGAGAGTCAATGGTAACCCTAAGGCATGAGTGACTGTGAACTCGAAGGAGTGTGAGGTGGTTTGAATTGGCTGTATGAAATGGGTTATGAAGAGCCCAGTGCCTTCTCTATGGAATCGCCTCAATGAGATTCCATTTACGTAATGGTTGCCTTGATAAAAATGTGAATAAATAAAGGAATTGCTAGCTGGAAGAATATTGACATTCCAAGAGGACAGAGCAGAACGCTGGGGCAAGGGATAAGAAGAGGATGTTTTTGTTTGACACACATTTGTCTGGCTTATGTTGCATCTTAGTATGAGAACTAGTGAGATGAGGTTGACAAAATTGAAGGGGACAATACTGTGGATGCTAAATAGATGAGGTTTTAACTGGGAGTCAAGGTTTATCTGTGGAATAATTTTGTCTCGCAGAGCCTGGTTTTCTTTCATCTCACACTCTTAGCCTCTTCTGATAATCCTCTCATTATCCAAACTTCATTATTCTATGTGCTCACAGGCTCCCATGTATATATCTGTGGCTGGTAAAATTCTCTCATACATAGATCTATGGGTAAAAGTACATAATAGACAGTTCTATCTGAATGTCCTATAAACATTTCAAACCCAACATATCTAAAAAACACATACTGTATTTCCCTGTATGCTTTTTCCCCCTCCTCCTTTCTTTCTTATCTCAGTAAATGACACGACCTAGTATTTGCTCTTGACTTTGGATTTGTCCTTACTCGCCAATCCAACGAGTTACCAAATCTCACCAATTCTACCTCCAATGTATGTTCGAAATCCTTTAATTTTTCTCTGATCCCTCTGCTACAAATGTAGATGAGACTTCATTCATCTCTTGTATTCATCTCAGGCTTTGAACTAATCCCTCTACCTTCAATTTTGTTCCTTCCACTGCCTTCTTCACACAACAGCTAGGATGATGTCCAAGAACACGTATCTCCCATTGTATGCATAAATTAATTTCAAAATTATTAAATATGGAATGTAAAATTTCCACAAATAAATTAATGAATTCAGTTAAGGATAACTGTATAGAATTCATCCAAAATAGCCAGAATGGACTTATCATTGCCCTTTAAACCCTCCTTCCTTCAGACTTATTCAATTTTCCTTACCTGTAATGCCTTTTTCTCCCAGCTTTACTCATCAGATAGTCTACTTTTCCATTTGGATTTTTAATAATATTAACAATATTAACAACAACATTTTAAAAATCACAATAATAGCATCACCTCAAATTTTATATGCAATTCCCAAATGCTTTCTCAAAAATATAGCCTTTAGGATTAGTCATGAAGACATCATGAACAAAGTTCATGACATGAACACCTCATAACATGACATGACATGACATGACATGACACCTAAAAGATATTAAGTTTCTTGTACAAGGTCATACAACTATTAAATAGCCACTCCTCCAGTTTCCCCACATCTCACCATGAGGTCTCTCTTTGGAGCTCTCTCTTCCCCATGGTTATGACATTTTTGTTTTTAATTTTTTAGGGCACTTGGTAATAAGAATCCCTTACATTTAACCCAGTGCTTTTCTGTTTGCAGAACAATTTTCTCATGCTAAATTCTTAGTTCTCTTTTTTAATACATATTTTACATTAAAATAGTTCTAGATTTATAGAAAAATTGCAGCCAGTATAGACAGTTCCCATATGCACCACACCCAGTTCTGTTTATTATTATCTTACACTAATATGGTAGAGTTTTCACAATAAATGAACCTATATCAGTACATTATTACTAACTAAAGCTATGGTTCACTAAAATTTCTCAATTTTAAAAAATCTCCTTCGATGTTAACCCAATGTCCTTTTCAGGTTACATGATCCTACCCAGGCTATCACATGACACTTGGTTCTCATTTCTCTTTAAGCTCCTCTTGGTGGTTACAGTTTCTGAGACTTCTCATTTTGGTGATCTTGATGGTTTTGATCATCCCCAAATACTGATCTGATATTTCATAGAATGTCCTTTGGTTGTTATTTGTTTGCTGTCTTCCTCATGATTATTCTTGGGTTACAGTTTTTTGGAAGAAGAACACGCAGGTAAAGAGCCATCTTATCATATCACAGTAAGTGTACCTACTATCAATATGACATCACTGTTGATGTTAATCTAGATCCCTTGGGTGAGTTTTTGTCACTGTTGGTCAAGCAGCTGTGAAATAACTAATTTACCCTTTCCACACTGTCCTTGTTGAATGGAAGTCATTATGGAGAGCCCACACTTAAGGAGTAGGGAGTTATGCTCCCCCTGCTTGAGTGCACAATAACTACACAAATTATTTGAAATTCTTCTGCATGGGAGATTTGTCTATTGTCCCATATTTATTTATTTATTCATTCAATTACTTATTTATATTAGTATGGATTCATGGATATTTATTTTATACTTTGGACTATAATCAATACTAGTTCATTTTTTTCACTCAAATTATTCCATCTTTGAATGTTGGAAGCTCTTTCAGTTGACTCTCACTTCTCTTTTATTCTTACAACTGCTTGCAGAAGGTACATTATTCATTCCTTCCACTAGTATACTGTTGCTCCTCCTTAGTTTTAAGTAATGTAAAAATGTATAGACTATCTACGAAGTCAAACCACCTCCATTCCCCAGCCTCTCCTTTCCTGGGTCAGTCTCCAAATACAAAGGAAACTAATATAAAACAACCCCCTGCAGTTTAGGTGTTGCATTAGTTTTTATTATATTTTCTCATTCTTCTTTTTTTTGTATTAGTAAATCTTTGCCTTCGGATGTTGGAGTGTTTTATATAATTTTTTTTATTCTCCATAAACGCCTGGGTGTCAATAAGTACTTGACCCCCTATGAACATTTATTAATGTGTAAGTGCAGAGAAGTAAGTGGTGATACTGAGAAGGAAATGAGACCCTTTATGAATTTTACTGCAATGAACTGAGTTGGGGATCATATATTAATTCATTCCTCAGTAATGAATAAATCAGTGGTTTTTAAGCTTTAGTATATATCAGCACCATCTGGAAATCTTGGTAAAATAAAATTGCTGGACTCCAACTCCAGAATTTCTGATTCAGTAGGTTTTGTGTGGACTCAAGAATTTGCATTTCTAATAAGTTTCCAGGTGTATTGGTTCGCTAGGGCTGCCATAACAAGATACCACAGACTGGGTGGCTTCAACAACATAAATTTATTTTCTCATAGTTCTGGAGGGTATAAGTTTAAGTTCAAGGTATTAGTGGGGTTAATTTTTTCTGAGGCCTCTCTCATTGGCTTGAAGATGAATGCATTTTTGATGTTCCCTCATAAGCTCTTTTCTCTGTGCATGTAGCTTTCTGCTATCTCTAATTTACACTTCTTACAAGGATACCAGTTAGAGTGCACATGATATGGGCCCATTCTCATGGCTTTATTTTAACTTAATATCTCTTTAAAGGCCCTATCTCCAAATAGAGTCCCATTCTGCGGATTAAGGTTTCAACACGTGAATATTGTGGGGACATAATTTAGCCCATTATACCGGCTTTTACTGATGCTAATGTTAAGAGTTACTGACTAAAGTCATTGGGAAAAGCCAAAGATGTGTGAAGAAAACCTAGATAAGTTATGGTGAGAATGCCAGTGAAGAAAAGACAGAAGATGACTTCTAGATAGGAAGTCTCCTCTTTCACGACATTGACTAAGAATGGCAATCATACACCAGGTGGACTGGGAACAAGCTGAGCTTTTGTCAGGAAAATGCTTTGTTTTTCACCGTCCATAGACTCCAAATCACTAGAAGGATTGTATCCATGCGAGAGATGTTCAAAAATACTGGAAACTCAGAGCCATCATAAGAAATTTGCCGATTCACTACTTAATGTTTTCTGCTTCCTCCTTATGGCTTTCTGTAGATTACTCTTAAAGGTGTTTATGAATGAGGGACACTGAGCTTTCCAGACTTAATTACAATGACATTCAAGTGGGGGGGATTATATGTATCATGCCAATTAAGGAGCAACCTCATTTCAAAGAGTTTTTCAGCATAATTTTAGCAGAGGTCTCTCCAGAGAGATAAGCAAGTATTTCTGCCAATTCCTTGTGGATCAGGATTTATATTTTTAGTTCACACTCTGAAGTTATTGGCCCTTGAGAGTACATGCCAAATGCTGGGATCTCCAATTTAGCATTCTATCTTTCTTAGGGTTCAATTTTCGTAAACTCTCCCTCACAGGAACAAGGCCAGACCTGTTAAAGCCAGGCTCTAGGTCACTCAGAAAAAACAAGAACCACTATTGCAAACTCTGTTTGTCCTGATCCCTATGAATTTCTCTTAATTTCTCCAAAACTTCATTATACAATTAAAGAAGATAATGTGTGTGTATGTGTGTGTGTGCATGCATTTTTGTTTACTTTTTTTTAATAATTTTTTTTAAATTTATTTATTTGACAGAGAGAGAGATCACAAGCAGGCAGAGAGGCAGGCATAGAGAGGAGGAAGCAGGCTCCCCACCGAGCAGAGAGCCCAATGTGGGCCTCGATCCCAGGACCCTGAGATCATGACCTGAGCTGAAGGCAGAGGCTTTAACCTACTGAGCCACCCAGGCGCCCTTGTTTACTTTTCTATTCGAGTTTGCTGTAATTTCATACAGCAAACAGATATCCTTACTAGAAGCATCTCTGGATTTCTAGTTTCCTAGTTTACTAAAAATGTCCTTATTTTCTTTATATTACTTTTATCATTGCCAAGTTTCTTGAAAGTAGTGTTTGTGCTTGCTGATTCATCTTATTATCTTTGATTTGATTCAGACTTAAGTAAATGTAAAAGGGACCTTAGTGGTTATGCATTTCAATCTACACATATGGTAGTTTTCAGAGATTGGCAGAAAATCCAGCATCACTGAGGCCAGAGGAGAAAAGAGGTATTTCAGAAGAAGCATTTGAGAAACTTTTACAAGTGTCAAAGTGAAATTAATGAGAACTAATTTTATTACCTTCTCAATCTTCCATTTCAAATGTGTGTGTGTACATGTGTTCTTCTGTGTATGTGCATGCATTCTTACGGCAAATGGAAAGAGAGGAATAATATGTCCCTAAACAATCTTCAGAGGCACTATACATTCTTCCTTTTTTTTCCAAGTTCCATATTCAATCAATCACGAAATATTGAAATTCAAACTTCTAATAGGTTCTCGATCTAATATTGATTCTTTGCCACAATTAACATCAATCTTACCAGAAACTATTTCCTTATTTCAGGTTTTTGGTTTTCCCCTTAGATCAAGGGTCAGCATAATATCCTTGATTTACCTTTTTCACTGAGCTTAAAATATTTACTCTCTGCCCTTGTTTTAAAAAAAAAAGTTTGCAGACACTGGCCATAGATCAAAAATGCTCCTTAAATGCTTATTTTGGCCTCGTTTCTCTTCACCTCTAAATATTCAGTTTGTGGCCTACTATCAAACTCCTGGATTCTTAGCTCTTTATCATGATCCATGACACCATCATTTGCAGCTACCCCCGTCTGCAGCTGTATCTCATACCTCTCTTCTACTTACTCCGTAGTTTAATTCTAAACAATTTGGGGTTCTGTGAATCCATTGTGCTCTCCCATACACATACTAATTCCTCAGCCTAGAACGTGCTTCACTTTCTTGTTTAACCTAAAACATTTCTAACAGCCTTTTAATAATCATCTCAAGCATTGTTTCTTCTCTAAACTCTAAAGTTTATGGAATTTTCTGGAAAGACAGTAAAGTGAAGTGGTCAGGAGCATGGATTCTGGTGCTACATTTCCTGTGCTTGACTCCCGACTTCACTACTCCCTAGCTGTGCCACCTTGGGCAAGTAATTTTAAAACCTCTAGTTCATGGTCTCTTTTTTTTCCCCAAAAAAATAAGTGTGCTCAAGAAAAAGCAAACTAAAAAGAAATGCATTTGGTTTTAGTTTGCCCTTCCTTTTTGCTGTCAAATTCAGATATAGAAAATTAAATCACTGCATTGAGAAAACTACTTGAAAAAGTGAACATATGTATCTTTACGAAAACACAATAAGGACAAAGATAAGAAAAGAAACATGAAAAATATGAAAGAAGAAGTTTCAAAATGTGACAATCTGTCAGATAGATTCAGGTCACATAGGGAAGTCTTCAATTACATCAAGTGAAATATCTGTCTGAAGCATTACTTCCTCCCACAGATATGTTCTCAGCTTTCCATTTGAACAGTTGACCTTTCATTAATTTTTAAGCTTTGTGCTATGTTTATACTGCTATCTTCTCACATAATTTCTGACTGCTTTTAGACTCAAAATACTCACAGTCATATGATGGATTTAGTAGACAGTCGAATTGCTTTTGCCCTGTAATCTTAACCAACCTAAATTACTAAGTATATTTTTAATACCAAAATAATTAAGTGATTGTTCAAGAGTTCAGTCCAGGTTTACAAAATCTCTCTCTTTCTCATTTTATTGTCATCAACATCATCATCATCATCAGTGTGTGTGTGTGTTTATATATATGTGTGTGGGGTGTGTATTCTGATAAGAACTTATTTTTATGAGGCAATGTTTAATTATCCATTAAACCAAAATGACAACAAAAGATATCAAAGGGAATTATAAAAGTTTCCATAGTTTTCAGTAAAATTTAGCTCTTTTAATACTAAACCTCAGTTATTTTTAAGTAACCAAAGACTGACAAACAAAGGAAATTATTTTGGCAAACATAGAATCTTGAAACAACTTAAAAGGTAAAGAATTTTGTTTATGATTTCTGATAAGAACTTGTTGATTTTGTTAATATTTTTTTGCTGGACTAAAAAGTTTTGTTTACATCCCACCTTTGTTCAAAACCTTTTTTTTCTTCAGTTGTTAGAAACAAGTGATAGATAGTTACATACCCACCTAAAATCATGCATATATACCTACATATGTATACACATGGTGACATTCAACAGAAGACATTACTTTTCATGCAAGCTTAATAATTTTGTTGTTCAGTGCACTTCATCATGGGCTGTGTCTGGCTGCTAAGCATTCCTTTCCTTTAAGGAGATAAAAACTTCTTTGTTGTCTTTCTTAAAATTTACGAACTGATGTAACATCATTAGTATTATATAAATTATTTTTTATGATGTGTGTATAAATCATATTTTCCCATCTATTGTTCTGTTCATAGGTTACCATAAAAATCTATTAAGATATACTGAAATACCTCTTTGATCCCAGGACTTCAAATTCCTTATTTTCAATCATTGACGGCCAAGTTGGAACTTGGTTTCTTTTCTTTTAAACTGACAGAAAAGAATAAGAACAGGGCTCCAACTCAGAAACATAAAAATCAGTGAGATAAAAGAGAGGAACTATTTTAGATATGATGTTACAATCCCAATTAGTGGAATCTTAAGAGAGTTATTAGCTAGTGGTTTAAAAACAGAGTCCACTAATTTCTGTGGGAAACTAAGGGAATGAATCTACAAAGAAACAAACAAACAAAAAACTGTCTTTAAAGATTTTATATAAAAATTCAAAATTATAAATAAAAAGAAAGTAAAATGTATAATAGGTAATTTACTTCATCATGTTTTTTCTTGTTGATAAAAAGAACTCCAGTGAAGATTGTGATTAATTATCAGACCATTAATACTATAATATCACTTGGCAGGTTTTCACCTGCTTCATCCAAAGGGACCGGTTGTTCTCTTCCCACCGCCAGCTCTATGAGTGGTTTATGAGAATGTGTGGCTAGGTGAGACTTCTTGAAAGACTTTTACTAAGAATATAAAACTACACGATATTTCTTTGATTCATGGTGGCTATAATAGGGTCACATACAGACAAAAGTCCTTTCAAAAAAACCAACCCAAGCCTATATATAATAAACTGTATTAATTTTAATCAATAAATATATTCATTTAAATATTAATAAATCATTAATAATTTATTATCAAGAACGTCAATATATTATTAAATATATTATATAACATATCATATAATATATTTAATATTTAATAACCATTCTTATATAACAGTGATTATTAATATCATATTATTAAATAATATTATTTAATATATAATATATGACTATGTGACAAATGTAATATGAATATATTGAATATACTATATTATTAATTATACTATATTAAATAATTAAATCAATTAATAAATATATTTATTTAAATAAATAATAAATACAGCTTAAAAGTAGTCTGTATTTATTCTAGAGAATAAATCTAGATTCTCCAGAAAACAAAGCAAAACTAAGATAAAAAGAGGAGGAAAATATTTTCACATCTTCATTAGATACATCAGAATCATAGTAGGCCTTTTCTGTATATTTGTCTTTTGTTTAAACATCATAATAAATTAGAGTGATAGCTTTGGGGCCACACACTGGTTTAAAACAGATTTTCTCCACCTGCATGATCTTGATAAAAACCTCACCATTTTGGGCTTCAGTCTCTTCATCTGCCAAATGGGTTAATAATGTCTATATTAAGAAGTCGCTGTAATGTTTAGTAAGATGCTAAATATCCAGTGATTGGTATATAAGACACCCTCAGAATGGTAGTTCTAATTATGAAGACTGCTGCAAACAATTAGGTAGAAGTCATTGATAGTATAAATACATTTTATATTTTGGTAAATGGCACCATAAAGAAAACATTTAGTGTAATTAGCTGAGTCATCAACATTCTTCCCCTACCTTCAAATGACTTTGACTTTTCCTATGTACTGCTCTAGTATTAGAGAATTTAACCACTAGAATTTAACTGCCCCTTCAAATTCTTCCCTGAAAGCCTCACTCTCAACAAAGCTCACAGGATCAGTTGATCCCTGGGAAAAACTGGAAGTGCTTTAGTACTAGCATTGTGGGTAGGTGTACTAGGCTGCTCAGGCTGTCATAACAAAATACCACTGACTCTGTGGCTTAAATAAACAAATGAAATGTATTTTCTCACAGTTCTGGAGGCTCAAAGTCCAAAATCCAGGTCTTAACATGTTTGGTTTCTTGTGAGGTATTTCTTAGCAGCTTATAGATGTCTATCCTCTCCCTGTGACCCCTTATGACTTCTTCTCTGCGTATACTCTGTGTATACACAACACAGAGAAAGATCTTTGGTGTCTTTTCTTCTATTTACAAGGAAATCAGTCTTGTCAGATAAGGGCCCCACCCCTATTGACATTTTTTAACCTTTATTTCCTCCCAAAGGGGGTCCTATCTGCAATTATAGTCACATTGGGAGTTAGGGCTGCAATATATGAATTAGGCAACACACATTCCAGCCCATAAAAGCAAGTAAGCAAGAAGATATTAAGGTTTTCAAATCATCTATAATATCTCACAAAATGAAGAGATTATAAATGTATATATACATTTTGATTTTTTTACAATCATTTAAACATTAAACTGTAATAATTCTTAAGCTTTTCTTCTGTCATCCTAGAGTCCATATGAAAATCTGTTTGTTGTGTATTTTTTAAAATAAAATCATTTTAAGACATTTTAAGGCAATTACAAGACTGTCATAAAATCCCTTACCATAACTAGAGAAAAAAATTATTCTACAGTGTTTTATACTTTGTGTGTTATGTTATGTTTGTCCTGGAGACTGAATAGGAAGGTGTGAAGTGGTGAAAAGCCCAGTTTGGTATTAGATCTAAGATTTTATGCCAAGAATCAAGATTTTTCTTTTCCATGGAAGTGGAGAACTATGAAAAAAACATGAAGCATTTTTTTTTAAGAAAGAGTTTTGTTTATTTCTTCAAATAACTTATCCAATCTATAAATGTGTGTCAAAACATTGTAGTTACTTATATAAAAAGTGAAAAAATGTAATTTTTATAAACATTTCAATGGCTACTTGCAACTCCTAATGAAAACCATGCTTGAAGCTTTTGTAACATTTTGCATGTCAGTATATGTTTACTACAGCATCCAACACTTCTCAGGGATTTGATAATAAGAGAGCCATGTTAAAGAACCTAGGATTGATTTAATTCTAAACATTGTGAAAAATAATGGTAAGGGCCAGGATTTAACTTGGCAATTTTCATTCATAAATTTATTCAGCCATGTTTTCAAAGCCTGCCAGGAATATTAAGCTCACCAAGTCAAGAAATAAAATGAATTGAATGAATACAACTCAAATGAACTTCTAACTGCAACACTGGGGAGTGAAAAGAAAAATGTATTATTTATTGCATTCTTCTCACATAAAAAGAAAAGAAAGAAAGAAAAGAAAATTTTAACCTGGATAAATACCAGATATGGCTTGGATAAGAATCCTGCACATTCCTCAACTCTCTGCCAGCTCTGAGTCTGGATTGTGATTCACAGAACAAGTGTGTGTATTGCTTCTATTCTGATTCAGTCTGCATCCTCAAAAAACACAAATACAAGATTAGAGCAATATGACCTACTTTTGCAATTCTCTTCACTCCTCTCCCTTTTAAGAAATATCCCTTTCTTTAATTCTTGAAAAGACCTAAGCCAGTTTACATATTCAGTAACATTTTAATTAATGGATCACCAGAACCTGGGAGATATATTCTGTAAGATATATAACATGTTATACATACTGTAACAGTATTCTTACCTGGAAGAGTGTGCTGACACTCTTGAAGTTAAAAAATAAATCACAGTGTTTTGCTTCATTTTGATGAAAACACAAGTTTTAGTGGAAAATCTCAGTGAACGAAAAGAAAGGGGGGAACATTATGTAAGCCATTGTTTCGATACCTTTTCAAACCATTGTTTATTGATAAGCAGAGTGGTTTAAACGAATCCTTTTGGAGGCATATTGAATTTGGATGATATATATTTTGAAATGAAAAACTATTTTAGAAAAAATTATACTTGAACAAATGGCAAATTATGACAGGATAGAGACACAACCTAGGATTACTACAGAATCAGATGCTTTATTCCCCAAACCAAAACCAACATGACCTTAGAAAATATGAGACTTTGGTTTTTCTAATTAGAGAAACACAGAAGTATAAGAATAATTAGCATTAGCAGTTTGAAGACTTCAGGATGATCCTTATTTTGAGTTAGACATTTCTAACATAATTTCCTGTTGGACGAGAGTTAGAAAGATAATTGTGCTAAGTATTTGAGTTCCATTATCATAATAAACTCTATAATAAATGAAAAATATACAACCTAGATTCCCTAGTTATTAGGTGGTTCAGTATTTCAAGATCCTTAGTAAATTGTGACTATATAATTTCAAAGTTGTAATTTAAAATTTTTAAATGTAGCCACTTTGCCAACTTCATGTTACAAGGTTGACATTTTAAATGCTATGGTGGACAAAAAACTAGTAATGAAATATTAATTTGTTACAAGGTTAGCAACATTTTAGATGAAGGGAGTCAAGGTGCTACTATTTTTTATTTTCCCTTCCAAAAGAATAGTTATTGACTACTGAATCATCCTCTTTACAGTGAGTACTCTATAAAGTGGAAGATTAAGTAAACATTTATTTCACATCTGTGAAGGAGGCTGTGTCCATTAGTTGTGCATTTTCCATTACTAATAATAACAATAAAGGAGAAATTATAATTAAAGGGGTCCAGGGGAAATCTGTAAATGAGTTTAGATGCAGATACTAAGTTCTGAGATTTAAAAAAGAAGAGAAGGCAGAGAAAGTGTAGTGGATTTCAAATACAGGTGAATGTTAAAATTATTAAAATGCTACACATGCAATATCAAGGTCCCAGACTCAAGTATTTCAATTCAGTAAGTCTGCAGTTAGGCCCCAAAATATGAACTTGCAAGAAAAAATTTTAAATCTTCACATCCATAAACAAATTTTCACAGAAAATGATCATTATCATTTTCTTCATTCTCTGTTGTAACTAAAGAAGAAGAAATAGGCCACCTTGCAGATACCACTGCTCTGGACCAGTGGTGCCGCCCAGACAGGGTCAACCCCATGTGTTCTTGGACATCAGCCATGGATAGTGAGCCCCTGGGCCGAGTCTCCTTGGAGCTGTTTGAAAAGTTCCAAAGACAGCAGGAGACTCCTGCTCTGAGCACTGGGGAGAAAGGGTTTGGTTATAAAGGTTCCTGCTTTCACAGGATTATTCTGGGATTTCTGTGCCAGGGTGGTTGACTTCTCACGCCATCATGGCTCTGGAGGCAAGTCTATCTATGGGGAGAAATTTGATGATGAGAATTTCATCCTGAAGCACATGGGTCCTGGCATGTTGTCCATGGTGAATGCTGGTCCCAGCACAACTGGTTCCCAGTTTTTCAACTGAGTGTTTGGATGGCAAGCACAGGGTTTGGGGCAAGGTGAGAGAAGGCAGGAATATTGCGGAAGCATGGATTGGTTTGGGTCCAGGAATAGCAAGACCAGTAAAATTCCCATTGCTGACTGTGGACAAGTCTAATAAATTTGACTTGCATTTTATCCTAAAACTACCAGACCATTCCTTCTGCAGCTCAGGAGATGACCCTTCATTCCCATCTGTTTGAAAGACCCTATAATCTGTGTGCTCTTGCAGCAGTTCCATATTTTCCTTACTCCCCTCCAAGTCTGGCTGGATTTCAGAGTTAAATTAATGATTATGACATAAAAAAATAAACAACAACAAAGAAGAAGAAATAAAATTACATACAAGGTATTCGGCTTTAGTTGTTAGAAAGAAAAACATATGTGATAATAATAATTGTAAATATTTAAGTCATGTAATGGATACCTGTGACTATGAAGTATCCTTTAATAATCTTTTAAAACATTGAATAAATTTTATCATTAAAGTGGCAAGATAAATTTCTAGGAAAGAAAACTAATATATTTAATAACTATCCTGACACACACATTGATTTTCCTCAGAGAACCCTCACAACAACCATTTGGGTAGGTGCACTTCCTCACGATTTCATACATGAGGATGTAAGTCTCAAAAGGACTAAGGACTTGCCCAAGGTTACACTGCTAGTCAATATTCAACCAGATTGCAAACTCAGAATCCCCAACTACGAATCCTGTTACTTTCTTCTACATTGCCTCTCTCCAAACTGAAATATTCCAGAATAAACATGTCTTTCCTCAACCAACTTCTTACTATAGCATCTCAACTATTTGTCTGGAACTATAGATATAGGTGATTTGCCAACTTAAAAATCTTCAGCAACTTCCTACTTCTTGCATAACTAATTCAAAATTTCTGGGCAGAATATGGAAGGTCTTCAATATATATATATATACCTTCAACCTCTTTTTGATCCCTCTCCAGCTTTGCGTCAATCACATTTACCTGTCTTCCTAGAATAACAAGATGCCTCCATCATGAAGTTTTCTGTCTGGAATACATTTAACAGTCTTATCTCTAATTCATTCTGAGTCTTTTAAGGGGGAGGAAGTCTGGCATAAAAACCTTCATTCTGACACCCACAAAACTAATTTTTCCTTCTTTGTGATCTCACTATATTCCATGATTCCCCCTGCCCCGTTATCTAACCATTTGTTACACATCAGTGTCCATGATTGAAATGTAAGCAACTCAAAACAAGATCCTAGTTTTACTCATCTTTGTGTCCTTGTACCCAAGTATTAGTTGGGCACATTAAGTTTACTTAGATAAACTAAAGTGTGATTATAAAATAGTTAATAGTCTTTTTGCCTTGTAATAAATTTCAATTCACCATGGATATGTCCTACAATTAAAATATGAACTTTTAAATTAACTATATATGGATGAAATTATAGTTCATTTTCATATTTTCATTAGCATGCCAAGGTATTTTCCTAATGAATAATTTAAAACGCTTTTGAAAAATCCTCCTTATCAAGGGCCAAGGGTTTATTTATTATTAGCTAAATATGGCTTTGCCTGATATTTAAAATTAACAGTGGATATATCAGCATTATTAACATGCAGGTATTCAAAAACTGAGAAATAGATTACATCATGCATCTCTAAATTTTCTCCCTAAACCATATTAAAAATATACCTTCATAAATATTTATAACTTATACTCCTTTTTTATTACTAGCAAAATCTGGAGGACAGAAAGTGTTGTTGCTGAAAAAGGCCCAAAAGCATTAGTTGAATGACATGTTCTTGAGTAGAATGAATAGAATTACTACAATGAGTTTCTGTTCATTCCTCTGTGGAATGAATAGGAAGGTAGTTTAATAAATTTGTATTTCTTTTTCATAACCAAATCTGGACTCTATTCAAAATGCATGCTCTGAGCTATGTTATGCACATCTCATATGCTTGTGCATTTTTCTGGAGACGTGCATGCAGGCTAACTAAAATTCTTCAGAATCCCTAAATCTACACTTATTATAGAAGGTTATGATGACCAAGGCTCACTTTTGACATGCTTGGAGACCCTGTAGTATTCCATTTTCATTAATAGTATATCTGCAATTTATAAGTAGGCGCACTGGAACTCAAACACACTTAGTTCCGTTAATTGTATTTTCTTTTTTTCTTTTTTTTTGGATTCTGAGTATGCTTGTAACTAGGTCATTCCTCTTTCACATACATATTTTGGAAAACTTCCCCCCAATTCTCTCTTCTGTTTTCAAGTCTTCATACAGGTTAGAATTTTTTTTTTCACACCCTGGTCCATGTGGGTTTTAGTTGTTTATGTAACACTGGGAAATTGCCTTATAAAAACTGTATTATTAATAAAAACAGGTAGAGTGGCTTACTGGGGTAATGCATTATTTCTAATCTCCTATCATTATGTTTCAAGACAAAATCTTGACTGATGTCCCTGAAATTGCCTCTACCAAGGCCATTTACAACTACAACGGGGAAGGGATGTGTTCCATGAAAATCCTGATAATGCCAAGAACAGAGGCTGGGTTTGCTTGGCCTTGATGAATGTTGTCCAAATATTTGAGTTATTGGACTTCAGCAATGTATCATTTTGCAAAATCTGAGAAAAGAAAACAATTTTAGAAGATAGCTATAAGCACTTTCTGGGAACATCAGACCTTCCCAGACACTTTCAAATAGTATCTCCAATTAATTAAAACATCTTAGTTCAAAACCCACAGCTCCTGTATTCCTTTATGTGACAAATCATAGGAAAAGCCTAAAAATGCCAACTTTACAATGCAGAAGGTAAATCTTTGAATTGAAAAAAAAGGAGGAAAACTCAAATGGTGATTTTAAATTTCGTTGAAAATATAAGAGTATGTTTCAAGTAAGCATACATCAAGTGAGATTTTTTAGCACCTTAAACAAACAAGTATGTTTAATTAATTTCCTTCATTACTCTTTCACCAAAGGTGGGAAAGTAAAAACAATTCTAACTCATCCTTTGTATATGTAGATTACAATGATGTCATCCATGGATTAAGGATTCTAACATTCTCTGCTGTCTGTCCATTTCCCCTGAACTATCCAGCACTGGAACCAGAAATATTGGTACCTCTTTCTTCATCTCGGCTGGTCTTGCATGTCCTCTTGTCCCTAGGGGGAAATTCTGCGATTCCAGAGCTGGAAACACATTGACCATCATCATAAAGGAGGAGTTTTGCTTTGCCTTCATTTTTGCTGTAATTTTTTGGTATCTCAGCACTATATTGTATTCTGCTCCTGAACTTTTTTAAGATAGTACTTCCCTGGGGTGGTGGGGTGGCTCAGTCAGTTGAGCGTCCATCTCTTGATTTTGGCTCTGGTGGCGATCTGGGGGTCTCCAGCTCTGTACTCAGCTGGGAGTCATCTCGAGGACACTTTCTCCCTCTTCCTCGCTCTCCCCCTGCTCCTGTGCATGCATGAGCTCTCCCTAAAATGAATAAATAAACCTTTTAAAAATATACTAATTTCTATTCTTATATGATTCTTGTATTTTCATCCAAATATTGTTTTACTCTTTAATCCCTTTCGTGTGTGCCATCTTAAGTCATCTTTGAAAGTCCACTTGCCCTAAATCATTTAATACCTTTGAAGAAAATAGCTGTAGGATAGTCTATGTTGAAGTACTCGAGATCTTTTGAATGCTCATCTGCTCTCAACTATTTTTCCTGGTGGCAACCAAAATCCACCATTTTGAAACAAATGGTCTCAAAAAAGAACAACACCTTCCTTCCTCAGTCATTTCATGTACCTCAGCTCATCAGATTAATTTCATTAAGTGACTAAAGGGAACAGACAGCCAAGAAAGTAAATGTTTTCATGGGGTAGGATAAAATGCAGAATGATACTAAACCAAACCAGACAACAAAACATGGAATAGTGACCTCCAAAAAGGGGGAAATACTGGAGCGGAAAAACACACTCCTACCTTTTTCTAACATTGACCACTAGGGGAGCCTGGGTGTTTCAGGAGGTTAAGTGTCTGTCTTCTGCTCAGGTCATGATCTCAAGATCCTGGGATCCAGCCCCAAGTTGGACTCCGTGATCAGCGGGAGTTTACTTCTCCCTCTCCCTTTGTGCTCTGTCTCTCTCTCTCTCACTCACTCTTTCTCAA
Organism: Ailurus styani; assembly: GCA_002007465.1. Classification (NCBI taxonomy): domain Eukaryota; kingdom Metazoa; phylum Chordata; class Mammalia; order Carnivora; family Ailuridae; genus Ailurus; species Ailurus styani. Next base: position 2,738,533 of record LNAC01000010.1, on the reverse strand, counting down.
ATAAATAAATAGAAACTTTTCTTAAAAAATAAAATTGACCACTAACCCCACTACAATACAGTATCTTCCAGAAAGTACAGAAACAAGAACTTACTTATGCTTTGAAGGTCAAGAAGAGGAAGATGACAATGTGACACCATGTTGAAACCTCTGCTCTACTTAATCACTTATCTTCACGAAGGCAGACTCATCAGCCTTTGCCCTCCATGTTGCATTTTGTGAAACTCTATTTCAGACCAATAAGTAATGTGTTAATAATTTTTACCAGCTGTGGCAGCTCTTTAAAATTTTTTAAAAAGACCCATATGCATATTTATTTTAGTATTCAAAAGTGCTAGGTATGGTTAAAGTTTTAAAATTTGGGGAGCTTCATGTACTATAAGCTTTAGATCATTATTCCAAAAATTGAGTTACTTATTCTTTGTCTTTGTTCACTGTTTTATATTACTATTTTACTACTGGCCTTGGAGAATTTTATTTATTTAATGGAGTTATTGTTTCATGTGTATCAGAATGTTTTTACCAGATTGGCAGTTGACTGTAATCTAGTCTGCTCTTTCTTTTCGAGGTGCTTTATTGCTGGAGTTATGTATCCAAAGTTTATAGGTAAAATCGGAATACTTGTCCAATTTCCATTTCCCTAGTAAAACTTGACCCTGCACAGTTACAATTAACAATGCACCAGGCTTTTCTTTGGACTCGGCAGTATAGAGGACTAGCTCAGTCCCCAGAGTACAATTTCATACAATGAAACACTCACTTTGCTTGATGCCCTGGTGACTCAAAGAATTAATACGTTTTTTAAGAGCCAAATTTAATCTCAAATATTAGGTCATGTTTTGGGAGAATGTACTTTAATAACAAAGCCTTAGTATTAGGACATAATAAGGAAATCATAAGTTTATGAAAGACAAATAAAATGTTCCTTCTCTGCAAAGTATTTTTCCAAAAGATATTCGTCAAATAATAGTGACAAATTTATCAATCACGGAGTGTTCTAGGGCTAGTTCCATGCTTACTGTTAACAATATTTTTTGCAAGCTATAATTACAAAAAAGTAATATGCAATTTTAGTTTAAAGAAGGTAGTTAAAATAAGCCAAATTGCATGTTATACAAGCCCTCCTTGCTGCACACCAACATGGGAGCTTGTAAGCATGTCTCCTGTTCCTTGCGCAACAAGCCCAGCACTCCACTGGGAAATCAGAAATGAAGACTGGGGCAATGCAAAGGAGACTATTTTATAAGTACATTTCAGAAGAAAATAATATAAATCTACACCAATTGGCAATATCTCTCAGGATTATCTCTATTTAAAAACACAAACTAAGTAAAGCATGAGATATTGAAGCATGCAACAATAAAATTTGTCCATCAATCATACAGAACAATTGGTAAAATGATTTTTTTCAAGATTTTATTTATTTATTCATGAAAGACAGAGAGAGATAGAAGCAGAGGCAGAGGGAGAAGCAGGCTCCCTGCTCCTCCGATGCAAGACTTGATCCCAGGACCCTGGGATCATGACCTGAGCCTAAGGCAGGTACTTAACCCATAGCCATCCAGGTGCCCAGTAAAAATGATTTTTTGAATATTTATTTCTAATAATCGAATACCTTATTGGAAATTAACAAATTATACTCCAGATAATTCCATAGTCCATAGAGCTTTCACCTTAATAAAGATCTCTACCTTATTTTCCGTATAATATTTTACATACTTCATATGTAATCAAGATTATTATCAATCCTAGGGGGTTATTTTTTTATATGTAAGAATATCCATCTGAATTTATAAATCATTAATGAAAATGATGAAAATTAATGAAATTTAAATGGGTACAAACACAAACTGAAAATTTGCCAAATAAGAATAATGAACCAAGAATTCATTAAAAGCTGAAGGGGTGTTTGGGGTATTAAAGGGGGAAACCTTATCTTGAGTGACATCTAGTGGTCTACTTCAGAACGTCATTTAACAAAATTGAAGCTTTTGGAGATTAGGCTGCTGTACAGTTTGAGGAACTATTACAAATGAGGCAATTTAGTTCTTTATCACAGCATACATTACATTTGTGTAAAAGTTATAGGCATCTTCTGAAAAATAACTTTATATAAGCAGTAAAATTATTTGTTTCAGCTAACAATTGAAATCACAGGGGGCTTAGAAAACTATACATGGAACAAAGAAATCTCTTAATTAAAAAATGTATCTATGAATTCAATGCTGACATAATATGTAGTTATTGAACAAGCGTTTTCAATACTTTTAAGAGTCACTAATAGTTGAGGTCCTCCTACTTTGTGTAAATATAAAAATTCATACTCTATTTTTTTTTTACTTTAAAACCTCAAGTTGGGATCATTTAAACTTTTTTTTCTAAATTAAGAAATTAAATTGTTTAAATTAAATTGTTTTGTCAGAAATGTAACATCCATTTTATATCTTCTAGTTCTTTGTATTACTTGAGAAAAAAAGACACACTATATTTTGTTAATAGTATCTTAAAGGGACATTGAAAGATTTTCCCATTGCTCTCTATCATTTTTTAATAATATGTAAAAGTATTCCTATTATTTATGACTTCTTCATTGTCTTATTTCTAATTAGCCCTTTTGTGTCTTTAGGGTAAATACCCAGTAGTGCAATTGCTGGGTCGTAGGGTAGCTCCATTTTCAACTTTTTGAGGAATCTCCATACTGTTTTCCAGAGTGGCTGCACCAGTTTGCATTCCCACCAACAGTGTAGGAGGGTTCCCCTTTCTCCGCAACCTCGCCAACATCTGTCATTTCCTGACTTGTTGATTTTAGCCATTCTGACTGGTGTAAGGTGGTATCTCGCTGTGGTTTTAATTTGTATTTCTCTGATGCCGAGTGATGTTGAGCACTTTCTCATGTGTCTGTTGGCCATTTGGATGTCTTCTTTGGAGAAATGTCTGTTCATGTCTTCTGCCCATTTCTTGACTGGGTTATTTGTTTTATGGGTGTTGAGTTTGAGAAGCTCTTTATAGATTTTGGATACTAGCCCTTTATCTGATATGTCATTTGCAAATATCTTCTCCCATTCTGTCTAATTAGCCCTTTTGACTTTGAGGGTGCAGTGATCTTATACTGTTGTTTTTCCATCTCCTCTCAAATCGAAGCAAATCTATTGATAAAACGTTTTTTGGTGCTTGACCATCAATGTGTCCTAGTACGTCTTTGTATGAGCATCTCTCAGTTCTGCTCTTTGTATATCTTTGGTAACCTTGTTCAGCTCATCAGAATCTTCTTTTTGTGTGTGTGTGTGTGTGTGTGTGTGTCATCTACTTCATATTCCTTTTCTGAATTCTAAATTGCCTTGCATTGTTCTTATCACCTTAATGCTTTCTTTGTCTGTTTTAATGTTTCCCACTAATCCTAAGCATTCTTACAAGAGAGAACAATTTGTGATCTCTAATTATTTTCCTTAATAAATCCTTTGTCTTTCTATTCAAACACTGTTTACTTATTTTTCTTATCCAAACACTGTTTATTTTCCATATTCATTTTCCTGCAGTTCCTAAGGTTATAATTGAGTAATCCATGAATGTAATTTTATTACCTCACTTTTAGAATACTTATAGTCAGTTTTAGGGGGATTTCCTTAATTAGCTTTGCAACCATTTTTGGAAATCAGAAAGCATTTACTGAACTCTTACTTTATATTGGTTTTAGCTCAAGTTCCTTTGCAGTAACTGAAGAAAAATACCTTGTTTTCTATTCCTCAAATCTAATGAGATTAACACATGCAAAATGACCACAAATAAGATGATACATACTCAAGTGCTAAATTTTGTGGTATTGATCTAAGTGTGACAAATTCAGAGAAAGTAAAGATTAATGAGGTTCATGAAAGAGGTAAAACTTTACATCATTTGAAAATAAACTCAAAATATGTTGTATAATTTATTTTATTCTCCATTATTACCTATATTTTCTTATATATAAATGGTTTCTCTAATAGACTGATTCAATGGATATTGATTTTTATATTTTTTATCAATTACATAAATAATGAATTTATATTTAGAATTATTATAAGTAAAATTAATCTGAGAAAGGATTTGGAAAAATCTATTGTCACTTTCTAGCATCTTTTAACATTTGGTGTGATACCTTTAAGATTCTTTGCTATAGGCTACATAAATCAAAAATATAAATTCTACATTTGTTGATAATTAAGATTCCACTTTAAAAAGCTGAATATGTAGGCATAGTGAGTGGATAGAAGGGAGGAAATTAGTGAGCTCATAGAATCAAGGGAAAGCCTAAGATCAAGGGAAGAAAAAGTAGACATGTCTTGAGAAAAGTTATAACAAACAGCTTTAAAATCCAGAAGAACATACAGAGGAGTAAAATAATAATAATAACAATAAAATAAAAAGCCATAAACATCCTGGAAATCATGAAAAAAACATGTGGGAGATAATATATATGGCGATTATTGTTTTCCACAAGGAGATAGTGACAGTTATTGAGAGGTTGAATAAGTTGATCAAAGTACTGTAAACACACTATAAATCATAGTGTGTATTGGAGAAAGGAAGATCAATGAACTGAGAGATCATTAAATGAGTGTCACATACACGTGCTCTGAAATCTAGGTGGGCTTAACTAGGATGTGAGGTGGTAAGACGAGAGAAGCAGGGGTGGAAAACAGACATTTCAAGAAGGGAAAGAAATGCCTAGTAAACTTCTGAGGCTAATTGAAATGATATCAACAGAGATTTTTACTTGAAGCCATAAGACATTATTTCCGGCTGAAAAATTAGTTCATTAAAGGCTACTGTGAAGCTACAGAATTGTTTGGAGGACTGGAGAAGTAGACTCAAGACAAAACTTTAAGGAGAAATATATAAAAACTGACCTTCAAAGGAACCCTCACTAGTGCTGCCACTATGGGAGCACCAGAGGAAACAGTTTCCTTTCCTGCCTTGTTGCAGTGAAATAGATCCATTAAAGAGAGAGAGAGACAGACAGACAGACAGAGAAAGTGACAGAGAGGCAGACTCTAATAGAAGAGATAAAGGCTGACAATTTTGCAAAATCGTCTAAAGATATTAACAAACATTTTTAAGAAGCTGGTTTGATCCCTTATATGTCAAAAGAAAAAACAGCCAACTTAGAATTATATATCCTTCAAAAATAGCTTTCAAAAATTAAAAAAAAATAAATGTATTTCTAGAAAAAAATGAAAAAATCTGAGGGCGTTTTTACCAGCTCATAGGAACTAAAGAAAGGAAACTCAAATTGGAATTCTTTAGGCAGAAGGAAAACAATCTCATAGAAAGATAGAATTTTCAGGAATGAATGAAAAACAAGGGAGCAAATAGGAAACTAAATATACAAGAATATTAATGGTATATTGATCCTAAAAAATAATATTGTCTTATGATGTTTAAAAATATTTAAAAAATCTGTTACACTATTTTTAAGAATGACTTTAACATTTTATATTTCCACCATGAGTGTATGAATGATTCAGTTTCTCCCATCACTGTCAGCATTTACTGTTAACTATTAACTATTTATTTTACTATTAACTATTTTATTTTTGCCATTCTCATAAGTATGTAGTCTTATGTCTTTGTGGTTTTTCCTAATGGTTGATGCTGTTGAGTGAATATCTTTTCGCTGCTTAGTTCTCATTTGTGTCCTCTTTTCATTGAAATATCTGTTCATGTAATTTGATATTTTCTAGTTGGATTGTTTGTTCTACTATTGAGCTTTGAAAGTTCTTTGTAATTTCTAAATACAAGACTTTTGTCAGTCATGTAGCTTGTAATATTTTCTCCCAGTCTGTAGCTTATCTTTTCATTCTCTTCACAAGATCTTTGCCAAGCAAAAGTTTTAAATTTTGATGATGTTCAAATTATCTTTTTTTTTCCTTTTATGGACACAATTTTGTTGTCAAATCTGAGTTATCTTCGCTTAGCCTGAGTTCCCCAAAATTTTATCTCTTTTTTTTCCTAAAAGTTATAGTTTGATATTTAAGTCTGTGATCAACTTTAAGTGAATTTTTGTGTAATATGTGAGTGCATTATCAATACATACAATGGTTGGATCAAACTCAACAGCATTATGCTGAGTGAAAAAAGCCAATCTTAAAAGATCGCATAGTGTGTGATTCCATTTTTATAAAATTCTTGAACTGACAAGATTATAGAGCTACTAAGTAGATAAGTGGCTAACAGAAATTAAGGACTGAGAGGTGGAAGGAGAGAAGGATATAGCTATCAAAAAGCATCCTTCTGGTGATGGAATAGTTCTATCTTGTGACTCAGGTGGTGGTTACATAAATCTATATGTGTGATAAATTTGCATAGAACTAAATGCACACACAATACATATATGTAAATGAGTGCACGTAAATTTAATAAAATCTGAATACAGTCATTGGACTATACCAATGTCAATTTCTAAGCTATGATATTTTCAAAGTAAATATGTTAAAGTTAAGTAGCATTCTTTAGATTCCATTTTCATCCGTTTGGATTGCTGTAACAGAATACCATGGACTAGGTGGCTTATAAAAAAAAGAGAAATATATTTTTCATAGTTCTAGAGACTGGGAAGTCCAAGACCAAGATGATGCAGTTTCAGCATCTGCTGAGGGCTCATTTCCTAGTTCACAGAAGGTTTTCAAATATCAAATGGGCAAGGAAACTCTCTGAGGTCTTTTAAATAAGGGCATTAATCTCATTTGTGAGGGCGTCAGCCTCATGACTTACTCATCTCCCAAATGCTCCTCCACCAAATAACATCACATTGGGGATTAGATTTCAATATATTACTTTTGGTGAACACAAGCATTCAGTCTAAATCCTCATGTTAGGACAGGAAGACAAAGAAATCTAGCAAAGGAAGCATTTCTCAAAATCAAAGAAACATTTCATTGCTCCTTAACTATAAGTTACTAACCAACTAATAAAGTTGAGTTTAAGGATTTCTAACTGGAATATGGGATGCATACACTGAAAGACAACTGATGATATAAGTCCTACCTTCTACTTGCCCAATGACTAGTTCTGACTGTGAGTGGCATGAGTTTTTAATTAACTAATTATTTTTTTTAAGTTTTATTTATTTATCTGTCAGAGAGCGAGTGAGCAAGAGAGCACAAGCAGGGGGAGAGGCAGGCAGAGGTAGAAACAGACTCCCCACTGAGCAGGGAGCATCATGCGGGACTTGATCCCAGGACCCTGGCATCATGACCTGAGGTGAAGGTAGACGCTTAACCAACTGAGCCACCCAGATGTCTCTGTGTGGGGCATGAGTTTTAGAGAGAAAGAAAAAAAAACTAAGTCTCTGTGATTACAGAGTAGTTAGAAGAGCAAAGACTGATTTGAAAGGAATATTATTTAATATAAAAATTGTGCAATTGAAGTTGTGCCAACTTTTATTTGCAGGGCAGTAAGTAGTCGAGTGAACATAGCTCATATTGAGAGGAGTAGGAAATTAAGTTTGCAAAGGATTGTTGAAAACAGATACTGGAGTGTACTATTTTTAGCAATTCTCTCTTACCAGCAATACTATTTTAGGCAAAGTCTCAACTACTTATTAAATGGTGGACATGATGGAACCTAGTGTTGAAAGTGTTTTTTTTTCAATGTAAAGCAAAGATGTTAATTCACTATAGCACCTTCCTTTTTATATCATGTTATATATTACCTGCCTTCTTACTAGATTCTCAGAGATCTTATCTATCTTCAGGGTACAGTGTGGGAGGATAGTGTAGAAGAATATAAGGGGAAATAACATCTTTTTTTTTAATTATAAGTTTCATTCTCCCAGGACTAAAATCTCCTCTCTGTAGAAAGTCTGCTTTCATAAAGGGATTAGATTGAAACTTTCATCTCCCAGAGCTCCATGGGCTGCCTCCCTTCTTTCAAGGTCTTAATATTACTGGTATCTGTTGTGTTCTGGTCACTGACTATTTTTGTCTCAGTCTCCACCAAGAGTCTGTAGCTTTTTTCTTGTGATTTTTCATTTTAGTCTCGACTATTCCCATCTACCAATTAAAAAAAATCACTCGATGAGATTATTTTAAAACACAACCTCCCTTTTCCATTATCCCTGGACGTCTAGTGGAAAGATCACAGTGCAAAAAGGCCTTCACGCTTGTCTTCGCATTTTTCCCCAACTTCATCCTGAAGCCCCGTTTCCCACCCATGTGTGAATAGGATTGTCTAAAATCATCTCAACAGTTGGATACTGAAATGCTTTGTGAGTTTAGGGGGTTTTTTTTATTATTTTATTTGCCATATAAGAGAATAAGAAAGAAAAAAAGAACATCCTTTTGATTCTAATACCCACATAGCCATTTTATTACTAAAAAGTGAGGGTCTGTTTAATAAAACCCATCCAAAGTGTAACTCTAGAACCTTGCTAACATTGCAAAAGTTGTCTAATGTACCCTACACTTTATTCAATTCCAAGTCTGAGAACAAATAACTTAATTACTTAAACTATAGTCCTCTTAATACACATGCTGAATGAATCCAAACTGCAACAACCTCCCTTGTTCACAAACAAGCATGGATGAAGCCATCAAACATGAGTCGGTGTGATCTTTGAGCTTATATTCATTGTTTAATACAATCCATAATGATTTGAATGAAAAAAAGAATACTCATTAAATTTGCAGCTGATGCCATGTAGTAGGCTCAGTATGGGTACTTATCTTTACTTTCCTTTATTCCTTTATTTATTAGAGAGAGTGTGTGTGTGTGTGTGCGCGCTTGGTGAGGGGGAGATTGTACAAATTAGATTGAAGCTTGGTTCCAGGTTCAACTCTTCCATTTTAGCTTTTTTAAAAAAAAATTATTTATTTATTTATTTGAGAGAGAGTTGGTAGGGGGAGCAAAGGGAGAAGGACAAGCAGGTTCTGCTCCGAGTGTGGAGCCCTATGCGGGACTGGATATCACAACCCTGAGTTCATGACCTGAACCAAAATCAAGAGTTGGACGCTTAATGGACTGAGCCACCTAGGAGCCCCTGCTATTTTCTAGCTCTGTAAACTTTGGCCAGTTAATATGTTTCTGCTTCACTTACTTCATCTGTAAAATGATACTAGTGGTTTTATCTCACACAGTTATTGTGAATATTGAATTAACTAAATATTACATAAAAACGTGTAGGAATCTCAATCCTAGTATTGACTTTGTCTTTATTACCCTGCTTTATTATTACTTTATTATCATTTTCTATAAGGTCATCAATAACATTCATAGATAAAGCTAGTGGGTGTTTTTAAGTCCAGATTTTTTCTGTACCTGTTAGTCCTTTCTTCCAACTCTTAGCTACCACAATATCGCAATTGACTGTGTTTTCTATTGTATCTCTGCCCATTCCTTTTTTGTCCCCTTAACAGGCTCCTATTCCTTCACTAAAACTACATATACTTATTGTGTATTTATTATGAGCTGGACTTTCTGAAGAATACTGATAAAGATTCCAGCCTCACCCCTGAAGAGGCTTCTTCTGTAATGAAATATATGGAAAAATGGACAAAGAGCTCTTGCACAAACCAGGGAGACAGGAAGGTTTAGAGTAAAGAATGCGTCCATGCAGATGAGACAAATACACTGAAATAAAAATATTGGTGATTTACTAGTGATTAGTGATTATTAGGTAAAAAGGATGGCAAAAAATGTTCTGGTATAGCGGCGACACCTGGGTGGCTAGGTCAGTTAAGCGTCTGCCTTTGGCTCAGGTTGAGATCCTGAATCCCCGGCTCAGGTTCCAATACAATGTCCATCAGGGGAATCCGCTTCTCCCGCTGCTCCTCACCTGCTCATGCTCTCTCTCTCTCTCAAGTGATAATAATAATAATAATAATAATAATAATAATAATAATAATAATAATAAAGAATTATTCTGGTATAAAAAAAGATGCATAAAAGTTTAGTGGTGAGACAAGCTGTGAATTTGAGGGACTAAAAAAGATTCCACAGGACTAATTTAAATATTGTATTGTTACCAAGTGTGGATAGGAGTAGCAAAATCAAGGAGACAAGATTGTGTAGGTACCAGTCACTCAGAATGATTTTTCACCATTTTAGAACAGTGGTATTTTATGTTAAAAGCAAGGTGGAAAAATTGAATGGTTTTGCATACCATCATTGTTTCTGACTTGGATTTTTGCAGTTATTTTCTAACTTACTTACTTGCTTCCTACCAGACCAAAGTGATAAATTTATAAATTCAATCTTGACCATGTTTCTCTGCTGTTACACAGACCTTCAGTGTCTAAATTTTCTGTGCCTCCCTCTATGAAAACACTGCATAATAATAACCACTGTATATACTTTTCCCACTCAAGACCATGGACCTCTTAAAGGGGATTATTAACCAGTGTCTCACTTGCATCTAGCTCAATATCTAGCACATGGTATTTGCTCATATGTAACAATGAATTAACCGTCAGAGATGATTGAAATTTGAATTACAGGACTAGATGAAATACCTTTAAAATCTTTTCAAATCCTTGACTGCACAACTCAAATTATTTATAATCAAAGTGTGATTCTTGGATCAGCAGCATCAGCATCATTGAAGAACTTGCTAGAAAGGCAAATATTGTGTCCTTTCCAGACCTACTGAATCAGAAACTCTAGGGGGGGTGCCTAGTGACCTGGGTTTTAATAAGCCCTCCAAGTGACTCTGATGCCCCGGAAAGCTAAAGAATCACTCTCTATATCATCGAGCTCTCAGTGAAGAGTGGGGCTGTTTTACAACAATTTGGCCACAGGTCTCACACTGTTGCTGACTTGTCGGTCATGCTGCTTCAAGGTATAGGATATGATGCTTCTCTTCTTCTGCTGGTGCTAATAGGGATGTATTCTGTGGGCTTATTAAGAAAGCCTTTCTTATACATTTTAAATTTGCAAGTTGAGTTGATTTATTTGCTCTCTTCCATTATTATTCTTCACAAAACTTCAGGCGGAGTTAAACAGCTGATAAAGATTCAGAACCTGTCACCTTAACTCAGTTATTTATCAAACTATCTGTGCAAATGAATGAAGAAATTTGTTATAGAATGGTTTGAGAACTATTAATTAGCAACAAAACAGATAAAGAATCAGAAATGACAATTTGGGACCTTGAAAGTAGAAGAAAAAACAGTCTCTTATTGACTCATGCATTCCTTTGACATCTGGATCAGTGAGTCAGACATAACATAAGTCATAACAATGATTTTATATTTCCATAACTAGTTAGCAGTATTTCTGGGTTTTATTTGCTGCTTTTGTTTGTTTATTTTTCACTCTGGAGTACAATATGACTTCTTGTCCTCTCGATTGCTTTAGGAACATTGTTTAGAAAGCTAAATACATTGAGATCAAATTAACAGAACTGTATCATATTGAATACAATGGTCAATATCCAGTTACAAATTTTTATTCCATGGTGATCATTGCAGTTAGATAATTTCTACTCTGAAAAGTCTTTTCAAAATGTAATCGACAAAGTACTTAAAGTTTCTCTTCACAATGGTGAATATGAATCAAAGCAAAACAAACAACAAAGACAACACGGATACTTTATTATGTATATTGGTATTTACTTTAAAAAATATCCTAAACTATGATGGTTTAGATTGGATTTTATTGCTCAAAAATAGGAAATTATTGGGGCACCTTGGTGGCTCTATCAGTTAGGCCTCTGACTCATGATTTCAGCTTAGTTCATGATCTCAGGGTTCTAGGACTGAGCCCTGCAATGGGCTCTGCGCTCGGTGCAGTCTGCTTGTCCTTCACCTTCTGTTCCTCTCCCCTACTTTCTTTCTCTATCTCTAAAATAAATAAATAAAATCTTTAAAAATGGTAAGAAATTATAAAACTTAGTCATTTACAAATCATCCGGATAGACTCAAAGCATTTTAGACTAGAAGATATCATAAGTTAATTCTTTGCTTCGTCTATATATTTTACATGAGTCAGTTGAATTCAGAGAGTTTAATTGACTTGGCTGAGGATACGTAATTTGTGGCAGTGTCATGTATAAAACAAGTATACTGACTCCAAGTTGAATGGTTATCAACTTGATTATATAAAAAAGTTTATATAAAATATATAAAGGTAGCACTCTTTAGTGTTCTTAAAAAGAATATAACTTGAATATATAATATATGTATTATATACATATATATTATATATAAACTTTTGGTAACATTTAAGATACTATAGTTAACAGAAGAAAATTGAAAAGTAATTTTTTAAATGTTGGAAGGTTTGATAATTTGTTATAAACATTTCTAGGATTTTAGTAGTATTTGTGATTTCCTATTTTAAAAAAATCTGTATTTGAGGTATAAGTTAAGGAGAGCAAGAAGGAAACAAATAATTTAGAATATCACATTTCACTTCTGCATGTAGCAAAGAGAGCCAGATTCAGGAAATATAGTGTCAAACTTTCAGAAAAGAAAATAATGATTCATTCACATTTTCTTCTCTATGTTTATAAAGCTAGTGTCTTTCATTCGATCACTCCGTAAATATTTATAAAAGCCTAATAAGTCCCAGGTACTATTCGTGGTGTTGAGGATAACTCAGGGAATAAAACAGAAAAATTCCTGCCCTAATGAAGCCTGCATTCTAGTGGAAGAAGTGATATAATAAATACTTTAGGAGAAGTTATAATATATAACACGGTTGCAGCTGGAGAAAGTAAGGCAACAGAAAAAGGATAGAGAGCCCAGAAATAATCTGGGATGTACCTGAAATAGAATGGTGAAAATGACACTTGAAAAACTCCTAAAAGAGGTATAAAAGCCATATGTATTTCTGGGTTAAGTACATCTTAGAAAAGCAAGTACAAAGACTTTTAGGCTGGGGTGGCCTGCTGGGTTCAAGGGTCAGAAAGGAGGCTCCTATGGCTAGAACAGAGCAAGTGAGGAGAGTAGATGAAGTCAAAGGGATTTCAAGTGATTACTGCCTTTCACATCTTCTTGCTGGTTTCTTCTCTTCCCTTGAGTTAGTTGTCTTATAACCATTACACCAGCCAACTGTTTTCAGTGGCCATACTCTCCATTGATAAGCCAAATTTTGAAACTTGAGAGACACAGAGCAAATAATAATGGGTGTGGCTGAGGCATATTACCTGTTTTCCAGATTTTCAGAGTTGGCATAAAAGAGCCCATCGGGTAATTTACTATCTGGACTAGATTATTTTACTTCTACTTAATATTATTCCAGTGTAGAATCTCTAGATCAATTTTTAGAATTCCACGGATGCCAGGCATAAACCAAAAACTAAGATTTAGACAGTATATTAAATACAGCCTTCCAGGATAGTCTCATTGCTGATTAGATTTAAAAAAAAGATGAAAAAAAAAAAACATTTGGCAGTAAATCTGTATTGTTTTACATGTGCATCTGGAATGAAGTCCCAGAGGATTCAAATTAGATAAATTGAAGAAAATTGGAATCTTATTTGAGATGAAACAAAAATGTTGGAACTCCACTTTTATATTATTTCAAGAATGTTCTTGCATGAATGTAAACATTGTTGAGAAGTTGAGTCTCATAAAATTAGTCAGTATGGAAGTATCTCAAGAGAGGGACCAGCCAAATTTTAGATTTTCTTTCTCGTGTCATGCATGTTACAAAATACTTTTACTAAGGCATTTAAAAAAATTACAAATTAGTTTTCAGAGCAGTTTCAAGTTCACAGCAACATTAAAGGGAAGATATGGAGATTTCCCATATACCCTTATCCCCTACACATATACTACCTCTCCCATTATAAACTTTCCCTACCAGAGTGGCATATTTATTACAATTGAAGAACCTACACTGGCACATCATAGTCACCCAAAACAAAGTTTACATTTGTGCATTCCGGAGTTGTAAATTTTATGGGTTTGGGCAAGTGGATATTGATATGTACCCATCATTATGATATCATACAGAGTATTTTCACTGCCTTAAAAATCCTCCGTGCTTTGCCTATTCATCCCTCTCTATCCCTAATTACTGGCAACTGCAAATAATTTTGTCTCCATAGTTTCGCCTTCTCTAGGATGTGATATAGTTGGAATCATATAGTTTGTAGTCTTTTAAGGTTGGCTTCTTTCACTTAGTAATATGCACTTAAGTTTCCTCCATGTGTTTTCATGACTTGATATCTCATTTCTTTTTAGTGCTAAGTAATATTCCACTATCTGATATCCCACAGTTTTTCCATTCACTTAATGGGCCTCTTGGTTGCTTTCAAAATTTTAGCAAGTATGAATAAAACTGCTAAAAACATACTTGTGTGGGGGTTTTGTGTGGACATAAAACTTTAGATTCTTTTGGTGCATACCAAGGAGCACAATTATTGGATTGTATGGTAAGAGTATGTTTAGTTTTGTAAGAAACCACCAAACTGTTTTCCAAAGCGGCTGTATTTTTTGCATTCTCATCAACAATGTATGGGACTTCACCTCCTCTTTCTGCATTTGGTGGTGTTGGTGTTCCAGATTTGGGGTATAATAATAGGTGTGTGGTAGTGTTTTAATTTGCATTTCTCCAGCAGCATATAATGTGGAGCATTCTTTCATAAGCTTATTTGTCATCTGCACATCTTCTTTGGTGAAGTGTCTGTTAAGGTTTTTGTCCTATCTTTGAATCAGATTGTTTATTTTATTATTGTTGAGTTTCAAGAGTTCTTTTTATATTTTGAATAACAGTCTTTTATTGTCAGTATCTTTTGCAATTTTCTCCTCGTCTGTGACTCAGTCCTCTCATTCACTTGATATGTCTTTTACAGAGAAGAAGTTTTAAATTTTAATTTAATTTCCAGATTATCAATTATTTCGTTATGGATTGTGTCTTTAGTGTTACATCTAAAAAGTCCTCACCATATCCAGGGTCATCTAAATATTTCCCTCTGTTAACTTCTAGGAATTATGCAGTTTTCTATTTTATATTTAGGTCTGTAGTCCATTTGAGTTAATTTTTGTGAAGGGTATAAGGTCTGTATCTAGATTATTTTTTTTATGAAGAGATCCAATTGTTCTAGTACCATTTGTTGAGGAGACTGCCTTTGCTCCAGTGTATTATCTCTGCTTCTTTGTCAAAGATCAGTTGATTATATTTACATGAGTTTATTTCTGAGGTCTGTTATATTTCATTGATCTACTTTGTTATTCTTTTGCCAATACCACACTGTCTTGATTACACTAGAGCATTTTTAAAAATGTATTTCAACCTATTAATCTTGCTCCTGTATTTTATTACTACATTTGAATACTAACATACTAAAGGGTAGAAAAGAGTATATTTTTATCCTTCCAAATGCTTTCTTAGATGATAAAAGTTACCAGCCACCTGCCACATGGAGGTCACAGATTGGCTTGTCCCAGGCTTATTTTCTTATTTTAACTTAAAGCCAGCTTCTTCTTCTTCTTCTTTTTTTTTTTTTTGAAAGGGCTCATGGCCTTAGTTCTAGAGGTGATTTTAGGCTTCTGCATCATAAAAACCTATACTCAAAATGAACTTTTGCCTTATAATATTTAGAAAATTACTTAGATTCTTTAAGGCATAGTCTTATATTTATGAAATTGGTATAATGATACTATCACATTCATAGAGTTAATACAAATATTAAATGAGGTTATATATAATGTTATAAACATCAATGGGACATGATGCAATTAAATGAAAAAATGCACATAAATGGTCATCATAGTATCTTGCCTATGGTCAAGACTCAGTAAATACTACCTGTGATAATAAATATCTTTCTTGTTAAATATTGAGCTTGTTTTAGCACATTAGACATCTTTATTTTAATTATTAGATATATCCAAATACTATTTAGAAATAAGATCTTTATTTTGTGTTCTTCTCAATTTAAGCAATGTAAATTTCACAAATTAAATCAGGCTTATTTTATTTACAATATACTGGCACCTGCACTAACCTTATGTTTGCAGAAAAGAAAGTGAGGCCAAGAGAAGGATGATATCCTAACCTCAGACATGTTTGAAGTCACGCTGTTGTTTTAATCACCAAGCCAATAGTCACACTTCAGAAATATGAAGACTTTTCATTTTCCCTATAAATTATTACTAATGGTAATAACAAAATTCTACCATTTAACACAAATTCAAAGGTTTTCAAAGCACATTCACATATGATTTTATTTGATCCTCTTAGGAACTTTGTGATTCCCAGCATAGAGATGCTTTCTTGGGTGAGTGGCCCAGAGATGAACAGGTAATAACCAGTGCAGCTAACATGAAAACCCTTATCTTCTGATTCCCTGCCTGGATTTCTTTCTCCTATTACTTTCACTTCTCCTGTAAGAGGGGATTCCTGGCATCATCTAAGGACAGATTGAATGGGCTTCATTTTCTGAATGGTAAAGTAATCTGAGGAGGATAGTCTTATCAAAATTTTAAACTTCCATAGTTTTCTCCAAAAGATACTTTATAGTTACAGCTTGATATCCTCAGATTGTCTTTGAATTAATGGAAGGATAGTAAGAATATACAAATTTACTAGGTTAAACTTCTATAGTCATTTAAATCCTTAAGAAATTGATAAACTGCTTATATTTCTAATATTTCATTGGAAACATGTACACAGATATGTGTATATATTTACTTTTGAATAAAAGCATACTGTGAGAAGGAGTAAATTATGCATATCTTTGAGTCTTCGTAAAAGATTTTCAAACTTCATTAAGTTTGGCTGCTTCTGTAATTTATCCTCTTGCCTGCTCTGATACAGAAGCTTTCTTCCCTCTAAAAGTACAGTTGTTTCAAAGCAGCAAGACAAGGCTGGGGATATGTATATGTGAATTATAAAAGATAACTCTTGTTACTGGCAGTGAAAATGCAAACAAGGAAGGTGCAACTAAACACAGTTTGGAGTGAATCTTACATAACATATAAGCAGCTCATTGAGTGACTCAATCACAAGTTAGTTTACTGAAATTCTTAATAACAATCGCTTTTAATGAAACATGGTCATTGGAGCTTAGATGTATTCCATCAATTACAAAGGAATGAAAGGACTTTAAACATTATGTAGCTTGTGTTTTCCTGTGCTTATATTTTTGCATGAATCACAATGCAGACATCTGTAAATTGATTTAAAATAGGGCAAAGTCATTCAATAAACCAATTCTTTAAACAGCAAGGCTTCAAATATACTCATCAACAATAATTCCATCAAATGACCTTTGAAAGAATAAACTACATAATGAGAATTAAAAGTTTCAACAATACCCATTAGGGTATCCTCCTGCATGATTGATTCCACTAGTATCAATTGCTTTCAGTTCGCTGAACTCTTGAGTGTTTATTGGAAAGCACTAATAAACCACGATCAGTTTTCTTTTTAACCTCACAAGGATAGCTCGAATGAATTAGATGTTTTCTCTCCCTTCAACTCCCTGACCTCTTCTTTCCATTTTGAACATATAGTAGGAATATAGTAGGAATATCTTGAACATTTATATTTCTTTTCTCCCAAAAATAAAAACAAGGAAAAGCATGTTAACATGTTTTGTCTGTTTTTAACATCCCCCCATACTTTAGATTATGATTGCAACTATGAAATTCTAGGGATATTCTTCCCTTTGTTTCAGGTTCAAAAAGCAATAGGAGCAGACTTTCAAATGCATTTGCTTTTTCCCATTAATGAATTCAATTTGCCTCAGTTTTATTGAGATGCCATTCTGTACTATATTTTAAATAGATATAGATAGATAAATGGTTTATGTGCCCAAGATCAATGCTCTCAAGTGCTTGGTAATGCAGAGTAATATTACTTAAAACAAATACCTGAGCTGAGGTCAAGAGTTGGATTATCGACAAACAGAAAACACTGATTTGTGGCCATCAAACAAATGTTCAGAGTCAGTCAAAATCCCACCTAATACTTCTTGAAAGGGAGATATTAGGTGTAGGTATCATTTTTGGGATTTGGATGGATTGATGTTCACACACATTTCTGATTTTAGAAAGCGCATCCTTCCCCAAATATTTACCCAGTGAATTTATTAGAATCTTAAAGAAAATTGCAGTTGCTCACTAAACTATCAAATCCTTGTGAACAAATACAAAATGCATGTCTCTGAGGCCTAGAATGTGGCTGGTGACAGGAAATTCTTCTTGGTTGCTGCTGGCATTGACCCTTCAAAACAGTGATTATCAACAATATTTTAGAATTTGTGTGTGTGTGTGTGTGTGTGTGTGTGTGTGTGTGTGATTTGAAATGGTATGTTTAAAACAACATGTAACAAAATGTGACAAAATGTAATAAAGTATAACATAGAATGATTCTTCACTTGAGGAAACTCTTCAATAGGACACATTCAGTGGTATGCTCGCAAATGTTTAACAACCAGCTGCCCTACTGATTGTATAGCAATTGATTACTTATATACATATGTAAGTAATGGCTATGGATTACTTCTATGGATATATACAGCAAACGAGAGGTAGAACATCAAATGTAAATATCAACATGAGCAATGTATTTGACGTGTCATCACCTATGCTTATATGAAAGCTAATCTCTACTTAATGAGAAAATTTATATAGTTTTTATAATAATTTCTGAAGTATAATCACATTAAATTAATACAATTTATCAAACAGGTTGACAACTAACTCCAAAGAAAACTTTCAAGGGCTTTTTTATTTTTTATTTTTTATTTTATTTATTTATTTATTTTTTTTTTTTAAAGATTTTATTTATTTATTTCACAGCGGGAGAGAGATCACAAGGAGGCAGAGAGGCAGGCAGAGAGAGAGAGGGGGAAGCAGGCTCCCTGCGGAGCAGAGAGCCCGACGCGGGCCTCGATCCCAGGACCCTGAGATCATGACCTGAGCCGAAGGCAGAGGCTTTAACCCACTGAGCCACCCAGGCGCCCTCAAGGGCTTTTTTAAACACACAGGACAAGATTTACCACTGAGAATTTACTCATTGAAATTGAGAAACTTCATCCACTTTCCATAAATAAATATCACTGTGGTGACAGACAGAAAAGTAAATTTCTATCTATACTGAATAATAAGTCTTTAGGAAAACTGTCATTTGGTAAAATGTCAAGCAGTTCATTTAAAACGAACGTAGTCTGTGAGGTGGTAATATGAGAGAAGTTGTCAACAATTTCTTTAAAGACAAATGTATTAGTCTTTGGTTCTCCTTAGAGCTTCCTTGTCCTACTCAGCCACACAGACTGCTTCTGCCTGTAGGGAAGAATATTAAGATGGCTACAACATCTTGAGTTTTCCAAAGAATGGCCACTGTAACAAATGAATCCCCCCAGTTAACCCCGTTCACAGTATATGAGCAGAAGGACTGAACCATGGCTGTTATAAGGTAGTGATTTGTCTCACATTGTTTCAGGCCATGCCCTGCATATGCTCCCTTTTAATCTGTGGTGGCTAGCAACTCACGAGCCACTGTGGCATCAGAAAACTGCTGAGTCTGTACTGAGACCGGGCAGATAGTAATAGTAACTAACGGCTCATTTACTATCTCTAAATAAAAAGAAAAGAAAGCTGAATATTTGATCTAACCCCAAATCCATTTGACTGAAACTTACATTCAGATAAGTTATTTAACTCTTCTCTGTGCCTGGGGTGTGTGTGCATGTATTTGTAGGCATTTTTTTATAAAACTACAAACTAAAAACAAATATCTCACAATAAATATCTCTGCTTCTTTACTTGTTTACTTTGTTTCCCTACCTCACCCACAATAAACCCATGAACATTTTCCTTGCCTATTGCTTGAAGTGGAAAATTAAAATCATAGATTTTCTCTCCTATTGCTTCCAAGACAGTAATACCTTTGGTCTAAAAAATTGTCTCAGAGGATGTGCTGGAAATATTAGTTTGCTAAGTTAAAGGAGTCCTCAGCATGTAAATTTTTGAAGGCAAGATGTCTAGAATAATGCAACTTTGCCTCATCAACCAAGAAGCAAGTGACTTTTCCTAGTCTCTTTATGCTTGGATTTAAGCAAATTAACAAACTATAAATCATTCATGATGCTTTCATAAAACATGTTTATATTTTATATGAATAGATTGGAAGTATTATAGGTAACATACAAACACATAATTTGCTTGTGTATATTTTATTTAATGTATGCTGTAAAATGTATTTACATTTTCATTGATTATACAAATATATAACACCCATAAGCTATGAGACCTGGGTCATAGACCATCAGGCTATCCAGAGGATCCATCACACAGTCTGGTGCACAGAGCAATGTGTAAATGAATAAATAGTACAGGACATTGTGAGGTGTGCTGGCAGAGAGTATATAAAAGTAGTAGGGAGTATCAGAAGGAATGAGGGCCACAGATGAAGTGGCATTGGAGCTGAGATTTTAAAAAGGTACCTAGTATATCTCCATGTGGTCAAGTAAACAAAACAAAACAAAACAAACAACAAACATTGATGACTCATTCAGACACTGTAGTTAGTTACCTGTTGGAGCATGGGTTGAGAAAGACAGGTGGACAGTCTGGAAAGAGAAGTTTCAATATGATTTATATTTTGGACATAATACTCTCATCACTGGAGAACCAAAAAATCTTTTTAATGGGTAAATTTGTATAATTAATTATTTTTATTTTAGAAAGATATTTTAACACACAAAGTAAGCTTGCAATGGCAGAAAGACTAGTTAGGAAGCTGTTTTGATAGCCCAGAAGAGAGGTCGATGTAGCTAGAATCCATGGAGGTGAAGAAAAGTCTAGTGCAATAGGTAAAAATATTGAAGATCATGAAAGAATATGTGAGATCATAGCAAATATCATCTTGCTATCACTAGCAAGTAGAAATTGAAAACAGTACACACACACACACACACACACACACACACACACACACACACACAAAACCAAGATGCTGAAGAGGGGAATGAGGAAATTTGAAAATTTATTTTTTTTTAGAGATTTTATTTATTTATTGGACAGAAAGAGACACAGTGAGAAAGGGAACACAAGCAGGGGGAGGGGGAGAGGGAGAAGCAGACTTCCTGCCAAGCAGGGAGCCTGATGCGGAGCTCTAACCCAGGACCCCGGGATCATGACCTGAGATGAAGGCAGATGCGTAACAACTGAGCCACCCAGGTGTCCCAAGGAAATTTGAAAATGTCAACAAATTGATTTTTGCCTCATTTTTCCCTCTGTAGAATACGTTTTTGATCTAAAGTTTTATTCAAGAATATAACTAATGTTTATCATTAGTTACCTATATGCACAGATCTGTTCTAGGCATTGAGATTTAGAAACAGAAACAGAATTCCTGATGAGTATGGAATTTGCATCCTAGTAGGATGTCATTGACATTGCTTCACTTTAAGCCTGAAAGATAAATCAATGAAAGAAATTTAATTTAGAAGGCTTTGCTCTGTAATAACAGATTGGACCTCCTTGGGACTTTTCCCCAAGAGAGTAGTGATTTCATGGTAATTATAGAATAAAAAGTACCCCCAAATCCACTGTTGCACGGAAAAGACGTGGGAAGCAAATGTTTAAAAATTAGACAAAGTAAAAGCAGAAATAATAATGTCATGACATTATTAAATAACTGAAAATTGTCTTTGAAAATTTCACTTGTTAAGGAGACAGTTGTAAGGGAAACTGTGCTAAAATTTCCCCCCCACAATCCAGGTAGAAAAGATCTAGAAAATAAATCACTTAAATTCAGTGGTTTCACTGTAAATATTCTAATTAGGAGCAACTGTGTTAAAAACATGCAAGCAAAATTCTAATTTACCTGTACTACAATGAATTGAAAATGAATAAAACAATGTGCATATATGTATACAGTGTTATTAGATATATCTATATGCATATTTATAAACAAACACACACACTCTTTCTGTTTCCTGGTACTAGAAGTTTCATGACAGATTTTTTTTTCAACTACCTCAAATACAAAAGAAAAAAAAAGTCATTTTTACAGACCTCAGGCCAGTGACCCAGGTGAAAAGAGAAATGAAACAAAGCTTCCTTGATGGAAGAATAAGAGCTTTCTCATCATCCTTGGACAAGCTTTAAGCCATTTAAAAAATGATTTATTTTCTGAGGAAAAAAAATCCAAATTACTCAGTGGAGAAAACACAATTGGAAACTGGAATTTGAGGAGATGGACACCTAGAGGTCTTTTGAATCGTTATACATGACATGTCTAGATGCTAAGAAATTGTAAGGAAATTTTAAAGGGTATATAGAATTCCCAACAATGCTCCTCATTTCTCAATTGTTTCCACTGGTGAAATATATCTTTTCAAACATATTCTGGAGGCTTTTATATATCCTGCAGCTGAGTGAAATTTTGTTACAACACACTGTCAAGGAGTACTTTTGTAGACACACCAAATGTCTTATATATCTCAACCTGTTTACTCCATTAACTACCTGAGTTATTGAATCTGGAATCCTTAATGGATTTGCTTATAGTTCTTTACTCATTCTCTTGTCTTCTATACAACATGTTGAAAGTTTGCTCCCATTCTCTGAAGAGTATCTACTTTCCTCTCACTCCTGTACCCATGTTTCCAGATGAGTCAGCTGCCAAAATCTAACCTACGAAGATTCATTCATGCTGAAATGGGGTAGACCATGAACTGACCTCCCGGGGGACCAGTTGGTGCAGGCTAATAACATGCCACAATAGCAGAGTTTATAAAATACTTAGTTAAAAAAGTCCTGGAATGGTACTTGGCACATATGTATACATGTTCATAAAATTAGATAAAATAAATACAATTTCATATAATTGGTATGTAGGGAATTGTTTTTAGAATACAAACAGAATGGAAAATGGAGGTCATACTTCAAAATGAAATGGATCCCATTTATGGTCACCCAGATTTCTCTTCAGTCTTTCCTGATTCTAATGTCGCTTAAATAAGTTTTTGCCAAGTGAGTTTTGAAGTAAAAGATGAAGAATGAGCACAGACATTTTGTGCACCATGGAATAGATTTTCAGATTAGTTTTGGATGAATGCTTTTTAACATGAATACTATATTTAGGTGCTTAGTACAAAAGGTCACTCCATAAGTACTGCTTGATATAGTGATTTGTGTCACTTTTAGAGAATTCAGAATTATCTTGCTATCTCAAATGACTTAATTCTGCCTGGCAATTCTACTATTAGACAAAAGGAAATTATACCCTTCTCATTATATCTTTAAGAGGCTAAAATTCACCACAGTCATGTTTTGTTCTATTTTATTTATGCCCTGCATAGTTTAAATGCAACCGTTCATTATAATTTTAGTTAGCATTTACTTAAAATTTCTTGTATATTTTTATAATTCATGTAATGCCAATAATAATAACTGATAAGAAATCTAAATTGGGATCAAAGTGTTTGCATTTAAAAAATTGATTTTAAAACTAATAAAGAAAATAATAGTGACAACATGAGTTTTAGAGTAAATTTCATAAGGATCAAAGTGAAATAAAGTTAGCAAGAGTTTTTGAATGAAAATAAAAGGTAACATTTGAGCTTCTTTCATAAAAGGAGTTATGAGACTAATATGTCACTATGTCATTTAAATCTTTTGTATGAGAGCTTCTCCTGAGATTTTGAAGAGGTTGGAGTGAATAGGAAGACAAAACATTGAAGTACTTTTTAAGACAAATATTTTTTTAAAAAGCAAGGTTCTTGAATCTATAAAAAAAAAGAACGATAGAATTGGTGGACAATATTGAATTGGCTACTTGTAACTAGACTGTGATAAATCTACAATTTGTGCATATCTATGTCTCTTCAAGTCTTACTGGATGATCTTCTCAACTGAGTAAATAAGTAGTCATCAATATAAGCTGTTTTTGGATAGGTGGTATTTGTTATTCATATATGTGTTCTTAGTGTTTCACAAAATACCTTGCAGTTAGTAAATGGTCTGTGAATTTTTGTTTAATCAAATTTTGAATCAAAACTTTTTCCTGGGGTGCCTGGGTGGCTCAGTCAGTTAAGTGTCCGATTCAATCTCAGCTCAGGTCTTTATCTCAGGGTCCTTCAAGTCCTGCATTGGGCTCCAAGCTGGATGTGGAGCCTACTTAAACACAAAACAAAACATCCTTTCTGATGGCCGCATAATATTCCATTGTATATATGGCCCACATCTTCTTTATCCATTCGTCTGTTGAAGGGCATCTCAGCTCTTTTCACAGTTTGGCGATTGTGGACATTGCTGCTATGAACATTAGGGTACATATGGCCCTTCCTTTCACTACATCTGTATCTTTGGGGTAAATACCCAGTAGTGCAATTGCAAGGTCATAGGGACTGTGGACCCTGAGAAACAAACTGAGGGTTATGGAGGGGAAAACGGGGGATGGATGAGCCTGGTGGTGGGTATTAAGGAGGGCACATATTGCATGGAGCACTGGGTGTGGTGCATAAAAATGAATCTTGGATCACTGAAAAAATAAAGTAAAAAAAATTGTTGAGGAAGAATAAAATTTTATTGTGAGTGGTTTTCCACTTGTGTAACCATGCAGGATTATTAAATGAAGTGAAACATGTAAAACAAAAACAAAAAAGCAACTAAACAAAACAAATCCCTATCTTTTTCCTATTTTTAAATGCTGATCAAATCACACACAGATTTTTACTTTGTCCAATAATTTCACAATTGTGGTAGTGACCAGTGAACTCTTTAACTCTTTATAAGTAAGGGTTTTTACACTGAAGTTGTGTGGTGTGTGCAAAATCTATAAATATAAAATTTTACTTATTTATCTGTTACATTAGAGAAAGCTCAAAAATCTAAAATGATATTCTCATAACACTTTATTTCAGGAAATTATTTTAAGGAGCTAGATAAAATGCTTTTAAAATAATATTTAGTGTTCCCCATTATGTTAAAAAAACTAAGGTTGATAACAACTAAGCTATAAGCAACTAACTGATGACAGCAACAGATATTCTGATTTACAGTATTGGTGATTTTACCAACACTTAAACCTATATAAGTATTTTAAATAACTGAGGAATTAATGCTTTATTTCCTCTTTCTAACAATCATCTTATCTACTCTTCCCAGGAGGTCTGAGTAACTGTAACTGATTCTTTTCCCCATCATATACACCATGAATATTCATGCTAAAGAGAGAACTATTAAAACATAGCATGAATTATTTACTGCTGCCCAAAGCTGCATTAACTTCATGGAATATTTCTAATTCACTAAGGCTTTGAACATCCACCTGAGGTCAGTTATGCATTCATAATACATGATTCTAAAAATAATGTTCTCCAAAGTATGCAATTTTCACTAGAAAAAGTCAATATAAATCTAAGAGTAATGAATAGTATGATTGCATCCGGGTCAGAAGAAAGGTATTTCTTTTTTCTCTGAAAGCCTGGAATAGAACGGCGACTCCTGGACAGAACTCCTGTGGAAGGAAACAAGGTACTTGTTTTGGGACACCATCCTCACACTCATGATGTTTCACAGCAATTAGAAAGACAGGAATTACGTCCCATGCTGATGTTTTGATGGCGTTAGTGTCACATCACAATGTGGTGGGAAAGCACCAGTGGGGCAGAAGTAAAGAGCTTTGTAAGACAAAATAAGGAAATTTCTTCTCCCTTGGTTTCCAGCCAGAACACAAAATTAGGACTGTGTTAGAAACCTTCTCTTCCCTCTAGAGTTAGTGTGGTGCAGTGGGAGGAACCCAGGTCTAAAGCAGACTCATTTATGTAATTTTGTACACATTAATGACTGTCTCTAAATTCTCAATTTCATCGGGAATATACCTACATCCTCGGAAGGATAGGTGTATGAAGTGAATTACTACATTTAATCACTTAATATACTTCCTGGTGAGGCGGTGTGAGTTTGAGGAGTCAGACACTTGGGTTCAAACCATCAGTTTGCTTCTTGAGCATTTTGGTAATTTAGGGGGAGTTCCCTAATCTTTCTTAATTCCGATTTCTTCAGCTGTGAAATGAGGATAATAATAGCATCACTTACTGTGGTATTTGTGGTGTGGATTAAGGTCTGTGTGTGTATATCTGTGTATGTTTAGCACAGTGAATAACATACTGGAAAACTCAATTCAGGTTAGCTTTTATTCCATAATGATTGTTAGCTCTTTAATTTCATTTTTTTATGACTTATCTGGTGATGATGAGTGTAAATGACTGGATTGGCAGGTAACATTTCAGTGTTAGGAGGAAGAAAATAGTTATTTTCTCTGATAGGTTAATAATGAATATTAACAGGGATACACAATAATTATTTAGGATGAATATTTGAAATTTCCACTTTACTTTAAATTACTTTATAGTAATAATTATTCTAGGTCATTGAATAACTATCCAAATATGTGCCTTAATCTTTAAGAGATAATAAAAAATTTGAAGACTGTTTTTGAACTTTTTATAGAACTAGGTTATAAGAAGAACCTATGATAAATGGCATTCATTGCTAATTCCTTAACTAATCTCAATTTTTCTTAAAAAAAAAGGAAAATTGTGGCACTTTGGTGGCAATATTACCAAATTAACTGTAGGTATGCGTTCATAGGAATGAGGCATAAAATCCAACTTACTTATTCATTCATTCTCAAGCTACTTCCTGAGTGACTACTATGGGTCAGGTACTTTTCTAAACTCTGAGCATATAGCACTGAACAAAATAGACAAAGATCTTTGCCTTTAGAGATTTTCTTGAAGAAAACAATAAACATGATAAATAATTAAATATGGCATAAGTTAGATAGATTTTAGTAATTAAGAGACAAATATAGCAAGAATGGTTGGTAGAATGTGACATGACAGAGGAGAGCTGAAATCTTAGGGGTGCTGGGGAAACCTCCCAACAACATTGCATTTGACAGAGACCTGAAGTAGGTAAGGGAGTGTGTGATGCAAATCTCAGAAAAGTGTGCTCCAGGTAGAGAGAGAGAGAGAGTTGCAAATGCTAAAGCTGCAGGGAGAGTGGGTCTGATGACTATTCCTACAGAATATACTTAGGACTGCAGTCTTAGTAAGAGGAGTCCTCAAGCTGCCAGCCTTTGCTGTCTGCCCAGCTTGATCAGTAGCTGGTCACTCGTATTGGAAGGTTTAGTCTGGAAATTACAGTAAGTCAAGGAGGTAACCTGCCAAGAACTGAGCTCACACGAGGCCCCTTTCCTTCACCAGCCACAAAGGATTCCTTCTTTCCCACCTCCCTTCCTCCCTTTCCTCCCTCCCTTCCTTCCTTCCTTCCTTCCTTCCCTTCCTTCCTTCCTTCCTTCCTTCCTTCCTTCCTTCCTTCCTTCCTCCCTCTCTCTCCCCCTTTCTTTCCTTCTTTTCTTTTTTCTTTCCTTTCATTTCTTTTTCCTTTCTCTCTCTCTCTCTCTCTCTCTCTCTCTCTCTCTCTCTTTCTCTCTTTCTTTCTTTCTCTCTCCCTTCCTTCTTCCTTCCTTCCTTCCTTCCTTCCCTCCTTCCTTCCTTTCCTCCTTCCTTCCTTCCTGGCTTTTCTGTTGTTGTTAAATTACCCTATAGACATACAGAGGATCCTCCTTTTCACGAATCAAGAATATCGACTTTTTATGAGAGGGAAGCAGGAGAAAGAAACATAAGTAGCTGACAGGTACCAAGGGAGTGAGATTGTTTGAAGGCTGTTTTGGAATTGTTATTAATGTAGTGATACAAGGATTATTTGATATAGTCTTATGTGGCCTTATCATAAAGAAGGAAAAAAGAGATGAACATTTTATCTTATTATAGAGCCAAATAGCTTGAAAAACTGCAAGCAATAGGGAATTGTTATCAGAGCAAGGGGACTGTCTTATAGGTAAAATGCCTTATTAAGAAATTTTTCTAATATTATTATAATTAATATCCCACTTAATATGTTCCAAAATTCCCACTTTTTACCAAATGATCTGCATAACACAGAAGTTTCAAATATGTTTCTTTAAATGAAGAGTGAGTCCAACTTGAAAAATAACATTTGGTTAAAAGCTTTGGAAGGATAGAAATAAAAACTCTTTGTGGCTATCTCTGGGTGACAGGATTAGGAATGATTTCCTTCCTCTGTACCTTTCTTGTCAAATTTCTCAATAATGAATATTTTTAAAAAGCATAAAAACAAGTAATTCAAAAAGTTGTTTCAGAAATGTGAATGTTTAAGCAAGATTTAAATGTAAAGAAAAAGTTAGAGTCTTCTGCATTGTTCTGCTCCAGATGGCGTTCGGCTTGTGTTTTTGTGTGCACAGCCTTTGAAAGTTATGACTTCCACATAAAATAATGATAACAGTAATTGTCACAAAAGCAGCGATCTCACGAGTTCCAGCAGACTCCAGCCAGGTTATTTGAAAGCGCATGGAGGCGATGCCCGGCTTGTGCGATTTAAACGAGCAGTTCAGCGACCATTGTTACCACTGCAACAAGCAGATGTCACTGCAGACTGTGTGAAATGTCAGAGAAAATGAAGCAAATCCAAGTGGTAGTAGAAATGAAATCTCACCCTTAAAGTGTGTTCTTTCCCACCCTGAAGATTGTCAATTTGAAGACTCTTTTGTTCGTTTGCGGCATTTACTCTGACTGCAACTCATAGTCTGAAAATATTTCCATTTATCTCGACCTGGAATCACAGCTTCCGTTCTCAGGCTCATTAGGCTCTGAGGGGTCTCACCAAAGCGCGTTAACTACAGAGTCTGATAAAAGGAGCCTGAAACCTGTTCAGGTGCCCCGGAAGCCACAGCGGTGGGGATGGGGCTGAAGGGAGGGAATGTTATTAAGTTGCAGGACTGAGTATGACATATCATTTTCTGGAGAGATGGGTAGAGTAATGCATCTGCTGATCTCAGCTCTGCGGGAATAAAGTACTTTTCGTCCAATCTGGTTTTCACCACCGCTACAAACAAGCCTTCTAAGGACTTTTTCATTAAAAGTAAAAGCCAACAATCTCTGAGCTTAAGCTTGGAATTTGAGAGTGCAATCCTCTAAAATCAGACACTTTATAATATGGCAGTGGAATCCTCTTTCTGGGACTAATTTTCTATCCACTCAGGGTGGAGAGTATTTAAGTTTCCACAGTGAAATACTACCTGGAAACAGACTACTATTTTTCTTTTTTCAAGTAAAGAGAGCTTAATAAAATGTTCTTAGGGTACATAGCCTTTAAATTATAATTTTATTTTTTTTATTTTTTTTAAAGATTTTATTTCTTTATTTGACACAGAGAGAGAGAGATCACAAGTAGGCAGAGAGGCAGAGAGAGAGGAGGAAGCAGGCTCCCTGCCGAGCAGAGAGCCCGATATGGGCCTTGATCCCAGGACCCTGAGATCATGACCTGAGCCGAAGGCAGAGGCTTTAACCGACTGAGCCACCCAGGCGCCCATTACATTATAATTTTCAAACTAAACCCAATTTATAATATATACATGTATCATTCATGTTAATTTATTTTAGCAATAACCAATTTGATTTCATAAAATATAATTTAAGCATATAAATACCTGCATGCACCATATCTATTGATTTATCTATTATGATGAAAACTTACTCAAATTTTGAGGGTACTAAAAATGTCTACATCATAACTCTGGAGTGAAGACAAAATAAGATCTGAGGACAGGTGAAATATAATTGCAGCAAGTTGAGGAATTTATAGAGTTCATGGAAGGAGAAGTTATAAAAATCTGGAAAAAAAAAGATTCATCTCCTCCCCATGAAATCATTCTTTCATAATTTCGTAAGAAATTGATTAATTATAGATGTGATCTTTGTAAAAACAATTCTTTCACAAATTCTTCCCCTTTGGTGCAGCAGAGCTAGAGAGAAAAAGCTGTGGAAAGCCCTGGACCTGGACGATCAGTTCCACTGAGCCCACGGTGGGTTCTCTGGCCTCTCATCCAGCCTCTCAGCATCCTCGTCTATAAAATGTACCTCCTGGCCTCTTGGGAGATCATCTCATCACAGGCACACACACAGTTTGCAAACTGCTGACACTTTAAAAATGGTATATATGAAATATCATATCTCTAGTCTTCACCCCACTGAAAAAGAGAATACATCTGTGTCTTAGCAGTCATGTCCTGTGTCAGAGAATGTACAATTTGGCCTATCTGCACATCTGGGACTGCCAGCTCGAAGTTTGTGGACTTCAAAGCTCTGAAGACACTGTGTGCCCCTGTGACAACTCTCGAGGTTGGAGGAGCTTCTCTTACTAGTGTCTGATTTCATGCCCTGTAGAGCTGAAAGGAAGTGAGGAAGAGAGGGAGAGGAAGAGAAAGACAGAAAGAAAGGAGAGAAAGAAAGAAAGAAAGAAAGAAAGAAAGAAAGAAAGAAAGAAAGAAAGAAAGAAGAAAGGAGGGAGGGAGGAAAGGAGGAAGGAAAGAAGGAAGGAAGGAAGGAAGGAAGGAAGGAAGGAAGGAAGGAAGGAAGGAAGGAAGGAAGGAAGGAAGGAAGGAAAGAAGGAAGGAAAGAAGGAAGGAAGGAAGAAGGGCGAGCCAAGACAAGGATTTTTTATTGTAATGAAGAAAGTAAGTCTGGTTTTATAATTAAGGGTTCTGATCGGCTTAGGTTCACTAAAACAAAGCATTTGAGTTGGGAGGAAGGAATGATTTCTCTCTTCTAATGAGGAAGTCTATTCCCCAGAAAGGAGGGCAGAATGGGAATGGAGATTTCTGATTCCTCGGTTTTTCCATTCTCCTTACCTCCCTTACCTTATAAATTAGCAGATTTGCATGCATAAAATATACCTCAAAAAACTCAATAAAAGCACGGTTTAAAAATATGCAGCTAATTATATGAGAACGTTCATTTCTTTTCCCTATAAGGCAAATGAATATTTATCAAGTTAAATTCCAAGATACTTATTATCTCGCTTGCATTTTGAATATAATTACATTGGAAGGCAATTGTTCTGATGGGTTTAGGGAGAGATTAAAAGATTTGTATATACTTCTTAAAAATGCAAAATAATCATAGTTTTTTTAAATCATTAACAAAGTAGCTCAACCCTTCCCTTCAGCTGAAAAATAAGTTAGCATTAAAACATAGCAGTTCTGAAGATATTACATAATAAATGAAAATGACCAAATAAAAACGAGGTTGCAATTATTTTTTAGAATCTAAATTTATAAACATGAGGAAAAAAATGCCTGAGATATTTAAAGGAGCTATTTAATCTGCTATTTTAGAGCTCGGATGTAAAAATAACTGCTCTCAAGTTGTTCCACTAGTGTATAACGTAGACAAATAATATCAAAATGAACAAGATTTATGAAATAACAAATAGGCTGCTATGAGGCGCCTGGGTGGCTCAGTGGGTTAAGCCTCTGCCTTCGCCTCAGGTCATGATCTCAGGGTCCTGGGATGGAGCCCAGCATCAGGCTCTCTGCTCAGCTGGGAGCCTGCTTCCCCTCTCCCTTTGCCTGCCCCTCTGCCCCCTTGTGCTCTCTCTCTCTCTCTCTCTCTGTCAAATAAATAAAATAAAATCTTAAAAAAAACCAAATAGGCTGCAATTGTCTTTAAATTAATGAAATTTAATTATGCTAGGGCAAATAAAATCAAGGTTTCATACATTCACATGCATATAACTTCTATAATCATAGAAGTTTTTTTTTCTCACATTGCATTTTATAACATCAAAATGAACTTGTCCAAATACGTACTTTGTTTTCCTATCTATATCTAAACTTCCAGAAGATATACATTTTGTATTATATTTCTTTTATTGATTCCAAATGATCAAAAGTGTCTTAAAGCTAATTGGTATCTGGTAAATATGTTAACAGCTAGCAATAGAAAAAATAAGAAAATTTGAAAAATTATAAAACAAATTATGTAGGAGACTGGATTTAATTAAACTACAGGACAAATAGCTGATCTATTATGTATGCTTTGTCACATATAAAATCTATCTTACTATATTCTTGTTCTCTCATATATCTGCCAGTTTGCTATCACAAATATTGTCAATGTCTTTCCTGATTAAATACGGAGCCTAGAAAATCATAAAAACCGTTCAACTCCAAGTGTACTGAAACTCCTTTCATGTTTGACCAAAACACTTTGATAATTTTAAGTAGCAAAGCTAAAATGTTGGGTGGTGATTTGGGACTAAAACTCATATAGCAACTGCCACTGAGGTAGGGGAAGAGTCAAAGCCTAAAAAAGGCTGAATCAATTGTAACTGAGATCAGCTCTAGAGAACTTTATGGTCAAATAGGAATAGAAATACATTACTGCTTAGGAATGAGTTATGCATTTTTATAAAAATACTACATGTATATGTAGTTTGGTTTGAACCAGGGGAAAAGAAAACAATCTCTTGGACTCTGGAGCCCTTTTTATGAAATTTCTAATTAATTTTGATAAATCCCTTTTAATATGGCAAGGAGTTCCACTTGGGCTTATCAATTTAAGAGTTATACTTGCACTCAGTGGACTAGAATCTGCCCTAAGCTAGTTATGCATAACACCTGCTAAAGTTAATAGACGTTCCACATGAGTAGCTGATTTTGCCGGAGAGTCATGTGGAATTAACTAATAATGAAATTTGGCTGACAATATCTTTAATATTTTCATTTAAAGAATATTTATTACCTTGTATGGCCTCCTTCTATAATTAACTATTTTTGATGTACACTCACTGTATTTTAGATGTCATCATTCTTTTTCTCTGATGCCATACAATTAGGCAAAGAAAACATTTTTAAAGTTTTTGTTTCCCAGTATTCATTACAAATGATGGAGTGGCATATTATCTCTCTCTCTCTCTCTCTCTCTCTCTCACACACACACACAACATATGTTTAAGAAAACTCATAAATGGATGGATAATATATTATTTTTCAAAATCCTTCTAGACTCTCACAGACTGAATAAGCTGTCCTCTTTCAAAGAAACATTATTATTGATTTAATGATGAAAGTACTAAAATCTTGAAAAACTTGTGTTCTGGGTAAAACATTGCTACTCAAAATGGTAGTCATGACTGCTTTCCATTGAGTCATTCTTCCCAGACTAGCTTCCTTTTCTGTGTTCACATTTTAATTTATGTGCTTTGTTCTTCTTGAAAGACCCTTTCTGCAATCCCTGTCAAACAGAATCTTTAGTTCGGGTCCCACCTCACATTTTTGTTCAAGTGTTTTGTAACCTGCAGTGATTACTCTCTCCATCAAATTGTTGCCTTTCTTACTCTGTGTACATCTTTCACCATAAACTAAGATTATATTCCCTATGGGTTTTGTTTTCTTACTCAAACTGAAATCTCCTGAAGTACTAGAGCAGTTTTTATAGTAAGGCTTTCTTCCTAGGCTCTTATGCAATCACTTGTACACACTCAGTGCATGTTTAGAGACGGATTAATGAAAAGTGATTTTTTTATATTGGTGTAAAATGAATCATATGGATGTGAATCCCAGATAAGGTTTTAGTGTGATGAACTTGCTTTGGCCAGCAATACTAAGCACCATTTCCCTGTATGATTATAATTCCTATAGGGAGAAATATAGTATCAGAGATATTCATAGTGTGTCACTCATTTACTGAAAACAAAACTGTGTACTGAGAGATATATATTATTTCTACTATGACAAGCCAGTGATTTCAGATGGAGATTTGCCAGATATTATTTTTTGTACCACTTTTTAGGATCTGTGTTTGTGTCATTTTATTTGATAATCATTGGTATTTATTTTGTGTATGTGCTATATATTTAGCATATTAAAGGCGAAAATGAAAGAAGATTTATCACTCTTCCCACTTACCACAGGGATTTTCAACTTGTTTGGCAAGGTAGAAAAATTAATATCTAAGGAAATATTACAATTATTTGAAGCACAAAGATAGGGGAGAATTGTGCCTGGGTCTATAAATAGTTTAGGGAAATGATGTTATATGCTGAGACAGACAAGAAAAAGATTTTTAAAAAGGGATATTAGATTTCAGATGCAGATGAGGGATCTGAATAGAAATATCCTAGGCAGATGTTACATAGCCTCTGAAGAGAGGATTATATCAATGGGGATAGAAATAGGAGAGTCATCAGCATATTGGTGGTAGTTAAATCCACTCAAGTATACACACTACCATAACAAATGTAATTGAAGAAGATTAGAGAGTCAAGCACTGAAAGTTCTGGGACAACCACTCTCAACAAACAAGACAGGATTTAAGAAAAAGAAATCTAAGCTAAGAGAACCAGCAGAGAACAGAGACCCAGAAATTGTTAGAGAATTTAAAAGAAATTGGTCAACCGGCATTCTCTGGTTCTGTCAACAGCCCTCTCCCACTTTTTCTTTGTTATCTTTTTAACTTCTGACCCTTCAACCACAGCATATATGTTATCTTCATCCCAGATCTCTCTTCTGACTTCTGGATCTTCATGTTCAGTCACCTTTATGAAATCTTATGCTGGACTTGCATAAAACATCAAACTTCTGTGAACTGATTAGCTGAGGCAAAGATAGCGACTTGTCTCTTGTTCTTCAGTAATAAAATATTTGGACTATATCTGGACACACAACAAACAAGAATAAAATCTACATTCTCCAGTCCCTCTTGCAGAAAAGTTTGGCCTTGTGACTAAGTGTCAGACAATGGGATGGAAGAAGAAATTGTGTGTAATTTCCCAAAAATGTCTTTAAACAACATAGACAAGCCTTCCCTTCCCTTACTGTTTTTCCTTGCAGCTAGCTGAAATGCACATTTTATAGCTGGACATGGAGCTAGATAAAATATACTAGATTATGAGATAGATGTGGAAACTCAGGCCATGCAAACAGAGCAACAGGATCAAGGAGTCTTAATCACCCTCCCTTGTGAAAAACTTAACCCGCCATGGATATAGAATTGGACTTTGATATGAAACAAGCTCTTGTCTTATTTAAATCGCTATTATGTTGAGCTTTCTGTCACTACCCACCAAAAATAATTCTAATTAACACAGTATATTTATCACAAATCTCTATTTACTCTTATATTCCCTGTTTTGTGAATAGCATTGCCAGCAATCTAGGCATTGAAAACAGAGTTTTCCTTTCTCCCTCAGCCCTCATGACACCAACCACAGTGTGGTTTCTCCTGCCATTGCCTTAGTCATGCTCTTGTCATTTCGTGCCAGGATTATCCAAAATCCGTTGCTTCCCATTTCCAGTTTTATTCCCCCCTATATCCAATGTCTGTGCTTTACAACTAAAATGATCTTTATACAAATTAAAAGTCTTATCTTGTCATTCCTTTGTTTAAATTCATTTAATGAATTCATTTAACAAATTTCCATTTATTATCTACCAGCTTCTTCCTGATCTGCCTCCTGCCTATGTCTGCAATCTCATTGTTCAGATTTCCATACTGCTCCCCATGTCCTACCACACAGAATCTCTTACAGAAACTCACTTGGCTTTTTCAAGCGTTCTTAGACGTTATTTGTTTCCTTTATGTGAAACTTCTTTTCTCTCTTTGTTATTTAGAAAACTTCTGCTTGCCTTCAAGTTTGTGGTTAATAATTTCTTCCTCTTAGAGGCTTTTGATAAAGACTGGCCCTTTATTCATTCCCTGGTACCCCATCACAGTCTGGGTGAAGTTCTTTTTCAATGTGATCTCATTTCTCTATACATCCCATATTGTAGGAACCATCACAGTGTAAAAGATTGTTTACTCCTCCACTTCCTCTGTTTGTTTCTAGGATGTTTTAGAGCAGAAACTTGTCTTTCAGTTCTGATTATCAATGTCTAACGGTGCCTAACATTCATTCATTCAGCTGATATTTATTGAAAAAAGCCATGAATATGTGAAAGATCATGGGTAAGAAATCAGCATTTCCCTCCTAAGACACAGCAATATTGAAACTAAGCCAGTTAATAACTTTATGATGGCCTCTAAGTGTCCAAGTGAAAGGAAGAGTCACATGTCTCTCACTTTAAATCAAAAACTAGAAATGATTAAGTTTAGTGAGGAAGTCATGTCAAAAGCTGAAATAGTCAAAAACTACACCTCTTGCCCTAGTTAGCCAAGTTGTGAATGCAAAGGGAAAGTTCTTGAAGGAAGTGAAAAAGTGTTCCTTCAGTGAACATACACATGATAAGAAAGCAAAATAGCCTTATTGTTGATGTGATGAAAGTTTAAGTGGTCTGAATAGAACATTAAACCTGCCACATCATTTCCTTAAACCAAAGCCTAAACCAGGGCAAGTTCCTAACTTAGAGGCCATCATAAAGTTATTAACTGGCCTAGTTTCAATATTGTTGTATCTTAGGGAATAGGGACAACTAGGGAGAGGGACAGAGATGGGGTAGTCAGAACATACAGCACATCTGTCGATCAAGTTCCCTGTGTTACATGGGTTTGGCTTGTGACACTCCAAAACAGTTGCAATAGTAAACTCAAAGATCGTTGATCCCAAATCACCATAACAATTATGATAAAAATGAAAAGTTTAAAATGTTGTGAGAACTAACAAAATGTGACGTAGAAACATGAAATGAGCAAATGCTATTGGAAGAACGGCAGTGGTAGACTTCCCTCATTCAGGGTTGCTACAAACCTTTAATTTGTACAAAGTATCTAGGAAGCACAATAAAACAAAGCACAGTAAAATGAGGCACGCTTGTAAAAAATAAGACTCAGAGAAGTCATGACCTCTTCAAATTTATTAATTAGTACACTCATATACATACAGGAGATGCTGTAATGTGTGTGTGTGTGTATGTGTGTATGTGTGTGTATTTAATTGCAGAAACCTGAAAACTAATGCATGTGGAGTGAAAATTACCAGGGATGATATGCAAATAATTTGATTAACGTAGTTAAAAACCCATAGCGTTCTTTTCACTAATGGTTTTTCTGTATAAATAAAACTTGAAAGAACATATCTCTGTGATATCCTTTTTTTCAGTGACATTCTAATCACCATATGTGTGAAACCATGCATGATTAGATTGCGAATTTAAGAAATCCAAATAACTATGTGTATATATAGGTATTTGCTTCAGTCATTTTTAAACTGCTTAAATTTTATTCTGTCTCTAGATTTGAGGAGAATAAAACATTTTAATTCAGCTTGAACCTCTTCTTAATATTAAAAAATACTTAGGGTTACATAAAAAGTGTGGGCGTGAAGGGATGTCTAAGGTTTTCTTGTATGGCAAGAAAATTGTTTGTTATGGTCTTACATTTACATCTATGTACGTGGGCCCAGCCTTGGTCTTTGGGACTTGAGGGCATCCTAATGTCAAGAGTACTTCAAGATCCCTCTACTTAGCCTTTAATCTTTTCTCTAGATGAAGAAATTTGACTACTTCTAACTTAATAAGAATGTTGGATTTGGTTTACTTTATAGTTCTTCCAATTAGCTTTGTGAGTGCTTTTTTCTTTTTTGTAGCCTTTAATCTTGTCTAAATTTGTGGGAAAGTAGAGAAAAAAAAAGAACACACTTACTTAAAAAATATATTACAATTAACTGTCAGTATGCTTGGCTTAAATCATCTCAGGCTTTAACTATGTGAATCTTAGTTTAATTATGTGGTATATAACATAGCTTCTAAACGAGCGTCATTTTATTAGAAATTGACTAGAGTTTGAAATGAAGGGAAGTTCTACAATGATACCTATGGGAAGAGAGTTGTAATAGTCTAAATTTCAAATACAACATTTCTTTGATATTTCTAAAGCCCCACCCCCCCAAAAAATTAATGCAGATTTAAGGCAATTCCATTAAGCAGGTATCCCTTGCTTTCTGAAAGTTTGCATTATGAGACTTTGCTTAATGAAAGACCTACATTCTACCTGTTTTCGATAACCTAAAGAAACCTAAAGGGGATTTTCACTTTTAAGAAAAAATCCATTACCATAATAATGTAGGTCTTTTTTCTTAAAAGTGAAAGTCCTCTTTAGATTTCTTTAGGTTATTGAAAACAGGTATTGATGTGGGTCTTTTATAAAAGCAAAGTGGCTTAATGTGAACTTTCAGAAAGCAGGAGATACTGTTTCCTCCATTTTCTTACAAAAAGTTTTACAGGAGCATTCTATTTACAGAGAGTGGAGGAAACCTATCTTTTTAAGACCTACATGAAGATATATAAATGTGCATATATTTAAACATTTTTTGAAGGATTGAGTTAGAGTTACAGTTTACATTTATCTTTGTTATCAATAAACCAGAGTAATCTGATGCCTATATCACAGAGTGTTGCCACTTACCTATGGCAACTTCATTAACTCTTTATGAGCACTAATTTGTATAATACTTCATTGTTCTGGGAATATCAAAGCAAATCACACAATACCTCATGGAACTTTTTGATACAGAAAGGGTTTATATCATTATATATTTGCCTCCAGGGACATTAAAATACAGTTAATAAATTATATGTCAGGACTTCAAGAAAATAACTGCCTTATTTCTTGAATTATATTAACTCTTTCTTAAAATAGTTATTATGGGAGTATATAAATAAAATGCCAATTTAATTACTAGAAGCATTTAATTTATTGGAAATAGCTCAAAAAAGCATATAAATTAATAAGAGCCAACAAGATTAGGAGCTTCAGCAATTGGTTAATTATATTTGCTTTAAACTGGCCCATTTATTAACTAATAGAAATGCTTAGTAATTTATAAAAAAATAAATCAACATTTAAATACACTTTTCAGAGAAAATTAGTGGAAATACACAGCTTTCAAACAAAGAATAAAGTCAATACCAGAGATGTGCTGATGCTAGGAAGGCCCAGTGAATCTTGTACTTGAGTCTAGGTCCTATTGGATCTAGCCCAAGACAGGGCATGCTTCCTCAGTTTGGCAAATGGTTGCCAGGTCTTAAAATAACATTCTGAGGAGCTGTCCCACCATGAAAAGTGACTTGTAAAGCTCTGCTTGTAGGCCAGATGAGCAACAAAGACATTTGACATCTATCAAAGCCATGTATGGGAGAAATAAATCACTGATGAGAAATTGAAGTCTGGTTCTGTATTATGCAGAGTTGCAGGTTCCAAATTAATACTACAGTATGGTGCAGAAACCCAAGCCAAGAAATTAACATAAAACAGAACACTTACTTCCCTAGGGTTCTTGAGGAAATAAACAAAATCATCTGTCCAAAACCTTTCACAACTTAGGGATAACAGCAATCTCACAGAATACAGGTCTCATTGAACAAGAGCTAACAATATCACTTAGGAAAAAGGTGACAAAAACAGATAAACAAAAAAAAAAAAAAGGAAAGGTGGTTAATTTAAAAATAGGATTTACCTCCATAGAATTAGAAA
Source organism: Ailurus styani (assembly GCA_002007465.1). Taxonomy (NCBI): domain Eukaryota; kingdom Metazoa; phylum Chordata; class Mammalia; order Carnivora; family Ailuridae; genus Ailurus; species Ailurus styani. The sequence continues at coordinate 2,699,313 of LNAC01000010.1, read as the reverse complement.
TCAAGGGACCATTTGAAAAACATTACAACATAGATATGTTTTAGATGATTCAAGAGATAAAATATGAATCGACAAAAAGAATAGGAGAACATGAAGTAAAACAAGTAGTTTTGAAAAAACTAAGCAGAAAGGTAAATCATATTTTAGAAACATCGTCATCATTGTAATAAAAAACCCAGTAAGTTAATTACAATGAAAAAATTAACTAATGTCCTCAATGGCCATATCACACAGAATTAAATACAGAGAGAGACAGGTATGGAAAATGTTCAAGACAGACTAAAAATACAATGATAAAAGAAGAACAAAGGTTTACTAGTCATGTCTTAGAACTTTTAAGCAGAGAGAAAAGGAAGGGAGGTGCAATATTTAATGAAGTTATTTCTGATAATTTCAAATGCTTAAAGAAAGAAACATGGATTCAAAAAGAAGTGGCACAGCCTGCCCCCAAAAGTTTAAATAAACATCAATCTACATCCAGTCAAGTAAGGAAGAACTTAAAATATAAAAGAGCACTTTTAGGGGGCAACATTAGGAAAAGGTGGATTTTCTAAGAAAAGACTGGGGATTTGACATAAAGTAGACATCAATAACAACAAATGACAAAAGAAAAGAGAATATCATGTGAAAATGAAACATATGTCAATCTACAATATGAAATTCTATCATTAATTCAAGAATAAAGATGAAATAAGGTATTTCCAAAAAACACACAGCATAATATAATTTGAATTTTAGGAGACTCTAAAGTGAGTAAACTTATTTCATAATTAAGTACAGTGTATGTTTTCTCTACTTGATATGAAATACTTGAGCTTAGAATTTTTATTATCTATATACCTCCGGAATGCTCAATAAATCCTTCATGAATGATTAAAAAGTAAATGCACAGATATATTAGGGTAAAATTGTATGCCTAACAGTTAGTAGTATGATTCCATGTGATGGATATTTTTGATGGGTTATTTTTAAAGGATTTATTTTTTAACTTCTTAACTTCTCATCCTTATTTCCTAAAATCGGTTTTAGTTTACATTACACCGAATTACTAAATTTACTCATTAGATATTTCTTTTGGCTATATTTCTGAGTTGATAGTCCAGCTTTTGACCCAGATATTGCTTTTATCTCTGACACAATTATGGAACATGTTAAAAGAATATTAAAAACTTTCAGTAAAGAAATGTAGTGTAGTTTGCCCACAGTAAATATTTGATAAAAACATTCAGTTTAACTCTGCTTGGTAAAATTTCCAGGTAAAATTTGTACATGGTCATTCTCGTAAACTACTCTAAATTTGGAAAGGCTGGATTATAGCCAGGTCTAATGTGTCACACTACCTTTGACATGACTCTCCAGGAGGCACACTTATTCACAGAGATCCAGGGTCACAAACTCAAAACTTGGTAGGTAACAAACAGGTTCTATGAATGAATGAAACAGGCTGGCTGTAAAATACATTTTCTTTGCTTATTATTCACTTTTATTAATAAAGAAATAGGCTCTAACATTTTTCTTGAGACATATGGCCTTCTTGGATCACTCTTTATTTCTCCGCTCTTGAATATTTCTTCTTTACTGCATACAAAAGTAAATGTTAGAAGAGTGATCACGAGCAACAACTGACACAGAGCCACTGCTTCAGAAAACAATAGGGGAATAGTAGGAACTCAGAGGAAGTACATGCCCCATCTAAAGGAAGTCACCACTATTCAGCTCAAAGCGAGAGAATTATAAAAATGCAGACACAGATTCCAGTTAAACAGAGAAACCAGAAACCTGAATGTGGAAGTGTTGATAGAACACAACAAAACATGTTTGTTGACTTCTGGTTTGCTAATATTTCATATAACTCAGTCATGACTTGATGAGAAACCATCATCACCCTGAACTTTCGCTTTCCCTCAATGGACTTTCCCTCAGAAGATCCCCTCTTAAATTCCTCCTTTTCTCTATAAAAATATGTTCCCCTCCTTTGATCTCCAAGCTCGCTTTTGGTTTGTCATAACTTGCATGTCCTGAATTGCTATTCCTGACAAGTGCATTTTACTGGTAAAATAACTGGCTCCTTTACTTTTAAGGTTAATAGTATAAATTTATGTACTCAGAATGATACAGAATGATATACAATTCAAAAATGTGTATATGATGGATATCTGGAAGAATCAGGATATTTTGCTGCCAAAATTTCTAGTTTCAGTTCATTACTTGTTCATTTTACCACTGTAGACCCAAGTTTTTGACAACCCTTGATAAAATTTTTGACAAAATATTTAACAGGGTATCTAGTATAGGAACTAAGGCCAGTCACTTCCAATTTTTTCTCCCTGATTCTCCTTAAAAAAGAGTAGAAGTGATAAGTAATAATAACAAGTATTTATTAAGTGCTTATTTTTTTCAAAATTACTGCTCTGAGTTTAATTCATGTTAACTCATTTAATAACTCTCATTTGAGGAGGAGAAACTAAATCACAGCGAGGTTAAGTGCCTTGTCCAAGGCCTAGATAGTAAATTGTAAGCCCTAGGCATAATTTTCAGAGCTTGAACTTTTCTTTCTTTTTCTTTTCTTTTCTTTTTAAATAATCTTTATACCCATGTGGAACTCTAACTCACATCCCCAAGATCAAGAGTCATGTGTTCCACTCACTGAGCCAGCCAGATGCTCCTCAGAGCTTGAACTTTTAAATGTTACGTAATTCTAATAACAATGTCAAAATAATATTTATTATTATTATAGTCATTATAAACTGAAAGTTTGTGTACACTGCAAAATTTATGTGTTGCAATATTAACCTCCCGTGTGATAATATTAGGAGATTGGGGAGGTAATAGGTCATAAGGGTGAAACCCTCATGAGTGGGATCAGGGCCCTTATCAAAAGAGACATGAGACAAGTGGCTTCTCTCTCTGCTCTCTGACATGTAAGGATACAATGAGAAAGAAGATGGTTACCTGCAAACTAGGAAATGGGCCCTCACCGGACATGGGGTCTACCAGCACCTTGATCTTGGACTTCCCAGTGCCTGGAGCTATGAAAAAAGTAGTTTATTATTTAAGCCAGAGAGTCTATGGAAAATTGCTATGGCAGCTTAATCTATGACACAGGACTTGAAAGTGATTGCTACTTATTGAGGTGTATGATTTTTATTTTCATGCTTTTAACAAACTATAGAAATGATCCCTGAAAGTATAGTCTTATTTTCATGCTTTTAAAAAGAAGCATCTGATCTAGTTCTATTTCAAGAGAAGTACAGAGGCTCTATATTACAGAGTTAATGAACAACAAAATGTAATGAGTATATTGAAATAATATTATCATTATAAATAAGAAAAAATAGATTAATTAAGTAGATTGAAAAGCAGCACAACTATCTGATATAGTGGGGTCTTGGCATTTTATTATGTTTATTGAAATATTGTTAAAATGTAAGCCTAGTAGCTACTAAAAAGACTTAATGGTATAGATGAACATAAAAAAAAAAATCAGGAATCCAGGAGACATCACCATTGGCTGATACTTTCTAACATTTTCACTAACTACATAGAACATTTTTAAAATATCACTTTCTTTTTCTCTGTGAATAAACACCAACACAATTTTGACTATAGATATTGTGAACACTTATATTTATTCATTAATGACTCATTTCAGTTCTTGATTTTCTAAATGTCCCATTATTCATTGTTTTCTACTGATTTCAAAAAAGAAAAGTCTTTAAAATTCAAATTGAGCAGACTCTAGGCAGGTTTCATAGTTTAATCATATATAGGGTAAAATGTGTTTCCAATGTCTTTTACATTTGTATAGTCATCAAACAGTTGTCTAGAGAATCACTAAGAATAACAATAGATATGTGTGCATGTGCGTGCCCGCGCGTGTGTGTGTGCACGCATACACACACACAAACACACACACATTTTAAAGATGACAGTCATCATATTGACTTATGTAATGTTCCTAAATACCACTGTCTAGAAAAGTAGGATTTACTTTTGGTGCAATATTAATACTGAGTGATAGAAAATTTGTAGAGCTATTTCCATGGAAAGAGAATTTTGGTACGTGCACTTCGGTAACCATGAAATGTGCTATTCTTTGTCATGTGAAATGGATAATTACACAGTTAAAAAAAAGTAATCCATGATACCTTTAGGTAACAGAAGAAACAATATATGCAGAGATGCTTACTTGGTTTATGGGATTCTTGCATTTCAGAAGTCCTTTTCTTAATCGCCATAGGATGGTACTTCATTTTATGGAGCTATAACATATATCCCTTTGAGGAATAAGATCAAGAAATAGGAGCTAGGTACTAAAATACAAAGCATTTCTACTCAACAGGGTTGAGATCAACCCTTTCTATTGACAACATTAAATCAACTATATTTTAAAACCAGGGTTTTTAATGCAAATAGTTAACATGTTGAAAAGAATACAAACTTTGGAGTTAGATCTCTTTAATCATGGCCTTGACATTTAATGAATAGGCAAACAAATACAATCTACTTCAACTCCTAGAACATGATTTCTGTCGATAAAATGTATATATAACATCAGAAAATATGAATATTAAAATAAGTGCCCTCGAAGTAATGTCTGGGATCTAATATGCACTGAAAAAAATGACCTTTCTATTCACAATAAAGAAATGTTAGAGATAATGTATGCTTTTTTTAAAAGATTTTATTTATTTGACAGAGAGAGGGAGATCACAGGTAAGCAGAGAGGCAGGCAGAGAGAGAGGGAGGGAAGCAGGCTCCCCGCTGAGCAGAGAGCCCAATGCGGGACTCGATCCCAGGACCCTGAGATCACAACCCGAGCTGAAGGCAGAGGCTTTAACCCACTGAGCCACCCAGGCATCCATATAATATATTCTTTTTTTTTTTTATTCATTTGACACAGAGAGAGAGATTACAAGTAGGCAGAGAAGCAGGCGGAGAGAGAGGAGAGAGGAGGAAGCAGGCTCCCTGTTGAGCAGAGAGCCCGACGTGGGCCTCGATCCCAGGACCCTGGGATCATGACCTGAGCCGAAGGCAGCGGCTTTAACCCACTGAGCCACCCAGGCACCCGATATAATATATTCTTAAAGAAATGCACATAATGACCAAGTGAGTGGCATCAGATAAATATGAAATGCATTTTTTCACAGGAAATTTTGTTATGTGTTAGAGTTTGAAAAGTTTTTTAAATTATTAAAAAATGTGATTTGTGCTTCTCTGTATAGTTTATAAAAAGCAGAATGCACACACTTTATTCAACTGTGTCATAAGCCACCCTAAGTGGACAAGTGACAGTTGAATTTTTACTTTGCAATTCTCCATGAGGCACTATGTATATGAGAGTCAGTCAGCTTTTTGAAGACATTGTGTCATGAATTCTGCTAGAAGCATATCAGAACCAGGTTGATTCTCTCCTTCTGATTATCTTAATCTTCTTTATATCTGGTCTTAGAATCAAACATCATAAGCTAGGCAGAAAGAAAAGACATTTGGTATGATTTTAAATCCTTCATTTATGAATAAAAAATTGACACATTTTCCTCCAAGCTATGCCACAGGCATTCTTAAATTATCTTAGTGGATATGACCATAATGTGTGGAATGGAGAGCAAAGGAACAAATTTCACTAGAGCAAAAGAATAATATTGAAAATGTATTAGGACTAAGGTTAAAAACCTGGCAATAAGTCATATTATGGAGAGCTTTGTGGGCTAAGAAGATGAGCTTTATTTAATAGGGTTATCATAGAGAAATACTGATAAACCATATTCAGAGAACATCATTTTGCAAAGAATACTTGAAGATATTGATCTGCCGGTTGGGAGCAGCATGGATTCTCAAAAGCCGTCTTCCCCTATTCATTCTATTATCTAATTATAAGAGTCCTACAAATAATTGCTCCTTTCTGAAAATACACTTGCATTCTCTTAAGACAAGGTAAAATTTACTCCTCTACTGACAACACTTCTAATGTGCATTGGTGTATGTAAAAAACATATTTGGAGGGGGAGTCTTAATAATATTTTAAAGAGTAAACAGAAAAGTAATGCCAGGTATAAATTACTTGTATTTTACTTGGGTATGACTGCAAATTGTCATTACAAACAATCGTCCTAAAACCCTTAGAGAATTCAGTCTCAAATAAATTACATATAGATAAGGTATCTACTCTGAATAACTCTGCATTTCTTTTTGCTTGGTTATCCACACTCAGAGATTCAATTCTGATATATGAAATGGATAATAATTATGCTGATTATCCTATTGCCAATTTATATTTACATGAATGGTAGCCTATAAAATTGTACAATAGTTCAATTCAGGGAGACAAAAGGACCTGGCAAGTGAAGTCTCATGCTCAGATTACAGGAAGTGTCCTGTCTTTACAGGAAGGCTTCTAAGGGATTCTGCGCATCAAAAATCCATGAGTAACTATTTCCTACGTAAAATGCTTCAAGCAGCTGCTTACTTTTTATGTGTAACTTTCCTTTCCCATGTTCTTTCATTTTCTGATTACATTAGGGGAAATCCTTGATTAGGAGCCAGTGGTCTTTAACACCTGCTAATCTCCTTTTAAACAAGGAGAGTGTTTGCCAGGCAGGGCATCTGCAGGCAACAGAGGGCTAGAGTGGCACCAGGGGGCAGGATGCAGTGGGTATTCAAATCCGCATATCCTGAATCTTTGAATCAAGAGGGTTTCCTTCATTGAACACTTGAGTGGGGTCTCCTAGCAGCTAAGGAAGCCCTGGAGATGTGTAATTAAAGGAATCCATTATGCCTCAAACACAGTGAGACTGTAGCTACTCCTAATTCCCATAGAATTGAGCCAGCTCCTTGTGCCCACTGCAGAGTTTGTGTTCATTCTCCAGGAAGTGCCCGGCCGCCCCTCCACTGTGGGAAGATGACTGTGAAGGGCTGTAGTATGTTTCCTTGCAGTGGAAAGCAGCTCATATATTGTTGAAAAGGATATGGGGTTGAAGCCAGCACCTGGGCTCTCCTAACATCCATGCCTGTCAAGCCTGGCTTAAAATTTAATGAGGTCTTTCGGGAGAGGACATTCTACATATTTTTAGTACATGCCAATTCTTAGTTCACAGTGAAGTAATAAAAACCCCAGACCTGAGTTGCACCTTAGAAATAATTTCATCTACCTTTGTCATTTTCTCAGTAAGGAAATGTAGCCAAAGTCAAGCCATAGTTACCTAAGTTCTCTGTTTTCTGTTTCCCAAGTCTTTCGCATTCATATTGTCCTAAAATTCAATCAAAAATACTGATTGTTCTTGCATTATATGCTACACTCTTGGCTCCTGTTTGGGGATATAACGGAGAACAAGATAGAAATAGTCCATGACTCCTTAGAACGTATAGGCTAAAGGTAGAAGACAAACAAGATTTAAGCATTACAATAAGCAAAAAAGTTTCTATGGAAACAAAAAAAAAATCAAATAAGGAAGAGTAAATAACCTAGATTAACGTCAAAGGTAGGCTTTTATTACTAAGACAGTACATTTTTAAATTAAAATACAGAACTACTTGTAAAATTTATGAGGCTATGCTGAGCATTTTGATTACTGAGATGTTATATAGCTTCTTGAAAGAATATTATAAAACTTCAACAAAAATATTTTCCAACTTCAGATTCTTGTGATTAAGAGGGCATGGATTCATTAAAAATGTATAAATGAATGCATTAATTCAAACAGGTTTTCTTAGGTTAATTAAAATACTTTCACACCTTATAGGAGTAAGTATTCTTGTTTTGTTTTGCTTTGTTTTTAAACAAATCGTTCTACATTGTGTTCCTTTTCTGTGAAACTTTTTACTTTTAAATAAGGAATTTGCTTTCTGTAGGTAGTAAATATAATACTAAAATCATGCCTAAAAGAAAGCTGTATAATAAAATAGATGGACTGATACTAGTTTAAGTCCACATCGAATGTATTTGATTACTGATTTACTTTTTGAATAGCAGGTTCTTAAATATACTGGGGATGGGTGGAGTCTCAAGGTCCATTTACATATCATATTAAAGTTCCAAATAACTTTCTTTAAAAAATGTATGCACCATTGTTCCCTGCACAAGCTCCACAACCTGATCAAGAGAGATCTATAATTATGTAGCTTAGGTTTTGTCACTGACCCTACCTTGTTTTTATAAATATATTAGATTATAAATAAAAAGCAATTTAGCAAAACTATAGATGACCTATTCTGGACAGAGTAGACAAGGAAAATATCTTTGGTCATATAAAACAATATATGATTCAAAATAACTGTTGAATATATTAAGGGAGAAAATATAAGGGTTTATATCTCAGTTAAAATAATCAAAGCAATAGCTATTTCCACTTATTTTCAACATGGGTGTACACAGCTCAAGTTCCAATATTAAGTATTATTTCCATGGCTATAAAAAAGGGTGGCCAAACCAGAAACATGAAGGTAACACTACAAAAGATAACGATATCTGGAAATGGCCACTGGAGCAACAATATATTGACCCACAGATTTCCAGCTTAGAACGGAGGAACTTAGGTGCACACATCCTTTCAAATACCATAAGACTATATCTGTATAGAGGTAAAAATTAACAGCAGCGAGTGAATTTTGCCACTTGATTACAAGTTCTTACGAATAAACTCTGTAATTATGTATTGCTAGAACAATGCTCCATAAATATCTGTTGAATAAATTAATATATTTCACAGGGAAGAAAACTATAAAATAAAGAGAAATGTTCAAGTTACTATCTGAAAGAGACTAGTAAGTTCACATCTCTGGAAGTGCTCCAGTAGACACTAAATTCTCATTTATTAGAACTTGAAGAAGAAATTCTTAAACCGGACATGAGAGACAAAGAGATGATTTCTAAGTCTCTATTTAAATTGTTTAATATTCCTTTATGAAAGGGACATTTCCTTTTCTTCAAAGAATACAGTGGGTTAGCATAGAAAAGCAGGAATTTATTTTTCATCTAATAATTAACATATTAAAGACAGCAGTACTTCTATGTCTTAAAAATTTATGAACTTGTCAACACAACATACAGTTAAGTCAGAAAATCTTATCTTTTGGGCGCCTGGGTGGCTCAGTGGGTTAATGCCTCTGCTTTCGGCTCAGGTCATGATCTCAGGGTCCTGGGATCAAGGCCCGCATCGGGCTCCCTGCTCAGCGGGGAGCCTGCTTCCCCCTCTCTCTCTCTGCCTGCCTCTCTGCCTCCTTGTGATCTCTCTCCCTCTGTGAAGTAAATAAAATAAAATCTATATAAAAAAATTTAAAAAAAAAAAGAAAATCTTATCTTTTGATACAGAGTGGTAAATTTCAATATTCTGTTTTTTTGGTTTGTGGTAGTAATCATTACAGTATCCCTCCAAATGACGGCTGGACATACAGTTATAAACTCATCTTTAGATGAAATCTCTCTCCAAGGACCTTAACTCTAGGAAATTATAAGCAATCAACTCTATGAAATCTGGAGATTTCTGAGTCTAAAAGAAGAGATTAAAAAGTCAAACAAGGGGGCCTGGGTGGCTCAGTGGGTTAAAGCCTCTGCCTTCGGCTCAGGTCATGATCTCAGGGTCCTGGGATCAAGGCTGGCATCGGGCTCTCTGCTCAGCAGGGAGCCTGCTTCCTCCTCTCTCTCTGCCTGCCTCTCTGCCTACTTGTAATCTCTCTCTGTCAAATAAATAAATAAAACCTTTAAAAAAAATAAAAAATAAAATAAAAAAGTCAAACAAATAAAACCCACCCAAATGTTAAAATATTTTTTTTCACTAGTGTTAATTGACAAAATAATTTGTATTCAAAGTTTTCTTCTGGCATATATTAGGTGTTTTTCCTGTTTGAATTTTCAACATGCAATAAAAATACAAAGCAAGTACATTTTTTATAATGGAGATCAATGAAATATGACTGGTATCACACTATTTGCAAAGACATTTTGCATATCAGCTTTCAATCCATGCAAATATATTACTTTGGTAGGAAGCATGGTTTGGTCCATAGTTTATCACAATTTGTGTGTATAACTGTGAGAGTCTACTGCAAATTCTTCCAAAGAATTGGTGTTGACAAATTAAGGTAACAAAATGACTTCCTGTGAATCAATTCTAAGGGTAATAGAAAAATAATGAAGAAAATATTAGAGGAGAGGAGTCATCTATCTGTATAAATTAACACATTTCACAGGCAGAGAGCTAACCCAAATGATGATGATGAATAGCTTATCTCACATTTTTGAATGCCATCTGTAGGCTTATACAAAGCTTATAGAAAGAATTTGTTTTTACTCTGTATTGTTAATATTTTTACTTTAACATTACCAAAAAAAAAAAAAGGTAGAGTCCACACGTAATTTTAAAAGTATAAATACTGGATGGGATAAGGAAGGATAACTATGCCACCATATGTCTCTTAAAACTTTTTGATTTCCTCTTTTTAACTATCAAACTTATTCACTAGAGACTCCATAAGGAAAAATCATAATATCTCTGCAATCTATATAGCGCAAAAGTTTATTAAAAAGTTAAAATCTACTAAAAATTGTCAAAAAATTAGGCTGCCATTTTATTTCAAGATGGCATGTAATAACTTGTGATAGACAAACTTTCAAAACTCTTTTGATATTGGTGTTGTTTTTATTGTTGCTATGTCATCTGACTTTTTAGATAATCATTCTAGAACTTTAAATTCTAAAAACTAAATTATTGTGTTGAGAAATAAGGACAATGAAAAATATTTTTTAACCAACTGTTATATGCTTGGCAGTTAACCATACGAGTAAAACAAAAGAAGTAAAAACCTCAATTTTATTTGATAAATATTTACTGGCTTAACAGTTTTCTCATCTTAATTTGGATTCCCAATCAGAAAGAAGTATGCTAGCTAATGAGTTGATACAAATTTCTGGTCTACTTTGCAATTATAGTTTTCAAAATGAATTAATGCATAATTCTTCTGGATAATTAACCAATCATTTATTTTAACATTTTATTTGCATGAAACTATTCATCAGAATCTACTCTTACTTGATAAACTGAAAATGTGTTTCAAGTTTCTAAAACTGATACTTGTGTCATTGAAAAGAATAGACAGTTAAGAAATAAAAACCCAAAGACAATAAAAATAGAATATAGTACAGTGACATATTCTGGAATTCTATTCCTTAATCTCTACATGTCATTTAAAATGATTTTCTGTGCAAAAGATCATATATTATACCAGGAAATGATGATAATATAAACAACGAACTCTGAAATCAAAGGAATAGGATGTAGTTTCCTTGGTGGATAATTTACAGAGGAGTATACAGTTTAAAAGAGAAAACATGTGTAGTGACATAAATATTATGAACCCTTGTGCCTTCTGATCATTTATCTTTTTAGTTTCCTCTCTAGCCATCGCCACTGCACCTCTACTATAAAATATGCACTCTTCCTGTTAAGATCATATTATGAATTCGCAAAGAAATACCCGAAACCCCTACTGAGATTTAAAGCAGTGATAGCTGAAACATATGCCAAAGAACTTTTAAAAAACTACATTACCATGGTCAAAAATAAAATAAGATATATTTGTTTACATGAGACACAGAACAGTGAGAAACAGCAGTAGCCACAGATCTGCTAAACTTCAGATTAGAAAAAAAGATGCAAAAACATCTCATAAATGGTGAGGAGGAGAATCAAGTTCACTGGGTAGAGCTGGAGCTGGTGTGTGTTCTGTCTGTCTATGGAAGGACATTAACTACTTACAATTATTGCTTAGGTCTACATCTAGCTTTAAGCTGCTGCTCCAGTAACAGGAAGAGTGGAGAAAGCCACATGATCAGGACCATCGTCATGCCAAGCAGTGGCTATAAAACTAGATCAATAATGTCTCTGTAGAATGAGAGCTCTGTGTTACCAATACAAAGTCAGATTTTGAAATGGAAAACCACACTTACATGGTGGAGGGACGCATTCTTCTAGATTTGAAGGGGAGGTCGTAATGTTGTGAGGTTGGAGGGAAAGAGTTAGTAAAAAAGAGGAAGGAGAGGGCGCCTGGGTGGCTCAGTGGGTTAAAGCCTCTGCCTTCAGCTCAATTCATGATCCCAGGGTCCTGGGATCGAGGCCCGCATTGGGCTCTCTGCTCAGCGGGGAGCCTGCTTCCTCCTCTCTCTGCCTGCCTCTCTGCCTACTTGTAATCTCTCTCTCTCTCTCTGTCAAATAAATAAATAAAATCTTAAAAAAAAAAAAGAGGAAGGAGAGAAGAATGAGAAGAAACTCTCAAGATGAGCTTGCAATCTAAATTTCATAATATACTAAGAAAACCAAAGGAACAAAACCCAACAAATTCAATAAGGGGGTTGATTCAGTCCAATGAATTAACTTCAATGAATTCATTCCAGTGAACCATCTGAAAAGGACAATAAAATAAGTATGATAATGAACCCAAAGATATAAAAATATAAATAATAGCAAAAAAAAAAAGAAAAGAGAATCACAGCTTATAAAGCAATGAAAAGTAGACATAAGTCAAGACCAGAGAAAAATGAAATGAAGCAAATGGGGGTGATATAGATACAGATATGTCTATTTATATCTATCTTATCTAAATGTTGATAGATATAAATTCATCATTAATATGATAGAAGAGACACACTTTAGATTGGTCCAAATGGAAACAGAATTAATTATAAAGAGAGATGAGAAAATTAAAACATGGAAACAAATTTGAGAAATGAAGAGGAGATAGAGGTGCCCTAACAGATGTCTAATAAAAGTTCCAGAAGTAGAAAAGAGAACACGGAACACAGAGGTGCTATTCAAAAAGACAATGCCTGAGAGTTTTCAAGAATTGGAAGAAAATTTAAATCCTGAAAGAGAAAATACACATCCAGTATTAAAGAAAAAAAAGTAAAAATACATCCAAACTCAGAAATTTGCATTGAAAATAATGTCATTGATTAAACAAAAAAGTTACTCAGAAGGTAAAACAGATAATCTAAACATGTCATTTATGCAATAATTTTATTAATAAAAATTTATTACAGGAAAAAATGGATTAATATTTCCAAATTGATGAAAGAAAATAACTGTCAATTTAATATTCTAAATCCTAGCTAAACCAACAATCATTAAAAAAGGCAACATTTTCAGGTAAAACTTGTCAAAACAAGCTATAAAATATGAATTTAATAATAATAAATATATTTAGTAGATAATGAGTTAAAGACAGATGAGATTCACATATTTTAAGAGAGGGGGGGTTGATGTACTAAGTATCCTTAAGTCCAACAAATTATGAAGGTAATATATTTGATAAAATATTAAATATAGTAGATAATATAATAGAAATAAAATCTATAATAGCCAAATCAGTAAGGAAAAGTCCAAGAGTAGTCTATAAATACATCTAAGGAAAAAATTGATAATAAAGATAAAATGTATTAGGAGATAGTAGAAATGAGTCTAAAGATATCAGTAATAACAAGGTAAAGGCAGATTTTAAGCTATTAATTAAAATAAACAAATCATTAGAAATTATTATTTTTTATTTCTTAGTAACATAATGCTTACTAAAGATATACCCTAAACAAATATGCAATTAACACAGAAAGTATGAAAATGTAAAAGTGACAAATACTTTTACCAGGCAAATGCTAGACAATGTAAAGCTCTTATAGTAATATTAATATCAATCAAAATTGAATTTAAGGTGAGACTCATAAAATTGTATGCAGCCAACAATACCATCAAAAATGTATAAAAACTGATAGAAATAACAGGAAAAAATTGGTAATTTTATTCAACTTAAAAAATGAAAGCAATACTATTGTTGCTTATTCAAGGGCATTTAAACAGTAACAAAAGAATATTTTAAGTCATTTTACAATAAAAATGCAAATTTAGGTGAAATATGCAAACTTATCAAAAAATAAATCTAAAAAACTGACACATGAAAAAATATAAAATCCAAATAACCCATATCTATAAAGACATTAAATTTAACTAAAATTTCCAAACAAAGGAAACTGGCCATCAGGGTCCTATCAGGAGACAGAAATCCTACTAGCAATTTGAACATAGAAAATTAAATATAAAACAGTATCAACTGGTAAAAGGAGATAATACCTATTGAAAAGGAATAAAAGAGAATTCTAAATTATAAGGAATAATGAATGTAGGGAACAGCTACTATTTCAAGGGCAGAGGAAGAACACCAAGGGAAGAACATACTTGGAAATGGGACTCCCCCAAGGCTGAAATTCACGTCTTTGGAGAAAGTATGGCTGCTGCTCACAGGACTATGAAGTGTGCTGAGGTGCTACAAACAAGAGCTCAAGCTCCTCTGCTATTAGCCACTTTCTGGGTGCACAGGAATTCACCCACTGTGGTGCCAGAAGTTTGGAGTTGGTCCACAAGCGGCTATCCATTGCAGTGCAGTAAAAACTCACTGGAAGGTGAATATCACCAGGCTTCCTGCATGTTGCAGGCAGGTCTGGCACTAAAGGAGGAAAACCACACCGAAACCAGGGTAAAGAGCCCCTTACCCTGCTATGCCTTATAGTGTTGTTGAGCATACTCTGTTGGCGAAATCTAACATTGCTCCAGCTGCCACAGGAGAAATGACTTCCAGGTCCAGCTCCACATCACAAAGCAGGAAAAGGAGGGTTCATACGAAGTTGAGAAGCAGTACGTTGATAGGTAATTGGCACAAAACTGTTGGTCCAGAGAGTGAATTCTATCAAGACCATTGAAAATATCAGAAAAACAATTACACCTAGGAATAAATGTAACAAATAATTCAAAGAACCAGAAGTGCAAAATCATCAACGCAATGCAATAAGGAAAGAAAAAGTCATTCCAACAAATGCACTGGAACAATATTCAAATGGGAAAAAAAATGACACTTGATAATACTCCATAAACACAGACAAAAAATCCAAATGGGAAAAAATCGAGACTTGATAATACCCCATAAACATACAAAAAAATTATTGGAGATTAGGGCCACCTGGGTGGCTCAGTGGGTTAAAGCCGCTGCCTTCGGCTCAGGTCATGATCCCAGGGTCCTGGGATCGAGGCCCACATTGGGCTCACTGTTCAGCAGGGAGCCTGCTTCCTCCTCTCTCCTCTCTCTCTGCCTGCCTCTCTGCCTACTTGTAATCTCTCTCTCTGTGTCAAATGAATAAATAAAAAAAGCTTTAAAAAAATCAAAAAAATTATTGGAGATAAATTGTAGACTTAAAACGTAAAATCTCCTATAACAAAATATAGGAGGATATCTTTGGGAACTTGGTCTCATCAAAAATTTCTTATTCAGAAGTCAAAACTTACTAATCATAAAAATAAAAAAATAAACTAATAAAAATGTCTACTTACTGGAAGCTCCTTATAAAAATAAAATCAAAACACAGAGAAATATTCAAAATACATATATCTGACAAAGAACTCACTTTCAGAATATATAGGTAATTATCATAATTATAAAGACAAACAATGCAACTAAAAATAAACCAAAGACTTACACCCAAAAGAGCATGTACAACTGGTTAAAATATATATGAGAAATTGCTAAACATCATTAATCATCAAGTAAATTAATATTACAATAAGATATAACTACATACATGTGAAGTAGATCAAATTATGAAGGGCTAAGTGTGAAATATTAGAGAGGATCAATAACAATTTAAAAATTTCACTCATCACTATTGAAAGTACAAAATGTATATAAATCTTTTGGAAAATGGTAGTTCTTAATAAAATTACACTTGTTCACAATTCAACAATTTCACATCAAAACATTTATCTTAGGAATTAAAGCATATATTTACAAAAAAAAAAGAGACAGAGACTTGTGCAATCATACCTATTGTTGCTTTATTCATAATGCTAAAATTTTGGGGGCACATTTATTTAATTTATACTACTCAGCAGTAAAAAAATAAAATATAACCTTCAGCATTGATAAATACCAAAAAACAAAAGTGATCTCAGAAAGGAGCCAGACACAAAGTATACATGGTACTTGGATTATGTAAATTTCAAAATTAGCCAATGTTAATTTATGGTGATTGGAATCAGAATAGTGAATGCTTCTGCCCTGGGGGTGGGGGGCATTGACTAGGAAGTCCTTTTTCTTGAGGGGGACGTCCTTTTTCTGAGAGAACTTCTTAAGATATGAGAATGTTCTACATAGGGTATATTTTTTTTTTAAAGATTTTATTTATTTATTTTACAGAGAGAGAGAGCAAGAGAGGGAACACAAGCAGGGGGAGTAGGGGCGGGAGAAGCAGGCTTCCCCCTGAGCAGGGAGCCTGATGCAGGGCTTGATCCCAAGACATTGGGATCATGACCTGAGCAGAAAGCAGACACTTAAGGACTGGACCACCCAAGCACCCTGGGATATATTTTGTCAACTTTCCTTGAACTATACACTGAAGATCCATGTATCTTATTGTATTATGCCTGGGGCGCCTGGGTGGCTCAGTGGGTTAAGCCTCTGCCTTCGGCTCAGGTCATGATCTCAGGATCCAGGGATCGAGCCCCGCATCCGGCTCTCTGCTCAACGGGAACCCTGCTTCCCTCTCTCTCTCTGCTCGCTGCTCTGCCTACCTGTGATCTCTCTCTCTCTCTGTCAAACAAATAAATAAAATCTTTGAAAAACAACAACAAAACAAAAAAAGAAACAAATCCACAATTACATGGACAATGTCTAAATGTGTAGGGATTGCAAGAATAACAACAAAGGGAATTTTATTTTACTTTATTTTATTTTATTATTATTTTTTAAAGATTTTATTTGTTTATTTGTCACACAGAGAGACAGGGAGCACAAGCAGGGGGAGGGGCAGGCAGAGGGAGAAGCAGGTTGCCTGCTGAGCAAGGGGCCCCACGTAGGACTCCATCCTAGGACATTGGGATCATGACCTGAGCTGAAGGCAGGTGCCCCAAGAAACGGAATTTTAAATAAATAATTTTGGGTCCACTGGCTTTTCATGAGAAAATAAAGATAATGTATTTAGGTACTTCAGAGCCATACGCAAAGAAGTACACCACTTTCAAAGGATTGTCAAACTTACAGCTGACTTAGGAGAAAATGTAGGAGAAAGATTTCAGGTTAGAAAAAAATAAATCCTTAAATAAGATCCCCCATCCAAAATATAACACATATAGTAAAACAAGAATAATTTTATAATAATATAAATCATGGATAACAACAAAATTATGGTTTTCTGTATGACAGTACTGTAAAAAAATTAAAACAATCAGACTGAGAAAAGATAGTTGTGATATTTTGACCAACAATTGGTATACACAATATCTAAAGAATTCCAAAAATAAAGAAATAAGATGAAACCATCCTGTACAAGTGGACCAACAGACTAAAAAAGTTATTCAAAGAAGAAATTGAAACTGCTGGTAGGTACATAGAATGAAGTTCAACCTCACCAATATTAAAAAAGATGGAAAATGTTAAAAGATTAAATTGTAACGTCTAGAAGTATGACTTTCCCAGACTTGATGACATAGTGAAATTGGAACTTAGTGCTTGGTGGGTATCTACATTGGCACAAATTTTAAACTCCATTAGCGATATTGCTTCTTTTTCCTTCTCAACTTCCTTGCTTTGAAGCTGCTCTGTCTGAAATTAATGTACATTTAATCTAGATATGTCTTTATATTTAAAGTGGGCTTCTTATAGACAACATATATTTAAGTCTTGTTTTTTGATCAACTCTGATGTTCTCTGTCTTTTAATTGGTGCATTTAGACCATCGATGTTCAAAGTGATTATTGATAGAGTTAGATTAATATCTACCATGCTTTTTACTATTTTATTTTTGTCCTTATTCTTAGTTTCTATTTCTGTTTTTTACACGTCCTCTGCTTTGTGTGTTTTTACTGAGGATTTTATGATTCCATTTTCTCTCCTGTCTTAGTATATCATTTATTCTTCTCTTTTTACTTTTTTTAGTGGTTGTCCTAGATCTCTCTGCTTCATTGCCCACCTGGTCTTGCATGCTGTCTACTTTATCTATTAGAGCCCTCAGCCTATTAATTATAGGTATTTCAAATTCTGGGTCTGATAATTCCAACATCCTTGTTATGTGTGATGCAGATACTTATTCTTTTTCCTCAAAGTGTGATTTTTGCCTTTGGTATGCCATTTATCTATCTATCTATCTATCTATCTATCTATCTATCTATCTATCTATCTATCATCTATCTATCTATTTAAGCCAGGCATGAGGTATCAGGCAAGGAAACTACTATAAAAAGGCCTTTTAACAAGGGTGAGGTGGTGGGGGAGGAAAGCATTCTGTAATCCTTTGCTAGGTCTCAGACTCCTAGTGAGCCTATGCCTCTGGACTGTAAATCTCACAAGCATTTCTCATTTTTCATCCCACTTAAGTGAGACAAACAGCTAGAGTGAGTTGGAGGTAGGTTTTCCCTCCTTCCACTTGAAAGGCTCAAGCCAGCTGGAGTTGGTGATTTTCCTTCCCCAGGTCACTCAGGCTCTGATAATGCACCAGCACGTTAACCAAGGTCTGGTTAACTAGTTTCCCCTGAAGGTAGGCCTTGTAAAGAAAAGCAGAGGGCTCTGGTGTATTTCAAAATGGTTCCTCTTCCCTGGCCCCTGCCAGATGCCCATGGTGAAGTTTTTAGACATTTTCTATGGGAACCTGGTCCAGATTCTGGAGATAAATCCTATAATATAGTAGGCAGTCTCTGTATTACTTAGTCTCCCTGGAATTTTTAACTCTCAAATCTGTCCACACTGAGCCTCCACCCCTTTGTCAAACAAGTTCAGGTTTTCCTACTGCAGCAGGGTTGTTCCCAAGATGGTTTTTGCCCATGAGTCTCTGTTCCAGGTAAGCTATGCCTCCCTGTATTTGCCTATATGTCGCTCTAGTTTCGGGGGCATTGGCTTGCCCTGTGTCCCCTGTTTTTTTATGAATCCAAGGAGAATTGTAGATATTTCAGTCCACCAAGCTTTTTTTTTCTTTTTTTTTATAATTTGCTGTTAGGATGGAGTGGTGACTTCCAGGCTCCTTATATATGGAATTGGAAACCAGATATGAGCAATAGGTATTAAAACTGAAAAACACTGCATGTCTTTGATGATCCTGAAATCCAACTTCTAGATTTACATTCTAGAGAAATCTTTCCTGAGTGTATAAAATGTGTGTACAAAGATGTTCATTGTAGCATTATTTATAGTTCAAAAAACATGGAAATAACTTAAATGCCCATCAGTAAGAGAATGGATAGAATACAGTTAGTGCATACTTTGAATATTTTGTACAAAGAAATTAAAAAATAAAGTAGTTTCACATGCATCAATTTGGCTATATCTCAAGAAAATAAAATAAGTGAACAAATCAAGCTGCAGAGGGATTTCATGTAGTTTTATAATATATAAGCAATTCCTCTGTGTTTATGGAAATATAGGCAAAATATGAATACAAGGATTACAAAGTATTTCACTAAATTCTGACTGTGCACCTATCCCACCCTCCTCATCTCTATGGAGAGAGAGAATTAAAATTTTACTGGGAAGAATGGAGTTAAAGATTATTTGTAATATTTTATTTTTAAAATTTATTTATGTATGTATTTATTTACTTATTCTTTTTTAACCTTTTTTTATTATGTTCAATTAACCCACATGTAGTACATCATTAGTTTTTGATGTAGGGTTGAACAATTCATTAGTTGCCTGTAATAGGCAGTGCTCATCACAACACATGCACTCCTTAATACCCATCACCTGGTTACCCCATCCCCCCACCCTTCTCCCTTCTGTAACCCTCAGTTTGTTTCCCAGAGTCCAGAGTCTCTCATGGTTTGTCTCCCTCTCTGATTTCTTCCCATTCAGTTTTCCCTCCCTTCCCCTATGATCCTCTGCACTACTTCTAATATAAGGAGTATATTATATGTGGAAGATTCCATATATAAGTGAAACTATATGACAATTGTCTTTCTCTGCTTGACTTTTTTCACTTACCATAATAAACTCCAGTTCCATCCATGTTGATACAGATGATGGTAGGTATTCATCCTTGTAATATTTTAAAGAAAAATTATATAAAGTCAAAATTGAAATAATCACTTTTAATCATGAAAGATACACAAGCTTTTGAAATGTGTTGTACTGTACTTTACTGTTTAATATAAATAAAATATTTTCTCAGTTAATATTTTCTAATTGTAGAAAATTTTAAGTGTGATAGCCACTGTACTTGACTCTTTGTAGGTCTTCATAAAGTTTGGTTGAAATAAATGATATGGAAATTATACCATATGTACAGTATTGTGTTCTGCATTTTTTTTCCCTCACTTAAAAGCATGTTATGAGAAATAGTGAAGAGTGGATATCTGGAGTTAGATTACTTCTGTTCAAACATCATATTCACGGGTGAACAATTTATTTAACTTCTTTGTGCCTCAGTTTCCTCAAAAGTAAAATGAAACAACCCCAAAATGAGGTTATGTAAAGATTAACTGAAGTAATAAATACACGTAAAATACTTGGCACAGTAGCTGGCACATAAAAAGTTATGATATCTGTTAGACTTTGTTATTCCTCAGGTCATTTAAAACTTTTTGAATATATAAGATAAACGGGTGTATAATATTTTAATTTCACACTCTTTTATAAGGCTTTACCTTATATCACAACCTTTCCAATTCTTAGTGAATAGTTTTAATATATGTTCCAATTAACTATGTTTATATCATGTTCCTCATAAAATGGAGGTTATAGATGGTAGCAATTGTTGAACCTATATATATTTAAGGATCTTTTTCTATTGTGCACAAAGAGAATAAGTTATTGGATCAAAACTTTTTTTCCTCAAATCTCTGAAAATATTTGGTTGGTCATTTTCTTTTAGTATTTAGTGAGAAATTCAATGAAAATTTAAACAAGTCTAATTTTGTCCTATTATACCTAATTTTTGGTGTTAAATATAAATATAAGATCTGCATATGGTAGATAAGAGATGCATATTTTGTATCTGAGTGTACTAAATTTTTATTGGTATTTAGTGGGACATGATGAAGCCTTTATACCAGTCTTTTTTTTCTCTCTTTCTTTCTTTTAACTTTTTAAAATTTTAATTCAATTATTTAGATATGCTTTTGTTCTTTTTTTTTTTAAACGGATTGTTTATTTTTCCTGTGGGATTCCTAACATGTATAACACCCATAATTACTTCCTTTATGGTTATCTTCCTGGTAACTAAAATCTCCATGAAAACAGATAATCTCTTTCTCATCAGCAACTTTAAAGCTGAGCAATATTTTTGGAACAAAGTAGGAACTAATAACCCCCTGTCAGTCTGGGTGCGTGCATGTGTGCTGTTCCCAGCCTAGAAGGCTGCCTTTCCTGTAAGTTGTTATCATGATTCTTTTCCTTTGCTCTGTAGAACGTTTGATCGTCTTTGCTAAGGACTGAATACTTGTGTCTCTCTTCCCCCTGATTTATATTTTGAAGTCCTAATGGTGTTAGCAAGTGGGAACTTTAGGAGATAATTAGGTCATAAGGGTAGAGCCTTAAAGAAAAGCATTAGTGCCCTTATTGGCAGAGCTAGTAACTGGAAAGGTGATTTCTCTCTCTTCCATATGTGAGGATACAGCAGGGTGTTCCTCTGCAAACAAGGAAGGAAGTTTTTAGCAGGAAGCTAAGCTGCTGGCACCTCCATCTTGGAATTCTCAGCCTCCAGAATAGTAAGAAATAAATTTCTGTTGTGTAAGCCATCCCTGTCTATGATATTTTTGTTAGGACAGCCTGAACAGAATAAAACAGGCTTGGGACGCCGGGGTGGTTCAGTTGGTTGAGCAGCTGACTTTGGCTTGGGTCATAATCCCAGGGTCCTGGGATTGAGTTCCGCATCAGGCTTCTTGCTTGGTGGGGAGCCTGCTTCTCCCTCTGCCTCTGCCTGCCCCTCTGCCTGTTTATGCTCTCTCTCTCTCTGACAAATAAATAAAATCTTAAAAAAAAAAAGGCTTCATTTCAACATTTTATTCATGCTATATTAATGTGCATGGTGATGCATTCTTACAACATTGTGAATTATTTCACTTTATTTCATTAGGCTTAATGAAAAAAAACATCATTCACATATGTTATATAATTAGATCATATATTGTTTGGAATAAATCCATGTCAATGAACGGTTTTTCAGTGACCTGTTCTACAAATTAAAACATAACTTATTCTTAGCAAACAAAATGAAACTATCCAGACACGTATTTATCTTCAGCTCATTTACAACCCAGTGCTAGTGGACATTGCTCTCATAACTTCCTTTGCTTGTTTGGTCATGATTTCCTTTAGTTCTTTGAACATATTTTTAGTGGTTTACGGATCTTTGTATTTTAAATGTGGCATCCATTCGCTTTCACAGGCCATTTCTAGTGCCTGCTTTTTTTCTGGTGTATGGGGCATACTTTCTTGTTTCTTTGTATGTCTTACAATTTTTTTGTTGCTGGAAAATGGACATTTTAGATAATATAGTTGATCCTCATTATTCACAGATTCAGTATTTGTGAATTTATCTTTTCACTAAAACTTATTGTAACCTAAAATCAATACTCATTGTGCTTTTGTGATCTTTCATGGATATACACAGAACAGTGAAAAATTTGAGTCACCCAATGTGCATGTTCCCAATTGAGGTCCTGTAAGGTGACTGATGTTCTCCGTTCACTGTTTTCACTCTCATATTATAAACAAGTGTCCTTCTCAGAATCTATTTAAAGCTATGTTATTGTGCTTTATGTTGGTGAGTTTTGCCGTTTAAAATGGCTACAAGCACAGTGCTGAAGGAGGCTGGGATGTGCCTTAAGGAGAAAATACATGTGTTAGATAAGCTTTGGTCAGGCATGATTTATATGCTGTTGGTTGTGAGTTCAGTGTTTATGAATCAACAATATATATTAAATAAAGTGTCTTTAAAGAGAAACACATGTGTGATAAGGTTGTGAATTGATGCACTGATGAAAATGCTGTGACCAGGGGCTGAAAGTGCAGGAATTTAGTCCTGTCTATCCCCTATATAAAAGGGTCAGTATTCACTGTACAGTGTTTGTAGTGACTTTGTGGATTATAACTACCATGAATAATGAGAATCAACGGATACTGTAGCAACCCTGTGTTCTGACCTCCCCTCTACCCTACCTCATCAGGCTGGTTTTGTCTCAGGGCTCCCTTCCCTGACCATACCCAACAGTTAAACCCAGTATTTGGTGGTTGATAGCTCTATTATTTTCAACAATGCCTTTAGGCATAAATTGATTCACAGACTGATCCAGGTTTTTGAAGGGATAGTTTCTGTGGTCAATGGTTCAGATTTATCTGACCCCAAGAAGGCTCTTCTTAGCCGTCTCTTTTATTCTTTTTTTCCACAAACTCACAGGCCAACAGCTGATCCTCCGTCTCCAAGGAACCTATCAATCTCCTTTTGATTGCCTTTCACTACGACCTTCACTGTTTTTAAGAGTGTCCTTCGGCTTGATCTTTTCCATGTACTGTTGTAAATTAAGTCCACTTTCTTGGGGAAGGATTGGGGTTTTCTTCTACAATTTGCTTTCCCCCCCGCTGAGCAAAACTTCTGAGCCATTGCCCTGGTGCTGGTGCCCATGAGAACGGTATGCTTTTCTCTGAGTGACATCCCCCTTTAGGAGCCGAGCACTCGGTAGATGGGTGGGGCAGCACCACCAGGTCTCAGTTTGCCTCTCCCAGTGAATCGCCCTAATCCCATTAGTTGGGGCAAGGGCTTTTCAGGCCCCACTATTCTCAGCAGTGCTGTTCCCAAGGTAGTGCTTATCTACAAGTCGGGGCTGTGGGGATGAAGGGAGTCCTAACCCTCAGCCACAGTGGCACAGAACTTAGCTTCAGCAACAGGTAGCTGGGGGAAGATGAGAATTACTGATGCCCTGCCTATCCTAGGCAGTTTGCCCTCTGACTGGGAGCTGGGAGGAGACAGAACCCTGTGCTCTTGGCTCTACCAACTGAAGTGGAGTTTCTGTATTTTTGAGCTGGAAGGCTGGAGGGTGCAGGACTTATTTGAAACAATGCAGACTTTTGTAGTTCTGACCAAGTCTTTGAAGATTTTCTTGAATAAATATTTTTCATTTGTTATATTCCATTAGGGCTTACTTTAAAATATTTTTAAAAGCACATTGGAAATACATCTTAAGAAAATATAGAAATACCATGTAGTTTAATTTATTAGAACCAAATTACCCATACAAAACTATATTGAGGGGCACCTGGGTGGCTCAGTCGTTAAGCATCTGCCTTTGGCTCAGGTCATGATCCCAGGCTGGGATCAAGTCCCACATTGGGCTCCCTGCTCAGCGGGAAGCCTGCTTCTGTCTCTCTCCCGCTTCCCCTGCTTGTGTTCCCTCTTACTGCCTCTCTCTCTGTCAAAAAACAAAAACAAAAACAAAAACAAAAACAAAAAAATATATTGAGTTAAGATTGCTAACAATTTTAAAGTCTCATTGTTTCTTTAAGTTTAGATTGATTTACATTTTAGAGAAGCATTTAAAATAACCATGAAGTCAAATGTATTGACTATTTTAAAATATTAAATCTGCAAATATTACAGTACAAAAATATTAATCTTAAAACCATCAGAAGATATGCTATTTACACTTTATTTATTTTAAAATTTTTATTGTTGCTATTATTATTATTATTATTTGCCCAAGGGGTACAGGTCTGTGAATCATCAGGCTTAGACATTTCACAGCACTCACCATAGCACAAACCCTCCCCAATGTCCATCACCCAGCCACCCTATCCCTACCCTCCCATCCTCCAGTAACCCTCAAGTCTCTTATGGTTTGTCTCCTTCCCGATCCTGTCTTTTTTCATTTTTTCCCTCCCTACCCCCATGACTCCCTGCCCCTCAAATTCCTCATATCAGAGAGATCATATGATAATTGTCTTTCTCTGATTGACTTATTTCGCTTAGCATAATACCTTCTAGTTCCATCCACGTCATTGCAAATGGCAAGATTTCGTTTCTTTTGATGGCTGCATAGTATTCCATTGTATATGTATATATCACATCTTTTTTTTTTTTTTAATTTTTTAGTCTTTGCCCCAGGGGTACAGGTCTGTGAATCATCAAGCTTATATCTGTTGATGAATATCTAGGTTCTTTCCATAGTTTGGCAATTGTGGACATAGCTGCTATAAACATTAGGGTGCATGTGCCCCTGCGGATCACTACATTTGTATCTGTAGGGTAAATATTCTGGGTTGTATGGTGGCTCTATTTTCAACTTTTTGAGAAACCTTCATACTGTTTTCCAGAGTGGATGCACCAGCTTGCATTCCCACTAACAGTGTAGATGGGTTCCTGTTTCTCCGCATCTTTGCCAACATCTGTCGTTTCCTGACTTGTTAATTTTAGCCATAATGACTGATGTGAGGTGATATCTCACTGTGGTTTTGATTTGTATTTCCCTGATGCCGAGTGATGTTGAGCACTTTTTCATGTGTCTGTTGGCCATTTGGACGTCATCTTTGGAGAAATGTCTGTTCATGTCTTCTGCCCATTTCTCAATTGGGTTATTTGTTCTATGGGTGTTGAATTTGATAAGTTCTTTATAGATTTTGGATACTAGTCCTTTATCTGATATGTCATTTGCAAATATCTCCTCCAATTCTGTCAGTTGTCTTTTGGATTTGTTGACTGTTTCCTTTGCTGTGAAAAAGCTTTTGATCTTGATGAAGTCCCAATTGTTCATTTTTGCCCTTGCTTCCCTTGCCTTTGGTGTTGTTCCAGGGAAGAAGTTGCTGCAGCTGAGGTTGAAGAGGTTGCTGCCTGTTTCTTCTCAAGGATTTTGATGGATTCCTGTCTCACATTGAGGTCTTTCATCCATTTTGAGTCTATTTTTGTGTATGGTGTAAGGAAATGGTGCAGTTTCATTCTTCTGCATGTGGCTGTCCAATTTTCCCGACACCATTTGTTGAAAAGACTGTCCTTTTTCTATTGGACATTCTTTCTTGCTTTGTCAAAGATTAGTTGACCATAGAGTTGAGGGTCCATTTCTGGGCTCTCTATTATATTCCATTGATCGATGTGTCTACTTTTGTGCCTGTACCATACTGTCTTGATGATTACAGCTTTGTAATAAAGCTTGAAGTCTGGAATTGTGATGCCATCAACTTTGGTTTTCTTTTTCACCATTCCTCTGGCTATTCGGGGTCTTTTCTGGTTCCATATAAATTTTAGGATTATTTGTTCCATTTCTTTGAAAAAAATTGATGGTATTTTGATGGGGATTGCATTAAACGTGTAGATTGCTCTAGGTAGCACAGACATTTTCACAATATTTGTTCTTCCAATCCATGAGCATGGAATGTTTTTCCATTTCTTTGTGTCTTCCTTGTTTCTTTCATGAGTACTTTATAGTTCTCTGAATACAGATTCTTTGCCTCTTTGGTTAGGTTTATTCCTAGATATCTTATGGTTTTGGGTGCAATTGTAAATGGGATTGACTCCTTAATTTCTCTTTCTTCTGTCTTGCTGTTGGTGTATAGAAATGTGACTGGTTTCTGTGCATTGATTTTATATCCTGACACTTTACTGAATTCTTGTATGAGTTCTAGCAGTTTTGGAGTGGAGTCTTTTGTGTTTTCCACCTAAAGTATCATATCATCTGCAAAGAGTGAGAGTTTGACTTCTTCTTTGCTGATTTGAATGCCTTTTATTTCTTTTTGTTGTCTGATTGCTGAGGCTAGGACTTCTAGTACTATGTTGAATAATAGTGGTGATAGTGGACATCCCTGCCATGTTCCTGACCTTAGGGGAAAAGCTCTCAGTTTTTCCCCAATGAGAATGATATTCGCTGTGGGTTTTTCATAGATGGCTTTGATGATATTGAGGTATGTACCCTACATGCCTACTCTGTGAAGAGTTTTGATCAAAAAAGAATGCTGTCCTTTGTCAAATGCTCTTTCTGCATCTATTGAGAGTAGCATATGGTTCTTGTTCTTTCCTTTATTAATGTCTTGTATCACATTGATTGATTTGCAGATGTTGAACCAACCTTGCAGCCCAGGAATAAATCCCACTTGGTCGTAGTGAATAATCCTTTTAATGTACAGTTGGATCCTATTGCCTAGTATTTTGGTGAGAATTTTTGCATCCATATTCATCAAGGATATTGATCTGTAATTCTCCTTTTTGATAGGGTCTTTATCTGGTTTTGGGATCAAGGTAATGCTGGCCTCATAAATGAGTTTGGAAGTTTTCCTTCCATTTCTATTTTTTGGAACAGTTTTAGGAGAATAGTATTAATTCTTCTTTAAATGTTTGGTAGAAAGCCCCTTGGAAGACATCTGACCCTGGACTTTTGTTTGTTGGGAGATTTTTGATGACTGCTTCAATCTCCTACTGGTTATGGGTCTATTCAGATTTTCTATTTCTTCCTGATTCAGTTTTGGTAGTTTATATGTCTCTAGGAATGCATCCATTTCTTCTAGATTGTCAAATTTGCTGGTGTAGAATTGCTCATAATATGTTCTTATAATCATTTTTATTTCTTTGGTGTTGGTTGTGAACTCCTCTTTCATTCATGATTTTATTGATTTGAGTCCTTTCTCTTTTGTTTTGGATAAGTCTGGCTAGAGATTTATCAATCTTATTAATTCTTTCAAAGAAACAGCTCCTAGTTTCGTTGATTTTCTCTACTGTTCTTTTGGTTTCTATTTCATTGATTCTTGCTCTGATCTTTATTGTATCTCTTCTCCTGCTGGATTTAGGCTTTCTTTGCTGTTCTTTCTCCAGCTCCTCTAGGTGTAGGGTTAGGTTGTGTACTTAAGACCTTTCTTTTTTCTTGAGAAAGGCTTGTATTGCTATATACTTTCCTCTCAGGATGCTTTTGCTGTGTCCCAAAGATTTGGAACAGTTGTGTTTTAATTTTCATTTGTTTCCACGAATTTTTAAAATTCTTCTTTAATTTCCCAGTTGACCCATTCATTCTTTAGCAGGATGCTCTTTAGCCTCCATTTATTTGAGTTCTTTCCAACTTTCCTCTTATGATTGAGTTCTAGTTTCAGAGCATTATGGTCTGAAAATATGCAGGGAATGATCCCAATCTTTCGGTACTGGTTGAGACCTGATTTGTGACCCAGTATGTGATCTATTCTGGAGAATGTTCCATGTGCACTAGAGAAGAATGTGTATTGTGTTGTTTTGGGATGGGATGTTCTGAATATATCTGTGATGTCCAACGGGTCCAGTGTATCATTTAAAGCCTTTATTTCCTTTTTGATCTTTTGCCTAGATGATCTGTCCATTTCAGTAAGGGGGATGTTAAAGTCCCCTACTATTATTGTATTATTGCTGATGTGGGTTTTTTGTGTTTTTTGTGTTTTTTTTTTGTTGTTGTTGTTATTAATTGGTTTATGTAATTGGCTGCTCCCATGTTAGGGGCATAGATATTTAAAATTGTTAGATCTTCTTTTTGGACAGACCCTTTAAGTAAGATATAGTGTCCTTCCTCATCTCTTATTATAGTCTTTGGCTTAAAATCTAATTTATATGATTTAAGGATTGCCAGCCCTCCTTTCTTTTGATGTCTATTAGCATGGTAAATTGTTTTCCACCCCCTCACTTTAAATCTGGAAGTGTCTTTGGGTCTAAAATGAGTTTCTTGTAGACAGCATATTGATGGGTCTTGTTTATTTTATCCATTCTGAAACCCTGTGTCTTTTGATTGGGGCATTTAGCCCATTTACATTCAGGGTAACTATTGAAAGATATGAATTTAGTGCTGTTGTATTGACTGTAAGGAGATTGTTACTGTATATTGTGTCTCTTCCTTTCTGGTCTATGTTTCTTTTAGGCTCTTTCTTTACTTAGAGGACCACTTTCAATGTTTCCTGTAGGGCTTCCTTGATGTTTGCAAATTCCTTTAGTTTTTGTTTGTCCTGGAAGATTTTTATCTCTCTTTCTATTTTCAATGACAGCCTAGCTGGATATGATATTCTTGGATGCATATTTTTCTCATTTAGTGCTCTGAATATATCATGGCAGTTCTTTCTGGCCTGCCAGGTCTCTGTGAATAGGTCTGCTGTCAGTCTAATATTTCTTCCATTGTATGTTACAGACCTCTTGTCCCTAGCTGCTCTCAGGATTTTCTCTTTGTCAGTAAGACTTGTAAGTTTTACTATTAGATGATGGGATGTTGACCTATTTTTATTGATTTTTGAGGGGGTTCTCTGTGCCTCCTGGATTTTGATGCTTGTTCCCTTCGCCAAATTAGGGAAATTCTGTACTATAATTTTCTCCAATATACGTTCTGCTCCCCTCTCTCTTTCTTCTTCTTCTTCTTCTTCTTCTGGGATCCCAATTATTCTAATATTGTTTCATCTTATGGTATTATTTATCTCTCAGATTCTCCCCTCATGGTCCAGTAGTTGTTTCTCTCTTTTCCTCAGCTTCTTTATTCTCTATCATTTGGTCTTCTATATCACTAATTCTCTCTTCTGCCTCATTTATCCTAGCAGTAAGAGCCTCCATTTTTTATTGCACCTCATTAATAGCTTTTTTGATTTGAACTTGGTTAGATTTTAGCTTTTTTATTTCAGTAATTCTCAAGAGTCTTCACCTGAGGCAGAATTGCACCACTGTTGCCAGGGGCTAGGCTAAGTAATCTGCTATGTTGGCCCTTGGGAGATTTTGTTGCCTGAACACTTTCCTTACAGCTTTGGAGGACAGGAATGAAAATGGCAGCCTCCCAGTCTCTGACCCAGAGGAGCCAAGAGCTTGGGGCCCCACTCCTCAGTGCTCTCAGAGAAAAGCAGTCAATCCCTCCCATCTCTGTGGTCTCCAGCTGAACTCTGAGCTCACTCAGCCTGTTCCCAAGTGTTTCTATCTCTGGTGCATGGTACTGTTTGGAATCTCCAAACCCAGCAGATTCTTGCAGTGTGCTCCAAGGCCACTCCTTCCAGAGGAGGAAGGAGGGGGTCTCTCTGGATCTGCCAATTGTAGGGTCCCTGCTCAAAGAGAAGTGGCCTGACTGTGCCTTGTATCACAGTTTAAGGTAATCCTGAGCTGAGAGACCCCTCCTCGGCTCATCTCTGTCTCTGCAGCCAGCTTCTCTGCTCCAATACCTGGGAGCTCTGTCGTGCTCAGACACCCCTGGTCTTTTTGTGTCCCCGTGGGTCCTGAGACCACACTGTCCCTGCGAGGGCTTCACCCTCCACTTGGCCTTTGGAGCGACATCCCTCAGTGGAGCAGACTTCTAAAAATTCTGATTTTCTGTTCCGCTGCACTCTCACTTGCCAGGAGCCGACTCCTCCCACTGCAGTCTATCTTACCTTCACTTCGGATTCACTTCTCCACAAGCCCTACCTTCCGGAAAGTGGTCGATTTTCTGTTCCTAGAATTGCTTCTCTTCTCTTTGATCTCCTGTTGAATTTGTAAGTGTTCGGAATGATTTGATAATGATCTGGCTGAACGCCTGAGAACTGATGATAATCAGTCTCCTACTCCTCCACCCCTCTATTTACACTTTATTTTTTTGATTTTTTTTAAAGATTTTATTTATTCATTTGACACAGAGAGAGAGATCACAAGGAGGCAGAGAGGCAGGCAGAGAGAGAGGAGAGAGGAGGAAGTAGACTCCCCACTGAGCAGAGAGCCCAATGTGGGCCTCGATCCCAGGACCCTGGGATCATGATCTGAGCCGAAGGCAGAGGCTTTAACCCACTACTGAGCCACCCAGGAGCCCCCTATTTATACTTTAAATAACAGGTTAAGTTTTTGATAAATATCTCCCAAATTGGAATTTTAATATGTAACAAGGAACTTCTAATTTTAATATAATAAATTGTCTAAGGCTTCTTACCTGATAAGATAGCAAATTTGTGTCATAAATTATTGATATATTTTTTATTGATAGTCTTCAAGATATTAATGTTTTTTTTCTCTTTGCTTCCCTTGTTTGGTGTTTAAATTAATGTTAAATCATTGCATGTCTATATTTTCCAAATATACAGAAAATACATTTATTCCTTTAATAAAAATCTAATAAATATTATTTTAAAAGGATAGATTTTATCACTCTATATTTGGTATATTTTTCCAACATATCAATTAATATTTTCAAATATCATCTATAGCTATAACAACAAAATATTAGAGATAACATAGGCCAACTATAACAAATTTTATAGTTGGGCTTCTGAATTATTATGCTTTATTAAATAAATAAAATGAACAAGTGATGTCCATTTTCCACCTGCTAAATTTTTTATTTCCTGCCATCCTCTTTTATGATGTACTTTTATCTTTCCTTTTCATTTATTTGTACTTTCTTCAACTTCTTTTAACCAAAAAAGTAAGTTTATTAACTTCAGTTGACTCAAACAGTTTGAATTAGAAATTCAAAATTTGAATTAGAACAGGTTCCTGGTATATAATCACCACAGCAACTGATTTGCAATTAATCAACCGTTTAATATTGATTATAACCACCATTGGTGTAGGAGGTCATGGAGGGAAAACTGAGCATGAAGAGATCATTATACCTAGACTATATCAAAAAAATTTATTTTCTTGCTCCTTTTTTCCTTCCCCTTTGTGGGTTCCCAAAGCCACTTTCTAATTAGTGAGCTGATTCCAAGTTCTTTAACTATTTAGACACAAGTATTGAGAAATCCATATATCTTTTCCTATTACATAAGGTTCTACTTTACTTAATCTAATATTTCTCTGAGACTAAAATTAAACATTTTTGGACCCAGATCCACTCTAAAAACATTCTAAAATGATGGGTTTTCTTGTTTATTTTTCACTATAACTCTGAAAGATCACTTCATTTTTTTCTTTATAATGTTTCAATTCCTTTTTGTCTTTTGTCAAAATGCCAAGGATCCTTTGGTTGTAAAGTTAAATATTTCTCTCATCCTCTTAGCCAGTTTATCACTTTCCTATATCCTAACTTCCTTAGATTAAGGGTAGATAACATTGTCTTAATATGGTGGACAATATGTGTTCTGTCCTTAAAAGCTTCATTTACTTCATTATTTTAGATAATGGGATGACTGTGTTGCTACAATAGAGACCACTGACATCAAAGGCACCAAGAAATAAAATATGAATGCATGCAGTGATGCAAATCCATCTCCTTCCTGCAAGCCTAACTAAACTGAATGTCCTACTAGTGAAGATGTAATCATATCATATGTAAGTACTTATCAACTTATTAAAAATTAACTAGTGGAAAAGTACATAAATCATCATTTGATATTACTCAAAATTATAAGAAATCTTGATCGATGTGTCTAGTGTAATTTTTAGTCACAAGGATTTGGAGTTACACGAGCTGGACTTCAAATCCTGTCTGTGGCACTTAGTGGGTGACTTTGGAAAGGTATTTCGCTTCTCTAAGTTTCAGGATTCCCAGCAGTAAAATGGGGATAATAACACCTGCTAGATTGAAACAGATGTGCAGAAAGACACAGAGTAGGAAATAGCACCTCTGTTTCCTATATCACTCCTGATCCTGCTTTCTTTCTGGAAGACCAGCTGCATACTTCCCTTTTGATTTTTAGAAATGCCTTAACAAGAACAATAAGAGACCAAGAACTTATTATAAACAGTCATATAGCACTAAACATCTAAGCTCTGTTCTATATCTTTTGAAAAATAAGGTCATTTAGTGGTCACAGTAACTTTATGAGATAGGTGATACTATTATTTCCATTTTACACATGAAGAAGTTGGCACACAGAGCAGTTGGATAACTTGTCTGAAGTCATATGGAAAGTAAATGGCAGAGTTGGAACTCTGAACAACCATTAGTAGTCCTTTCCATACTGTTATCCTTTCAGTATACATCACTTGCTCTTGATCCTGTTTGTCTTTGGTTTTTGACACTTGCAACCCAAATTCTCCTAATGTGTGCCTCACACACAGTATTTAAAATGCCTTCAAAAAATAAGAGTAATCATAGCAGCAGCAATCTTGCTAGCACTGATGATTATTATTAATTTTTATTAACTTTTACTTATTATTACAATTGAGTTATTTACTCCATAGCATGGTGATATGTGTCAACATGTAAAATACTCTGAATTGCTTATAAGCAAGTTTTTACTATGTAAATTTACAGTGGAATTGAGTGATGAACCAACTACTTTATAACAACAAAAAGGTTAAAAGGGACATAAAATAACTCAAAAATCTGGATTAAGATATAAACATATGTGTAAAGTAACTGAATAGTTTATGAAAAACTGTCAACATGTAATCAGTGTAAGAACTGAATCAACTAAGTTTTAAATTTAAAACTGTTTTCAAGTAATTTTGCTTTGTTTTTATTTCTTCTTTACATTTTCCTCAAATTAAAGCAGAAATTCTTATACTTAGGGAGAAATGTACTATAAGTTATTGCCCTAAATTTGACAACACATTTGCAAGTTATTAATGTGCTTATTAGAGAAGCAGTCTGTATTTCCTTTGAAAACCTCATAGTGCTTTTTTCTTGTTAAGAAAATCTTCAACCTTTTGCCGTAAGTATTGTTTTTTTCTGGGTGATATAATCCCAAAGAGCATTGGTGATGAACAATTTTAATAGAGAGAATAAAAATACCTTTTATAAAGGATATTCTCCAACAGAAATAATTTCTTTTCTAACAGACAATATTTTTTCTCAGCCTCCTTGGTTTTATCTTCAAGATCAAGGCTGTAAATCTCACTTTGCCTTTCATCCTCTCCATTTATGGTTGTGTAGAGTTTTTGGACAATTCAGTCAGAGTGCCAGATAGATTACCAGCTAAAAGCTGCAAAAAGATTAATACACAAAAGCACATACACACACTAAAACACTACAAAGTTAGAGATGTCTAGAAGATAAGAATTTTGAATCACCTTTTTCCTTTGTTTTGTTCTCTCTCGGTCTTTCAAATATTGGATTATTAAAATCTCTGGGAGTGTGAAGGTGGTTTATTTATAGGTATATAAAAACATAAAACAATTATTATATGATGTAATTACATAATCACGAAGGAATATAATGAGGAAGAATGAATAGATTTTTAAATTGAAATATATTTGTATTCATAGACAATATTAAGGACATTCCTTAACAAAAAATCGGTGAGGTTTTCCTCACTCTACTTTTACTGTTCTACTTTTCCCTTGCCAGCTTGATTCAATTTTTACTGTAATTCTTATCTATCTATCTATCATCTATCTATCTATCTCTCATCTATTTTTCCTTTAAGAGTACCCTCTCCATCTAATAGAATATTCAAGAGAACTTTAAAATCTTTAAAGAATTCTTATAAAATTAAAACGGATTAAACAATTTGAAGAATTTAAGGCTATCTTAAAAAAGACCTAAATAACTATTCAAATAACTTGACATTCTTTACAGAGATATAATCTTTTACCATGATTTCAAAATTTACAAATTTGTCTGTATTTGTCCTACATCTGAGACTTTAGTAAAAACCAGAGTTTTAAGGTTATGGGAGCCAAGCCTTTGAACAGCTGTGTAAATGAAACAAGTGGCTGAGTAGATACCTACAAACCATCTCATTTTTTCAAGTATTAGCACTTTTGAAAAAAGTGGTCACAAGCTGAAGGTATTAGCAGGATAAATTAAAGAAATTAATTGAAGGAAAAAATTAAAGAAAATTTTGTGGTAGAACAGGGATCTAGATTTGGCCAGAGACACTTATCTGATAGAGTGGCAATAATATCAAATTTTATATTTGAGGGTTTGGGAGGGTGAACCAGACTTAGTGGTTTAAGTAATTGAGTCACATTAACATAATTTAAAATAGACACCACAGAGTATCCATGCAATTCAATTATTCTCTGTATCTCTTCCTTATTGTGAACACTAAAGATACCATGAATACTGAGTATTTACTGGTCTGGTTAAGTATCTAGTAATCACATTTTAATTTGTTTTTACATATGCTGCTTTTGACAAATATAAAGAGATAAGTCAAATTATATAACTAACTCTGTTGTATCTCTTGAAAGGATATTAATAATACATCTTATGTTTAACGTAAAAAAAAAAAAAGAAAAAGAAAAGCCTAAGGTAGAAAAATTCTGTGAATATACTCCAGTCAGGGCATTATTTGAATAACCTCATAGAGAACAGTTCCAACGCATGTGGAGACCTGCAGATAAAACATATAGAATTCTGGTTACTCTGAGCTATGACAGGAAGCTTCATTAAGAATGGGGTTCAAAATAAAGGTAAATACAGTCTAAACATGTGAAATTAATATGTGCACTTACCTTAACCCAGTGGAAATAAGTAATGAAGGCTGATTATTTGTGTATTTATAGTTCTGAGTTACAATGCAGTGGAATTACCCTCAGTGTGTACATTTGATGATATTCTTGTAATAGGTGACTTATTCTAACATGGTGGAAAATATACTACACAAAGGGTATACTTAAAGTAACATCAAGTAAAAATAGAAATCCCAATCCCCGAGTAATGATAATGAAAAATTATTCAAGCAACAATTAAACAGGGATCCTCTTGTTTGGAGAACTGCTTCAGGCCATGTTTAGTTACAGAGGCTGCGGTGGCAAATCAATAGAAAGCAATGCCCCATTTATTCTGCATTGCCGGGTAATGAGGTGTTCCAACAAAGAGAATTTTCCCAGTGAAGTTTACCCTTTCAAAAAAAAAAAAAGAAGAAGTGTTTCTGAAAGCCACTTTTTATACTGTGGTCTACCAGCACTGAAACCTCTAATACTCAGATCGTCATCTGCAAGTTTGAAAAATCCATTGCTAACTAACTCCAAACCAAGTGTTTTTGAAATCTTTCTAAATAGCTATGTCTACCTTTTTTCCTAAACAGAGCTATGGCCTCTAGAGAATAAAGAATTCAAAAGTATTCTCACTTCTTATGTTTAATCTGGTTAACACCTATACACAAAGAACACAAAGAAAACAAGTTCTTATATTTTCTCTTATTGAGAACTTTTTTTTTTCTTTCCAAAGAGGAGACTGGAGAATCAGCTACCTGACCCTACAGCTGTGCTTGGAAGTATCTCTAGAGGTCAGTTCTATACGTGAACCTAGAAATGCAAAGCTGAAGAGTCCTCTGGCTTCCTTAATCTAACCTCATTTTAGGATGAGAAAAGTGAACACTAGCATGGGGAAACTCTTACCAATCCATTAAGGGTCAGTGCTGTTATCAAATCCTACATTAAGGGCTGGAGAACCATGGCCTACAGGTCAAATTCAGTCTTTCTTCTGTTTTTCTAAATAAAGTTTTGTTAGAACACTGCCATGTCCATTAGTTTATCTATTATCAATGGCTGTTTTCATGCTACATGTGTAGAGTTGATTAGTTGTAACAGAGACCAAATACAGAGACATCTGGTCCACAAAGCCTAAAATATTTACTGTCAGTGTCTTTTGGAAAACATTTGCTGACTCCTGCATTAAATCACTGTCCAATACTTTTCCCACTCTTTCCTAATACACAGTGTTTGTTTGTGGGATTTGCCTCAAAAATAGGTACAAATAACACATAGAGACCTACAGAACCTTATAAAGAGATTCATGTGTTAACGCTTGCCTACCCATCTGCTTCCATAGGGCAAAAATCTGAAGATCAGACTGCTTTAAATTGCACTACTCTTAAACCACATTACTTTAAAAATACACTATATCACATTGCTCCACTCCAAATTAATGAGGTGGGAAGGATACAGAAAGAATACATCTCCCTTTAATCTTCTTCCTACAGTGCATGTTTAGATCATTTAGTCTACTGGAGGAAGAAAATATATGAGTTAGTTGCTCATAAACCTTGCTACATTATTTTTACAATAAGAAATTTGGTAATAATTTTGATGTGTGGTATTTATTTATGAAAGTAAATATAAATTGCACCTGCTTTAGAATTGAAAACTGATATGAATTCACTTATGACTAGGAATTAAAGGATGTCTAACCCAGTAAGTAAGTGTGTCCACCCCCCCCACCCCCGCCCAACCAACCCCATGGCACAGCCATCTATATAGAAGCCTGGGTAATGAGCAAACTCCTGATGAAATTCAAAACACTTCAGACAAGGTTTCTCATGCACAAAATACTGCTTTTAATTGGTTCTTAACTAAATTAATTAAGCTGGTATGACTCACTCTCCAGTCACAACTCAACTTGAAAAACACAAAGGAATATGGTTGGGATAACAAAAGCTAAGAGTCCTGAATTGCTCCTGATTTTCATATTAACAAGGGAGTTCAGACTAGAGGGAAAAGGTTAATTTGTTTTTTAATAGGCTTTTGAAAGATGTGATCAGGTCTAGTGTGATAATTTATGGTTAATCATATGTTTAGAGGCAAAAGGGATTAATCTTTTAATATAGAGCCATTTTTGTATAACATAAAAAAAGTTCTCTTCATAGTAACTTTAAAAGTCAGGTCAGATTTGCTTTTTGAGCAAAGGTGCCAAACTGACATAAAAAGAGAAATTTTGTCTGAGCAGCAACACAGTAAGAACTGAATGACAGAAGTACTCCTTGAACAAACCTTATTCATAGTCTATGTTCTCCTTCATTTTGCTATATCTTGTGACTTAAACATTATTTTTACTGACTTGTATGTTGGTAGTACTGCACACTGAACAACTGAGCATGAACTATGTTCTGGATCTTCACAAGCCAAATGAAAGAGGAAACAATGTGTCTCTGTCCTCTCAGTCCATCATTACCCCTAAAATTGTAATTCCTCAAGCGGAAGTTGCCTAAACTCAATCACAGTTACTTTACCACATTGAAGTCTTGTGAGAAACACCCACAAAGTGAGATACCAGTGTGCAAAATATGACAATAGAAGTCCACAAACTGTGGTGAGTACTCTTATGGGTTGATTCGTGTCCCCCGAAAAAGATATATTAAAGTCCTAAGCCCCAGGGCCTCAGAATGTGACCTTACTTGAAAATAAGATATTTACAGAGGTAAAGCTCAAATTAAATGAGGTCAATAGGATGAGACCCAATCCAGTATTGCCGGAATCCTCACAGGAAGGGGAAATTTGGCCATAGACAAACACGCACACAGAAGAGATGATAGGGAGACACACAGGGAGCAGCCATCCATGTGACTGGAGTAATGCATCTATAAGCCAAGGAATGCCAAGGATCACTCCAAACATCAGAAACTGGAAGAGGCAAGGAAGGATGCTCTGCTAGAGAGCTATGAGAGGAAGCATGGCTCGGCTGATACCTTGATTTCAGACCTCTAGCCTCTAGGACTGTGAAGCAATAAAGTTCTGTTGTTTGGGGCCACTCGGTTTTTGATGTCTTGGTAGAGCAGCCCCAGGAAACTAACACAGGACATTAGGCACAATCCTTTTGTTTTATGACCTAGTGAAAAACTTCAGGAGAAGATTGAGAAAAATAGATAGAAATAAACAATGTCCTATTGCGTGAGATACCCACGTTCGGGAAATTTAAAAATCTATCTTATGTGGCTAGAGCAGCAGCACCATTTCAGAAATGTGAGACCATTTCACTTTGTGCATCTCCTCCTATTGGATCAGTCTTGATGAAATCTGACACTTTGGGTGGCATTTCTGCCAGGGATATGCATCTCTTGTGGGTGGATAGAATACATGAAAGCTCAGATAGGAGGCTGTGCTTTCCCAGTGGTTCAATGCTAGTGACTAACAGGGCTGGTACGTAGGCAGATGTAGTGTAAGAATCTGATCATAGAAGCTCTCCTTGAAAGATCTTCCAGATACAAGTTGTGTCTTGGAGAAACAGTAGTAGGAGAAATTATTTATTGTTAATAGGACTTTATAGATGTGAAAGGACCTTTAAACTTATCCTGTCCAAACCTTTACTGAACACCACAAGGCTTTTTATGTAATGAAAATATAACTTCTGTTGGTAACCAGTGTTCTGGCACTTACCCTCTCAGCACCGCTAGGACCATTGGACTGTGCCTGTAGACACAACTTCAGCCCAGCCTCTGAGGTGGGCTGATCTCCTGGGTCTCTCCCTCTCACACATTTGGGCCTGGCTCCATGCTCTGACCTAGTTTAGATTTCACATTCTTGGCTCCATAAATTTATTTTATTTTCTACTCATGTAATTGTGTCTGACTCTTTAACCATATCAAATGTGTTAAATAGGGCGCCTGGGTGGCTCAGTGGGTTAAAGCCGCTGCCTTCGGCTCAGGTCATGATCCCAGGGTCCTGGGATCGAGGCCCACATCGGGCTCTCTGCTCAGCAGGGAGCCTGCTTCCTCCTCTCTCTCTGCCTGCCTCTCTGCCTACTTGTAATCTCTCTCTCTGTGTCAATTGAATAAATAAAATCTTTAAAAAGAAAATGTGTTAAATAATAAATCACAGCCAAAGCTTTTTCTTTTGGCTGCTGTGTCATCTTCTCACATCCTGATCATTCTGAGCATATACCAGCTGAGCGTATACCCCACTACCAAAGAATGAAAAACAGATCTTTGTATCCTCCAGTGTCAAATCAACCCATGACCTACTGCAAACCTAATTCATTCATCTCACTTCCTCTGAGAAACTTTACTAATCTGGCTTCTTAGTTGCAGCCTCACCTTTCTGTCTTTTTGTTGTGTCCTATTTCTGAAAATCTCCCCTCTTCAGGTTCACATACCAACTGATTGCATGACAATTTAGACCATTGTGATAAGACGAAGAGCACAGATTTCAACCCAGTGGGGCTTTAAGCTTTATACAACACACATGTCACTGCATTTGCACATAGAATTCAGCTAAATGTCTGCTATATTTAGTATAATTCTGGTACATAACTTAGAAAAAATACTGTACAAATTTTCTGAAAAAAAAATTCATTGCTCACTTAAGGCAGGGAAGAAACTTTGAAGAGAAGTACATGAAATAAGAGTGTTTGAATCCTACCAAACTACCATGGATGTCAATAGGATGACAAATAAAAATCTTAGAACCTCTATGGTTCTATTTTTTTTTTCAAAGTAGGTAGTTATATTATATTTAGGTATATTTTAAAATGTGTGCAAATATTTGAAAGACATCATTCTGAAAATATTCAAATATATAGATATGTAATTTCATAGTTTTCTAAGCAGTTTATTGTAGTAAGTTTGTCTGTTCCTTCCATTTAGTCTGAAAACTGTCAGATGGAAAAATGGTGGCTCCTACAGAGTATCACCATTCCCAAAGTCACATAGAGCCACAAACTAGTCAAATCAAAATTCAAACACAGGATATTTTTGACTCAACAAACACTAATTTAGTACCTACTTTATGCTAGACCCATGCTTTAGAAGACCAAGAACTTTCTTGTTATATCATTATGGCTTTGAGCCATATGCTCTAAATAAAATAGAAAGATAATCATTCTAAAAGTCATTGTTTCAAAATACTGTCATATATTTCGGTTTAAACAGTAGCATTATTTGAAGTTCAAAATATACAATCCAATAGCATTAAATGATCATTTCTGAACACTTCTGAACTGTTAGCATATTATATACATGAGGTGTGAAATTATAGTATCTTCTCTAGATTTACTTTATGTCTAGGTGTCAGTAAACATGAACAATGTCACTCTTAAAATGACTTTAACTTGGAAACCAAATCTATACTTTTCTAATAGAACGATGGAGTCACATTCATAATTAGATTTTGTAACCCAAAATAAAGCATCCTGTTTTGTTTTATTTAAACAGAGTTAATAACTGACAGGAGAGATATCACATCAATTTCTCATCATTTTTTTAAAAAAGAATCACTTGCTTGTTTTTTATGATCCAAATGGAAGGCCTGGGTACAGANCATGACCTGAGCCGAAAGCAGAGGCTTTAACCCACTGAGCCACCCAGGCGCCCATTTTCTCATCATTTTTTTAAAAAAGAATCACTTGCTTGTTTTTTATGATCCAAATAGAAGGCCTGGGTACAGATTTTTTTTTATTATTTACTTATTTTAAATATTTTATTTATTATTTGAGAGAGAGAGAGAGCGAGCACAGGCAGTTGGGGGGGGGAGAGGGAGAGGAAGAAGCAGGCTCCCAGGAAGCCCCACATGGGGCTCGATTCAAGGACCCTGGGATCATGACTTGAGGTCAAGGCAGACACTTAACTAACTGAGCCATCCAGGCACCCTCAGAATCTTTTAAAATAAAAAATGTTGCTACTTAAAATCTAACTGAATGTACTGGGGCATTTAAAATAGCTTTGTAAATTGCCTGAATCAGGGAATTGAGGAGGAAAAAAATATCAACTTTAGGTAATTTGCAATTGTGTTAAAACCAAATTGGGGTAAATCAGAAGGGGAGACAAACCATGAGAGAATGTGGACTCTGAGAAATAAGCTGAGGGTAATGGAGGGGAGGTGGGGGGATGGGTGAGCCTGGTGGTGGGTATTAAGGAGGGCATGTATTGCATGATCACTGGGTGTGGTGCATAACAATGAATCTTGGAGCACTGAAAAAAATAAAATAAACAAAACAAAACAAAACAAACCCAGCTTTCTTTATTACTCAGTGTTCAATGTCCTGCTTTTCTATCTTTACACAAGTTATCCATCCCATAGGCATTCATAGCCTTTTTTTTTACATTGAGGTAAATTGGTATATAATATGAAACAAGTTTTAGTTATATAGCATTATAATTTGATATTTGTACACACTACAAAGAGATCACTGCCATAAGTCTAGTTACCTTCCATCACCTTAAAATTGAACTCCTTCACCTATTTTGTCCATCTCCCCAAATCTATTCCCCTCTGGTAACTACCAATCTTTGTGTCTATGAGTTTTTGTTTTGTATCTTTGTTTTGTTTGTACATATAAGTTAAATCATACATGATTTGTCTTTTTCTGCCTGACTTATTTCACTTAGCATAATACCCTTAAGGTCCGTCCATGTTGTTGCAAATGGCAAGGTCTCATTCTCTTTTATGGCTGAGTAGCAGTTCATTTTGTGTGTATATATTATTTTATAATACCCTTCTTTATCTTCTGAACTTATTGTTCAACCTTGCCCTGGTTTTTGTTGTTTCTTGGCCCTCTGTGATTTTCAAAGCAGCCTGATTTATTCTTGTTAGGTCTCAGTTGTTGAGATGAAGCCAAGTGCTATCTTTGTTCCGAAGGAAAGACTCTCAGACAGTGTCTACTTTCAGGTTAATTGTAAGCAGGACCCTCAGGCAGTAGTTTTAAAGTATAAATATATACAGTCTTGGAAGTCTGAAGTTGTAAACCTTGCTAACTTCCAGACCGAGAGATCTGGAAGGGACTTTTGGGTGACAGTTGCAAAAATTGTGGCTTTTGTTGTGTGTATTGGCCCCTTTCTGGAAAGTATCAGCAAGCTGCAGAGAGGCTGGCGGGAGCACTAACATGGTGCCTCCCTGACCATATTCTCTGGGTCAGAGGTGCCTCTCTAGCCTCTGGATATGTGGCTAACCTTAGGGCTGTCCCTCAACCTGAAACTCCAGGACAGGAAAATAGGTCTTTTTCACATGAAGATTGGGAGTATGTTTCAGTCCAATGTTTGTGCAGTGCCCTGGCAGTAGCCTGCAAAGGAGTGTCTCTTATTTTTATTTTTAGATTGTTATATATATATATATGTATTTATATATAAATGTATATTCTAATTATATATTAATATATATATGTATAATATTATATATGTATATATAAATTTATATATATTTATATATATAATAATATAGATTATTTTTAGACCCTTGAAGCCTAGAAACACAATCCTCTCTGGCCACTATAGCCAGGTGATAATAGACCTGCCCTGTGTGGGCTGCAGGTGCTTGTTGGCTGAGGCGAGGGGCTAGGCTGCAGTTGTGGTGCGTGGGGGTAGACTCCCACTAAGGCTAGTTGTCTAGAGGGATGGTGTGAAAAATGGCATCCTCCAGCACTGGCACCAAGAAGGCAGAAGGAGAATGCAAAAACGGTGCCCACTATTACCTCCAGCCCTGGAGAGAGTTCCAACTGATTCCTACTTCTCTAGTAGACACATTAAGAATAACAAGTAAGTGTCTTTGCATGTTTTAGGCATCTTTCAAACTGTTGCTTTTGTACTGGGTCCCAGGGCAAGTGGGTCTTTGTGTAAGCCCATTAAGAAAAAATTTTCCACCCCCTGTGCGCTCTGGTTCTCCTGGAAGCAAGTCTCATAGGTTTTTAATTCCAGATGCTTTGGAGGTTCATCTCTCTGGTGCAGTTCCCAAGGGTTGGGATGCCTGATGTGGGACACAAATACTTTGCTTTTCAGGGACAAGCTCCACAGTATGAGATCCCTGCCCACTGTGGGGCGTGGGGTTTCTTACAAGACCATGTCTCTGCCCTTTCTACCTGTCTCAGTGTGGCCCATTTTCCCTTTACTGCAGAGGTGCTCTTCAGCTAGCTTTCAGGTCCTTTTGAGAGGGAATTGTTTGACATCTAGCTGTAGATGTGTATTCATGGAATGAAGTGAGTTCAGGATCTTTCTATGCCATTATCTTCACTAAGTCTCTCTAAAAGCTTTTAGTAATCTGTCATTTGAAATAATCCATGGATATTTATTTGTATTAATTTATGCATTCCCTCCAATCTCCACTTTGCTCATTAATCTGTGGGCTTTTAAATTTTGTAGTATACTGGCTCCATAAATCCACAGAGTTTGGGATACCTTTCAGTACCATTCTATAATCCAGGGGTATGGCTTTGAAATTTTCAGGCTCTCTGGACCTCCGGATAATAACATGATGGATAAAGTCAGCTGATTTTTCAGACCAGGCCTTGCTGGGAAGTTAACACCCTCACAGATTCACTATGACCCAGGGTTCCTGATTCAGATGTGCACTTTGTTGGTACATCCAAGTGTAATCAGTCTCTCATTCTCAGTGATCATACTTAAAAGAGATTGATTTATAAGCCAGGAT
Source organism: Ailurus styani (assembly GCA_002007465.1). NCBI lineage: Eukaryota > Metazoa > Chordata > Mammalia > Carnivora > Ailuridae > Ailurus > Ailurus styani. The sequence continues at coordinate 2,655,407 of LNAC01000010.1, read as the reverse complement.
GTTAATAATTTACAACTGGGTAGGAGAACTTTGCATCTGCTCTCCATAGTCCCTTCCAAGTGAAAGGTTTATTCAGATAAATGAAGATCAAGAGGTTGCCTGTTGAATACTGTATTATAGAAAAGAAATTTACTACTTTAAAAAGACTTCTTTATCTTAACTGAAAACAATTTGCCTCCATTGCAGACGAATTTTAGTTTAAAGGAAGGGGATCCATCATTAGGAATATCACCATCCTCTGAGGATATCAAGAAAACAAAGGTCTAACTCATTACATTTCAGTATCTCACACTGCTGTTGCATTTAACCTTAGATAACTCCATTTTCTTTAAAGACACATTGAACATTTATTTTTGTCATCTTAGATTTTTAAAGTTATGATAACAAAACTCATTAAGAAGTTTCATCAAAATTATAGCATGAATTAGTTCTTTGGTTTCTCAAACACCCAATTCTAAATATTGTTTCATTTGCTTATTCCCCTTTACATTTATTTATTCAAAAAGCAGCGTAATGAGTTGTTTGTTTCAATCAAAGAGAATATATCTTTCTTCTCTCTGAACTTTCATTCAATTAGTTCCTTCAATAATTTCCTTGAATTATTTTTAGAACTACTTATGTAATTCAAGTTTGGACTCAATTTTTAAAGCCTATTCTGGTCAAGTCCAATATTCTAAAGAACGCCTAAGTTGATTCTAGTTCCCTGTTCTAAGGTTTTGCCTCATGGCGGATGTTTCTGGAAATCTGAGCTCTCAGTTGCCTGTCATTAATAGCAGGAAAAAATGAATGCTTCGATGAACCCTCAGAGATTGCTCTAATATGAAATATGGATTTATCTATTAGCTCTATTCCTAGAGTTAAGCCAAAGGGGTCAATAATATTATGGGGTTAATCAGCTTTAAAGCATGAGCTAAATATTCCAAAACATGAGAGCATACATCACCATAAAAATCACAGAGAATGTAAATTTTCTCAAGGATACAGACTCTGGTTATTCTCCTAATCTTCTTATCCTTTTAGTGTTCATAATTGTGATTAGTTTTAAGTATTATATTGTGTTTTAGTATAATATATTTTTAAGGAAGGTGGAATATATCAAATTTTATCTCTCAGAGCCATTCTCTGCAAATATAGATAGATCCCCAAAAAGGGGCACATTCAACTTTTTTGCATCACTGGTGCAAACAAGATCTTTAAAAAGACCAGCAGGAATTGTCTTTCTTGATCTTGGTAGTGTTGCAGACAGATCTTCCTTCTTCTCTGAAATGTTAGAGTATGATAGCGTACTCTCCTCAGTCTGAGAGTTGAGTCACTGTTTTTCCAAGCCACAGGAAAGAACCAGACATGCTGATGAAGAAAAAATTAAGTTTGGCTCAAATATCAGATAAGCACCTACAAAGTATAGTTTATCACTCTATGCAATATGTGATCTAAACTTATGATAGTCCATCAACTTTTAGATCTCACACTGTAGTTGGCTTCAAACTATGGATTTCTAAGGAAGTTATTATGATCAGATCATGAGGGCTGTAACAACATATAATTAATCTGATTATATTGAGATTATGCTTTATAAAAATAATACATAAAACAACTATATTACATGGTGGGTGCAAGGTATAATGTATAGGTATGTTTTGTCTTTTTTAATGAAACCTAGTATACAAATACATCCACTTATTAATGGAGAGAAGTGAAGTAATAATCAGCACTGCAAAAATATCCCTGGCTAACTTCTAATAATAAGAACCTTAAGAGCATTAAAATATGATTCAATTTAGAAAAGTTTATTCATGTATGTATTTTTTAGAAATACATCTATTTTGTAAATGTAATTTACAAATGAATACAAAACTTGTCTGTGACGTTCCTGGTTTGTTTCTCCTTTGTATTCATGCAAACCTCTGATTCTTACAGAACTAATAATTTGTTTCTGTTTCTTTTATGTCTTCTGGGGGAAAACATTGGTATTTCTAATACAAGTATCAAAAACTTACAAATAATAAATAGTATGAAAAGAATCATGTAGCCTTTTAAAATTCTTGTGAAATATTTTTGCCCCAATTGCTACTAATCTGAAAGTTCATAGGTCTGGTAGAGAAAACTGCCAACTGAACCCGCCTCAGCAAAGGTAACAGGACTATGATCGAATTTCATTTGTGCCCATCACGTATGCCCTAAAAACATTAGCAAAAGACATGAGAACATTCCCTCTTTTAAGCAATCTCTAACTTGTGTTAGCCGGGATGCCAGAACACCCCTCTGCATGTGCCCACAGAACAAATAATGACAGACTCTTGGATGTTTAAAGAAAGAAATTGATCTCAGCACTAAGAAAGATGAATTCAGAGAGTACATTTTATTTTGTTTAGCGTTGCCTTCATATGGGTAATAGAGAAGATGCCAAGTTCTGTTTCTTGGTCTTTGAAATTTCTTTCTAATTGGTTTCAAAGGCTAATCCAAGCCTTCAAAATCATGGCATTCGTTAATTTACTCTCAACGTTCAAGGGATGCTTATTAGTGCTCAATACCAGTCCATGCACCAAGGATAAAATAATGAGTAAAAACTTCCATGCTTAAAATAAAATAATATAAGCTTCTCAAAAAACATCACACCTATGAGTCAATTTTAGTATTTTTAGGAAATTAGTTAAATATTGGTCTGATTTCAAATTTTACAAAAGCCCCGGTTCCAGATTTGTAAATCCTGAAACCTGTGAATAAAAAAAAAATATTAAATGTTCTATATCTTTCGATAAAATCACACACATATGCACACACTCACACTCGCTGTCTTTTTAAAACAGTGCTGGGAAGAAACCCCAGCATTTAATGGAACTTTAAAATGCATTTCTTGAGTGTCCACACAACATAAGAAAATGTAATCCTGTGTCTAATTGTGACATTATTTGATAAAAGCAAAGAATTCTAAGTCCAAATTTTGCCATTTAACTTACTAGATCACAGGTTTATTCCATTTAGTATAGAACCCAGGTAGAGGTTATGTGAAAAGGTAAATAAACAATTGTTTAACATTTACTCATTCAGGAAATAATTATTTGCTCTTATCCAATTGACTCAAGAGAAAAGTAGAATTATTATTTTTTTCAGGAGGGGGTAGGAAGCTTATAAGAGTGTGTGAAAGTGAAGCTGATGTAATCTGTGAGCATAAACTCATTAAACAGCTATGGGGCCTGTGTAATGGGGAGCACACAGGAAGCATGAGCCCACGTTTGTGTCCAAGGAAGCTTTCAGTCCAGACTCTGTCTAAAAAAAAGTACTCTTTGTGTAAAAAGCTGGCAGGAGAAAGTACCTCCCTTTACAGTAGCAAAAGAAGACTGTAGAAGCAATGAGTAAGAGAGGAAGAGAGAGCCTTGCAGGAGGGAGGCGAAAGGGGCAATGCAAGTTCTTCTTCAGCAGAAGTACTGACGCTATGGGCTCCTGGGTGGCTCAGCGGGTTAAGCCTCTGCCTTTGGCTCAGGTCATGATCTCAGGGTCCTGGGATCGAGCCCCGCATTGGGCTCTCTGCTCAGCGGAGAGCCTGCTTCCTCCTCTCTTTCTGCCTACTTGTGATCTCTCTCTCTCTCTCTCTCTCTCTCTCTCTCTCTCTGTCAAGTGAATAAATAAAAACCTTAAAAAAAAAAAAAAGAAGTACTGGTGCTCCATGTTTGGCTGAGCATATTAAAGCGAGGCAAAAGGTCAGCCTAGAGTTAAGATGGTTGGTGCCTAATAGCACGTTGAACAGTTATATAAACATAGGCTGAGGATTTTCTGTGAATAACAGGAATGCGCTGGTGCAGATGGGACGCCACCATAGCCCAACAGCGTAGCAGCAGAGCGTGGATAACTGAAGACCCAGAAAAACCAATTGCAGACCCACGAGGCGAACGAATGTTTTCTCTAGTTTGTTAGGGTAGAGACTTAAAATTACCTTCAGTATTTTCACATTTGTTGTTTGTTTTCTGAATACAGTGAGGTGTATGTTACTTAAGATCTATTTTAAGCTGTGTAGCATTCTTACTCCATAGGACATCTCACTAATTCTCATAAATACTTTCTTTATATTCACAGACAACAATCTTAAATAATTCTTGATTCATTTTCACCATCATTCTGGGATTCTATGTTGTAGAAAACAAAACAGTATCGGGTAAATGCAAGTATATGTATCTGTGTATGTAGGTAGTAACAAACCTGGAAAGAGATCGAATGTCCATCTATAAGAAAAGGTGAAATAAATTAAGGAACATTCATTGTGCAACTATATTATGGGCCCATTACACGATATAAAATGAAATAACAGCAGTCTATAAGAGTTAACTAGAAAGTAGTCTCAGGTGAAAAAAGCAACATGCAGGAGAGTGAAGTATACATGTTTGTGTCGAGTGCCCAAGACACCCCAAACCCTTCGTATGTGTACGTGCATGCATGCACGCACTTACAGCATGTCCCTATTGTTGTAAGGTTAAGCATGAAAAGAATAGAGAAGGGTCCATACTCTATGGTTAACAAGTTCTTGGGAGAGGCAGTGTGCCANGAAGTATACATGTTTGTGTCGAGTGCCCAAGACACCCCAAACCCTTCGTATGTGTACGTGCACGCACTTACAGCATGTCCCTATTGTTGTAAGGTTAAGCATGAAAAGAATAAAGAAGGGTCCATACTCTATGGTTAACAAGTTCTTGGGAGAGGCAGTGTGCCAAATGCTGCTGTTTCAAAGATAAAAGAAAAAAGAACAAAAAAGCAAAGCCAAAAAAGAGAAGAAAGTAGAAAAAAGTGGTTCTTTAAAAAAAGCATGGCTATTACAATGTTGTTTATATAGTTACGCATCATTGTATGTGTCTATGTGTATGAAGGTCTTAAGTATAATTTCAAAATTCAAAAAATGATTTTGTTTCAGAATTTAAAATATACTTAAAAATATTAAGTGGCACACAGGTTTTTTTGTTTGTTTGTTTGTTCTTGAAGTTTGGACCTCATTTCAAAAAGAACATTTATTCAGTTACTTTTATTTGCTTATGGTGTTGATGGTAAAATTCAAATTTTTAAATGTAATTTTGAGATCACTTCTGAAACTAAATTTTCTGGATAATATGATACTCACAGAAAACAGTAATATATTCAGACAAATGTTTATATGTAAACTTTCCTAACATTTTCTAAAACTAACTTTGACAGTTTCTGAAGTATAAATTAAAATTAAAATATAACAGTTTTAACATCCAAATATTAAATACATGTAAGGATATTATCAGCATTACTATTTAGCGCCTGGCTGCATTTGATAACTTTTAAAATTTGTTTTGCAAAATTGGTAATAAAGACATATATACGCACATCTACATATACATATAGCTATTTGTTTTCTGGTTAAAGTCTTGGTTAGGTAAAGCAGAGATTTCCTATTTCCTATTTACCATTTCATGTATAATGCAGGAAAATGTCTTTTTAATGTTGAATTATTAAAGAATAGGAATGAGGTTATACTTTTTTCTGGAAGTCCTTTGATATTTTCTTTAATAGAATGAATAGATGAAGTATTTGTAATTGGCACATTATTTTTTATAAAGGTTTTTAAAAGTTGAAAAATTTAACTCCTGAAAAATATGAATATCTCCAGTGACATCTTGAATGATTAGCAAACTTTTTTTCTCACTTTGTGAAAGATATATTTTGGCCAAGCCCTAGAGAGTCGCAATTTTAAATGTCCAAGTAAATTAGTTCAAGTGTATTTGCAAACTGAAGTTACTGTCAGAGTAAAAATTGTAGCTTTCTCCACACTCAGTATATTCTAGGGGGAAAAAATCGGGGCTAACAACAAAATGTAAACTTCAAATATAAGCAAGTACACTGGCCAGAACCCTGAGAAGCAAATAAGTAAACTAACTGTTGGGCGCCTGGGCGGCTCAGTCAGTTAATCCTCTGCCTTTGGCTCTGGTTATGATCCTCGGGCCTGGGTTCAAGGCCCACATCGGGCTTCCTGCTCCCCGGGAGCCTGCTTCTCCCTCTCCCCTGCCTGCCACTCCCCGTGCTGGTGTTCTCTCTCTGTGTCAAATAAATAAATAAGTAAAATCTTAAAAAAAAACCAAAAAACTGAATTGTCAAGGGCACATTACGCTTCAAACAACCTTGAACCATTTTGTATATAGACCCATTCCCTGTTTCTTGAAGAACTTAATATTAGCTAATACTTGTTGAGTGCTTTGTATGCCAGTCACTTAAAATAATTGTGTGAAATAGGAGCTATTACTATAATTTTGGGGATGATGAAAATAAAACAATAAAATATTAAGTACATCATTAAGAAATTCAATGAGTGTAAAGTTTCAGTTATGCTAGATGAAAAAGTTCTAGGGATCTGTTGTACAACATAGTGGCTATAATTAACAGTACAATATTATGCACCTCAAAATTTGTTCAGAGGGTAGATTTCATGTTGTGTTTCTGCCACAAGAGTGAAAGCAAACAAAAACAAAGGGACATAAGGAGACTCCGGGAGGTGTTGGTTCTATCTGTAACCTTAATTAGAGTATTGGTATTACGGGTATTTGCATATGTTCAAACTCATCAAATTGTACAAAATAAGTATGTGAAGTTCTTTGTATATTAATCACACTTTCATAAAGTTGTTAAAAAAAGAAGAGAAACTTGTTTAGGTCACTTAGGCAGCATATGTAGAGCTGAATTCAAAACCAGACAGATTATGCTCTTAACTATGACACCAGGGTTTCTCAAACTCAGTATTACTGACATTTTTATTCGAATAATTTGTTGTTGTTGTTGTTGTGGGGGGGTTGTTATGTGTTGTACAATGCTCTGTAGCATTCTTGTCCTACACTCACTAGGTGCCACCCCATAAAAATCACTGCAAATCAGCAATGTCTCTAGATACTGTCAAGTGTCCCATGGGGACAAATTTTTCCAGCTGAGAAGCACTGGGTTATCCTAATCAGAACATTAGGAGTCATGACTTAATGGAGGAGGGAAAAATGAAAATCGGGGTTCTATTTAGAATGGAGGAAGAAGATATAGATATTGAGTAAGTAAGAGTATCCACTAGCCATATAGTAATTACTTTTTGGCCTCTAGAATGTCCTCTAGAATGAACATTTTTTGGAGGTTTTGTTTTGGTTCCTGTTTTTCTTATTTCTAGTACTGGGAATATGTTATGTACTTAACATATTGTTATTGAATGGATACATAAATCATCTGTTACAGAAGGGGTTTCTTTAGTGCTCTTTTCATTCTACCCATCATTCTATAATTCTGTCATTCTATTCTATAATACTGCATTGTCAAATGCAGAGTAGTTACTACTTAAATAGTAGAGTGCAAACCAATATGTCACTTAGTGCAATATATAACCAAGTAATTATCTTGGGGAAAAAGTTGCTTAGGCTGAGATCCATTGCACTGAATAGTGCTTCTCACTTGATAATACATACATTTTCATTGATTGGATTATTTAAAACCTGTATTAGACCAATTATTTTGGTTCTCTAACAAGAGGGAAGGATCAAGATGAGAAATATGGAACTGCTATCTTTCCTTTTTTTTCCCCCACAACACTATGGTATCCTCGTATCTCATCATACCCATTCTCAAATTCTAGGTTCCAGATAATCTAAGACACTTGTTCTCTGAATGCAAGTCCTTGTTATAAGTTACCTCTTTTGTCAGGAAGGTTCTGCTTCCCGCCTTTATCTAGCTACCTTCTGTTGCTCCTTAGGACTCTTCTCTCAGAATTGATATCCTAATAACTCAAGGATTCTCCACAGTTTCTCATACATTCCTAAATATCTTACCTATACCTCCAACATGGCATTTATCACAAAATGCCGTTGTGTCATTTGTTTTTTTCTTTTCCTGTTAAACTGTAAGTTTATTAAGAGAAAAGTATATCATTATGTATACTCCCTCTGCCCAGGACATAGTAGATCTCGACTTGTTGAATGGATAAAAATTAAAATAAAATAATTGACAATCAATGAAGGCCAATTATTGAATGATTTACTCCCTCAAGAAAATATTTTAAAAGTTGTAAAATATAAGTTTAGGTTAGCATCTATCCTGTGACTTTTTGTTGCATTTCTAGATGACTATATGACAACTAAGAACTCTGAAAAAAAAATAACAATTAGAAATGCTGCATAGCATAAGAGAAGCTTTGAGTGTCAAACCCCAACTTTGGCACTTGTAGCTGCTATGTGACCTTGATCTGCGTCCTCTAAAATCTTTGAATATTATTTTCTTCTTATAACAACACCTATAGGATGGAATTAACAATTATATGAGATAATGTACACAAATAGCTAATGCAGTCCCTAGTCTATCAGCAGGAAGATGCCATTATTTCTTATACAAATCAAGATCTATTTGAAAGTGAAAGAGACTGGGACAAAAAGAATCCTGCACTGTTTAGCACGGGCCCAAGGTGCAGGACACCAATAAAAGGTAGACAAGATCCTTTGTGGCCTATTCCTAGAGAAGTATTGATGTGGTTATAGCATGTAACAATACCATTAAGAAGAAGCATATTTTATGGCTCCTTATCCCATACCCTGCCCATGTCATAACTTTTAACTTTTGTAGCATTAAATTTACATGAAATAAAAAAGAATTCTCAGGTTTCCCTTCTATCATTTTGAAGGCTGTTATATTTGCTGATAATGTAATCTGACCTTCTTGAACATTTAAACAACATGTAGGTTGGCTCCACAGGTATGTAGGACACAGTATATCTCTGGAGATTCGACTAAGAGAAACAGTTTCCATTTTATGTCTGTTTAAACATGTGTTAAATCGAGAAGGATGCCATATGACATGCTTACAAAAACTCAGATTTTCATGGGCAGATGGCCTTGTGATTGAAACATGATATATATTAAAAATGAAGATAATTACTTGGTTATATATGCACTAAGTGACATATTGGTTTGCACTCTACTATTTAAGTAGTAACTACTCTTCAGAGAATTTATACTTATTGTTAAAAATGACAGCAACCAGAAGCTGAGAGGTCAGCCTGGATTATCCCAACCTTATATTTAAAATAAAAATAACTTTTCCATAGGAGGAGAATGTGATCAAATTTAATTATTCTTGAAAAGTACACTATTATTCTTCTTTTAATGATATGTAACTATCACAACACACTTTTATCTATGTGTATCTATGTTTATCTATTTTTTCTGTGGATCCACCTGTGTATGTGTATAGGCAGTACTGACTGAGGAGAGATAGACTCTAACTCCCATGGACCCAGAGTGGATAATAAACTTTATTATCTGCATTTTATGTATATTCACCTTCACAAGCCAAGGCTATAGACACAGAGTTAGTGGATATGATGCACAATCATGGTGTTTATATTCAGAATGTTTCTCTTCAATCCAAGTTTATATATATATAATGAATATATAATGAATATAATATATATAATGATATATTATAAATATATACATTATATATTATACATTATATATTGCATACATTATATATATTATATAATTCATATATATGAATGTATATATGAAAGTATTTGTTATATATATAAATATATGAATATATTTGTTATATTCTGCTAAGTTATTTTAGTGACTTAGATTTTCAAAGAAAATTTATAAATGGCTTTAAGCACATTTGAAAAAAGAAACTCTTCTGAAGGATATCAAACAGCTCTTGATTGGTTCTTCTTAAAAATGTAAGACTGCTTTCACTACTCTATTACCTAGAGATTATGGATAATATTTGAGGCAGATCATTGATATTTAAGAATGTTTAAAGGCATTAGATGATACCATTGTAGATGTGCTCTGATCCTGTGCATTTAAGGGTGATGACACCAATCACAATCACAGCTCAAGAAATGTTCTGTTCACATGGCTACTGACCATCAAAATCTCCATTTCTTGGCCTGGCCAAGGTGTGAAAAGAAAGCGGGACTTGTCTCTCCCTTCGTACAATGTGGCGGACAAGGTTTCAGAGGAATGTTCCAAATATCAATGTTTTCCTCTAAGAGGATGAGTTGAAGAGGGAGGAAGAGGAATAAAAAGGAAAAATTATATATAATCTGGAAGTATTTAACCCATACAAAGCTAAATATTTGACAAACAATTTAATTTTTAGTGCAGAAAGGCAACTGCTGATATTTCAGTTTCACTGTGAGTCTCTAACACTGCAACCCAATCCAGATCCCACTTCTAACTTTACATTATGAATCCCAAATCTCTTTTACTCACCACAAGTGAAACTACCAGGTAGATTGGCTGGAATGAATGAATAACTAAATCTCTTGCATATCATAACTAAAATTAGCATATACTCTATTATTTGACTAGAAGGTAGATCAAAGGTGATATATGACACTAAAATATGTTATGGTTTTAGTTTTGTAAACCTCTTTTCTTATGAAGGAAAAGCTTAGTTTCTACATATAGTAAAATCTCAATAGTTGGTAAATGATACCATGTTGTTAAAATCACTTGTGACAGGATAACAATAAGTAAAGGATGGCATTATATGAATAGCAATAAAAGTAATGAAACTAAATAACTTAGGGAAATGTCACATTAATGATCAAATGAACAAGACAAATTTAATTTATTATTTGAATTTTTACTAAATGATTTTGAAGCTTTACGGTTTTCCTGTCACTTACAAATAACAAATTTAATTCATATAGTAGTTTCCCCCTTATCCATTGGGGATATATTCCTAGACCCCCAGTGGATGCCTGAAATTGTAGATAATACCAAATATAAATTTATATTATCATATATATAGTGTATATATATATATGATAATGTTTAATTAATATTAAGCATGTCTTTTTTCAAGTAAAGGACAATAAAGCAGTCTCTTCTAAAGTGCATTATAAAATAAAAGCACTTAAGATATCTGTTATTTTGGTTGCAGTTTATTGGCATTTTCCCTGGGTAAATTTTTCTGGGCTGAGGAGTGAAAAACAAACAGAAGAGAACAGAATTGGAGAAAATAATCCTAAAACTATTTTAGTACACAATGTATTTCAGGTACCAATATAAGTTCTTTCCTTTGTTCCTTGTAACTAGTCTATAATATAGATACTATTATTATTTTTCTCATTTACCAGTGAGAAAACCAAGGTCCAGACAGGTTAAATGATTGCGCAAGGTCACATAGCGAAGAAGTGATTGAGATTAGAAGTGTGGATGGTCAAAGTTGACACAGAACTCTAAAAATATAATTCTGACTCTGGTTCCAGAGTCTGTTTTTTAACCATACTGCTATTTTGATTAAACTTAGAGTATCTTAGGGCGCCTGGGTGGCTCAGTGGGTTAAAGCCTCTGCTTTCGGCTCAGGTCACGATCTCAGGGTCCTGGGATCGAGGCCCGCGTCGGGCTCTCTGCTCAGCGGGGAGCCTGATTCCCCCCTCNGCTTCCCCCTCTCTCTCTGCCTGCCTCTCTGCCTCCTTGTGATCTCTCTCCCTCTGTGAAATAAATAAATAAAATCTTTAAAAAACAAAACAAAAAAAACCTAGAGTATCTTATAATTATTTGTACTATCCTTCTAAGTTAATACCACTCTTCTGCATCCATATTTTGTTCTAATGGAAACTATCAATGAGGACTTCTTTTCTACCATGCTCGTATGGACAGAGCTAAGTCAAGCTCTCCATAGGTAACTGTCTTTAAAACTGAAATCCTTGAAAGATATGGAATTTTTATATTCTTTATTGAAAAAAGTATAATCTGTGACTTCTGTGCAAGGCTCTCTGAAGTAAACAACGTCACTGACATTGTGCACTCAGTCAATAGTTTGAGTTAAATAAGATTATCTCATGCTATTTAAAAATGTTCTGTAAAGCTGAACTGCTTAAAAGATTTTAAAAATATTTTGATGTTTATATTCAATTAATATTAATACTTAAATATTTATTTAAAAATATTTTTAAAGTAGATGAAGAGAGTCTATTAGCCTAAATGTCCTACATCACTTTCTTTCTTGATAATGAGATAAATTGAACACAAACAAGTAAGCATAAAAAAATTTCATCCTGATATTTAAGAGACTATAATCACACTTAGTTAAAACCATTTTAAAGTAAACTGATAATTGGCTTTTTTCTTTATTTTTTTAAAATTGAAGTATAGTTATACAATGTTATAGTAGTTTTAGGTGTACAAGATAGTGAGTCAACAAATATGTAATTTATGCTATGCTCACAGGTATAGCTACCATTTGTGACCATACAACACTATTAAAGTACCATTGACTATATTCCCTATGGTGTACTTTTCTCCTCATGATTCATTCATTTCATAATTAGAAGCTTATATCTTCTATTCTCGTTAGTCCATTTTCCCCACCCTCCCATCCCCCTCCCCTCTGGCAACCATTAGTTTGTTCTCTATAGTTGCAGGTTAGTTTCTGCTATTTTTTGTTATTGTTTTGTTTTTTAGATTCCACCTATAAGTAAAATCATATGGCACCTGTCTTTCTCTGTTTGACTTATTTCACTTGGCTTAATAACATATAGGTCCATCAATGTTGTTGCAAATGGCAAGATCTTATTTTTTATGGCCGAGTAATATTCCATGGCATGTATGTATATACACACATATATAAATATTATATCTTCTTTTTCATCTGTTGATGAACACTTAGGTTGCTTCCATATATTAGCTATTGTAATTGATGCCACAATAAGCACAGGGGAGCATATAACTTTTCAAATTAGTTTTTATTTTGAATAAGATAGTTGGCGTTTGAATGAGGGAAAAATCTGGCAAATACATAATTTTTAGAGCAACCCAATTCCTCACCAAAATCTAAATATATAACAAAGATTATCTTGATATGCGTGGGCTTTCCTTATAGTAATCAATCTCCTCAACTCTTCTAATAGAGCGAAGTAGAGATAGAGAAATAGAGAGAAAAAGGAATGTGTATCACTTTTTTGGTAAGAGTTTATCAAAACAGGATTTAATGGAGGATCTTTGCTCTGTTTCAGTTTTTCCTATAAGTGTAGCATGTATAATTTGTTGTGCCATATAGTTCGTTAAAGACAAAAAATATGCTTTAATAGTGGGAAATAGTCTTTTTTGTACAAATAAAAATGTCTTCACGATGTTCTGTAATCAGCTCAGCTCTCTATAAATTAAAATATTCTGATTTGTCTCACACCATCAGTCCTTATATATTGTTAAAATTAGCCAAAATAATTTCAGTCTATTAAATTGTTTTAAAAACTATTAGTGAATCCTTCCATGGCAATAAGTACTTAATATTCTAACACCCTATTGAATATCTAAATTATATTTGCAAGAAAAACACTTGCCTTGTCTGCAAAACATTCTTGAAATCTTATAAGCCTATGAGTTAACTAACTTCAAATTTTAGTTCAAAGACTTTAAAGGTCTCAGAGCCAAAATAGGTATTTTGTCTGTGCTACACTTATTCAGCCAGCACTAAATCAGTTTCTATCTTGACATGGTATCCAAAGTTTATTTTAGAAATATAATAAATGTCTCTTAAAATATCCCTTATTCCTTTATATAATCATATATCATGAAAAGCAAATCATGTATGCCAGAACAAAATAGATTAATAAAAAAAATTGGTTATGGCACGGTGAGCTAAAATAGCATCTTAAGGCAAATATTAGTGTTGTTCATCATTATTAAAGAAAGATCATCTTCATAAATTATTTCTTATAAATGTCTGATGCTTTCTCATTTTAAAGGGAAGTCTGAGAAAAAGATGTTTCTTTCTTATTTCACAAGCAAAATTAATTTATATACTATCACTTTCTCTAAATTTAGCACTGCTATGTTGTAATCTTTTGAAAATTTCCTTCCCTGTTTCTCAGAATTCATGCATCTTAATTTGTTTCTTTTCTGTGCTCATGAATAATATAAATGATATTCCCCTTTATCTTCAATATTTAGAAAATTCTAAATACAAGTCCATATGTAAGATGTAAACTTTTGAAAAATTACACACAAATGATTTTCTGAAGTCATGTTTTTTAATGTTGCCAAAAGAAGGGATTTAAGAACAAAAACAAGCAAAGCAGACATTTAAACATCTGTTTTTGAAATATATTATAAATATATTATTCTCATCATCCATGTAGATATAATTCATGTGAGATCACTTACTCCTGTGAACAAAAATGCCTTCATTTAGCCACCACCTCATATGCAGTATTAGAGGTATGAGGCTCTTCAGTTTACAATCTTCTTCGTTCCCTATGTATCTACAGTGCCATTTAAGAGTCCCAAGGAGAGAATTCTATAAGTCAGTGTTCACTGCAATGACAGAAAAGGTAGTGATTTAAAAGGTGATATGTATTTTCATAGTTAATATTCTCAGGCATGCCCCAGCTAATGCAAAATGCTGCTGAATTTCGAATCATGTGAAATTAATTTCTGGAGGAAAGCTAGGGAGTGACATCAGGTTTCATGAGAAAATCGACTAAAAAATGAAAGACCATACACAAAAACTTTTCCTCAGTTTAGCACTGCAATGGCCTTTGATGATCACTTACAGCTCTGCTCATGCAAGGAAAGTAAAACACCCAGAAAAGAAGTTATTAATATGGTGAGTGAGATAAATCACTCAAAGATAAGCAGTGTATAAGGTTATTGCACCTTCCTGTTCTAAGCTTGGGTTTTCATCATGGATAATAATAATGGTAATTTAATTATTAGTTTATTGATAATTATCAGATATGAAAAAATTCCACTAAAAATAATTTGTCTTATTATATGGACATTCTTTAAGTTCCTCAAAATGACCATTCATATTAGGTAAGGGATAATAATGCTCATACATTTCCTCAAAGGAACATAGAACTGGATACTTCAGAGATTAGAGTTATAATGTTTTATCATTTCACAAATTTAATATGATATAGTTTCTGGACTTTATACATAACCATTTGTTGTTGGAAGACATTACTCAAAGAATATTGGTTTTCTCATGATGTTTCCACTTGTCAGTATTTAACTTTTGCTACTATATGTAAAGGAAAAAAAAATAATCCCCTTATAAGTAAAAGAGATCTTATAAATGAAAGGGATTTTGAGTCTTGGGGAGATCTTTTAATCAGAAAAAGATCAATTTTCAAAATAAGTATTTATATTTAATATGAGTTTTAGATATAGCCCCTTCTCAAATAATTTTCCTATGTTGAACTTTAAATATGCTAAAGCTTTATAACTAAATAACGATAGGATTTTAGTTGGCATCATATAGTATATAACCTTTTTAGATTGGCTTCTTTCGCTTAGTGATACGCACTTAAGTTTTCACACTTAAGCCACACAGTGGCTTGAAAACTCATTTCTTTTTAATGCTAAATAATACTCCATTGTATGTACGGACAGTTTATTTATCCATTCACTTACTAAGGGAAATCTTGGTTGCTGTCATCCTTTAGCAATTATGAATAAAACGGCTGTAGACATTCATGTGCAGGTTTTTGTGTGGACATAAATTTTCAACTTCTCTGGGTAAATACCAAGGACCACAACTGCTGAATCACACAGTAAGAGTAGGTTTCATTCTGGAGGAAACCGCCAAACTGTTACAAAGTGCCATACCACTTTGCATTCCCACCAGCAATGGACGAGAGTTCCCGTTTTTCCACATCCTCACCAACATTTGGTGTTGTCAGTGTTCTGGATTTGGACCATCTTAGTAAGTGTGTAGTAGTTGTTTTCTTGTTTTAATGTGTATTTCCCTGATGATGTATGGTGTGGGATATCTTTTCATTCGCTTATCTTCCATCTGTATATCTTCTTTGTTGAGGTGTCTTTTAAAGTCCTTAGCCCATTTTTTAATTGGGTTGTTTCTTTTCTTATTGTCGAGTCTTAAGAGTTTTTAGTATCTATTGGAAAAGGATCCTTTATCAGCTGTATCTTTAGCAAGTGCTACCTTTCAGTCTGTGACTTTGTCTTCCCATTCTCTTGTCTTTCGCAGAGCAGGAGTTTTTAATTTTAGTGAAGTCTAGCTTGTTAGTGATTTCTTTCATGAACTGTGCTTTTGGCGTTGTGTCTAAAAAGTCATCATCATACCCAAAATCATTTGCGTTTTCTCCGGTGCTGTCTTCTAGGAGTTTCCCAGCTTTACATTTTACATTGAGGTCTATGATCCATTTTGAGCAACATTTATTTTTTCATACACATGAAAAGCAAGCTTCACATAGTGGCAACTCTTTAAAGTAATTACAAGAACCAAAAAATTATGAACATTTACTTCTAAATAACAATGATATTAATAATCACTAATATTGTATAAATATGTATAGTATGCATTTCCAAAAAGAAGATTCTAACAAGATTTACCTATATTACAGAGATAGAAATACTGGTAAAATAGTGTAACTTAACAGGAAAATAAGTCTTCGCTATTAAAATCTAAAAATCAGGAAAATATTTTCAATCTTACACATTCAATGGCACATGTAAAGTTGTAATTTGACACTTCATGCTGTACCAATTAACTTTAACTACATTTTAGATATAAAATTGAATAAATAGGGCGCCTGGGTGGCTCAGTGGGTTAAAGCCGCTGCCTTCGGCTCAGGTCATGATCCCAGGGTCCTGGGATCGAGGCCCACATCGGGCTCTCTGCTCAGCAGGGAGCCTGCTTCCTCCTCTCTCCTCTCTCTCTGCCTGCCTCTCTGCCTACTTGTAATCTCTCTCTGTGTGTCAAATGAATAAATAAAATCTTTAAAAAAAATTGAATAAATACCAAACAAAAAATTAGGAGTAAATTTTGGCACTTGTTTACTCAAAAGGTTGTGTTCAACAACAATTATTTGAGGATAAAATCAATTCAGCAAAGTGCATTCCACAATATATATAATCATCTAGAAACTCTAGTTGTAAGTCCATTCACTCATTGTGAAGCTATTATTTCTCTTCTTGAAATTCTGCATCCGAGAACATTTGTAATGTCTATAAACGATCAGAGTAATAAATAAAGACAGTGCAACCCTAACAATTTAGATCTAAAAACCCATTTCCTATAGAAAAGTACAATAATCTCTATCAAATGATTAGTTTGCAAACTACCTCACACTATTGGAGAAGGAAATCTTCAGAATTGTTGGCTATAACTATTTTGAAAACTCTATAACTTCTTTGAAAATTTTCCCAGCAGGAAACAGATTTATCCTTACCATCTTTGAAAAAAGAAAAGGCTAAAAGGTAAACATACTATTTCTTATGTACATGAAATTATTAAATGTCAAAGTGAAAGCAATTCAAATCTCAAAAATAATTCCACTTCCTCTTTCCCCATCATCATATACTTTATTTACACGCAGAATTATGTAACACTTATTCTTATGAGGGAAACATTTTTATAAAGCAACAGTAGCTACAATATTTAGGGGAGGAGGCACACGGACTGGTCAAAGTAACTTCTGGGAAGGAGATGGTGTGTCTGGAGCCTCATTTCTAATTAAAAGAAATGATGAAGGGCGCCTGGGTGGCTCAGTGGGTTAAAGCCGCTGCCTTCGGCTCAGGTCATGATCCCAGGGTCCTGGGATCGAGGCCCACATCGGGCTCTCTGCTCAGCAGGGAGCCTGCTTCCTCCTCTCTCTCTCTCTCTCTCTGCCTGCCTCTCTGCCTACTTGTAATTTCTCTCTCTGTGTCAAATGAATAAATAAAATCTTTAAAAAAAAAAAGAAACGATGAAGCTCTTTAATAATCCCACAGCAATATCTTTTANCTACTTGTAATCTCTCTCTCTGTGTCAAATGAATAAATAAAATCTTTAAAAAAAAAAGAAACGATGAAGCTCTTTAATAATCCCACAGCAATATCTTTTATAATTAATTATCAATTTCTGCAGCTTTGTCTCAATAGCTCACATTTCACATAATTTTTGTGGAATGTTATAGGCATAACTAATAAGCTGTTCTAAGTATTGGCATTATTTTTTAATTTATAAGAAAGTGTTATAAATATATTTAAGTATTAAATATATACAAAATATGCACATTAAAAATTTTGTGATGATGAAGATTCCGTTTTTCTATATGTTCTATTTTTATGAACTTTGTGTGAAAAACTGGTCGATTTTTTAAAGATTTTTTTTTTTTTGTTTATTTGAGTTAGCATGAGTTGGGTGGGGAGGGCAGAAGAAGAAAGAGAGACAGAGAGAGAATCTCAAGCAGACTCCCCACTGGCAAGAAGTCTGACATGGGGGTCCATTCCAGGACCCTGAGATCATAACCTGAGCCGAAGTCTGGCGCTTAACATACTGAGCCACCCAGACACCCCCAAAATTGCTCAATTCTTGACCGTGGACCCTCAGGAAAATAATAACAAACTAAGAAACATTCAGAAAAAGTATTCAGAATAAGACATTTTGCGATTATTTCATATAAAAAATTATGGGCTAAAAACCACCAATACTTTCCAAGATACAGGAAAAGGACTAATGCATAGAAGTTAAAAGTAGACTTTTTTTTCAGGCAACATATAGATAAACTTTTTTTTTCTAGGAAATCTGATTTTTTAAAATTTAAATTCAGTTAATTAACATAGAGTGTATTATTAGTTTTAGAGGTAAAGTTCAGTGATTCATTATTTGTATATAGCACCTAGAGCTCATCACTTCACATACCCTCTTTAATGCCCATTACCCAGTTACCCCATCCCTCACCCCTCTCCCCTCCAGCAACCCTCAGTTTGTTTCTGATGGTTAAGAGTCTCTTATGGTTTATCTTCCTCTCTGATTACATCTTGTTTTATTTTTCCCTCCCTTCTTCTATGCCCCTCTGTTTTGTTTCTTGAATTCCACATGAGTGAAATCATATAGTAATTGTCTCTCTGATTGACTTACTTTGCTTAACATAATACCCTCTAGTTCCTTCCACATTGTTGCAAATGGCAAAATTTCATTTTTTGATGGCCGAGTAATATTCCATTGTGTGTCTATATGTATATACACACACCTCCCCCACATTTTTATCCATTCAATAGATAAACTTTTTAAAAGTTATGTCTTCCAACTAATATCTTCAAAAAGTTTAACACTACCCACTACCAAAAGTATTTGTGCATGAGCTAGATAACCATTTATTAGAAATGGTGTAAGATTGATTTATTAATTAAAGGTTGCATTAAATGACCTCTAGGATTCTTCAAAATACTGAGATTAGATCAATTAGATGACATATATTCTAAAGATTTTTTTGGAGTTCCATTAATGTATCTAAAACTGAAACACAAGATTCAGACAAATATTAATGGGGTATTAAGTCATGTCCTATGGTGTCTTTAATTCACATGTTTTTTAGGTTTACATTTAATTAAAAATTAAAGGCCATTTTTGGCTATTAAACCTGTTCTCTGATCAGAAAAACTTAGAAAAAAGTAAGATTTTTCACTTCTCTTGTTAAATGTTCAGCATCAGTTAAACTTTTCATACCACTAGCCACCTGCTCCCAAAGTTCTAATTCTAGAGACCCATTTCATTTGCATACTTTTTCACTTTGAGAACAGTTTATGGTAATACTTTCACATTTAGATAAGCTCAAAGGCCATTACAATTTTAAATAGATTTATTATCTATACATAGAAACACAGTTTTTTCACATCTGCTTATTAGGGTGATGTCCGAAAAAAGCAATTCTTTATTGTGAATGGAGGAATTTGCAATTTTTATAATTTTTTTACAATTTTGACTTGTATTCACACCAATGAGGTTATGTTGTGCCTAATGTAATATGATCACTTGAATAGTTGCCAATGTTTTATATGCAAGAGAAGATTATGAAAATCACTGTAATAATATTTTTAAGAGATTAGAGAAAGACAAGAACCCTGAATCTATAAGGTTCCAAGAAGATTGAATTGAAAATATAATTCAATTTAAAATACATGTATTACTCTTCTGGCCGTTTAGCTGTTGATGGATTACAAAATAGCCAGAGTAAAAAAGAATTAAAAATTAATATAATTCAAAAAGAAAAGTATTAGTTCCACAAAGATAGGCAGAATTCAAAATCTGAATTTGAGTACAGAAATATCTTTTGTGGAGGTAATGTTGAAGGATGCCAGGTGTAGCAAAACTTTGGTCCTATAAACCTTAAAAGGCATCACTGAGATGGTTCTAGTTGAGTGAGCTCTCATTTGACATTCAAGAGGCAATCTACCAAGTAA
Organism: Ailurus styani; assembly: GCA_002007465.1. Lineage (NCBI taxonomy): Eukaryota > Metazoa > Chordata > Mammalia > Carnivora > Ailuridae > Ailurus > Ailurus styani. Next base: position 2,635,239 of record LNAC01000010.1, on the reverse strand, counting down.
TGACTATATGAATTTTGCTGCGACAATAACTTCACATGCTTGTGCTCTTTTTTTTAACATAAAAATTTTGATCACTGTTACTGACAAGTAGAACAAAAGCTTGAGATCTTCCAAGTTATTAATTTTTTAGTATAACCATGTTGTTAATTTCTTAGTACAATTTTTAAAAATCTTGATTTTATGGCAAACCAGATTTAAAAAGAGAAAACTCTAAGAAAAAATGATATACTATAAGAATAATTTAAAATAACTCCTTTAGTATGTTCTATATATGATCTAAAATGTATTTATATATTAACATTGAATTAAGAAAATCTTTTTTTATCAGGTTTGCAGTTGATTTGTAAACAATTTAGAAATGAAAGAAAAACTGCAGCCAGCAGGATTAAGTTTTTCAAAAGTCACGGAAGTCATTTAAATGTATTAAAAGTTTGAATATTAAATTAGGAATATAGAAAATAGTTCTTCCTTTCAGGAAATGCATTATTTAGCTGAAAAGACAAACTGTATGGATCCAAATTAAATATTACTCAGTTGGAGGCAATCTAGACATCTGAATTCAGAAAAAAGTAGATATTCCGTGATAGCATTTAGCTTAGAAAAGGGGTATAATTGCTGCAAAATAAAGTATTTTATATTTGAATAAATGTTTTTGGCTATCACTCTATCTTTACTATTTTTAGAACTATCTTGACTCTTCTGGTTAACTTGTAATAAGGAAGAGAACACATTTTTTTAAATAAGTTAAGGACTCATGGTATTACTGCATACCTAATTGTTTTTGTTTTCAGAGCATTACAAATAGCACTCACTTAGTCAACAACTATTCTTATAAGTGCCAAATGTTTTTCACGTTCAGTGTTTTGGAATTTGGGTCATTCAAATATTTTACATATATATTACCAACAGTTTGACCAATAGAGGGAGCCATTCTCTACACTCTAAAATTGACCCAGTCCTGGATGGTCTTGAAAGTAACTGTTGCAGAATCCTGAAGTCAATTTATCAGTCCCTTTTAAAATTAATATAAATAAATAATAAATAAATGAGAACCACCTAAATCAGTTGAACTTTTTTATGTTTTAAAACAAATTAAAAATCAAGTTTTTTTGTAATTCCTTTTGATGCAGTGAAGAAATGCATTCTATTTTTAATCTTGCCTCGAGTTTATGAAATGTCAATGATACTAAAAAAAAATGTGTACACAGCTATTATACCAGTATTTTCTCCTTTTCATATTATTGTTTTTCATCTCTTTAGCTTCATCGTTTAGAAGAAAAAGAAGTTCAGGCTAAATAACAATTAGGGGGCAGATTAATGTCCAGAGGCCCCATGTACATCATGTGGTCAAATGAATAGCTATATTCTATCTATCTCCTAAAGACCTATGGATTTTCTTATTGATAACTCTGAGAGTATATTGGAAATTCTCTTTTGATAGAGTGTAACGTGTTTAATAAATTGTTTCTTTAAAAAATGGAAATAAAACTAGGAAATAATTTGTTTATCTAGGAAAGAATTTGTTTATTAATAACATTAATGTGGTATTTAAAGTCCACATAGAATGGCACCTGGTTGACTCAGTCGGTTAAGCGTTTGCCTTTGGCTCAGGGCATGATCCTGGGGTCTTGGGATCTCGCCCCTTGGGAATCAGGCTCCCTGCTCAGCGGGGGGTCTGCTCCTCCCTCTCCCTCTGTCCTTCCCTCTGCTCCTGCAGGCAAGCATCCTCTCTCTCACACACACAAATAAATAAATAAAATAAATAAAAATAAGTTCATATATTTATTTAAAAGATATTCAAAAATAATCACACATGGAGACACCTATCCTGAGTCACATCATTTTGCATAGCACAACTTGACACAAACTTAAAATAAGTTCATAACTAAGAGTCTCCACACTCATGCTCCAAAAGTTCAATTTACATCTCCTAATGCCGTATGAACTAACACCTGAATTAATCAGAGAACAATATCTTGTGACTCTTTCCATTTAAAAGGTGTTTTGTTAGAGTTATTTGTTCCATTTCTTTGAAGTAAANAGCGTTTGCCTTTGGCTCAGGGCATGATCCTGGGGTCTTGGGATCTCGCCCCTTGGGAATCAGGCTCCCTGCTCAGCGGGGGGTCTGCTCCTCCCTCTCCCTCTGTCCTTCCCTCTGCTCCTGCAGGCAAGCATCCTCTCTCTCACACACACAAATAAATAAATAAAATAAATAAAAATAAGTTCATATATTTATTTAAAAGATATTCAAAAATAATCACACATGGAGACACCTATCCTGAGTCACATCATTTTGCATAGCACAACTTGACACAAACTTAAAATAAGTTCATAACTAAGAGTCTCCACACTCATGCTCCAAAAGTTCAATTTACATCTCCTAATGCCGTATGAACTAACACCTGAATTAATCAGAGAACAATATCTTGTGACTCTTTCCATTTAAAAGGTGTTTTGTTAGAGATGGCAAAGGATTCCTCACTTTTTCACATCCTTGCTATTATCCTTACTATTTAACACAGTTTGGACTTTCCTGTAGTTGTGATAGCTACACGAACAGGGCCCTTGTTTGGATCAAACTTCACAGTCTAGATTAATCATTCAGCAAATACACAGTAATACCTACTTGTGCCAGGCACTGTGCTAGTAGAGATAATCACTATGATACAGCACCTGCCAAGACAGACCTCCACAACTTCATCTTTAATGTGGTTTATGCAGCAAGAAACCAGCAGTTAAGTGTTTCCTGGGGAGGGAAGTGTCTATACTGTTGCCACTTAAAGTGTGTTCCACGATCCATTAGCACTAGCCTCCCCTGGGAGCTTGTTAGAGCTCTGGACTCTCAGGCCCTGTCCCAGAGCGAGGGAGCCAGAATCTGCATTTTAATAGGATCCACAGGTTAAATTCTGAGAAGCCCGGGTGCAGACCACCTCTTTGAAGAGATTCCTCCAGGACACAGGGAACCCCTAGACTTCTGGTGTCTCTAGTACAAATTAATATTTGTGATTTGAAACTGAATAGTTTTGAAAAGCTGCAAGAACGTTTTCTAGCTCTTAGATGTCCTGACAGTGCCTAGAAACTCTGTAAATCATGACTTGATGGTATAACAGAGGGTTTGTGCAGGCTTCCAGGATGAGTTTGATTCTAAAATCACTGAAGAGTTATTTGTTAGTTATCTTTTTTTGGCAGAAAAAACCTGTATTAGATATACATCTAAGAGTAGCATCTACATATCTTTTGTGCTTTTTCTTATATGTCCATAAAGCATTCGGTTTAAATAATAACTGTAACATAAGCAGTTTTTATAATTGTGATATAATATGAAGTGAAAATATACTGGTAAGGTGAAGAAACTTCATGTCATCGTTGAAAAAACCCAATACCTAAGTGTTGACATAACAAAGCGACAAGTTAAATGTCACTAGCTGCTCCTCATGAACGGAGGAGGAGATTCAGCCTGTGGAATACCGTGAATACTGTGATTACTTGTCATCCCCAAACCTGCCCGCATGTCTCAGCTGACAGGGTAATCATCCTTGTGTTCAGCAATTTTTGGAGCTCTGTTTATACTTGGCCAAATTATATCTTCAATGTCGCAAGCAATCTCCCCTTTATTATGATATAAAACGAACAGACGGAAGAGTAAAATCATGATGTAGAAATAGCAAAGAAAATGGAAGCTTATGCCTCTGGATAGAGCTGACTTTGTGTCACTTGCAATGTGAATGATAATCTTAAGCAGTGAACTTCCGTCCTTAAAGAATCATGTCTCATTGTGGCAGAGAAGTAGGAGGGTGGGTGGCGAGGTGTAGGAGAAAGGTGGAGGTTCCATTGTCTAAAGTGTCTGGTGGTTAAATACTCCTCGGTGTCGTGTGTGTGTTTGTGTACAAAACTAATGTTCCCTCTCTCCTTGCTCACTATCACCATTCACAATCTCCAGGGAAACTGTCGTTGAAGAGATGGAAGAATCAGTCACATTTCTTTATTTATTTATTTGAGGACTGAGTCCGAGTCATGGAGTCATGTGAGCGGCAGAAGGAGAAGCAGACTCCCCGCTGAGCAGGGAGCCAATATGGGATTTGATCCCGGGACTCCAGAATCATGACCTGAGCCCGAAGGCAGACATCAAAGCAATTGAACCAGCCAACCACCCCCATTCACTTTTAATTATAGACATGGAGAGTGAGGTGGAGTGAGGCTAGGAAACATGCTTTTAGTTAGTTTGCAGCAGGGCTGATAGCTAAATCAAAGGTTCATCAAGGCCCGGCTTTTCCCCCACACTTTCCTCAAAGGCTGCATTAGAAAATATACGGATTTTGTTTTGCCTTCGAGGCATCCCTTTTCACTTAACTTTGCAATTGGGAAGATAGGGAAAATGTACCATCCATTAAGTACTCCGGGCATTTAGACTGACTTGGCTGAATAAACAGTTTTTAAGTGTCTACCATGTTCAAGGCTATTTTAAGTGGTAAGAAACATAGATGAGAAAAATGTCTCCTATTCTCACGGAGCTGTTATATATGCGAAGGCTAAGGGTTGTCACCCGGCTGCACGAACCGACCAATTCTCTCTAGTAGGAGGTTCCAGCAGCCTGTCATAAGCCTCAGTGGGAGAATGCACCTCTCTCCCTTATCATTCCACCTCTACTTAGAGGGCTGTACACACCCCTAGGAATTACACATTCTCTGAGCACAGAAACAGGTCTACCTGACTTAAATGTGGTTCCCTGCAAAATAGCAGACCCAAGTCCCTTGCCAACTTGAAAATCTGCTGGAATTTGAAAGGAAAAGACCATCAAACTATTGAAATTCTGAGCAAAGTATGGTATTCCTGAAATTCCATCATAAAACAGACTATTTCATCAAACATGACCATCACTTTATACCCTTTATTTTGTCAAGCATTGTGCTTTCCAAAGTTTTTAAAAACTGAGTTCAGCAGTTTAAGGTGTATTTTTTTAAAAAAAATTAGTTTAAAACTGCAAATTAAAAAAATTTAATGCTTAGATCTTTGATCTCATCTCTTCTTTCTGTTGAATCAGTAGCAAGATGATCAGCAGCAAGCCCCAGCTCCCCAGATACACACATATAGCCTACTGTTTTTGCAAGAGCGTAAATGACCTTTCTTACGGGGAAAATCATAAACTTCTTATTTTCTTTCTTCACCAAAATCAAATAGAGATTGAGAGGAACATTGGCATTATTAGGGATTTTTATCTCTAAAAAGTGCGTCAGCACATGCTAAGGACATTTCAAAATCTCCATCTAGAATTTTGTTGTTTTAAATCATTTGGATGCATCAATGAGGAATCAAACACAGATCACTTTTACGCTCTTCTGGCCTAAAGGATGCGTTGTTACTATTACAGGGAAAGGAAAGAGAGGAATTAATAAAGAAACAAAAATAGAAACCGTGTAAAAGGATCACAGTTGTCATAGACATTTTTATGCAATGTACCTAATTACAAAAACCAGCAGTGCTCATGTACGTAGCGATAGTACAGAATTCTACTTTAGATGCCACTATTACCTCTCTACAAGTCCAGCTTCTCCTTTCTCCCTTGAAATCCTGCTTTAGCTTCCCAACTGGCCACCTTCCTGCAAGTTTCTCACTAGTCAGATCCATTTGAGAAATTGCCACATTCAGGTCTTTCTAAAAACATAATTTGTTACTTAACTTCCTGTTTTAAAGTAGCTCTTCCCTGTTGCTTGTCTATGGGGATAAAATTCTGCCTTGCCTTAGGCTGTAACATGATCCACAACCTTGCTTTAGTTTCTCTTTAAAGCTTCATGCTTCCATTCTATTTCCCCAAACCTCTCCACCTGTTTGCTACAAGGTACAACCTGGGATCCCACTACTCCGAGTTTTTCAACATTGTTTGAGAACAAGAAAGGTATCATTTAATAACGCAATGTTCTTTCTTTTTTTTTTTTTTCTACCTGGAATGAATTTTCTTCCCCTTCTCATATAGCAAACTTTGAGTTTTCTATGCAAACCCTGCCTAGAAAACAAGCTTGCAAGAAAGGATCCGTGGTAACACTGCTCCTTCCTCTTCAAGTCATGACTTAACTAGATGTTGTGTACCCTACATCTGTTCATGTAATTGCAACAGTTACTACATGGTGGCGGTATGATAATTTACCAATTGTCTCCTCTAATTTCTTATACTGGATCAGGAATTCCGTATCTTATCTACTTTTCTATTTCCAGTTTCCATCACCAAACACAGTACCAGGCATATGGTTGTTTCTCAATAACTAATTGCTCAGGGGAAAATGAATGAATGACCCTAATCAGATTGGGAAAGCACACTCATAAAATTCAACTGCTCACTCTTTCTATTTCATTAGCACAATATTTTGTAACTCAACTTATTCTTCAAATTTTATTTAAAGGCACTACAATTAATGTTTATTGGCTGTTTTTCATGTATGGTGTTTATTTCTTCTTTCATCTGAGGAAGAGTGCTATTAAATGCCTTCTTTCCTTTTATTTTTCATAAAGATTTTATTTGTTTATTCATTTGAGAGATAGAGCAAGAGAGAGACAGAAAGAGAGAGCGCGCACAAGCAGGGGGAGTGGCAGAGGGGAAGGAGAGGCAGGCTCCCATCTGACCCAGAAGCCTCATGTGGGGCTCAATCCCAGGACCCTGAGATCATGACATGAGCCTAAGGCAGACATTTAAGTGGCTGAACCAGGTGCCCCAAAATGCCTTCTATCCTTTTAGATTCCTACTAGACTGTCAGTGGGAATTCTTTCTGCTACTGTATAATAAACAGTTGCCACATCAGTTCTCAGATTTCTTTGTGCCTCCCTATAATATTTAGTAAAATTATAATTATAAAACTTCATGAATGCCATAAAATATCCTGTTATATCTCCCCAAATTGTTATACTCTAAGCACATGTTTTGAATTGTCATCTTGTATCACATTGAAATTTCAAATCAAATTAATTGAGATTATAAAGTTTTAACCTGTTTCCTTTGAATGTTGTTATAATTGTATAAAGCTTGATGTGCTTTGCAAAGGCTTATTGATCTAGTCATGTTATAATGGGAAATATTAAACTTGTGGCTTATTTACCATTAACGTGGATTTTAGAAAACTAGAGAAGCTGTACTTTTTCATCAGCAGACACCATGATTCACCTATGTGACATAAATCCTGGTTAAATTTTCTTAGAAACTCTTTGAACGAAATTACTGTGGTAACTAGAGAAAATTATGGCTACAAGTAAACACTATAGTGCCTGTCTGAACACCACACCCTTCAGAAGAGTTTGGGCAGATGTGATCTCACTGTTGAGTATGGAGTGGAAATGTTAAAAGGAGACATTCTTTTCTCATTCTCAATATTGAGATGGAGAGAGTATTCAGTATTTCCCCATTAAATGAGATGTGAGCTACAGGTTGTTGTACAACTGCCTACTTTTTGATCTGGAAATTCTCTTCTTAGTTTTCCGATAGCTTTTATTGTGAATCAGTGTTGACTTTTGTTAAATGATGTTTCTGTATCTATCGATGACATTATATGATTTTTTAAAAGATTTTATTTATTTATTTGATGGAGAGAGAGAGAGAGATCACAGGTAGGCAGAGCAGCGGGCAGAGAGAGAGAGGGAAGCAGGGTTCCCATTGAGCAGAAAGCCAGATGCGGGGCTCGATCCCAGGACCCTGAGATCATGACCTGAGCCGAAGGCAGAGGCTTTAACCCACTGAGCCACCCAGGCACCCTATATGATTTTTAAAATTAGGTAGATAACATTTATTGATTTTTATATGTTAAACCATTTTACAATTCTGGAAAAAAGTCCATCTGGTCATGATATATTATCCTTTTTATGTATTGTTGGATGAAATTTACTAATATTTTGTTATGTTTATGAGGAATATCAGTCTACATTTGTCTTTGCTTGTAATAGGCTTGACTTTTGTTTCAAGGTTATGTGGGCTTCAAAAGAGCAAGCTGGGAAATGTTCTTTCCTCTTATAGTTTTCCCAAAACTTTGCAGGATACCATATTACATCTTCCCTAAATGCCTTATATCATTCATCAGTGAAGCTGTCTGTGTCTGGAATTTTTTTTTTTTTGGTATTTTTTTTTAACTAAAAAATTTCAACAGCAGATATAGGGCTACTTAGTTTTTTTTTTTTGATTCAGATTTGGAAAGTTGTGATTTTTAAGGAATATGTACATTTTACCTGTCAATTTTATTGGTACAATGTTATTATATTTTAAATATTAATATCATCTAATATATTCCTTCTTATTATGATATTGGTACTGTGTGTATTTCTCTCTCTTTTATTTTCATGATCAGTCTTCCAAGGAATTTAACAATTTTTTAACTGCATCAAATTTTGCCTATTGATTTTACTACTTATCTATTTTGTATTTTGTTGAGTCCAGTATTATTTTTATTATTTTATTTCTTCTAATTTCATTTAATTTCACTTTTTATAAAATATCTTTGTAAAGTGGCAGCATGATTTTGTATCTTTCCCTTTTTCTAATAGAAGCATTTAAAAATATATATTACCCTCTAAACATTGACTAACTGGGATTCCATAAGTTTTGAAATACTGAATTTTCATTATTATTTGTTTAGATATATCAAAATAAGTCAATTAGAAAAAGATAATTATCATATAGTTTCACTCATATGTGAAATATAAGAAACAATGTGGAGGATCATAGGGGAAGGGAGGGAAAACTGAATGGGAAGAAATCAGAGAGGAAGACAAACCATGAGAGACTCTTGACTCTAGGAGAAAAACTGAAGGTTGCAGAAAGAGAGTTTGGGGGGTGGGGAATGGGATAACTGTGTGATGGGCATTAAGGAGGGCATGTGATGTGATAAGCACTGGGTGTTATATGCAACTGATGAATTACTGAACTCTACATCTGAAACTAATGATGTACTATATGTTGACTAATTGAATTTTTTAAAAAATACAAGGGAACACAAAATAATAACTTTAAAATAGGAAAGAAAAGAAATATCATTTAAATATTCATTGGGTTTTATTCTACAAATCTATGATTTATATAGTAGTGGATTATTTAACTTGTGATATTTGAAGATTTTCCAGATATCTCTTCGTTATTGACTTATAATTTAATGCCATCATGGTCAGAGAAGATGCTCCATGTGATTTTGATTCTTTAAACTTATGAGAATTGATTTATTGCCTATTCTTTGTATATGTTTCATGTGTAATTGCAAAGGATCCATTTCCTGCTGTTTGGACATACATTCTTTTATAAATATCCATTAATATGGCCTAAACTTTTTTCTATTATCATTTTAATAGAAGTCTAAATTGTTTCAGGACTCTTGGTCCTGATCTGGACATTTTCCCAAGAGGAAAATCCAGAAAGTCATCCCTGGTCAGCTTGAGGAGGGGTCAATATCATCACTTTCACTGTTTCTTCCATAAAGGAGCACGGGCCCATGGAGCCCCTGCAGTAAAAGATACCTATCTCTTAGAAATTAGAACAGAGGCGTGTGGGAAAAAATGTGAGGAAAGAAATCTATACAGTGTTTCCTATTCTAATCGCTTCACGTCAAATATGCTCTTCTGTTTTAAAAGCCTATATATCATGAGTGCTAAATTTAATCAGCCTCACAAAAGATAGGAAGGAAATCGGAAGTTACTTCCACTTTAAGAGCTATGAGGTTTGATTAGTAAATCAGAACTAGCTGGGGAAAATTATAGAATCGTACCTAGAAGAAATATTTATCTATTATTTTTACTCTCCTCAACATATACATATGGACACACCACACACACACACACACACACACACACACACACACACACACACACGCTTATACTTCATATCTTCTTAACCTTCACATTAAGAGCCCAGAAATCATTAATTTCTTAATATAGAATGACACATTTATGAAGACACCATTCCTTTTAAAGTTATCTTTGCATAAAAAGGATTAAAAATAATTTCTATTAAAATCTTCGATTCAATGGTCTCATAAAAACACATTTTATATTTTTTTCTTTAATGAAAAGGCAAGAACACAAAACACGAAGAAAACATTTTTCTTAGGCTTGCCATCAACCTCTTTTTTTTTTTTTTACTTTTTTGCTGTTTCAAGGATCGACAAATGAAAAAGTGCAGAAACATTTCAATATATAACTAAATCATAGAAGTCTTCCCATTACTTTACAAAATAGATCTGTTGCTTCCCGAGTGGTCTATTTGCCCGATTCTCTCTCCTCTAAAGTACTGCAGTGGCCTTGAAGCTGACTGAGAACTCTGTCAGCAGAAGTGGTGTTGTTCTTGTTCTTGTTTTGCTGCTGCGAAATCTATTCATTAAGGTGCTTTAGAAACCGGGGTGTGTGTGTCTTCATTAATTGCATATTTTTTGTGTAAAAAGTGTTTTGAAAGACTATTTCTTGTGACAGAAAAGCCATTAAAATGAGTTTTCCAAGTGGGATAATTTTAGCAGACTTTTTTTTAGTTGGATAATAATATGTGCACATATGTTTCTGCTTTATTGTTTTTCATCTGTTTAGTTATGATATTGATTTGTATGATTTTATTGCCTCCTATACTCATATAATTAGGCAGATGAAATCAACTCAGAGAAACAAGCTGGAAAAATTCTATACAAAGCAGTCATTAAATGTGTCGATGCTAATACTATTGAGGTATATACTTTTTTTTTTTCCCTTTGGAGTCAGTCTTACAGAATATCTGGAGGGGTAAATTTTTTTTTTTCCCCCCAGCTTTGTTGATATAAAATTGACCTATAACATTGTACTATTGCATAAGTTAAAATTGTAACAATGTATGATTTGACAAACATATGTATTGGAAAAGCTTTACTGCAATAAGGTTTGTTAATACATTCTTTACCTCACATAATTACTGTTTCGCTGCCGTTGGGGTGAAAGCTGTACTCTCATGGTAACTATCTAGTATGTGATAAAGTATTCTTCACTGGAGTCACCATGCTGTACATTAGATCTCCGAACCTTACTCAACTTTTTCTTTTTCTTTTCCTTTTATTTTTTCTTAAGATTATTTATTTATTTATTTAACAGAGAGAGATCACAAGTAGGCAGAGAGGCAGGCAGAAAGAAGAGGAAGCAGGCTCCCTGCTGAACAGGGAGCCTGATGCAGGGCTCGATCCCAGGACCCTGAGATCATGACCTGGGCCGAAGGCAGAGGCTTTAACCCACTGAGCCACCCAGGCTCCCCAACAAATTTATTTTTTTGGATTTTATTTAAAATCAAGTTAGTTAACATATAGTGTATTATTAGTTACAGGAGAGGAATTTAGTGATTCACCAGTTACATATAACACCCAGTGCTCCTTACATCAAATGCCCTCCTTTTTTTAATTTAATTTTATTGATTGATTGATTGATTGATTTTTTATTCTTTGCCCCAGGGGTACAGGTCTGTGAATCATCAGGCTTTTATCTTTCACAGCATTCACCAAAACACAAACCCTCCCCAATGTCCATAACCCATCCATCCTATCCCTACCCTCCCACCCCCCACTAACCCTCAGTTTGTTTTGTGAGATTAGGAGTCTCTTATGGTTTGTCTCCTTCCCCATCCCATCTTGTTTCATTATTTTTCCCTCCCTACCCCCCACGAGAGAAAGACAATTATCATATGATCTCTCTGATATCAAATGCCCTTCTTAATGCCCATGAAGCAGTTAACCCATCCCCCCCCCACCGCTCCAGCAACCCTCAGTTTGTTCCATATTTTGGCTATTATGGAGATTCTTGCTATAAACATTGGGGTGCATGTGTGTCTTGGAATCACTATTTTTGTATCCTTTGGATATATACTTAGTAGTGCAATTCCTGGGTTGTAGGATAGCTCTATTTTTAACTTTTTGAGTAACCTCCATACTGTTTTCCAGAGTGGCTTTTCCAGTTTGCATTCCTATCAACAGTGTAGGAGGATTCCCCATTCTCTACATCCCCACCAACATCTGTGGTTTCCTGACTTGTTCATTTTAGCCATTCTGACAGGCATGAAGTAGTATCTCATTGTGATTTTTATTTGTAGTTCTAACAATGAGTGATATTGAGCATTTTTTCATGTCTCTTTAACCATCTGGGTGTCTTCTTTAGAGAAATCTCTGCTCATGTCTTCTGCCCATTTCTATACTGGCTTTTTAATTTTTGGGGTGTTGAGTTTGATAAGTTCTTTACAGTTTTTGGATACTAGCCCTTTGACTGATATGTCATTTGAGAATATCTTCTTCCATTATTTTGATTGTTTCCTTTGCTTTGCAAAGGACTTTTATATTGATAACGTCCCAATAGTTCATTTTTGCTTTTGTTTCCCTTGCCTCAGGAGACATGTCTGGTAAGAAGTTGCTGCAACTGAGGTAGAAGAGGTTGCTGCCTGTGCTCTCCTCTAGGATTTTAATGGTTTCCTGTCTCACATTTAGGTCTTTCATCCATTTTGAATTTATTTTTGTGTATGGTGTAAGAAAGTGGTCCAGTTTCATTTTTCTGTATGTCAGCAACAGATTTTGGCTCAGGTCATGATCTCAGACTCATCGGGTCAAGCCACAAGTCAGGCTCTGTGCTCAGTGGGGAGTTTGCTTCTCTCACTGTCCAGTTTTTCCAACAGCATTTGTTGAAGAGACTATCATTTTTGGATATTCTTTCTTGCTTTGTTGAAGATTAGTTGACCATATAGCTGAGGGCCCATTTCTAGGTTCTCTATTCTGTTCTATTGACCTATGCTGGATTTTACTCATCTTGTAGCTATAAGTTTATACCCTTTACCCAACATCTCCCCATTTCCCCCACCCCTCAGCTCCTGGCAACAACCCATTGTATTGAATAGTAAAATTTTTTTTTAAAGATTTTTACGTATTTATTTGAGAGAGGGAGAGAGAGAGCAAGAGCAAGCATGGGGGGGGGAGGGACAGAGGGAGAGAGAATGAGTGGGAGAGGGAGAAGCAAACTCCCCACTGAGCACAGAGCCTGCCTTGTGGCTTGACCCAATGAGTCTGAGATCATGACCTGAGCCAAAATCTGTTGCTTAATCAACTGAGACACCGAGGTGCCCCAAGCAGTAAAATTATGAAAGTGCTTAGAATTAGGTGCAGGTTTACTGCTGTCTCATCAGAATTAATGGTGCATTCCAAAAGTATTCTAGTCTCAGAGGGGAGTTTGGAGACTGACAGAAGTAGCCAACCTTTTGGGGTTAGCCTTGAGTAGTTGTGAAACATTTATTATATTCTTGTTTGAGAGTACCTTCATTACTGGGAGCAAATCAAAATGGCTTCCAACAATCATGTCATGAGCTTGTTTAAACTTTCTCAGGAAATAATATATTAGACTAAAGGCTGAGTTTTGGTTTATTGAATTTGGCTGGCTAATCTCTTTCTTACCCACTCGAAATAATTTGTGCTACTTCATTTTCCATGTAGTATATTATATAATTATGTTATTATTACATTAAAGAAAAACAGATTGTACAAATGTGGTAATAACTGTTTTCAAACATAAATATATGTATCTAGAGAAGACTTTGTGTTTATAAAAATATAAAAATAATTTTTTTTACCAAGATAGTCTTGAAAGTTATTATCTCCGTGAGAAAATTGTCTATAGTGCATATTTAGAATATTTAGATATTCATTTGAAGCTTTATTTTTTCTAGTATGTGTATTTTTTTGAACAAGTGAAACCTAATGAAATAAGCACAATAACCATACCCATTTTGCATATGATGAAACTGGAGACTAATTTGTTCATTATACAAATAAAACTATTATTTTATTAGATATTTATATAAATTTATATTATTTAGCATCTAGGCCAACACTATGCATACATACACATATACATAAGTGTAAGAACAAAGTAGACTAATAGACTGATCTGTTGTCCAATATAGCTTATGTGAGTCCCAATACAGAAATATGTATTCATCCATTGCTATTTCAGATGACCAGATTACATATATGGTTTGGAAGAACATGGCTCAATTGATCACCACAAAGAAGCTTACTGTTAAAACCCACAATGAAATACATCGCTTAAAATACCAGTTAATGGAGAGATGTCTAAAAGTGCCACTGTGGTATAAAAGTCATGGATAGTAAGGCTCACTAAAGACATTCCCAAGATATTTTTTTCTTCTGCAATGAAGGGGTTATTTTTGTGTAAATCAGCATTTATTCCTTTGGAAAGAAAAATGCATAGATGCATGAAGATAATGTAAATTTAGCCAAAAAAGGAATTTTTGTAATCAAGGTTAGCAGGAGTAGGAAAACAGATGAGAAGTACAAGCCATGCAATTTTCAAGCCTAGATGCAGAAGCAATAAGAAGGGAATCCCATCAAAAGCATTAGTTTGGTTACCATTTAGGTCCAAACACATTAAGATTAGAGTCAAATGAGTGGGATCTACTCACATAGCCTTGAATTTTCCCTGGATGGAATGACAACTTAGATTCATGGCAATAACCTCCTGGCTGATTTTGGCCTAGAGACTTTCTAGTTCATTACCTTCCTTAGTATTTTAAGTCCAGGGAAACCAATTTCAATTCTATTAAAGAAATTCTTGCTATATGCTTCTTTGTCTCTTTCATTTTTTTTATTTTAAGATTTTTTTCTTCTGCCTTATCTGAACTCACTTCAAAAGACAACATCTCTTTTGCTTTATAATCTGCTGCTTTGAAATAGGTTGTATTTATACTGTTATACAATAAATTACTGCAAGATTTCTGAAATATGTGGTAATATGTACAATGAAACATTAACACCCAGAATATTTTGGTTTGTTATTTACATCCACATTTAATCAAAATATTAAGGCAATTGAGAAAGGTTTTTTTTTTTAGAATGTCAAAACTGATTATCTTATGTATATACTTTCCTCTTAAGTTATAGAAAATCGAAATCAGAGCATTGGCATAGTAATGCCAGTCACCAGTACTTTCTACATATCCTGCATCCTTGTCAGTTATTAAATCAGTGTGCTTCGTTTTCCCAGTGTAGCCTTATGCTACCGCAGAGGTGATGTGAACAGTTGAAGCAACTGCTTGAATTTTGCCTGAATTTCTCAAATAATCCAAGCAGAAATAGAAAGTTTGCTTGAAGCACTATTGTTATCCTTCTCTTCACAAGTTGAGTCATCCACAAGCCTGTCAATCAAATGTCCTCTCTGTTAGACGGTTCCACTCTCTTAAACACCATTGCTCAAAATGTCTAGACCTCATACATTTTCATATTTTATTCTGGGAAACACTTTTTAAATACATAGGCCTCCCTTTAGATAATATGTGTGTGTGTGCGTGCGTGTGTGTGTGCATGCACATATGAAATGAACTCTAACAACATATTTTTTGTAAATAAAACATTTTATTTCACATTTCTATATAAAATTTTCCCACCCTTCATACCAGATGATTAAATTTTCTCCACCGTATAAGTAAATGAAAATAAACATATGTGGCTATAAGGCATTGTGAATTTGTAAGTAAACATCAGAATATATGCATCCCCATACTAACACCTCCCAAGTAGTCACTTTTAAAGGTTGTGTGTTTATTCAGAAGTAACTAGTACTTTGCAAAAATAAAAAAGCATTTTGAATTTTTCTTGGAGAATTGGCCTGAATGTCTGTGATAGATTTGTTGGATTTCTGTAAGTCTTTATTCATTAAGAATATATTCATATCATCACTGTCCTAAACCTCGTCAAACATTCTCCCTTGTCAAAAATGGAACTTTGAGCTTGGCACCCCAGAGGGCCCCTATGTTCGCCATCCTGATCTCAGCTCTCCTTCCAAAATAACTATTACACTGATTTTTTGTTTTGTTTTGTTTTTTTGAGAGAGAGGGCATGCTTGAGGGGGATGGGGGCAGAGGGAGAGAGAGAGAATCTTTAAGCAGGCTCCACACAGAGTGTGGAGGGTTCAACGCAAGGTTCAGTCTTATAACACTTAGGTTGTGACGCAAGCAGAAATCAAGAGTCAGGCACTTAATCCACTGAGCCACTCACGCACCCTCCACTCCCATGATTTTTACCATCAGAAATGTTTTTGGTTTTATGATTTTTTTACCATTCAAGTGTGCCTCAGACATTATCATTTAGTCTGGCCCATTTAAAAAATGATACATGTCTTAAATCTCCTTTAAGCTACAGGGTCCTTTTCTACCCCTTTATTTTTCTTAAAATTTTTGAATGTTAATATTTAGGCCATGTGACCTGTAGAGTTTCCCCACAATCTGGATGTTGTAGATTGCATGCTTTATGTATAATACAAAATGTACTTTGTCCTCTGTAATTCTTGCAAACTGGCCACGGGATCCAGAGACCTGATCAGGCTTAAGTTTGATCCCTTTGGTGAGACCGTGTATAGGGGTATATGTGTATATGTATTTGTTTTTGTGTTTGTTTTTCAGGAGGCACATCTTAACTGGTTTGGATTCTTTTTGATATTAGCATCAGTTGCTGACCAGTGCCTAGATCCTATATTTGATTGAAGGTTGCAGAATGGTGATAATCTATCATTTTATTTTTATTTACTAACTAGAATAATTTTATGAAGAAATGGTTTTCCTCACCAATTATTTGGTTGTACATTAGCAGGAAAGGCAGGATAAATGTTTGATTCCTTACTTCTATTTACCTAAAACCCTCATGAATGCTTATAACAGCCTCTTGCTGACTAAAATCCCAAGGGAAGGAACCTGGGCAAACCTCTTAGAGGAGGAAAAACCACATGGAGGGAGGGTCTGGGTGAAACCTAAACCAAATACCAGACGTTTGAAGGAGGCCATTCTGGAGCTTGACCAGCCTGCCCTCAACTGTCAGCTGACCTTCATTACACGAATTATGCCCAAGAGCCAGCTGAGCCCAAATTGTTAATCCAAAGAATTATGAACAAATAAAATGATTGTCTTAATCCACTAAGTTTTCAAGGTGGTGTGATAGATACCTAACACAATATATTTAAAGATAAAATGTCTTGCGAGTTCATACTGATAATTTCAATTCAAATTAGACAATAAGCTTTTTACTCAAACTCATCCCAAATATATCTAGATCTTCTTTCTTCCACACTAAGAGACCTGGTTCTGAAGGACACAGAGGATGATAATTATTTGTTCTATTCTACATTATTCATATAGCAGTCTCACAAAAGCAACAGTAATACTATTATCAATCATGATTACTAAAAAACATTAAAATGTTTTTCAACATGTTTTCCCTACTCTCCTTGCATATTTTAATGTTTTATTATATTTACGTCATCAAATTTTATAGTCATTAAACGCTATACTCTCGCCTTCTTAATACTCAACCTCAGTTTTACAACTACTTATGTGTGTTATACCTACCCCATGTCCTTACATCAGTGTTTCTCCAGTCTTTTTTTTTTTTAAAGATTTTATTTATTTATTTGACACAGAGAGAGAAATTACAAGTAGGCAGAGAGGCAGGCAGAGAGAAAGGGAGAGGAGGAAGCAGGCTCCCTGCTGAGCAGAGAGCCCGATGTGGGCCTCGATCCCAGGACCCTGAGATCATGACCTGAGCCGAAAGCAGAGGCTTTAACCCACTGAGCCACCCAGGCGCCCTCTCCAGTCATTTTTTTGACAGTCCATTTAGCTATCTGAAGCTCATTCGCTATGAGCTTTATCATATGTATTAGGATAAAAACAAAGGAACTATATTCCTTGAGTTTTTGTGTATGGATAACTGATTATGACTTTCATAACTGAAGGTCAGTTTTACTGGATATAAATAGCTTATCATACTTTCTTTGAGAATCTTACATATTTACCCTATTTTCCTCTAAAATAAAGTTGGAAAGCTTGATAATCTAATTTCCTTTTCTATAAGTCACATTTTCCACTTGGATATCCAAGGGATTTGTTTTCCTTTTGTTTAAATTCCAGAAAATGTGCTAGATTATATGATTATGTCCCATATGTATACTGATACTTATCAAAACACCCTAAAACTTAATAGCCAAAGCAATAACCATGTTATTAAGCTTACAGATTTTGTGGAAAAGATATTTGGAGAGGATAGAGAGGAGATAGTTCTTCTCTATTCCATGATGTTTTAGGATGGAAAATTGATGAATAAAATAGCTTTTTCACTTACATCTGGTGGCTGGATTTGGAAGAATAGGGCCAGGATTGGCTCGAACTGTTGGTGGAACATCTACCTGTTCTCTCTACAGATGGGGGCCTCAGTGTTACAGATATCTTACACAGATACAGAGGGCTCTGTTATTCTCTGTGAATAAAGGGGAAACTGCAAGATTTTTTAATGAATTTTCTCATAGTCAATGGTCAAAAACAGTTACAAGATTGAATTAAAGATGGGACAGAGTTACCCAATTTGATGGGTGCTATCTTTATCTGTTGGGGCTGCTATAACAAGTCACCATATTCTGGGTGGATTTTAAAGAATAGAAAAATATTTCTTACAGTTCTGGAGCCTAGGAAGTCTAAGATCAAAGCCAGGCAGACTCAGTGTCTGGTGAGGAACTTACTAGTTCCTAGTTCCTAGACCATCATTCTCTGGTTCTGTCCTCAAATGGTAGAAGGGGCAAAGGTTATATCTGGGGTCTCTTTTATAAGGACATTAATTCTATTCATGAGAGATTTGCCCTCATGACCTAATCATCTTCCAAAGGCCTCCATTTCTAAATATCATCACTTTGGGGATTAAGTTTCCCCATAGGAATTTTGTAAGGGCACAATCATTTAGTCTATAGCAGGAAAAATATAAAAAAGAAATTAAAGCCATGCTTTGAAAGCAACTAATCTACCCTCTGTCCAAAATATTAGGGGCGCCTGGGTGGCTCAGGTCATGATCTCAGGGTCCTGGGATCGAGCCCCGCATTGGGCTCCAGGGAGCCTGCTTCCTCCTCTCTCTCTGTCTGCCTCTCTGCCTACTTGTAATCTCTCTCTTTCTGTCAAATAAAATAAATAAAATCTTTTAAAAAAAGCTAAATATTATATAAATTTTTTATCATTTAGACACTCATTTATAGAACTACTTATAAGTTTTTTCTCTTATGACATTAGGCTCAAGCTCAAGGTTGATTTATCAATTTAGAAGGGATCTAAGTATAGATAAGATTCCTGAGATTCAGTTTCTCTTCATTTTGCTTGCTTATCTATAATATTTTTCACTTTCAAATCCTTATTTTTTCATTATTTTTTATCTTAACTTCTTTTTTCTCTTTAGCTTATATTTCTAATAAGGCTATATGTGCTGTGTTTATTTCCTTATACATTTTAGTTTAGTTTTCTTATGTAAAATGTTTTATTTCTAATTCTTTTTTGAGTCTATTATCTCATTTCTAAAGTTTTCTCACTTAAAAATATTTTTTATATATCACGTAATTTTCTTGGTATTTTTCAACTCATTTTGAAATAGTACAGTACAGTTTTAATATGTTCTTTTGAGCTTGCTTTCTGGTTCCCTTTCATTTTCTGTGGAGAAGTTACTGTCTTCTTTCTTCTTTATTTCTCTTTGCCTTATAGTAGCCTTGGTTTGGATGTAACACTATTTTTTTTTGTTCATATATATGTAATTTTATTTACTTTTTAAAAATTTTTTAAAAGATTTATTTGAGTGGGAGAAAAAGGTGGGAGGGGCAGAAGAAGAGGGAGAGAGTTTGTTTATTTATTATTTATTTTTTTATTTAAGTTTAATTAATTGACATAGAGTGTATTATTAGTTGCAGAGGTAGAGTTCAGTGGTTCATCGGTCTTATATAACACCAATGCTCATTACATCAAGTGCCCTCCTTAATGTCCATCACACAGTTACCCCATCCCCCACCCACCTGCCCTCCAGCAACCCTCAGTTTGTCTCCTGTGGTTAAGAGTCTCTTATGGTTTGTCCCCCTCTCTGATTTTGTCTTATTTTATTTTCCCCTCTATCTTTTCCTGATTGGTTTATTTTGCTTAGCATAATAGAGGGAGAGAGGGTCTTAAGCAGACTCCATGCTGGGTGCAGAGCCGGATGTGGGACTCGATCTCACCACCCTGACCTGAGCTGAAACCAAGAATCCAAGAGTCATTTGCTTAACCAACTGTGCCACCCAGGTGCCCCTATATGTAATATAGTTTACTTAAATTCTAAACATGCTTGAATCAGATAGATTGTCTACCTTTATGAAAGTTTTAGGTAGTGTTAAACGATGATGGCTTATTTTATGACATGTCCTGGCTCTATTCTCAAGCCCTGGTTTTTTCAACTAGATCTTTTCATCACTTGATCTTTGTTGTTCCTATCCTGTTCAATTTCTTTCTACTCTAAATAGCTTCTGATAAGTGTGGGTCCTCCTCCTAGAAGAGAGTCCTGGCTGGTCAGGTTCAAGAGTTCACAGGACATACAATGCTCAGGTAGCTTCAGAACCTTCCACGGACACATGCATACATTCATTATTGGAATGAACAAAACCCCTTCCAGTTTTGGCTACCAAGTTCCAATTAGTCCTCTGTGCTTTCCTGGGCATACTTGTTGCCTTTCGGAGGTTTTATGTTCTCACCTACCTCTGTCACCCATTGATTCTGTTTTCTTTGGCACAGAGGGACATAACACACAGTTGTATATTGCCATTTTAATGTTACCTACTTACAACTTGTGGTTCTTGGGAACATATTTTCATCTAGTTTTGTCATGAATTTTGGTTACATGTGTTTAATATAATATAGTCACTCTGTTTATATTCGGAGACTAGGGAAGATCAAAAACTGTGCTACCTTCACTGCTGTCATTTTTCAGAAGACCCTGAAGACCATTTCAGAAGGCATTTTCCAAATACTATTTCAGACAGGGCAATGTAATGGCCACCTTTGAAAGGAGATCACTAAATGTATGTCTGTTATGTTAAAATCAGGCTTAATATTTTATAGCTACAGATCATGTTACATATATTTCTAATGAAAAAACGATGAAAGTAGTATAGAGCTCAATGTCATTTTGAATTGTAGCTTTGGAAAAAAAAACTATTTTCCTGTATACAATCATTTCTTTTTCTAAAAGAGTCAGTAAGATGACTCTTAATATGTAGTGTCTACTTTTAATACCAGATTTATATTGAATGTAATGCAAAAATCCCTGTATCTGTAGACTTAACAAATACATAACAGCTTCTTATGCACAGGAAATAATGTATTTTGAGAGGGACTAAGACCATTAGAGTATAAAATTGAAAGTTTTCATGTTATCTTAAAAAATAATGTGAATCTTTTTCTCACTGCATAATTCTCTAGCAAAACTAGGAAATTGCTTTGTAACCATGATATGTCCTTTGATCTGCAAGGCTCCACACATAGCATTTCCTCTATGTCTCTAGGTTAACTTTGTGGATTTTTTTTTTTTGCCACTATGTAGAAATTTGTAAAGATACATTTTCTGTACCCCTAGATTATTCTGGGGGAGGTAGTATAATTATATTGTTCATTATCAATTCATTAATAATCAAACCCCTATAACAAATATATTTTCCTCTTTGTATGTTAGGGCTGCTGGTCACATTCCCTTTACATTTCTAGAAGTTACTAAAAATCTATGTATGGATATTTATTTTGTGTGATAACCTTAAGTAAAGACAAACACTAGTTAGAGTTAGAGCAACTTAATGTGTCTTTAGAGACAATCTTATTTCTCATAGTGAATTATAATTTATCATAGATTTTATAGATTTGTATATCTGAAATATATCAATAGATGATAGAGATAGGTAGATAGATCACTGAAAACAAGGCAATCAAGAGAGAAATTTTACATTGTCTCCCACCAAGCTACCAACCTATACATTCTGCCTTCCTTCCTTGTACAAAATCTAAGATGAGCATTCCATTTGCAATGGATCACATCTACTCTTCACTCAAGGAAATCAATTCTGAAGTTGTTTCTTCCCCAGTATCACCAAATTTCCCTTCTATTTTCCAAGTCCTATAAACATACAAATATGCTATACTCATTTCAATTTCAAGAAAAGTTCTCTCTCACTTCTCACATTTCATTTCTCAGCTCTACCTATAGCAAAACTCCTCAACAAAATGTATTTCGCTGATTTCCCATTTTCTCATGAATTCATTTGGTTCTCATTAATCCACTGAAATTGTTCTTCAATCATATTCACATTGTCATGTTAAATGGTCAATTTCTCAGGACCTATTTTAATTCATCCACCAGCAACGTGTTACATAGTTGCTTACTCTTTTCTTGAAATACTTTGTTCACTTGGCCTTTGAGATTATCTACCTCTTGAGTCTTCTAATTCACATTCCACTTTTTCTACAAAGCTCTTATCCTTCTAACCTCTAAATGTTGGAATAACCCAAGAATCAATTCATAGACCCTTATACTCTCTATTTAAATGTGCCTTTTTTTTTTAGGTTAACTAAACTATGTTTGGGCTTAAGTAGTTCCTCTATGCCAAAGACCCCCAAGTTTATATCTCTGGCACAGTAATGTTTGATGACTCACATACACACCTGCCAGTTCAACAATTGAGTTTTCACCTCAAAATCAGCATATTCAAATTTTGAATTCTTCACATAACTCACCTCAAAATCAGCATATTCAAATTTCTAATTCTTCACATAATTCACCTTTAATATCTACACATCCATGGGTCTTTCTTGACTATGTACATAATGTCTGCTTTAACACAAAACCTTGGTCACTGTTCTTGACTTCTGTCACACATACCACATCCAATCTAACTATAAATCCAGAATCTGAATACATCTCTTCATCACCACTCATATCATTGTAGTCTAAGCAATCATCACATTTTGCATATGTTACTGAAATAGCTTCCTAATAATATTCCTGCTTCCATTTTCAGTACTTATCCTCTATCCTCCCAAGGGCAAATGGAATAAGCACCATTTATTTAGTTAATTATTCATTTATTCATTCTCATATATTTAGCATTTGTGTTGAGTAAATAATAAAGAAATAAATGCAAAGTGAGGTAGAAAGGGGAGTAAAAGAAAAAATATGGGAGTAAGAGAAGAAAAAATATGTATGCAATTTCCTTGAGTAACTGAGGAACATCAGAAGATAATGGGAAAAGGAGAGTGTATTACAGTGAGATTAACAAAATTATGTAGTATTTAATATTGTCCTGATTTTTTACCAATCATGTGATTTTTAATTATTATTTTTCTCTGAGCCTACGTGTTTTAATTGTGGAAGGTAAAATTCTGTGATAGCCCCATGATTCCCATGCCCTGTTGTATATCTACCTTCTCCCTCTTTAATCAGACACTAATCTAGGTGCTTTGGGAAAAGGATTTTGCAGCTATAATTAATATCCCAAATCAGGTGACTAAAAATAAGAAGACCATCTGGTGGGCCTAACCAAATCTGGTAAGCCCTTAAAATGGACAAGGCTCTTCCTGGCATTGAAGATTTGATTCAGAAAGGGAATTTTCTATTGCTAGCTTCGAAGAATGAGAGGCCACATGCCAAGGAATGCAGACAGCTTTTAGGAACTAATTTTAGGAACTAAGCATGACCCCTTCCTCCCCACCAGCCTGCAAGGAAATGGGGACCTCAGTCCTGCAATCACTTGACACAACCATATGAGCTTACAAGAGGACTCTGAATTCCAGATGAGAATGCAACCTGACCTAAACATTGGTTTTAGCTTTGCAAAACCCAGAGAAGAAAGCCTACTCATGCTGCACCCAACCTTCTCACCTACAGAACTGCGAGGTGGTAAATATGTATTGTTTTGAACCACCAAATTGTGGTAATTTGCAATGCATCAATAGAAAATGACTACATTAATCTCTAAAATGAAGATTTAAATATGATCTTCCTTTATGAGACCAAAAGGGGGTAGAAGTTATTTTTTTTTAAGGAACATACATAGCACTTCTAAGTTTGAAAGAAGGAAATTGTAGAGAGAGATATTAAGATTACAGGTGCTATCATGCAGTTTTGGAATAGGAAGGAGGAAGCAGTAGCTGCATTCTAAGGATGTTGATATGCACCACAGAGTTTCTTGGAATGTGGAACTCGTGGAACATGAATATATATCCGCTATTTAAATTCCATTGTAGGATGTATTGTATTTTATTGGAAATTTCCTAAAATGTTGTTAAGTCTACTTCTTGCAATATATTTTAAATTTTGTTTACAAAATCTGAAAGAACTACTGTTTTATTGAATACAGACTATATAGTAAGTACTGTCTAGATATTTAGAATTTCAAATTTAATCTTCTCAACAAAAACAAATACTAATAACAATCAAGGCAAGATTTATCTTTTTTTAAAGAAATTATTTTTTTTAAGATTTTATTTATTCATGAGAGAGAGAGGCAGAGACTGAGGGAGAAGGGAGGCTCCGCAAGGAGACTGTTGTGAGACTTGATCCCAGGACTCTGGGATCATGACCTAAGCTGAAGGCAGATACTTAATTGACTGAGCCACCCAGGTGCCTCATGGCAAGATTTGTCTTATGAGCACTACCGATAATGCCATGTATTCTGGTATTCAAAGGGAAGGTGTCCTCTAAAGTCTAGAGTTTTTAAAAGAGTATTGCTGTACAAAAGGGCATTTGAGATTTTCTATATTCTACAATATAAGGAAAAATTTTGAGCCATTAGAAATCATGTCTTAGGAGGAATCCATAGAGTTGCCATTATTTATCATTTTGGGCTAAGGTGTATAAATGGAAAACTTCTAAATTTTGACTGTTATGCTCGTGCATGCACCTAACATCAAGTCTGGTGCTTTACATCTGGTAGACACTCAAGTCTGAATTCTAGTCTCAAGTCTCTCTTTATCTATATTTAATCTATTTCTTCAGCGTTTCAATTTTATTATTACATACACGTTTATCGCTAGGATTTATTTATTTTAAAAATCTGTTCTATAGGGGTACCTGGGTGGCTCAGTTGGTTAAATGTCTGCCTTCGACTGAGGTCATGATCTCAGGGTCCTGGGATCGAGTTCCACATCAGGCTCCAGGAGAGAGTCTGCTTGTCCATCTCCCTCTGCCCCTCTCCCTGCTTGTGCTCTCTTTCTCTCTCTCTCTCTTTCTCTCTCAAATAAATAAATAAAATATTTTAAAAAGTCTATTCATTATACTCCACATTATAGCCTCTTTTTATGTGTAATCAATTAAATACTCTGATTTTGTTATTTCTCACAGGTTGTACTACTATCGTAACTTCTTAAAATTTTAATTCCTAGCCTTTGTTCTGTCAGCAGATACTTCAGGAGCATAATTTTCCTTGTCAGATAGAAATTTTGTATTGTTAGCTCATCCTCTTTAACAGTTTTAATATTTTTCCCTGTGGAATTATGCATACCTTAGGTAGTAGAATTGCTTTATAGAATTTACTGTCATTTCCTTTTCTCTGGCATTTTATAGTTTTCACAGGTCCACAGTTAAGTTATTAATTTCTGAACTTAGGAAACCAGCAACATGGTGTATAAACTGGATTCCATTTTTGAGTATAACAAAAGGCAGGAACTTTGAGATTTCTGAGTCTATTTTCTTACCTTTGTATACCCAATGATCTGGATAGATATAAATTTTTTGTTTTGTTTCTTTTCTTTTGTTGTTTTATTCTGTTTTTTAAGTTCTTCCTTGGATAAATGGAATAAATATTTACCTTCTGTGTTAGGACTGGCCAAAGCATATTTGTTTTTCTTGGGCATTGAAAGTTGACCCCCTCATCCCTACTGCTTATATCTGGTCCAGTACTCTCTGTGTTTATGTAACATCAGTTTGCAGGATTCCTGCTTTGACTTTACAGCCTCTTCTTTTCTCATATTCGTGGATATCTTTTTTTCAGCACAGCTGTATATGTTAATGGAAGACAGTCCTCTTTCATTCATCTCACCATGTTGCTGGGACCAGAAATCAACATAAAATGTGGTCAAGGGAAATACAGTAAAAAGAGAAAGGGCTGGGAAGTATCTGAACCATTGCATGAATGATCTTAAGAAAATCGTTGGATGTCTCTGAGATGTAGTTATCTCATCTGGAAAATTGAAATGTTTATTTTCCATTTATTTATTTCCAGTCTAACTTTTATTTATTTTTTTTTTTTGAAAAATTAGAAGGGTTGTGGGAGGATTAAATGAAGATGCCTTATTTGCATGCTGATCGAGGACAAAGCCAATTAAAAGTTCACTTATAAACCCAGGGGTGGCCATCTGACAAGGGCTGAGACAGGGCTAGAGTATTCGGTCTTAGAAATCACTGGGACTGTGATGGGGCTATGGAGAGAACAGAAGTACTGATTAGTTAGGGTAAGAATATTTTACTGAGAACTCCCAGGTGGAAAACGATAACTTTAAACATTTGTTTACTAAATTCAGTACTTTTAACTGTTTCAAAATCCTGTGCAATAAAGAGGCCTTCTCCCATATCTATTAAGTTAAACTATTGCTTAGTAGAGCTGTGCTGGAGCTTGCACGACTGGCTTATGAGCACCAATTTTTAAATATTCTAGACTTTTATTTTTTTTTAAGATTTTATTTATTTATTCGACAGAGAGAGAGAGAGAGAGAGAGAGAGAGAGAGAGCACAGCAGAGGGGAGGGGTAGAGAAAGAAGCAGGCTCTCCTCTGAGTAGGGAGTCTGATGCAGGGCTCCATCCCAGGACTCTGGAATCATGACCTTAGCTGAAGGCACGTGCTTAACCCACTGAGCCACCCAGGCACCCCTTAAATAGTCTAGAATTTTATAAGTCACTGATTATAGCATTGGTAGCATGATATTGACCATGAAGCGAGTATTTATACTTCAGAAATTGGCAAATGCTACAAATAAGGAAATTAATTAAGAACTGATTTACCAGCCAGCACTGTGTATAATAAAAAAGATAGTCATATAATTTCCTGTGTATTTAATTATATTCAATTTGAATTTTACTCGATAAAGTTTTCTCATTTTAACAATTTTTTTCTGTGCCTACAATTGTGCAGAAGAGATTTTATACATCACACTGGAACTACTTTAGGAGAGCTTAAAAACCTAGGAAATACTAAAAGCCTTAAAATTACTCAAGTTCTCATGTTACTGAACTAGATAATAGTACTGTCTAGCTGGAATTTGGACTTCCTCATGTGTACGGGGTTCTCATGGTAAGAATGTGGTGTCCCTAAAAGAGCTGTTAAAGTCTCAGAGTGGGTTTGATGGTCTCAAAACAAAATTGTCGAGCATGCATATGAAAATGAATCCTATTATTAGATAAAACAAAATTCAGATATGTGGCAAATACAATTTCCTGAAGCTTTTTTTTCAGAGGAAACTACTTATGCCATTATGAAACACTCTTCCCCAATCATTTATTCTTATTTCTTCTCTATCAATATTTTGGTTTTCAGTTTTAAATGTAGTTAAAATATCCCGTGCATCCTGGTATCTGGTTTCCGTCACACTAGAGCTATGTTTGACTAATGACTACTTGTATAACTTCTTGTTTTACAATATCCTTCCTAATCCTAAATCACTCTCAAAGCCAGTAATAGGTTCTGATGTCATGTCACTCAGCATAAAGCTCCTCATGTATTTTTGATACCACTCAGACTATGGCAAGATAACTCTCAACATAAAATTGTTCCTGTGAACTTTCTAAAGGCAAGAACTTTTGTACCAATATTTTCACAAATCTTTTTTAATCCATGCTGACTTCTTATGAATAACAATGCTCCTAACCCTTGACAGCATCATCATTCTACAAAGGTTGCCTAATACAATCTTGCATTAACCACTCCTCAGTCCTTTGTATTTTTAGCCTTCATGAGGTTTCAAATCCTTTAAGTGTAGAGTTACATTTAATTAGAGTAGCTAACTTTGTATTTCCCTTGTGCTGAAACTGATGTTGTCCAGTGGACCAAGATATATTTATTCCATACCTTACCCCTGGGTTAAAAAATTCCTAAAGGAGCCATATATTTTTAGTATTTTTAAAAAATTTACTCAAAATGTCTTATGATGACCAGCACTTGGTATAAATGTAATAAATGTTGAAAGATCCTAACTTGTTTGTCAAAAAAATATAACAGGTATGATAGATTTGGAATATGTCGCATTTAACTAGAAGAATCATCAGCTTATAGTTATAAAAGTAGAGTTCTGTAACATGGCTTTACATATTTAAAGGACCATCTGCTTTCAATGAAATCATTGATTTTATGATGATAAGACATTTTAAATATTTTCAATAAATATGGCATCTCCATATCCACTAGGCTGGTCAAATTGTTAATTCTTGTTTTATTATGTCTTACAATTACAGCTTTGGTGATGAGAATTATTCTGACATGTAAAGCTTCAAGAAATTGGGTCAAGGCTCATCAACAGATGATATGAGGAATCCAGAAAGTCTGAACATTGGGATTGAGTTATCAACCAGTGAGGCTAAGATCCAGAATTACAGGGAGGTAGAATTAAGGAGATCTGATAATGGATCAGAAGTTTGGAAAAAGGTCTCTAATTTCTGGGGGGGGGGGAGGTTATATATCAAGCAGGACTATCAGTCCAGAAGAAATCATACTGAAAAAGAGAATCAAACCAGAGTTTATTTAGCAGAGAGAATACCAGATTTAGGCATTGAGCAGGCACTGAGAAAGATAAGAAAAAAAGTTCCTCACAAGTTTCCTTTCCTACCTGCCCCTCCCCATCTCCAAACCCCACAATTTTCTTCAGAAGAGACAGAATCTCTGAATAAAACAGTAGTATCAGCAGGCTGGCCTTAAATGCATTTTAGCCTTGAAAGCATTTGAAGTTTTTAGCATGCCAATGTATATAACTATTAAAATAGTGTTTCCAATCAAAACATGTGCTTTCAGATATGCACAAATTCAGTAAACTTGCCTTAGGCTTCTTGAGAAACTGTAAATTTTACAGGTAACTCTAAATATTAAGCACCACATTAGAAAGTTATTTGCATTAATCTATGAAGTATAAATGGTTCAGCTAGTTAAACATTCATGAGAGAATGTTGATAAAACTTCACTGACTTACCTGTATGTATTTTCTTAAACATACACTTTATTTGCTCAACTTAAATTTAAGTGTGAAATTATAAATAGAAGCATAAAATAGGCCTTATTCAGAAATTATAGAAGGCAGGTGTTTTTAATCATTACATTTTGTTGTGTATAAATATTGTTCTGGGAAAAGTAACCTAAAAATGCCTCCTTTTCATTCATCCACTGCAAGAAAGATATGTGCTCAAAATTGGGTAAGTTAAACTGGAGAGTTGATTAGAATAATATAATTTCCATGTATAAACATACAAGTTTTATTTCAAAAAAACATATTCTTAAAAATCACACAATTCACAAATCAAAATAACATGTCAATAGATATTTTTAAAATTTCATTTAAAAGATATTTATTCTCTGGGGGGTGGGAGGGTAGGGATAGGGTGGATGGGTTATGGACATTGGGGAGGGTTTGTGCTTTGGTGAGTGCTGTGAAAGACGTAAGCCTGATGATTCACAGACCTGTACCCCTTGGGCAAAGAATAAAAATAAAATTAAAAAAAAAGATATTTATTCTCTAGAACAGGAAGTATATGTTTAATATTATTTATCTATAAAAGTATTAATTTTCCATAAAATCTTATATTTACACACATAAGCTTCCACTAATTTTAGTCAATTTAAATTTCAAAACAGATATATAATTTAACCAGGTAAGGTATAAAATCAGGCTAATTATCTAAATACCCATGTATCCCTAACCCGTTCTTTTTCAATTGTCTTACTATTTCCTGAAATGTGGTCTGTTATTTCCACTGAATCATTCTATGTAGATTCTTTTAGCATAGACTTTGCCCGTATTAAACAAAGCTATGATTACATTTTTATTTTTTTACTAAAAATTGAAAAAGTAATAAAAAAGGGAGAAACTTTTTGAAAAATATTGACAGTTTCAGTTGTTTGAAAATAGTAATGACAACATACACAAAGAGGACAATTACAAATGTTCACCCTACAATCTTACAAACACTTTTATTAAAAAAAACAAAAACTAAGAACGAATGAACAAATGCCATAACATTAGGAAGATTGAGTTCAAGATACCCAAGGAAGGCCACGATGTTTAAAATAATAACTGCTAACCTCATTATTTTAAATGGTGAAGAAAATAAAGATAAATTGTATTGAATCAATATATTTAAAAATATATACTTAAAAGTATGCATTAGTTATTAAATTTAGAAACAATTATCAATAATAACCAAAAGATATTGCTCACTAGTTAAAGGTAATGAAAAACAACAAAGAAGTGAGCAATAGAGATTTATACATATAATCAGAAATTAAAATATTTTGACATTAAAGATATTAATTAATGTGCAATAATTGCCATACCTTAACATAAACTGAGTCATTGGAATCAAGGACTTATCAACAAGACTTTTTCCTAATTCTGAGCCTGGATACATCTCTCTCCTTTTGAAATCAGGGCAATGCTTAGGGGACCTTATTAAAGAGAAGAAAATTGCAAAAATAATTAGTATGCCTGTGTTCACTTTATAAACTGAAATGTGTAGAAGTGGCCTTTAGCTAGAGGCTCCAACACTTTAAATGCAAGGAAAAAGTATTTCTAGGTGGAAAGGAAGCCTTTTGTAGTAAGAATGGATTGAAGAAACAAAATTGAAAGTTGTTGAAAAGCATAGGAGGAGCTCATTGAAATATATTTTTTAAGATTTTATTTATTTATTTGACACAGAGAGCGTACAAACAGGGGGAGCAGCAGGCAGAGGGAGAGGGAGAAGCAGGCTCCCCGCTGAGCAGAGAGCCTAGGGCTGAGATGCTGCGGGGCTCAATCCCAGGACTCTGGGATCATGTCCTGTGCTGAAGGCAGATGCTTAACCAACAGCCCCCCAGGCACCCCACTCAATGAAATACTTTATGCAGAAATGAGAGGATCTGCTCCTAAATTGTAACTACTCTTGGCATGCATATCCTTCTTGTCCTGGCTTAGTATGGTTGCAAATATTTGATAAGCCGTATCAAAGATTTCCTAGACTGTTCTACAACATGCTGCTGAGTTGTGTTTCTCCTGCAGTGTCCCAAATATTCCACTGCTTCCATAGCCACTGCCAACATGACCATGACAATTTAGCAGGTGAGAATGCTACCATTGCTGCTGGTCAGGAATTAGGGCTGTAATTAGCACTGACAGGGGTTGGGGAGGTAGTAGGTATACCCAGTCAATGCCAGAGGGTAGCCCAGGTTAACAAAAATGAACGAACTTTCTAAGTGTCATTCATGTTGCAGATACTTCAATAGCACCTCCTTTTTTTCTCTTGGTCCTTTCCTTCTCTATCATTTTATTTTCAATATGTGAGTAAAATTCCTCTTTGTTATCTTTCCTCTCAGATCAACTCCTTTGCAATGAGGAAGTTACACAACTTACCTCTCTGCACACCCTCAGTTTGTAATGTTTTCTTTGTAAGAGAAATTTAATACCAAACCTGCTCTATCAGACATCAACTTAAATTTCAGACTTTACTGAATAGCTTGAGCAGTTGACCTGCTATACTTTTAAACAAAGTGTTATGTTAAGTTGCATTTAATTAAGTGTCATTAAAAGCAAGAGGAAATGTCATTTGCCAATTACTATTTTGTAAACTAAGGAAGACAAAGAGGAAAGTGATAGTATTGTCATGGAAATTAGTAAAATATAATAAGAAAAAATTTTTAAATTCTGTGAGGCCAAAACTCAAAAACACCATCATTAAAGGAAATGAGGTGAACACAAACTGTTAATATAACTTTATGCTGAAGAAAAGTCTGCTTTATAATGAAAAAAGGGAGCATGTATAGGTTGCCAAGAATGAAGTATTTGAAAGTGATTTCAGATCTTTGAATATTAAATACTTTAATAACACCACTATATGAGGATACAATTAACCTCTCCTGACATCAGTGGCAAAGCTTTTTAAGGGATCTGAGGCATGAAAATAGAAATTGCCATTTAAAACTGACTCCAAATAAATTGAGTAGTTTGTATTAGTGACATTTTAAAAATAATGCTGCTTGTCTAAATATTTCCACTCATTTTGAGAAGCATTGCAAGTGTGTGAACTAGTTATCTAAATTACCATCTAAAATATCCGGAAGAATAACAAAAAGTGTTCTTTTGTTTGTTTGTTTTTCTCCTTGATTCAAGCTAATTGTCCCAAACACTTTAAAATCTATTTATTTAGATATTTAAAACCATCTTCTTGACTTGTTTTATATAGTTAACATTCCATTTTTAGACCCTGCATAATTTATTATAATTGCTATATAATGTGCACTTTGGGTATTTTCCTGAGACTATGGAGAAACCTACGGAGCTGAAATAAGTAGAATAGATACAGCATTGTTCTGAAGAATTCAAAACCAGATATTTTGAATAATTTATTAATTTTCTACACTAAAACCAGAAGAATAAACCAAAAGAAAAGCAATAGCCACGAAATAAAGAAAACCAAAGGCAAGAACCTGAAGTGTTCAATTCTCTCACCCATTCTACATTCATTTGATTATGTAAAATCTAAATTTGATTTGTAAGACTTAAACTGTGATCAATTAAGGAAAAATTTTCAACCAGAATATTTAATACTTATTCAGAGAGTGTCTGAAACTGATCTGTTGGCTTGCTTGCTAACCCTCCCTTTTATTACTACTTTCTAAATTACAGTGGCTAAAGCATATCTCTGTCTCTGTCTCTATTTCTGTCTCTGTATCTCCTTTCTTGCTAGAAATGCACTGTAACGATCGCACATCCTACCTAATTTAGTGTTCGCTTGGTGAAACTAAGGACACAAGATTTTAAATAGTCTGCCCAAATGAAATGCAACTCACTCTTAGATGAGTCACACCTAGAACTCAAGGCTCTAGATTCCTATTTGGTGCCAGGTTGCCCTTGATTCCTAGTTATACATCAATCTCCAAGTAATTTTTAGATTATGTATGAATGAGCTATGATCTATGAAAGAAACATGAAGAAAGTTTAGAGTGATAATAAAACTTACAGCAAAGTACATTTAGCACATACTTAATGGTAGGCATAATGGGTATCCTGCCATAAGGCAATTGGGTATAAATAGTAAGCAAAGACCATAAAAAAGCACAATTAGTTTCCCAAGAGGTCAATTGCATTGTTTTATCTCCTTAAATTTTTTAAGGCCTAGGTCTTAAACCTGATTCCAGTTTACCATTAGCTGTGTTCAGTCAAGCTATGCTTCGAAAGATTTCAAGAAGTGCAAACACACACACACCTTCACAGGAACATTTTGAAGGCATCCTATAGATAACTGAATAAAGCGATCTATTCAAAAGCACCTTAGGGGTGGGAAAGGCCTCTGAAAATCCAGGACCATGGACTAAGTCTTATGGGGGAGTTATAGCAGTTTCCAGCAGCGAACTATTTTCATCAAAAGTAGTACAAAAAGTTTCTAACTTGAAAGAAAAAGTTCCTTGTTGCTTCAAGTAACAGAGCTATACCAACTGGGACTGCTGAGCTCAAGGTTAATGTAAAAGTACAATGATAAGCAGGGCAGCAACAAGGAATTGAACTTGAAAAATACTGGAGCACAAAGAGGAGGCAAAGGGAAGGGAGGTTGAACCAGTGTGAACCGCAGTTGCCTGGATTGCCAGGTCTTCGGGGGTTGGACATCAGTGCGGAAATGCATGCTTTGCTCATCTCACACTTTGATCGCCCTTAAAGTTAGAACTTCTGGAAAACAACAAATGGCAAGTTACAGGAAGACCACTGCCTGAAACTTGCTTCCCATTACTCCTGCTTGTTTTTACATGAGGCAAAAGATGTTGGTTTATTGGAAGTGTTAAATAACAAAAATTCAAAAATCGTAAAGACCTAATTGCCATTATTGATGGATTCACGAATGGGGCAGCATTCCCATCTAGCAAGTGGAGAAAAGTTGCAAAGGACAGCAAAAAAGAAAAGGGTTTTAAAGGTTGAGAGGGAGCAGATAAAAGGAAATTATAGAATCCATTGTTTTAGGCAAGGTCACCCTCCTAGGGGGAATGGAAGGAGTCTATCAGTCCATGTCTAGTGCTGACCAGGAAACTCCCATGTTGAGTGGGTAAAGGTTATAGTTCTGGGGGGTTGAAATTGCGATTAGGTTAGACTGAATTAAGTCTTGGTGTGCTGACCTGGGGCCTTAACCTAAGTGGCTCCATTTTGGTCCTGTGGCTTTCTTTTTAACAGAAGAAACATCATTTCTTGCAGTTTGTTTGCTGCAACTTAAGTACTTTGCCTGACTCTTTAGCAAGTGTCTCTGGTTTAAGGAAAAGTTGATCTTAAATGAACAGAGGGTAGCAAAATGAACTGTAACACTACAATTTAAGTATAACTATTATGGTGTTCAATGAGAGGAAAAGATTATTTTGGGAGTTTTTGACTGTCTGTAAAGGAGAGGTAAAATACTGAAGATTAAGGATGAGCACTTTAGCAGAAATCATTTTAATTTATCAGACTCTCTATGGCAATACTTTTGTGTTTGTAACCTATTAATGAGTCATAAAATCAATTTAATGGATCACAACCAGCATTTAATTAGTAACTAGAATAGAATAAAATATGATAGAAACTATCAAAGTGCATGATTTATAGTAAAGGCAAGTGTCATTTGACAAAACCTGTGTGTGTGTGTGTGTGTGTGTACGTGTGTGTGTGTGTGTGTGTGTGTTCTGGCTCTCTGTGTTACACATGTATTTGCCATTTCAGTAAAAGGAAAAAAACAACAACAGCAAAAATCTATCACCCTCAAATAAACAAAAACAAAAACAAACTTTGAAAATCACTACCCCACCCTCCCAGGTACAAATTGAAAAGAACTAATGTCCTTGAATGTACAAATAATTCTTTATGTGGTGAAGTCGCAGTAGCTCACCAAATCTTTACTTCTCAAAACCCCTTTATTATTCCTATGTAAGAGTCCTCCCTTCCTATCCCAATTTCTTTTTTTTTTTTTTTTTTTTTTTTTAAATTTTATTTTTATAATTTGCCCAAGGGGTACAGGTCTGTGAATCATCAGGCTTACATCTTTCACAGCATTCACCAAAGCACAAACCCTCCCCAATGTCCATAACCCATCCACCCTATCCCTACCCTCCCACCCCCCAGTAACCCTCAGTTTGTTTTATGAGATTAGAAGTCTCTTATGGTTTGTCTCCTTCCCCATCCCATCTTGATTCATTATTTTTCCCTCCTATCCCAATTTCTATTTTTATTTTCTCTTATATACACAAACACCACACACACAGTCACAGCTCTCACAAAGAATATCCCACAGAACATTACACTGACAAATACTAATTAGCTCAAAATTTTTGTTTGCTTTTTCCTCATAATTATTTAAAATTGGTACATTTTTTCAGTTTTTCAGAAGTAATTTTGAAAGATGATGACAAAGTCCCACTTATTTTTCCTATTCTAATTTAATATAGCTGCATCAAACACATACATACTCGTACACATACCAACCACAGAAATAAGAGGAGATCTTTGGAAAATCATTGTTATTAATAGGCTTCAAGACCATCCCCATACCTATTTTCTATTCATAGACAAATGGGCAAAATAGCAGCCTTCCATCTGGTTGATCCCACTGGGTTTCAAATATGCCATCTGGCCCATTCTCCGTAATTTTATTCATCTCTTCCAACTACCTGAAATGAGTGCAGAAGAAATCCTGAATCTACCTGATTCCATGAGAAGCATTTATTGAAGAGTTACTCATTAAAGTCATGTTTTTATGCAGTCTTTCCCAGACTGAGGGTTATTTTAGGATGCACTCACCTCTGAGTCAATTTATTTTGATGGAATGAGAGTCACCACTGTTTGATGCACATGACATTGAAGAGCAGGCTAGCTCCCGTCTCCATGCAATACAAGAATGACTAATACCACTACCATTGGAGGTTGGAAGCTCCTATGTGAGCTTTAGGAAAAAGAAATGGTACACATATTTATAGCTGTATGTCAGTATTTTACCATATGAAATTATTCTATAACCATAATCAAAACTAGATTCTTTAAAAGATTTTCAATATAAAATTCCCAATGTGCATTGAACAGTTGGCTTTATAAAGGACAAGCCATTCAGTTTTGCTATTGTTATGGGGTGTTTTTATTCTTTCACTGTCACCACTTAATGAATAAAAGCAATAGTGAAACTTAATAGGCCTTTTGCTGGAAGAGTTTTTTATCCAAATTACTTATGGAGCAACAGATATGCTATGTGAGGAAAGTGTACAATGTTAAAAGTCAGAGAGCATAGCTCAGAGAGGCTTAAGTGATTCTGTGTGACTCAAGATTGATGCAAGTAATAATATGGATTAAGGTGCAGGTGGAGGTACCAAAGAGGGCAATGCATTTGTTTAATGGAGTGTATTTTTCTTATAGTACTGATGAGAGTGCTGTTAGCGGCTGGTACACATTTAAACTTTATGTTCTTTTCTGTTTCCTTATTCACAGAATTACAGTTTCTTAGAAAATCACTAAACCTTAATATCAGTATTTTAGTCCAATTTTTCTAGGCATTTAAATATATGAATCTTTTTGTGTAACCAGTACCATAACAGCAGACTAAACGTGCACATCAGATTCCTCGACAATTCCATGTCACAAGTTAAGCTTTTATTTATTATTTGTTTTATGGTGGCCAAATATACATAACATACAATGTACCATTTTAACCATTTTTAAATGTATGGTTCAGTGGCATTAAATACATAAATACGTCACCACCTCACCGTCATCCATCTCCACAATATTTTTAAACTTCTAAAGTTTAAACTTTAGAAAGTTGAAACTTCATGCTCATTACACATAACTCCCCGTTCCCTTCCCCTTCTGGGTCCTCATAACCACCACCCTAAAGTTGACTATTTTAGATACCTTGTATAAGTGGAACCATACAGTATTTGTCTTTTAGTGACTGGCTTCTTTCACATAGTACATTGTCTTCGAGGTCCATTTCTATTGTAGTATGTGTCAGATTTTTTTCTTTCCGTTATGTGTATGTATCACACTTTATTTACCCAGTGAACCCTTGGATCACTTTCACCTCTAAGCTTTTGTGAATAATGATGCTATGAACCTCAGTGTACGAAGATTTGTTCAAGTCCCTGCTTTCATTTCTTTTGGTTATATATCTAGAAGTGGAATTTGCTGGATCACATGATAATTATATTTCTAATTGAACTGAATACCAGTGAGACTGCCTCCCAGCATGTATATATCCATTTACTTATTTGTTCAATTCCAGTATATGTATATGATGTTTTCAGAATTGCTGACCAGTACCTTTATGGGAAACAAATTTATCAACTACAGTGCAGTACTTAGATACAGTTTCTTTTGCTTTTAAGACTCCACTCATTTTCAAAGATATTTAAGGCAGCAACCTTATCCCCCATTTCCTTCAGGGAAGTTGCGCACATCTGTAAATAGAGATGGATGCATTTATTACATTCCAAATTCCATCCTGGGATCCCCAACCTTCTAAGTGTTTTGTTTTAATTAATAGATTTACTTTAAGGTTACCCTTTATTTTTAAAAAATATTTTATTTATTTATTTGACGCAGAGTGAGAGAGATCACAAGTAGGCAGAGAGGCAGGCAGAGAGAGAGAGAGGGAAGCAAGCTCCCCGCTGAGCAGAGAGCCCAATTCGGGGCTTGATCCCAGGACCCTGAGATCATGACCTGAACCGAAGGCAGAGGCTTAACCCACTGAGCCACACAGGTGCCCCAGGATTACTCTTTGTTCAATAAAGTTTTATAAGTTTTGACAAATACATAGTTGTATATTATTATGGTTTTACTGTCCTAAAATAACCCCTATACCTCATCTACTCAATCCTCCCCTTTCTGCCTGAATTACTGGCAACCAATGATCTGTTCACTATTTCTATGGTTTTTGCCTTTTTCAGAAGGTCTTATAAGTGGTATGTACTGGGTGTAGATTTTTCAGATTAGTAGACTAGATTTTCTTTCACTTTGAAATATGTATTTAAGATTAGTCTATGTCTTTGTGTGGTTTGATAACTTCTTCCTTTTTATCATTAAATAGTATCCTATTCTTTTCAGGCTTTTGTATGAACATGAGTTTCCAAATCATTTCGGTAAATGTCTAAGAGCGTAATAGTAGGATCATATGGTAGAATATGTTTAACTTGTAAGAAACTGCCAAACTATTTTCCAATGGCCACACCATTTACAGTGTCACAGAAATAAATGAGAAGTTCTGTTGAACTTTGGTTTTCAACCAGCAATTTGAAAGCTAAAGAGGAATAACTGGAAAAAGTAATAAAACTGTATCCTGCAGTTAAACAATATATTAAACATCTTCAGTGATTTCTTTTGTGACAAATGTTAGTAATGCTATAGTAGCAAAGGTGAGGTTTTCACCATCTGTGTGGCTGTCCTCTCTGCACATTAATTCTTCATCTGTGAAAAGAGAAGTGTAGCTTCCCTCTTCCAAGCATTTTGAAAGGTTAAATGAAATAATGTTAGCTGAAGACAATCATGAAAACATTGTTTTCCACTAAAATCTAGGGCTGATCTCTCTTGAGTTTTACTACTGCTCTTCATTTCACTGACTTCTTACTTTTCACAAAGGACTTTTCTCAAATAACTTCCATACTATTTTAGTTGCAAACCTAACTCTATGCTTTTAATTCTTGGTAAATGCTCTATCCTTTCACTTAGCAGAGTAAACTCTCTCTCTCTCTCTCTTTCTCTGTGTGTGTGTATATATATATATATATATATATATATATATATATATATATATATATATATATATATATATAGTGAATATAGTGATTTCTATGTATTAAATATATTTTATTTATGTACCTATTGTATGTATCTAGGTATGTGTACGAACATGTGTATGTATACATTTGTGTATATATATATATGTTACATATGTTTATATTTATATACAGATTTGCATATATTAAATGCCACCAGTCTGGGCTGGATCTAGGAGAAACACTTGGGGTTCCCCTTCTCATGAATATTCTTTATTTACGACCAGAAAAAAGGTGGCCACCTGCATACCCAGAAACTGAGTGACACGTTTACCCTCTCTGTCTACTATTTTACTAAAATTCCAACACTGTCTTTACTATTTCTATACACATTCACACACATAGAGTCTCTCTAATGATTTCCTTAAAATTATTCTTGGTGTTTCTGAATATTCTGGGTCAGGAACAAAGAAATTAAGAATACTTCCATTTCTTCTGTTCCTTTTCCATTCCTCAGGGAGTTGAGACATGAGGTGCAGGTGAATGAGGAACCTACATCTCCTATCTTCCAACTCCCCCATGCTCCCCTCCAGCCTTTGAGAACCATTCCTCTGTATCGGTTTCCTTTCCTTTATCCCTGCATGCCTGTGCCTGGTAAAACTATCTCCAGTATTAAAAATCTCTATAAATTCCTTGAGCTATATTTGACTAACTTATGATTAATACATTGTAAAAGTTACTCTTTTGTATTTTATCCAACGAAGTTTACTGAGTACTTAAAATATGCCAGAAAAAGTGGGAAGTATAATTTGCCACAAAACGCTTTCAATGTCATCACCATCATCATTATAATTTCATCATTCCTCCACAAATATTTATGAATCACAACTATTGTGGGAATTGAAATACAATGGTAAGAGAAGCTGATCTGGTCCCACATTTACAGTCTATTGGAATGATAATAAAACTTTACACAGTAGAATTTTCAGTCTGATGAAATAATAAAACTTCATACAGTAGATTACAATTTAAAATTACAGTTATACCATGTGTTTTGCTTTTATGACAAAGTCTTCAACTCTAAATTATGAAATATTTAGCTTTCTGTTGTCTTCCTAACTCATAAAGCAAATCCCCAGTTTTGTTCATCCAGCTATTTGTACAATGGTATCTGTCATTTAACCTGGTATTGCTCAAGATGAACCACTTTGAAGGAAGGGATGTATAAAAAGGTCATTTCCAATTTAGGCATGTTGCATTTGCAATGGTATATTTAGTTGTAAATATCCAGTGGGGAAATGGTTGGCCATAGCAGACTGAAACTTGGGAGTGAGAAGTGGGCTGGAGATATGGGATTCATGAGACATATTGTTGGTAGATGAGGCCATGGATGAAACCACCCTGAAAAGAAGGGTAAATGGAATGAGAACAGTGGAGGGAAACCTAGAGATTACATCTATGGAACAAGAAGAATTTGTCAAAGGAGAAGCTTGTCTAGGAGACTTAAAAGACCAGTCAAAATGAGAAACCAAGATATTATGTATAGGAATAACATTACCAAGAAGAAAGAGTGATCAAACCTGATTAACATATGGGACTAAAATCTCAAGGCAGTTTCTGCAGTTGGGATATTAATGGTGACCCTCCACAGTAGGTTTAGAGAACCAGAATTGATTTTTGTGTTTCAAGAGTGAAGGTGGTGGGAAAGGGGAGATAGCCAGGGTGGATGGAGACTGTGTGATTAAGAGTGTCAAGAGCATTTTTATTTTGTTTCTGTTTATGTATCCACACTCTAAAAATCAGATCTCTTGTGTTCTTTTGTCTTCTTTAATGTCCTCCCTTCCCTTCTTTTCCTTTCCCTCCACATACCCACCTTCCTCAGTCTCTTTCTCAATTCTGTCTTTGCTTTCCTAAGACTTCTCACCTATCCTTTTCAGACATTGGAAAGAGAATCTGGCTGAGAGAAAAAAAATATTGACTTTATATAATCTGTAACAAAACTTAGATTCTACTTCTGTGGTACTGGCTTCAGCATGTGGAGGGTATCGATGAGTGTTTGCTTTGCATTGTGATCCTCTGATAGCAAGCTGAAGCTGCAGTTTGGTAAATGTCACTACTCTCTGGGGTCTTGAATACCAGGATGCAGCTGGTCTGTTGAACTCTCTCTGAAGTGACTGAATGAAGACAAATCTGGCTCTCCATGGAGCATTCTCTAATGACATCTCCCAAATTGAAAAATCTTCACCAAAGTATTTATAGACCAAACTTCCTGGTGCCGAATTTTGATATATCGGACCAACTTAGGGAAAATTTTACTTTTATTTTTGCTCTGGGGAAATGACATCATAAATTATTCCAAACTATTTCCTATCTACAACACTATTCAGAATGTGTTCTGGAATGGGTAAAGTGACTATTTCACCCTTCTTTGCATATTTGATGGAGCTGCCTGAGTCTCTCCTAGCTTAATGTATTCTCTACATTATGAAACTCACACAACAGTGCCTAACATGGAAGATGTGCTAATTAAATATTAGGTATTTTGGTAAGAGGTGGAGCTTACTCTTACTTGAGATTGAAAATGCCCTATGATTGCTTGTCAGTTTCTCTTTGCATCCAGGATGCAATGATAACCTTGATTTTTACATCAGAAACATCCTCTATGTTTTCTGAATTGAAACACACTGACAGAAGAATGTTTAAAAAACAAACAAACAAACAAAAAACAAAACAAGGACAGCAAAGAATGATTTCTGATGGTCAATGGTGGCTATAAAATAGAAACATCCTAATTTCTGTAGCAACAGGAACCATATTCCCAGATGTATCCTATAATGTCCATAGCAGCTTCATTCTCTAGTACGTAGTGCTAGAGGTCTGTTTTGTGGCATGCTTTTGGCTAAGATCCTGACTGCAGTCTCGTATATCTTTTTCCTGTTCTTTTTTTGTACCTTGTACTCCGGGATTAAGTTATTCTGTAATCTACTCATACTGTTTTTAAAAATGCATTTTCTACTTAAATAATAATCAGAGTCAGATTCTGTTGCCTACAGCTAAGAACACTGATAGATACCATTGCCATATACATCAAAACTCAGAAGCAGCCACCAAGGACTTTTTCAAATTCAACTCTGACTATACATTATTGATGCCTCAAAAAACTCAAGTATAGGATAGCTATATGAAAATACTCTGTTTACTCTTCAGATCTGGTAATAAAGTGAGATACTAAGGTTTGGTTAATTAAGGTGTGAATTTGGTGAATGAGGCCATGAAAGGTCACATTCTGAATGTTGTCTCTGGAGATTGCTTTCGCAATTTGATACATAAATGCCTAAGCTCCATATGCCGCTTTCTGATTGATTTTTAACAATGTGTACTTGAAAAACACTTAATTTTTAAAAATTTACTCAATAATATCTCAAATGATGTTTTTTGTCTCTAAAGTCTTTAAGTATTTTTTTAATGGTGAGTTTCTAACTACACCAATTTATTTACTTTTGCAACTATGAATATGATCCTCCTTGTAGGATCATGGTTCCACCTCGATCTTTTTGCCCCCAAAGTAGAAAATTTCTAGCTAATTAGTCAATCACTTGAAAATATATGCCAGTTTCTTTTTAATTAAACCACAAGTCTAAGCTTCTCCATAAATCTTTAGGAGGAAGAGCAATTTTAATGTTTGTTTCAAAGTAAAGCTTTGTGTCAGGATGATCATACAGAATATATGTCTTAATATACCAACATGTACTCAGAATCAGAATTTCTCTTGATGGATTTATCATGTAGAATAAAAATGTTATCCTGTAATTTAAAATTCTATCAGATAGAATTGATAATATTTCGATAATTTCTCAATAAATGATAAGATATTTTGATAATATCTCAATAAATGAAATATATATATACCTCTATATAGCGGGGAGATATTTCCTCCACCTTATATATGCAAATAATTATTGTCTTGAAATAGAAGTAATCTTAGCAAACAAATGAGCCTGGTACTTACTTGCTACCATGAGGAGTAATTATCTGAGCTAGATAATCCCCAATTTCTTACAGGTAAACAAATCCTTCAGAAAGTTGACTTATTCAACAACCTATGGATACATTTAAAAACATTACTTTTTAGTGTCCAGCTGAATTTACAGTGGATATCGTACTTTACCAATATTATTTGATTGACAAGATGGACATGGAATAAAACCCAGTATTATTCAGATAAAATCAATATAGGTATGACATACAGCCTAGATTTTTTACCCTTAAGTTGGCATGATAGCAAACTTTTTTCTTTTCAGAAAAATATTGTCCTTATTCATGGATTTATTTTTTCATTTTGAGTCTTATCAATTTTTAGAAGGGGAAGTGAAGTCCACTCTAGGCTTAGTTGAATGTTGAAATAATGCCCCCATTGTTTTCCAATATAACATAGATTTGTTTTTAGGCATATTTCAAAGAGTATAAACTCTTTACTTCATAAATTCACCACTATTTATTACTTATCAAACTTGACTGAACTGAAACCCTTTCTTCAGACAATACTTTATATAAATAATCACTATGTACTATGAGTATGGAATGACTTTGGGGTGCAAGTGGGGAACTCTGATCCTAGCCACTGAGACCCTCGACTACCCTAGATCTAGAGAAGAGTGTTTCGAAAACACTACTCTGAGTAATTTAATCTGGTTTGATGTATTAAGGCATCCAAAAAACGTATACTAGGGCCATGCTGTTTTAAATCCCTACCACCTAGGATTTAGCTTATTCCATTGCATAAGTTGTATAGCATGGGTCATTGACGGTTTTATGAAAAAATGTAATTCTTTAAAATTCATCTTTGCATTTATTATAATTATGATGTTAAGATTCTGTCACAGTACCATTCAACTCCTCCGTATGCACAGGAAAACTTTATCATATACCATAGATAGGAGTAATTATACCCGTGTGAAATCAGTTCATTCATCTTTGGAACACTGGGACACATGTAATAGGTTTCTTATACTTGTTGGTTGCTAACAAGCTCAAGGAGAAATTTGTGGCTAAAATCTAGCAAGTATATCATAACTTCTGGCTGTATTTTTTATGCTAATCATTGATTTTGTGTGTTCTGGTTGTGTCTTTGTTTTTTTTTGCATTTGTTTTTTAGACTTTGATTTTATCTTTAACATGTTACATTTCTCAATCCAAAAATGTGATTATATTATTTGTATTTTTGAATGCTGCCTGAAATCCATTTTTTTGAACTGTCTCTTCACACATAGACTCTAAATAAGGTATTAATAATTTTTCAAAGATGTACTCATAAACAGTTAATGGTGAACAACGCTTTTTCTTCAAAAACAGTTTGGGTAGAAAAATTTGTCTTTTACTTTTAATTCATATACTTCCTAGGTTTCCAGTCTAGTGCAAAAATGTTAAACTCAAAATACTTCCAAAACCTTAACAACTAAGCAGAGTAAATAGATGATAAAGGCAGCCACTACTGCTCTGGCACTTCATTAGCAGAAAACTAAATAGGAGAGCTTTTTGAAAATGATTTCAGAAGCTAGGCAGATACAGCAATGAGAGCTATTATGTGCATACAGATATCAGATATGTAAATTGGGTTGAACTTCATTTGCGTTGATCAACCTGTCTTCCCTGAGGTTAACCAGGACTCTTGTAAAGCTTTGCTGTAGTAATTGGTATATCTAAAATAATAACTAGTCTCCTACATATGGGCTATTGGAAGCAACAACCTCGACATTAAGGTTAACCAAAATTTAACTTTATCACTTCCCACCATATTTCTGGGCAATGGAATAATTTCTGTGCCATCAATTGATAGACCAAATTAACATGTAGTACTCAGGTGCCCTTAAATAGTTAAATGACTTTATTAGAAAATACCCTTCTTACAGCATCAGGCTCAATATAACTATCCAGTTTAAAATAAACATTTCCCAATGTTAAAAAATTATCTGCTTAATAGTCAGAGAGCCTAGCAGATCCCCAGGGATAAT
Source organism: Ailurus styani (assembly GCA_002007465.1). Lineage (NCBI taxonomy): Eukaryota > Metazoa > Chordata > Mammalia > Carnivora > Ailuridae > Ailurus > Ailurus styani. The sequence continues at coordinate 2,590,462 of LNAC01000010.1, read as the reverse complement.
TAGACAGAATCACACTATGGAAACTGGGAGGCACATCAAGCAGATAATTTCTAATACATTTTAAGCAGTGGCTCTCCACTTTTGCCCTGTAATTATTTCCCACACAATATGATCCATCCCAGGGCAGAATTTTTGAATATAAACATAACTTTCAGTGGGAACCACTAATGAAGGAGCAATGCTTAGTGCTATCCAGAACAAGGACATGCATAAATCATAATCTCAAAATGCAAAAACAGAATGAACTACTCTATTATTCAAGAGTTACAGTCCTCAATACATTAGTATCCCCCAAACTAATGACATCAAGTAGACTTTTATTTTAGCTAAAACTTTCTAACCCACAAAAGCAATATGAATACATTTATTATCTCCAAATTTCCTTGAGTTATTTTCTAATTAACTGTGTAATTTTCAGCAACATATTAATAGCATTTCCAGCAAACAAAGCCAGCATTTTATTCAAACCAAATCTTCTTCCAAAATGATTTATACATTGAATCATTTTTATAAATCAGTCTTATGTTTTATATATAATAATTGTATTCATCTCTAATTCACTTATAATTCTGCCACAGGACAAAATCTGTAGGCAGGTTTCACAGACGTTGGATCCAATATAATATTTATAAGCCAACCAGGTAACTATTGATAAAAAAAGAAAATTAACATGTTTTTTTCTGTTATACCTAGAGCGAAGGCCAAGATAGGTAATTAAGCACCTTATTGTGTTCTAGTTTTTTCCAAGTTTACTCACTAAGGACTCAGAGAATTCTGTGTGTGTGTGTGTGTGTGTGTGTGTGTGTGTGTGTGTGATAGGGAAAGGTTTCTGGACCTGGCCTTTCATCTCCCATGATTTTGTCTTCCCACATACATGCACATCCTGCTAATGCCATGTTTGAGGCCACTAGGGCAGATACTATCTGAGTAAATGCTACTCAGGATCCCTTCATCCTTCAGGTCTGTACCTTGTTTCTGACCTCCAATTGTTTTTTGTGCTTTCCCTCCAGCTCATCCATTTAAAACAAAAGCATGTCTTATCATCATGTTTTATTTAATACTTTTGGTGTCTGAGCTGGGAGGACTTGTTCTCTACATCTTGCTAACATAATTCCAAAAACTTCCTTTCAATTATGTTTTCTGAACTGCAGTGATTTTTAATGTGCTTTAGCTCTTTTCCTCTACAGAAGACTTGATAAGGTGAAATATAGGTTATATCTCCTTGCCCTCACTAGTTAGACATATCTAGAGGTGCAGTTTCTCTATTTCTCAAAGAGGAGGTTGAGCTAAATATATTGAGAATTTTTAAAACTGTCATTTTATTGCTGGGTCCAACTCTTCTAATGGGAATTGACAACAAACTGTAAGACTATTTAATTATAGCCTTTGTTTGAAATGTATGGATCTAGCCCAGTTTTTGTTGGTAGATATCCAACAACCAGATCTCCCGCTAGTAGCTTTGTGAAGGGAAACAAGGCAACAGAAAACAAAATAATGAGGTTTTCTGTGAAGTTCTTCCTGCAAGAATGGCACAATTTTGAAAAAAAAAAAAAAAAGAGGATGTGAGGTTTGTAGCTCAATTTGGACCTTTAAAGCACAATAAAGAAAGGAATTCATATATTTATGTATATATAATTGCAACTTAATCAAAGTCGGTAAGGGAAATATCATTTTGGAAATATGGGATATATGAACACACTTCAAAAATGTTCTACAAGTTTATTTAAAAAATTGCAGAGCACAATATTGGATCTATCGATGAATAGAAATATAAAAACAAATTCTTACTCTTCATTCCTTTCTGAAACTAAACTTTACCACACAAAGTCTTCATCTATTTTGCTACATCTCTCTATTTGACTTAACAATGAAAGAAGACTAACTTATTCACTTTTACTTTATTGAATGATGAAGCATTGGCACAACTGTTGTTGGATCTGGTTGCTGTGAGGAAGAATTGTTTTCCTAAACACACCTGACCTTCTCTTAGTCCCATTATTTTTCTTGCCCCTGGATGTAGATGGAATGATTCTACCTATAAATTTATAAAGAATAGCCTGGGCAAGAATGACATGCAACTCTCTCTTCTTGGAAGGGTTTCTAGATGCCACAAGTTTGAGTTCACAGTTCTGCTTTATTCCTTCATCTCTTCAATTTTATCTTGGCACTGCTTTTTACTTTCATTTAACCTAATGGGTTAAAATCTAGGATTTATTTAACAAGCCAAATTATCTCTCAAAACAAGCTCTGATTTTCAGTCTAATCTCTATTAGAAATAAGAATTATATTTTGGTTTCCATCTTTAACTTTTGATTTTTTTCTTATATTTCTTAGAGGGGTGCTGTTTATAGGAAGTTGCTTCAGAGATACCAATACAACACACGATATAAATTTTTCTCTAGTTTCTTAATAATTTATAAGTGCTTGATTTCTCCTATATTGTGACCTTAGACATAATTAATATCAAATCCATCTTGGGTACCCCAAGGTGGCCCAGTCGGTTAAGCATCTGCCTACAGTTCGGATCATGATCCCAGGGTTCTGGGATCAAGTGCTGCATTGGGCTCCCTGCTCAGTGGGAAATCTGTTTCTCCCTCTCCCTCTACCACTTCCCCCTGCTTGTGCTCTCTCTCTCTCTCTCTCAAATAAATAAATAAATAAAACATCAAATTCATCTCTACCAGAGTCATAGGTGACATTAGTGTAAAAGCAATTAGCAGACCTAATTAAGAGAAAACCCCTGAAAAAATGATAAAATCCAGTATGCTTTGCAAACCACCCAAAGTGATCACCAGGCTTTTTTTGACTGACAGTTTGTGTTTTAATGCACTCAAAATTTCAAATATGCCTAAATATATTCATTTTTCCTTATGACTATCATATCATGTCATTTCTTATAATGACCTTGACTTTGTTGAAATCACAAACCATAGGTTCAAAAATGGTCTTAGAGGGTATCGGATCCACTTGGTTTGTTTTCCACAAAAGATTGGAGACATTGGATCATTTCTTCAAGATAACACAGCTAAGCAGAGACAAAGACAAAATTCATTTAAGTTTTAATAAAATAAAATTCTTCAGATGTTTAAGTACTTATACAAAGAAGGCAGTTGTTATTATTGAATAATGTGATAATGGGTTACATTTGTTGAATACCTACTATATGATAGACACAGATTTTAGCATTTTATATACATTATTTCATTTCATATCATAACAATTCTACAGGGTATACATTTATTATATTCATTTTCTAGATGATAAAAACAGACTTAGAAAGGTTAAGTAACTTACTCCATCATTGTGTAGTACATATGTGGAGCAGGTGGAATTTGAAACCAGATTTGACTAACATAAAGTTTATACTTTCATCTACTTGAAGTGAATCTGTCCCTCAAAATGTAACTGATTATCGATTTTCATCATAGATCTACATTAATATTTTTTTTAATTTCCAACCTTTCCATACCACCTTACTTTCGTGGGTAGGCAATAATTTTAAATTAAATTACAAAGGAAAGAAATGCTAAAAGTAACCAGTGTTCAAACATAGACACTCAACCATTTTCTTTTACTTATGTAAGTATGTGGTCAGAATCTCACACAGAGGTGGAGAACTTAATGTCAATAATCAAAATAAAATCTTAATGATCATAGCTTTGCATTATGCTTTCTGTGCATTTTCATAAAACGTTTGACAAATAGTACCTATTTTGGAAGATCTGTAAAAACATGTATACACATATTCATGNCAGGCTTTCTTTAAAATGCTAAGGCATGGGAATTTGATGATTAAAAATATATTGTTTTTCTAGTCTCTGAAAACATACATTCGTGTCCATGCCATGCAAAACCAGTTTTTTGTTTCTGAGTAAGATGCGTAATTGTCAGTCTCTCATTTTCTATCACCAGCTTAAAAATTGTATTTTGATTTTGCTGCTGTTTTAACTCTGGAACCATCTCTTGAATTCAGACTTGGTCACAAGGTTTCCCAGGAGGTGTGGATGTCACCGAAGTGAAAGAAGTGTACCTTGACCTTCTCAAGAAAGGTGTTCAGTTTCCTCCCTCAGATGCAGAGGCTGAAACAGTAAGACAAGNCATCATAGATCTACATTAATATTTTTTTTAATTTCCAACCTTTCCATACCACCTTACTTTCGTGGGTAGGCAATAATTTTAAATTAAATTACAAAGGAAAGAAATGCTAAAAATAACCAGTGTTCAAACATAGACACTCAACCATTTTCTTTTACTTATGTAAGTATGTGGTCAGAATCTCACACAGAGGTGGAGAACTTAATGTCAATAATCAAAATAAAATCTTAATGATCATAGCTTTGCATTATGCTTTCTGTGCATTTTCATAAAACGTTTGACAAATAGTACCTATTTTGGAAGATCTGTAAAAACATGTATACACATATTCATGTATGACACAAAATACACAAAAAATTTAAAATACTAATAATTACCACTTAGTGTATCTTTTAACCTCCAGGTGTTTTATAAATATATATTTGTAATATAAAATTCACTTTGTTAATTTAAGTACTAAGAGGTAATGTTATCTATTTATATCATTTCCATTTCACAGGTAAGAAATTTAAGGGTATATAAATATAAATTGTCCAAGTTTACCCAGGTAGAAAGTGAATTCAATCTAAGCAGCTTGGCCTCAAAGATCACGCTCCTAAACATTATTTTTTATTGCCTTAGTAAAGAGTTTTGGGTCTTGCTATCCTTAGATAAAACAATGGAATTCTTTGAATAGGTTGATACCACCTCATATGACCAATTAAGCACTACTGCTTAAAACTTAGAGTACCAAAAGACAAACCCACTGTGAACTTCGTTAATTGTTTGTTGGGCATTATCATGTACAGATTACAGATATAGAAAATACTGTAAAAACAGCATTAGATTATTTCTAGACCAGTGCTATCCAGTAGAACTTTCTACGATATGGAGATTCTATATTTGAGTTGTTTAATACAGTAGCCACATGTGATTACTGCGTACTTGAAATGAAGCTAGTGTCATTGAGAAACTGATCTTTAAATTTTAAACTGAATTTACATTTATCTAAAATAGCTCTGTGTGTCTAGTAGCTACCATATTGAACAGCTCATACAGAAAAGCCTTAAAAGCATGGCTTTCAGTTCTTTCTGACTGCAACTAGAGGGGGAAAAAAAGTTCTTTACTTCACAATGATGTTGTTACAATTGTGGAACATTTCTGTGAGCATGTAGCTATAGTATTTTTTTTTACAAACATTTGCTTTGATATTAGCTTTTTGATTCCATTGTTTAAAATTTTGATTCTCCAAGTTGACTTTGTAGCATACTGACAGTTTCAGATCAGCAGTTTGACAACTCTTTAGCCAAGAGTATGTATGTGTAAACTTGTTGGTTTTTCCGTTATCCTTTCTGATACGGAGGGTCTTCAGGAACGGCTATAGACCCAAGAGGGTGAGGGAGGGTGGAAAGGAACTTTCCCTTTCCAGTCCAGAAGCTTAGGAAGTGTGCTCAGGGATACCTGCATCTGGAAAGGCCACAGTGAACTTACAGGAGGAAGGCGGAAGGAATGATCCAAGCTAGGAGAACGAGGCAGGGAACAGAATCAGTCTTCTCTAACCCGAATACAAAAGAGGCTACTCCATGTTTCAAAACGTATACATATACACAAGAACATGTGCACATGCACACACACACACACATACATACAAACTCTTTAGTAAATAATCTCACCCTCAAAATAACAAAGGGACCTATGAAAACTCTCCGTCAGTGCTAGCATATGGCAAACCTGATGTTTATTGATGTGTGCTAATTAAAGTTCTTCCTAAGTATATAAAAGTATCAGCAAGTAAAATGTTTTGTTGTCACTTGTTATTTGGATGAAGGTTGAAGATCTCTCCTTTCAAACTATAAACTGAACTGAAGTCTAGACTTTTTAATAGTACTATTGTATAACAATAATTTGCCTTAATTGGGATAGAAACAAAATATATGCAATATATCATTGAAACAAGTGTCTAATTTTATTTTTCCTGCTCTCTCTCTCTCTCTCTCTCTCTCTCTATATATATATATATATATATACATATAGATGTATATATATTTATTTTAAGGTTACTATTAGATGAGTATGAAATCTAACCAATGTAATCTGAAAGTGGAAAGCTAAAAGCCAAACTTTTTCAAAATCAGTGTTAATTTTTTTTCCTTTTCCTTTCTGAATTGTTTTATTGAGGGGGAGGTGATCAAAATATTATCTCTTCTATTTGTTTACCTTCTCAACTCAACTGAAAAGTTTCCTATTTTTCTAAAGACTTATCCTGAATTGTACTCTAAATGGATTGTCTCACCCTGCATTTTAATTTCTAAACAGTTTGTGGGAAGTTTTTGTAAATTTATTTTATAGTATTCAATATTAGAGAAGATTAGCAAATTTATGATGTGTGTGTGGATGTTTATAACAAACAAATACAGATGAAAATGGGTTGGCTCTGTTCATTTTTTTGTGAATATATTATAGTTTCTTAAAATATTTATTGAGAATTTTCCCTGATTAAAATTTATCACCTTCTTATGTAAAACAATGTGTAGAGAAAGAAGAAAAAGAGGATATAATGATTTTGGATCCTATCCTGTAGATTTTCTTTGTGTTCCCAATATTAGTATATCTGCTGTGAAGTGAGGTCATATAGTTGTTTATATAGTTTATGATCTTCACACTTGCAGAGCCAAGGCACCTTTAATGTTAATTTTCTATGGCATCATGTTTGTAATGAAAAAAAAAGTTATGTTTTATTTGTTCATTGATACTATTGGTTTCTTAAAATGATTTTCTTTTGTTTGTAATTTTAAAAACTGTTTTGAAGTAAAAATGATATATGTCTATTATAGAATGTTTTATANGCATCATGTTTGTAATGAAAAAAAAAGTTATGTTTTATTTGTTCATTGATACTATTGGTTTCTTAAAATGATTTTCTTTTGTTTGTAATTTTAAAAACTGTTTTTGAAGTAAAAATGAAATATGTCTATTATAGAATGTTTTAAATTGTAGAAAAGTGGGGGGAAATTCCTATTTCTGAGGCCCAGACAATCATTGTCAACCTCAAAGACCTTTTTTCATACTTTCTATGCCATATATATATATATATATAAAATATCAAAAAGTACTAACAAAATAAAATAGTATTCTAATTAAAAATGGGCAATGAACATAGAGGTGCATATGTCTTTACATATTAGTGTTTGTGTTTTCCTTTTTTGGGGAGTGGGGGCAGGGGTGGCTAAAGATCTTGAAGTGGAATTATTGGATCAAATCGTATTTTTTTTTCATTTTTTGAGAAATCTCCATACTGTTTTCTATAGTGGCTATACCAATTTACATTCCCACCAATAGTGCACAAAGGTTCCATTTTCTCCACATTCTTGCCAACTTGTTATTTCTTTTGTTTTTGATTCTAGCCATTCTGACACATATAAAGTAATATCTCATTGTGGTTTTGATTTGCATTTTCCTGATGATTAGTGATGTTGAACATCTTTGCATGTGTCTGTCTGTTCGTCAACATGTGTCTGTATGTCTTCTATGGAAAAACATCTATTCAGGTCCTCTGCCCATTTTTAATTAGATTGCTATTTTATTTTATTAGTACTTATTTGACATTGAGTTAATATAAGTTGTTTATATATTTAGGATATTAACCCTTTATTGGAGATACAATTTACAAATATCTTCTACCATTCACTAGGTTTTCTTTTCATTTTATGGATGGTTTTCTTTACTGTGGAAAAACTTTTTATTTTGCTGTAGTCCTAATAGTTTAGTTTTGCTTTTGCTTCCCTTGCCTTATAAGACATATTTAGAAAAATATCGCTATAGCCAATGTCAAAGAGAATTACTGCTATGTTCTCTTCTAGGAATTTTATGGTTTCAAATCTCATTTAGATCTTCAATCCATTTTGAGTTTATTTTCCTATATGGTATAGAAAATGGTCCCATTTCATTCTTTTTCATAGCTGTCCAGTTTTCCCAGCAACATTTATTGAAAAGACTATCTTTTCCCCTAGGGCGTGTTCTTGCCTCCTTTGTCATAGATAAAGTGACCATAAATTCATGGGTTTATTTTGGGGCTCTCTAACCTATTCTATTGATTTATGTGGCTATTTTTGTGACAGCACCATACTGTTTTGATTGCAGCAGCTTTGTAGTATATCTTGAAATCTGGAGCTGTGGTAACTCCAGCTTTATTCTTTTCTCAAGGTTGTTTTGGCTATTTGTTATCTTTCGTCTTTCCATACAAATTTTAGGATTATTTGTTCTAGTTCTGTGAGAAATGCTGTTTATATTTTGATAGAAATTGCACTGAACCTGTAAGGTACTTTGAATAGTGTTGACATTTTAAAGATAATAATTCTACCAACCCATGAGAATGGAATAACTTTCCCTTTGTTTGAGTCATCTCCAATTTCTTTCACTAGCATTTTATAATTTTCAGAGTACCATTCTTTCAACCCCTTGTTAAATTTATTTCTAGGTATTTTATCCTATTTGGTGCAATTGTTGATGGAGTTGTTTTCTTACTTTCTTTTTCTGCTATGTTGTAGTTAGTATATAGAAATACAACCAGGGCGCCTGGGTGGCTCAGTGGGTTAAAGCCTCTGCCTTTGGCTCAGGTCATGATCTCAGGGTCCTGGGATTGAGGCCCGCATCGGGCTCCTTGCTCAGCGGGGAGCCTGCTTCCTCCTCTCTCTCTCTGCCTGCCTCTCTGCCTACTTGTGATTTCTCTCTGTCAAATAAATAAATAAAATCTTAAAAAAAATACAACTTATTTCTGTATATTAATTTTGTATCCTGCAACTTTACTGAATTCATTGATTACTTCTAACAGTTTTTTGGTAGATTCTTTAGGTTTTTTTTTTTAATGTATAGTTCATGTCATTTGTAAATAGTGACACTTTAATTCTATACCAAGATAGGTAACTTTTATTTATTTTTCTTTTATGATTGTTGTAGTTAGGACTTCCAGTACTAAATAAAAGTGACAAGAGTGGACATCCCTGTCTTGTTCCTGATCTTACAGGAAAAGCTCTTGGTTTTTCACCATTGATGATGATATGAGCTGTGGGTTTTTAATATATGGCCTTTATGTTAAAGTATGTTCCCTCTACATCCACTTTGTTGAGAGAGGTTTTATCATGGATGTATATTGAAATTTGACAAATTGTTTTTCTGCAGCTATTCAGATAATTATATGATTTTTATATTTTATCTGGATTTTATAATGTGATGTGTCACATTAATTGATTTATGAATATTGTACCAGACTTCATCCTCAAATAAATCCCATTAGATCCTAGCAAATGATCCTTTTAATGTTATTGTCAAATGTGGTTTGTTGGGCGCCTGGGTGGCTCAGTGGGTTAAAGCCTCTGCCTTTGGCTCAGGTCATGATCTCAGCGTCCTGGGATCGAGGCCCGCATGGGGCTCCCTGCTCAGTGGGGAGCCTGCTTCCTCCTCTCTCTCTGCCTGCCTCTCTGCCTACTTGTGATCTGATCTCTCTCTCTGTGTCAAATAAATAAATAAAATCTTAAAAAAAATTTATAAATGTGGTTTGTTAATATTTTGTTGAGTAGAAGTTTTTTGTTTTATTTTGTTCTGTTTTGGTTTTTATAAGCAGAGGAGAAAGTATAGAAATTGTGATATTTGTTTGGATATTTTGCTAGCACTTACTAAATCTATTTTTATTTCACTTCTTCACATTTTACGAAAATTTACTTAATATGGGATGGCATACATATATATATATGTACATACACATACGTCTGTATATGTATATATGTATATTTATAACATGATAACTTTACATGTACATGTTAAAATAAGCTTAAGAATTTAATCTTTCCAGCAAATAAAGATTTAATTCATACTTTTTTATAAGCTTTTTTTTTTAAGACTTTTTAATCCATTCAAGAAGGAGAGAGAGGCAGAGAGAGCACAAGCAGGGGGAGAGGCAGAGGGAGAGGGAGAAGTAGACTCCCAGCTGAGCAGGGAGCCTGATGCGGGGCTTGACCCCAGGTCCTGCTTTTGGTGTATGCTTAACCATCAGAGCCACCCAGGCACCCAAAATAATTTTTTCTATATTCTGTAGAAACCCTGACTAAAATTCCCAAGGATTCTAAGCATTCCAAGGAGTAGGAAGATTAGAATATCACAAGGCAGGCCATTCCACTTTTGATAGGTTATGGTTACTAAAAAATAATTTTTTATATTGAACCAAACATTGTTCTTCTGTAACACCTACAAAGTAATACTAATTATCATTTCAGTGATAAAAAGGAATAATTGGTGTTCAAAGTGATACATCTTCAACCATAGCTTCTAAAAATAGTTTTATTGATTTTCTAATAAGATCATATTACATTGCATAAATGATATAAATAACAATATGAAGTATCTATAATAAATAAAATAAAGGCACAATCATCCATAATCTCATGATCCATACAAAAACTGTTAATATTATTGTATAATGTGTCAGCATTTTAATGCATAAACACATCGCCACATCTTAAAAACAATATTGTTTTTAATCTACATATCACTTTATACCTGCCTTATTCAATCATGCAATGATATCTTAACATTAGAAATATACATATACATATAATCAAAGTTTTACTGGATATATAATCTATCACTGAAACATATTATAATTACTTAATCGATTCATTATTAACAGACATACATACTTTTTATTATATTTTACTATTCTAATAATACTGGAATAAAAGTCATTTTATGTACAAGTTTATGTCCTTGTGAAAACNATTGTGATATTTGTTTGGATATTTTGCTAGCACTTACTAAATCTATTTTTATTTCACTTCTTCACATTTTACGAAAATTTACTTAATATGGGATGGCATACATATATATATATGTACATACACATACGTCTGTATATGTATATATGTATATTTATAACATGATAACTTTACATGTACATGTTAAAATAAGCTTAAGAATTTAATCTTTCCAGCAAATAAAGATTTAATTCATACTTTTTTATAAGCTTTTTTTTTTAAGACTTTTTAATCCATTCAAGAAGGAGAGAGAGGCAGAGAGAGCACAAGCAGGGGGAGAGGCAGAGGGAGAGGGAGAAGTAGACTCCCAGCTGAGCAGGGAGCCTGATGCGGGGCTTGACCCCAGGTCCTGCTTTTGGTGTATGCTTAACCATCAGAGCCACCCAGGCACCCAAAATAATTTTTTCTATATTCTGTAGAAACCCTGACTAAAATTCCCAAGGATTCTAAGCATTCCAAGGAGTAGGAAGATTAGAATATCACAAGGCAGGCCATTCCACTTTTGATAGGTTATGGTTACTAAAAAATAATTTTTTATATTGAACCAAACATTGTTCTTCTGTAACACCTACAAAGTAATACTAATTATCATTTCAGTGATAAAAAGGAATAATTGGTGTTCAAAGTGATACATCTTCAACCATAGCTTCTAAAAATAGTTTTATTGATTTTCTAATAAGATCATATTACATTGCATAAATGATATAAATAACAATATGAAGTATCTATAATAAATAAAATAAAGGCACAATCATCCATAATCTCATGATCCATACAAAAACTGTTAATATTATTGTATAATGTGTCAGCATTTTAATGCATATACACATCGCCACATCTTAAAAACAATATTGTTTTTAATCTACATATCACTTTATACCTGCCTTATTCAATCATGCAATGATATCTTAACATTAGAAATATACATATACATATAATCAAAGTTTTACTGGATATATAATCTATCACTGAAACATATTATAATTACTTAATCGATTCATTATTAACAGACATACATACTTTTTATTATATTTTACTATTCTAATAATACTGGAATAAAAGTCATTTTATGTACAAGTTTATGTCCTTGTGAAAACCATTCTATTTACAACATTTAACAGCTTCATACTAGTTCTTTAGAAAAAATTTCTATAAGTGAATTTGCTGGTTCAAATTTACTGTGCATATTTTTAAAAATTTTGATATATATAGGTTACCCTTATACATAGCTTCTGGTTCCTGAGAATGGAGGAATGGGTATTTGGAACCAATTTCCCACTGTGACCAACTACAAAACCAGAACAAAGGGCCTTCACTTTGCTGTCACTGGGGACCTAACACGGTATTGGAATTATATATTTTAAATGAAGAAATAATGCCAAATTTACTTTTCCATAAATCTACTTTCTACCCCATTTTATTAAGCCAGAATTAGCTTGATACTAAAACTTGAGAAGGATATTACAAAAAGGAAAATTTACAGAGAAATCTCGCTTATGAGCATAAATGAAAAAGTGCAAATTATCAATGAATATTAGAAATATATTCAAAATTAATACATCCAGAAATATAGAATTTTTAATGTTTGAAAATTATAATCATTTCTATATATGCACAAATTATTAAATAATCCAACATCTATTTATTATCAAAACTATTAGCACACCACATCTAAAAGACTTTTTAAAAGAACCATTTAAAGGATAGGTATAAAACAGCAGTAGCAAATATCAAGTTAAAAAAAATTTTGACTTTTCTTTGTGATCTGGCAACAAGATAAATACATAACTACTACTATTCAGCATTGCAAAGATAATTCTTGAGAGTGAAATGACCAAAAAAAAAAAGACTTCCATAAGTATTGAAAAGAACTATAATTTATAATGCACAGACATCTTCTTTATATATGTCAACGCATTTTAAAATGAGAAAAAATATTAGATTTAGTAAGTGGTTTTAAATAAGATTCTGGATACAAAATCATTTGTATTCTTATTTATTAGCAATGAATGTTGGAAAATAAAATATAAAGGTACCATTTAAAACAGCAATAAAATATTTTAAAATATTAAAGACCAACAAAATATGCCTGGGGGAATGTCTACATAGAAAATTATAAAACATTATTTAGATAAATTAAAGGAAACACTAAATGGAGGGATATGGCATATTTATGCACTAGAAGATATAATACTACAAAGATATCAAATTAATATGATCCTAACCTAAATGTCCATTTTTGTTTTGAAAATGACAAATCAACTTAAAAAGATTACTGAGACATGAAAGGATTAAAAATATGAAAGAAAGTCTTCAGGAAAAAAATGTGAGGATTTATTCCACCAGATATTAAGACTTACAAAACACAGTGATGAAGTTTGATTCTAGAAAAAAAGAGACTGGCGGAACAGAAAAGGGAGAATGAAAATAAACCTCTGGGTGGTATGTATGTGTGTTTGTGTGTACTGTCCAATTATTACTGTGTAGAGCAGTGAGAAAAAGAAAATCTTATCAAATCTTATCAGTAAATAGAATTGACTCAACTGTCTATTTAAATTGGGGAAAAAAAAGGAAGAAAGAGTGTGAAACTATCCCCTAACTCACAATATACATAAATAAATTCCTGGTAGAGTGTAGATCTAATTGTGCAGTGAAAAACAAAATTTATAATATTTATAATTACTGTATCTAGATAATATCAAAATACCTTAATGACCTTCGATTAAGAAAGTATTCCTTAAGCAGAATACAAATAAAACATATAAATTGAACTATATGAGTTGTGAACTTTTGTTTCTCAAAAGACTGTTAATATGATGAAGAGCCACAGAGTAGGTCTGACAACATATATAACCAACCAAGATATTTTAACCAAATATATAGAGAAAGATTCTAATATATCAATAAGGAAGAGATAGACAGTCCAATAGAAGAATGGGGAATGAACTTCACTAAAGAAGATAACCAAAGGGCAAATAAACATGAACACTTCCTTAGTATTATCAATTATAAGGGAAGTGCAATACAAAAACCTCAATGAATTATCACTACACACATATCGAGGGTGTCTAAAAGTTTAACATATATTATATAATAATATATAATATTAATAATTATCAATGTATTATATGTTACATAATATTATATATTATATCATTATTGATATATAATAATAAATATATAATTTTATACTTTTGATATATAATAATTATACTGTATCAGGGGTTGTTATATACTGTAGAGAGGAATGTAAATCAGAGAAGCTTTTTGCTAAGCAGTTTGGAATTACCTATTTAAGGAAAATGAATGCTTGTGCTATGACCCAGAAATTCCATTCCTATGACTAGATCAAACAGATGCGTGTGCCCCAATTCACAAGAAGATATATGCAAGTATATTCATGGCAACTATATTCATAGAAGTCACCTATGCAAATAATTTAATTGGTCACCAAAAGCAGAATGTATGCCTAAAATTTGATATACAAAGGAATACTATACAATTATAAAAACAAATCAAGCGCCTAAGGTGATGGAAATGTTATAAAATTAGATTACAGTGGTGGCTGTACAACTCCGTAAATATACTAAAATTCATTGAACTGAACACAAAAAACAAACGAATTTTATGATATTTAAATTGTATCTCACTGAAACTTTTAAAAATTCATTCTTTAGAAAAAATATCTGTGAACTCTGGTACTAGAGATTAAGAGGATTAAAAATATAAACTATTTTAAAAAATATATTTTATTGGAGCTGTTTTGTAGTTTATTTGACTTAAAAATCAGTTAATTGCTATAAAGGTTTTTTTTTAAGATTATTTATTTATTTATTTGACAGAGAGAGAGAGATCACCAGTAGGCAGAGAGGCGGGCAGAGAGAGAGAGGAGGAAGCAGGCTCCAGCAAGGAGCCTGATGTGGGGCTCAATCCCAGGACCCTGAGATAATGACCTGAGCTGAAGGCAGAGGCTTTAACTCACTGAGCCACCCAGGCACCCCTATAAAGGTATTTTTAAAATGTATAAAATATAATGATATTAGTGGCTCTTTTTTATTCTCAGAATTGTCCTGGCTTGGACAATATATTATCTGGTCACTCAAACCATTAGTTTTTTATTTCTACAGCTTTAAATAACAGTTAACCTCTTCCAAACTGAACCCCTTTTGCAATTTTCCCTCCAAAATAGAATGTGAAATTTAATGTATTAGTTGATGTTAGTATGACACATCATTATTTTAAAAACTGTTTTCAGATATTTGTACACACTTTCCAAAGAATACTGAAATGTCAATGAAGATTATATTAGTCCGATGTTTATAATAAGATAACTGAAACTCAGACGTTAGAAACCCAGCAGGTGAGTCATGGTTGCACTCTGCTGCCTCACCTACAATGCCACAGGAAATTTGTGTCTGTTATCCTGAATCTTATAGCATTGGTATTAATAAAGTATAAATATAAATTCTTTTCAGAAAAGAGACACACTGTTGAGAGTTCTTCCCTAGCAATAACCCTGTCTAATTTACAGATCTTGTCCTTTTTGTCTTGTTGTTCTGACCCCATATAGTGTCTCAAAATTCAATTCTGTTACCTGCCCCAAGTAGCCTTAAGAACTCAGGTTTGGTTGTCTTTATATTTATTTTAGGTGTTTTTTTCTTTCATTTTGTTTTGTTTTGTCAGTCTCATTTCAGGCTGGAGAACACAGGCTTTATTTTTTACAGGTTTTTACTTTTGAAAATGTATTAGCTTTGGGTTATATATCCTCTTCCCACCTTACACACTTGTCCACCACTGAAAATAATAATCTTAATCCAAAATTTCATAATAAATTGAAAAAGAGTACTTTGTGTTAGGTGTTAGGTGTGTGCACACCCCAGACTATAAATTGTCATTGTGTCTGCATGATTGACTTCCAAGCTAAATAAACTCAGTGAGCTTTGTTCTTTTATCAGTATTCAACCTCTTATTGAAATCATAGTCTATTCATTCTTGCCTAAAATAACTTTAGATCTTGCTGATTCTCTCATAATCTTCCAAAAAATAAATTAAAATTATTATTTATGAATGAACAGTCATTACTGAAAAGCCCTATGTATTCTGTAATTTCCATGTGTGAATTTGACTGTAAAAATGTAAATAAGTGCAGCAATCCCTAATCCATTCTGCTTTGAATAAAATGCATCAATATCAATTTTTTTTAGAAACGTGAACATAATAAAATGAAGGAATTTGGTTTTAGTCCTTATAGAAGAGACTCTACATTTCTTCACCAGTGTTACAGGAGAAAATCAAAAAGCTTCAAAAATCATTTATTATTTGACCTTAAGGTTACCGTTACTCTTATTTTTTTCAAGTGTTTATAATCCCCCTCCTTCCAGTTAGTTAAATAATGCATGCTTTCCTAATATACAAAAAAATAAACAATTGAAGCTTAAACTGCTTTCTACACATTCTCACTTTTATTTTGCTCTTTAGCATGTCATAAAACATGAACAGACCATTGTTCATTTATCAGTTATGAAAGTGAAAATTTGTTTTACTCTTACATGAGGAAACCAGAATTTCTTCAAATGAATATTTCCCTTCTCTCTTTAAATTATTACAAAGAATGTGAAAAATAAACTATGCTGTGTCACAAAACAATCTGCTACTTAAAAGATCATATAAAAGGGACTATTCTACTATATAAATATAAATTTATATTTTTCATTTCTAATGAGTTTGACTTTGATATAAATGTGAACCCCCAGATCTATTTCATTCCTGATTCTGCAGAACTTACTCAAGCATAAGTCTTCATAAAGAGACTCTGTGCTTGGGTCATCTCTGTGGAAATATAAAATAAAATGAGATGGTTTACCAATTTAAGGTACTCTATGACTTGTGCAATGTGTGCAATATTTAAAGAGATGAAGAGAGTTAGAGAAGCTATTGGTTTCAAATGGTCTTCAGGGAGAAGAAATAGCTATGATATACTTTGGCCTTGAGTCTGATTCTAAAAGTTTTATGATAATGTGCTGTCTACCACACTGCCACATGTGACAGTTTATCAGCTAGAAGAATAAAGGCACCAGGGTAGGCAGTTCCTATCAGGATGAATTCCTATGTGCAGTGACCCGCTAGCACCATATTTTATGTTTTTGAAGCTCTCCTTATTATCATTTCATCTTTTATTTAATATCTTGACTCTATGGTTTCTGCCTTGCCTTTGTTTTTCCCACACATATTAATAAAAATGCATGCAGCATCACAATTTAAAAGATATCTCTGTCATAAAGAGAATAAATTTTATGACTTCTTTGAACTCTAGGCAAGGAGGTCATTTTAAGCATAAATCTAAAAAGAAAAACAACCAAATGATAAATAAAGTCAATTTTAGACAAAAGGATAATTCTTTATTACATAAGCTTGAAAATCCAACAGAAAATGGTGTCATATATAAACAAACAATTTGCCTCAGAAGGAATACAAATGACATTTTTTTATAAAATCACCTCACTAATAATGAATGCAATGCAAAGAAAAATAATTCAAGACTGCTATTTGGATTCTCAGATTGATAGGGAATGAGATACAGTTAGAGATCTAGAATAAGAGAGGGAGAAAGAAACCCAGACAGAGACAAAGACAGATAGAGACAGAAAGAAAACATTCTGGGTTAAAGAAGTACAGGAAAAGATACAGACTACTAGTCCACTTCCAGAAATTCATCAGGAAATATTCACTAGCAGGAAGAAAGTACTCAGTGATGTACATATATATTTAACTTCATCATAGCCTTGCTTTTAAGAGCAAAATAAATACTAAAAAAAAAAGATCCAATAAAATATTAAATTATTTTGCATTCAGAAGGAAACATTTTATTTAATACATTTTCCTCTGCCTACCATATTGTAGGGATTGTACATTAAAAACCATGCTTCAAAAATATGCAAAAAAGTTATGCTTATTCTGTAGTATTAATGAAATAAAAAGCAATTTCAACTCTTTTTCTATAGACATTATATTATACCATGGTTAATTTGATTAATTTCTGCATTAAAAAATTGTGAATACTTTTCACGTTCTTTATGTACTTCCATATTTTCTAATCTCTGCAATTTATATATTACTTTCCTAATTAGAAAAATATTTTTTAATAATATAACTTTGGTGGTATATCATTCACTTATTATTTTCTTTAGATATGATGTGAGTTTTTTCTTTCTTTAACCACTTGCAGTCTTTGAAAAATGAATTATCTCTGGAGAGGTATCTAGTGATGCAAGCTCAAAAACTTATACTAAATTAAATAAATTGGAAATTCTTTTAATTCATAAGTTAATTTGCAGGAAATTTATTGAGAATTAACTAGATTATATCAGCTTTATAAAACTTGGCTCACCTATAAAACATGGAGGCTGGGGTGCCTGGGTGGCTCAGTCGTTGGGCGTTTGCCTTCAGCTCGGGTCATGATTCTGGGGTCCTGGAATCGAGCCCTGCATGGGCTCCCTGCTCCGCCGGGCACCAGGAGGCCTGTTTCTCTCTCTCCCACTCCCCCTGCTTGTGTTCCCTCTCTTGCTGTGTCTCTCTCTGTCAAAAACAAAAACAAAAACAAAAACAAAAACAAAAAATCATGGAGACCAATTAAAATTTTGGAAACCTATTTTTTTTCTTAATTCAATCAAATAAACATTGCTGTGCAACCCACCAAGTAGTTAAAGGATGATCTGGATATTTACTTCATTTAAGTATAATTGAAACAAATTTGAGGGCAAGGGCTTCTTGTGCCCAGGCTTCCAAGCATGATGATATCTTCTATCACACAATTTTCCTTTTTTTTTTCTTTTATCACACAATTTTCCTGCACTATGCATGCAAAATGGAAATAATGATTGACTTTTTATTACTGTTATTTGACAGTTGTAAATGAAACACACTTCCCCAGATTCATATACATACCTAGTCACTGCTCTCAAAATTAAGGATCATAATATAATTTTGTTGAAAATCTACTTGCAACTTTGAAGAAACTATTTTCAGATTCATCTAATTAGCTATAAACAAAGCATAGGCAAGACCAGTCGAGATAGCCAGGACCTTGCCATCCAGTCAGGTAGCTGACCAAGAAAGACACTTAACTGACCCAGCTGAAATTAGCAGAGGTTATCCCAGAGCAACAGAACTGCCCAGAGAACTTGTAGACTCATAAGAAATAATAAATGTGTTTTGTTGTCATTGTTGTATTTTTTTTAAAGATTTTATTTATTTCACAGAGGGAGAGAGATCACAAGGAGGAAGAGAGGCAGGCAGAGAGAGAGGGGGGAAGCAGGCTCCCCGCTGAGCAGGGAGCCCGATGCGGGCCTCGATTCCAGGACCCTGAGATCATAACCTGAACCGAAGGCAGAGGCTTTAACCCACTGAGCCACCCAGGCACCCGATGTTTTTGTTTTAAGCCATTAAAGTTTTAGAGTGGGTTGCTGTAAGCAGTAACTGATAATAGTTGTATAAAAGATATGTTTCTAAATTCCTAAAAGTTTTATATTTAATTATCTTACTAGTTTTAATTTAATTTGGTTGCAAGATAAATTTTATCATATAAAATTTTAGGATATCTATTCTCAGATTCAGTCTTTAACAGGCCATGTCAAATATCCTAGTTTTAGACCCTAACAGAATGTATTTGGGGGTGAAATAATACAGCCTTTGTTAGTTATAGCAGCTATAATCATGAATATAAGAAAAGTAAAACGGAAAGTGTTTTCTTTATGAAGAATATAATAACATATAAATAATACTACATTATCCAGAAATGAATAAAATTTAACCTTGGTTGTATCCATCTCCCTACTAATGTCAACTAGAACTTTAGGTAAGGATGGAAAAAGCACTAACATTATCTTTCATGTCCTCTTTTCTTGCCTCCTCTTAGTGCTTATTCCTACCACTCCCAGATCAGAAGGGTTTCTCAATAAGCACTGAGTCCCAAGTTAATTGATTTCACTGTAAGGGATAAATATGTCCTAGGTCACTGCTGTGATTTTATTGATTTTTCTAACCCTGAAAAGGTAGACTGACATTATAAATATAACAAATAAACTATATGGAGAATAAGTTTTCCTTTGTTGAGAACCAAAAAAAGCATAGTTACATATTCTCAACATTTTATTCATTGATATTTTAAAACATTCTAATAATACCTTATCTACTTCATTATTAGGTAGAAGCTTAATAATTTTTTCATTGAGTGAAAGTAGATGGCCCCAAATTAGTGAGTAGGTTCACAAATCTTTTAAAAATTATATCAAAAAATGTTCCTAATGGGCATGTGTGGGAACTGCTTATTCCCCAAGGCTGCCTTCTGGAAATGTGAATGTAGAGGCAGTAAACTTGAGAAAGGATTCAGGTAGACCATTGTATTAGATAACAATGAGACCTATGTTTGCATAGAATGGTGGAGTACCCATACATTTCAGCATGATTATTGCTTATCACAGCATTCAACTTTCAGTTTGTCATGTGGCTGGCATGGTGAGTATTAGAGCAATTTATCTGGGTCAAAGCATTGAGTAAAAACTCATTAAAATGCAAGTATATTACTTGAGGAAGGTAGCACATTAATTCACAGAACATATTAATAATTTAACATGTATTATGCTATCCTAAGTTTCTCGTAATTGGTCTGTTGACACAGCACTTAGAAGATAGATTCACTTGCATTTTCAATAATAGGCTTCTCAAATTCAAGATTATTCTCACTTAATTCTTGATCTCCACCATTTGCAAAGTTTCCCCTTGTTATGGACTGAATGTTTGAGTCCCCCCAAATTTGTTGAAGACCTTATCTCCAGTGTGATAAAATTAGGAGGTAGGGTAATTAGGTTTAGATGGGATCCCGAGGGTGGAGCCTCCATAATGGAATTAGTGCCCTTATAAAAAGAAGAAGAGATACCAGAGCATCATTTTTCTACCATTTGAGCACACAACTATCAAGATTGTGTGGATACAGAAGGAAGACATCACAAGCCAGGAAAAACGCACTCAGTAAAACACACCCACCCCTTGCTGATACCCTGATCTTGGACTTCTAGCCTCTGGAACTGTGAGAAAGTAAACTTCTGTTGTTTAAGCCACGCAATCTATGGTATTTGTTACAGCAGCCTGAATAGACTAAGATACCACTCACTTACCCAGCTTCTTAACCCAAGAAGCTGGAAGTAATCTTTCATTCATTCATAGTTTCCGTATCTTACATCTAAACCAACAGCAAGTTCTTTGGACAATTTTCTTATTATTTTCCTGATGAAAACCACTCAATTGCTTATCCTGTGATAATCTAAACTATTCATTTTAACCCATGCCTACTTCTCCAAATCTTCCCTTACTGCGCCTCTCTTGACACACACTCCAGTCACACTAACCATTTTGTTCCAAGCATCACAAAGTCTATTTTTGGCCCTTTCTGTGCCTGACAGGCTTTTCTTCAATACTTTCTGGTGGCTATGTCATTTTAATATTCATGCCTCAACACAAACTCCTGCTATTCAGAGAGGACTTCTCTGATGATCCTAGCTAATATAGCTCCCAATACCATACCAAAAACACTCTATATTCTACTTCCTTCTGGGAATTTATCACTTCCCAATGACTATTCATTTTTGTTTGGTTGCATGTATTATTTCTGCCTCACTTTACAAATATATACAATAGGGTGTGAATATTGTTTATCATATGTGTTCCTATATCAAATAGCACCTCAGTGTAATGTAAATGACCCAAGAAGTTACTTCAAACAGCATGCAAAAATACGTTAGCACATTTAATTCTATAACACAATCTAAAGAAATTTTGTTGACCAAAAATATGTATGACATAGGATATAAAATCATAATTCCAGTCAAAGGTATAAATCAAAAAAACAAACTTTTGAATAAAGCATAGCAAGATCACATAGGGATTTTTCCTTAAAGTATATTTGTAAATTGTTCAACTTCTTTGGTATTTTCTGAAAAGAAGCCAGGAAGTGGTAATATTTATAAAATATACCATAAATTAAATTTTTCATTGAACATATTTATATATTTTAGCAAAATATGTTTACAAATGTAATTGTGGCAAATTTTAAAAGAGAGATATTATATTCATGAGTAATTCTGCCCTAACTCACACACATACAAATTAGGAAAATATAGTCCCTCTTCAATATTAGATGTTATTCAGTCATAAGTTCATTTCATAAGCATATATATTAAGTAATGACTATATATAGGGAGAAGAATGGATTCTATACTAGGAAGCAAAGATACAGTTATATATGATATATGTATATATCATAACTGTGTAATCACTATCTTATAAGTTTTATTTATAATCATATTTTTAATAATGTAAACTAACTTTCTTTATGAAAATAGACAATAATGCTCAATGCATTACTTGAAATTCATATATGTAAATACATAAGTTTAAGTGTGATACAGTCCTCAAGGTAATGTCGTCAAGATAGAAGCAGATATGAACATAAGTGAGCACAATGCAATGGAGCTAGACACACAAAGATAGATATGTACATAAGTTAATGTAGAACCTGATAGGAGGAGGTTCCTAGTAGTTTAAATGCTGTGGGGAGAAGTGGGAGAGGGGGAAGTAATTTCTGAGCTGAATTTTAAAAGATGACTAGATGTTGGCAAGGCAAAGAAAGAGTGATTCTCTGTCAGGGGTCAATGTGAGAGGCAAAAGGACACAACAAATATATAAGAGATAAAGAAGGAAGAGCAGATAGGAATCCAGATAGAGTCTTGTTGTCCATCTTTCTTTGTTCATTATCTTCCATTTATTCCCTAAACAAATATTTGGGTGGCTTACATGTACCATGCAGGATGCTTCACAGTAGAGAGCTGGAATTTGTATGAGAAGCATGAATAATAGATTTTATGATGGTTTGTGTTTTAGGATACATTACTCTGCCATTTCTGTGGAGGAATAATTTGAAAGGTTTAGGACTGCAGGCAAGAGGGTGTTGTAATCCATGCAAAAGATGATAATGGTCTGCATTAGGGCAGTTGGCAATAAAGTAGACAGAATGAGACAGATTTAAGGAGTATTTAAGAAAAACATTAGCAGATTTTACAAGTGAGAGAAGTAATTGTCAGCCATATGAAGTGAGCAAGAAGAGTTTATTAACCTTTGCCTTTTATCAGCTTCCTAATAGCTTGAAAAGCAAAGTTACTGTAATGGAATGATCTGTCATGTCTAGGTGCTTCAGCTCAACTCCCAAGCCAGGGGAAAAAGAAGTCTACTTCTCTTTTCCTTCTTTCTCTGTGCCCTTGTGATGTCTCAGAGCCCTACAGACTTCACTCCCTGGAGAGAGCTCCTCTGACACTTTACGAAAACTTTTGGATATGTGTCTTTTTGATACTGTGGGTCAAAAGAGGAAGGGGAAAAAATCCAATTCCTGTTATTTTCTTTAGTCTGCTCTTCTCGCAGTAGACATGTCATGAGTCTAAAGGAGAGAAGAAGAGATATCTGAGTATTTTGCATCTGCAAAGCTTGGATTTTTACCTTTTGTCCCTGGGGAATAAAGACCAAGAAAGGGCTATTCCATCTATGTTCTGCCTTGGGCTGAATTCCAATTAAAAAAATCCAAGACAGTGTAGACTTTTGATTTATAATCACAAAGACAGAATGTTGTGTGATTACCATCTTACAATATGAGTTTTATTTACAATCATATTTTTAATAATGTAAATAATCTTTAGGAAGGTAGACATGAATACATTACTTGAAATTAGTTCATTAATTAATAAATACATTTATTTATATTTAAGTTCAAGTTAGCTAACATATAGTGTTATATTGGTTTCAGGAGTAGAATTTAGTGATTCGTCATTTACATACAACACCCAGTGCTCATCACAAGTGCCCTCCTTGATGCCCATCCCCCATTTGACCCTTCCCCTGCCCACCTCCCCTCAGGTAACCCTCAGTTTGTTCTCTGGACTTAAGAGTCTCTTTTTTTCCTTAAATCAATGTGTTTAATATATTTATAATATAAATCCATATGTCTAACATGTGGATAAAATGAATTCATGTTTTTAATATTTTTGTTTCTTTTTCTTTTTTTATTTTAAATTCAATTAATCAACATATAGTGTATTATTAGTTTCAGAAGTAGAGTTTAGTGATTCATCAGTTGCATATAACACCCAGTGCTCATTACAACAAGTGCCCTCCTTAATCACCCTATTATCCCATCCCCCCACCCACCTCCCCTCCAGCAACCCTCAGTTTGTTTTCTAGTTAAGAGTCTGTTATGGTTTGCCTCCTTCTCTCTTTTTATCTTATTTTATTTTTCCTTCCCTTCCCCTATATTTATCTGTTTTGTTTCTTAAATTCCACATATGAGTAAATTCATATATTTGTCTTTGACATATTTTGCTTAGCTTAATACATTCTAGTTCCATCCTTGTTTTGCAAATGGCAAGATTTCATTTCTTTTTGATACGTGAGTATACATATTATATACATACACACACACATACATGCACACACAGACACAGACACAGACACACACACACACACACACACACACACACACACATATATATATATAGCACTTTATCCATTCATCAGTCAATGGACATCTGGACTTATTTCAATATTTTTGGCTGTTGTGGATATTACTGCTATAAACATTGGGGTGCATGTGCATCTTGGAATCATTGTATTTGTATCCTTTGGATAAATATCTTATAGTACAATTGTTGGGTCATAGGTAGTTCTATTTTTAACTTTTTGAGTAACCTCCATACTCTTTTCAACGAGGATGTACCAGTTTGCATTCCCAGCAACAGGGCAAAAGGGTTTCCCTTTCTCCAAATTCTCTTGAACATCTGATATTTCCTGAGTTGTTAATTTTAGCCATTCTGACAGGTGTGATGTGATATCTCATTGCTGTTTTGATTTGCATTTCCTTGATGATGAGTGAGTTGAACATATTTTTATGTGTCTGTTAGCCATCTGGATATCTTCTTTGGAAAATTGTCTATTCATATCTTCTATTCATTTCTTAACTGGATTATTTGTTTTTTGGGTGTCAAGTTCTTTAGAGACTCTGTAAACTAATCCTTATCCAGTATGTCAATTTTTTTAATTGTCTTTAAAATTTATCGACTTAGTCTCTCACAAGGATTGCAAAGAATGATGTGGTTGTGTTTACTTGGCAAGAAGGTGCATGGCTCCGAGGGACTCACTGTTGTGCAAGTTCCAGGGGTCTTCCTGCAGGGTCAGGAGGTCATGTGTCAACTACAAAAACCTTTTCCTGGCTCCAAACTGGACACCATCACATATCCTATCAGCCTTCTGGACACCCAAATATGTTCTCCCATTCTGTTGGTTGCCTTTTAATTTTGTTGATTGTTTTCTTTGGTATGCAGAAGCTTTTTATCTTGATGAACTCCCAATAGTTCATTTTTGCTTTTATTTTCCCTGTTTCTAAATATATGTCTAATAAGAAGTTGCTGTGGATAAGGTCAAAGAGGTTGCTGCCTAATTTTTCCTCTAGAATTTTAATGACTTCCTGTCTTACATTTAGGTCTTTCACTCATCTTGAATTGTTTTTGTGTATGGTGTAAAAAAGTGGTCCAGTTTCATTCTTCTGCATGTTGCTGTCCAGTTTTCCTAACACCATTTGTTGAAAAGATTGTTCTTTTCCCATTGGATATTCTTTCCTGCTTTGTCAAAGATTAGTAGACCATAGAGTTGTGGGTCCATATCTTGGTTCTCTATTTGGTCCATTGATTTATGTGTCTGTTTTTGTGCCAGTACCATACTGTCTTGATGACTACAGCTTTGCAATATGGCTTAAAATCTGGCATTGTGATGGCTCCTGCTTTGTTTTTCTTTTTCAACATTACTTTGGATATTTGGGGTCTTTTCTGGTTCCATACAAATTTTAGAACTGTTTATTCTAGCTCTGTGAAAAAATGCTGGTGTTATTTTGATTGGGATTGCATTGAATATGTAGAGTGCTTTGGGCAGTATAGATATTTTAACAATATCTGTTCTTCCAATCCACGTACATGGGATGTTTTTCCATTTCTTTGTGTCTTCTTCAATTTCTTTCATAAGTGTTCTATAGTGTTCAGCATACAGATCTTTTATTTCTTTGGTTAGGTTTATTTCTACATATCTTGTGGATTTTGGTGCGGTTTTAGATGGGATCGATTCCTTAATTTCTCTTTCTGCTGCTTCATTATTGGGGTATAGATTTGCAACAGATTTTCATTTGTATGTTGATTTTATATCCTGTGGCGTTGCTGAATTCCTGTGTCAGTTCTAGTAATTTTTTTTGGTGGAGTCTTTCTACACAGAGTATCACGTTTCTGTAAAGAGTGGAAGTTTGGCTTCTTCCTTGGTGATTTGGATTTGTTTTATTTCCTTTTGTTGTCTGATTGCTGAGGCTAGGACTTCCAGTACTATGTTAAATAACAGTGGTGAGAGTGGACATCCCTGTCTTGTTCTTGACCATAGAGGAAAAGCTCTCAGTTTTTCCCCATTGAGGGCGGAGTCTTTAGGGTTTTCCATGTGGTATTATGTCAATCTTCAAATAGTGGCAAATTTTCTTCTTCCTTATCAATTGTGATCCCTTTTATTGATTTTTTTTTGTCTGATTCCTGTGACTAGGACTTCTTTACTATGTTGAATAAGTGGTGAGAATAGACTTCCTTGTCTGACTCCTAACTTTAGAAGAGAACCTCTGTTTTTCACCATTGAGTGTGATCTTAGCTGTGAGTTTTCCATGTAGGGCCTTTATTATGTTAAAGTGTGTGTCCTATAACCCCACTTTGGTGAAAGTTTTTTTATCATGAATGGATGTTATGCTTTGTCAAATGCTTTTTCTGCATCTTTGAAATAAACATAGAGGTTTATACTTTCCTGTTAATATCATGTATCATTATTGATTTGGAAATACTGAACTACCTTTGCATCCCTAGAATAAATCCCACTTAATCATGGTGAATAATTTTTTTTTTTAATTTTTGGATTCAGTTTGCTAATGTTTTGTAGAGAATTCCTGCATCTATGTTCATCAGAGATACTGGCCTGTGGTTTTCTTTTTTGTAGTGTCTTTATCTGGTTTTGGTATCAGCGCAAGGCTGGCCTCATAGAATGAATTTTAAAAGTTTTCGGGGCACCTGGGTGGCTAAGTGGATTAAAACCTCTGCCTTCAGCTCAGGTCATGATCTCAGGGTCCTGGGATCGAGCCCTGCATCTGGCTTTCTGCTCAGCAGGGAGCCTGCTTCCTCCTCTCTCTCTGCCTACTTGTAATCTCTCTCTCTCTCTGTCAAATAAATAAATAAAATCTTTAAAAAAAAGTTTTTTTTCTCTTCTATTTTTTTTTCGAACAGTTTGAGAAGAATAGGTATTTATTCTTCTTTGAACATTTCATAGAATTCACCTGTGAAACTATCTAGTCCTGGACTTTTGTTTGTTGGATTTTTTTTTTAATATAGCTAAGTTAATTTTGTTACTAGTAATTGGTCTGTTCAAATTTCCTTTCTTTCTGGCTTGGTTTTGAAAGATTATATGTTTCTAGGAATTTACCAATTTCTTCTAAGTTGTTCAATTTGTTGTTGTATAATTTTTTATAGCATTCTCTTAAAATTCTTATTTCTGTGGTATTATTTCTCCTTCATTTCTAATTTTATTTAAATCCTTTCTCTCTCTCTCCTCCCTCTTGTTTTTTCCTTCCTTCTCCCCTTTCTCCCTTCCTTCCTTCCTTCCTTCCTCCCTTCCTTCCTTCCTTCCTTCCTCCCTTCCTTCCTTCCTTCCTTCCTTCCTTCCTTCCTTCCTTCCTTCCTTCCTTCCTTCTTTCCTTCCTTCCTTCCTTCCTTCCTTCCTTTGTTTTTGATGACTCTAGCTAAAGGTTCATCAATTTTGTTAATCTTTTCAAAGAAACAGCTGTTAGTTTCATTGATCTGTTCTATTGTTCGTCTCTATTTCACTTACTTCTGCTCTAATCTTTATTATTTCCTTCCTTTTACTAACTTTGAGTTTTGTTTGTTCTTTTTCTAGATCCTTAAGATGAAAAGTTAAGTTGCTTATTTGAGATTTTTTTTTGTTTCTTGATGTAGGCCCATTTTGCTATAATCTTCCCTCTTAGGACAGGTTTTCCTGCATCCCCCAAATTTTGGACCATTGTGTTTTCATTTTCTTTGTTTCCATGTATTTTTTGACATCATCTTTGATTTCTTGGTTGGCTCATGCATTGTTTAGTAGCATGTTATTTATTTTCAATGTATTTGTGTCCTTTCCAGAGTTTTTTCTTATGGTTAATTTCTAGTTTCATACCATTGTAGTCAGAAAAGATTCATGGTATAATTCCATCTTTTTTAATTTGTTGAGACTTACAGATTAACGTAATTTCTGGAAAAGTTCCATGTGTACTCAAAAAGAATGTATATTCCACTGTTTTGGGATGAAATGTCTTAATATATCTGTTAGGTCTATTTGGTCCAATGCATCATCCAAAGCCACTGTTTCCTGTTGATTTTCTGTGTGGTGATCAATCCAATGATATAAACGCTGTGTTAAAAATCCCCTACTATTATTGTATTACTATCTGTTTCTTCTATTATATCTGTTAATAGTTGCTTTAAATACTTAAGTGCTCCCATGGTGGGTGCATAACTATTTACAATTATTGTATCTTTTTGTTGGATTACTCCCTCTGTGATTATGTAATGTCCTCCCTTGTCTCCTGTTACAGAGACTTTTGTTCAAATTTTAGAGTTTTAATTGAAATTTAATCTGCAAAAGTTAACAGGCAAGATATTTGCTCTTCATTTATGCTTATGTGATGCCTAATTTGTTTTTCAAAAACATTCAGTCAATTTATGTGCTTTGCATGTATAAAAGCAGAATCTGGATGCCTAATCCCCTCTGTATGTGGAATAGGAAGCTAGGAAATAACAAATACTTGCCTGCTTTTACATATACCCACCACCAATACCAGACTGCCAGTGTCTGAAATTCTTTCCATTATTTCAGGTATTATGTGAATATATTAACTGGGAAATGTAATGCCAAAAGTTAAGTGCTTTGGAGATCACATAGATCTGTACAAATGTAAGCTATTATCGCACAAGTCATGGAATATTGTAATCAAGTGTCCACATAAAAAAAAGAAATATAGGGCACCTGGGTGGCTCAGTGGGTTAAAGCCTCTGCTTTCGGCTCAGGTCATGATCTCAGCATCCTGGAATCAAGGCCCGCATCAGGCTCTCTGCTCAGCAGGGAGCCTGCTTCCTCCTCTCTCTCTCCGCCTGCCTCGCTGCCTACTTGTAATCTCTCTCTGTGTGTCAAATAAATAAATAATTAATTAAAAAAAAGAAAAAAATAAATATAAATGAAAGAAAATTTAAAATAATTTGATTATTTATTTTAAAAAGTGTTTAAAAAGAAAAGAAGTTCCATTTAAAGACATAGAAACTACCTCTAATAGTAAAATGTTGTACCTATCACCAGAGAGAGAGAGAGACACTTGTTTCAATCTATTTAAATAAATATCTTGCCAATGAGGATTGGTATACATATTTTTGTTAGCATTCAAATACCATTTAAATTTATCATAATGTAGTGAATTTCAGGGACTTTGGGGATGTTACAGGTACTAATTTATATTCTTAATTTCCTGTGTTTTAAATGTAAATGTAATGCCAATATGCTAGAATCAATTTTATATAGATATATTTTTAATAATTAAAGGCATGCAAAAACCAAAAGCTTTCAGTATGTAATAGATTATTATGCAACAAAGAACAATATGATCTCTTAAGTGTAGAGTTCCATCGATAATACATTTCAGAACCCTGTAATATAAAAACGAACAAAGAAAAATATTTCATCATCATCTCTTGGGTATTGTACAATGCAAATTTTAGCTGTTCTTCTCTAAGGCAGAACACAAACCTCTCACCTATTAAACATGATAAATTAACATAAAAGATACACTAGAGTCTAAAGACAAAATGGAAGAGGTAGTATTACTCATTGGGAAGTCCAAACACAATGGAAGAACTTGAATTATCTTTACTCTGTTATTTCTGTGCAACAAAAGAACCATGAAAGACATTGCAAATTTATCATGATATTCTCTCCATTTGTACTTTCTTTTTATTTGAGAGAGTGTATTCTTATATATTGAGTAAATGTGTTCCCCTCAAAATGGTAAAAATCAATACACTGTGTCTATATTTTCCATTATTACTTAATACAAATTTGAAAGCTATTTTGTTTGGGAAAATACTCCAAAATAACAAAATTACAAACTTAATAAAAAAATACAAAAATGACAATTACAAGATAAGTGGCTTTTTACTATATCAAAGGAGGGAAAATAGTTTTGTTTTACAAGTATAGCTGTGGTCTATAGGGGGAAAAAAGACGTTTTATATTAGGGAAAAATGCAGTCCAATAAGTATCTAACATCCCTATAATTGAAAATTTCAGCAAAGTGTATATTCTAATTTACTCATACCAACTCAGGAAGTCTCTGTACATGACGCAGTCATGTTTCCACTTTAATCAGAGTACACACCAAGATAAAACTTCTCAATATGGAACACAAGGTATGCTAGGTGAAATCGAAAAATTCATGATTAAAAAATGTGTTCTGTTAGAAAAATAAATTATCAGACTATCCTAAATTATAAGTAAATGCAATTCAGTAGACATAAAGAACAAGATTGCTTTATTTTAGAAGCATCTCTTCGCCTTTCATCTAAAGTGGCCTGAAGCTTGTGTTTTAGTTGGTTATGTACCATACATAATTGGGACAAGGCCTGAATAGAATGTTGAATCAGAAAACTCTTCATAAATTTGGAATTCTGAAAAGGTTTTACCTTCATTTTGATAGAGATCAAAGAATCCTAAAATGCAGAGGAGATGTTTGGAATACTGCTTTTGCTTTTATCTAAAAAAAAAAAAAAAAAAAAAAAAGTCTCTCTTAGAATTTTCTAAACACAGACATCTGTCAAGCATATTTGACATCAGAATTTACCCTATTATGTATTGCCCAAGCTGAAAGCTGAAGATTTAGCTTAAAGCACTCCTAGGCCGTTTCCCCCTCCCTTACATGAGAGAAGCAACACAAATAGTCTCAGGAAAAAAGAACTTTAAGTAAAGCCTTCAAATAATCTCTAACATTCATTTTTATGAATAGATTAACAAAAATCATAAGTAAGCAACAAGATAGACATCCTGAGTGAGTTAACTGAAACAAAAATTTTATAGTCAGAGCAAAAAGTCTGTAATTGTTGAATTGCCAGATGCATAATATAAAGATAATATATTTAATATGCTTAGAGAAATTAAATTACTAAAAGTATGAGAAGGCAAAGATACTATCAAAAAGGTCTAGATAGATTTGAAAAAAGGAAATGCATTAAAAATGAATTTTATGTGTATTAAATATATATAATATAGGTAATATATATTCATATTAATATATTCATATCCCTGTATATATGAATGAAAATCTAAGTAATTCTGTGTAAGACTTTCTATTTCTGATATTGATAGAATAAATTTTCAGGACTAACCTTAAATTATGACTCCTATATATAACACTAGCAAAATATTTCTTTAAAATTATTGAAGAGTTGAAAAGATCACAAAAAATTACTGGACCAAGTTGAAGTCAAGTTCAAAACCCAGGGACATAAACAACTAAGAAAATTTCTGCATCTGAGAATAATTGCTGAGGTTGGAAAAGTTGAATGTGATATTAGGAGGAGTAAAATAAAAGCCTATGCCCACAGAAATGGTGATTCTATAAAGAGAATCATCTTGGAGCACCTGGGTGGCTCAGTTGGTTAAATATCTTTCTTTGGTTCAGCTCATGGTCCCAGGATCCTGAGATCAAGCCCCGTATTGGGCTCCCTGCTCAGTGGGGAGCCTGCTTTGCCTTCTCCCTCTGCCTGTTGCTCCTCCTGCTTGTGTTCTATTTCTGTCAAATAAATAAATAAAATCTTTGAGAGAGAGAGAGAGAGAGAGAGAGAGAGAGAGAGAGAATCATCCCTTTCTCAGTGTTAGAGTCAACTGGGAGTTGACCAACATTCATAGGAACTGACAGCCAAAATATATCTCAAGTGGATTTTCTGGAAATCTCAAAGTCCTAAAACTAATTTAAGGTGGTCTTTTACTAGCAGTGACCATAGTCAAATAGCAAAGACATATATTTCTTTAGGGTTCAAATTATACCTTCAAATATATTTCTTTTTCATGTACATTGACATGAATATAACCAAAGCAATCAAGGACTCAAAAAAATTCAGTATAAGTTTAACTATAGAAACAGACACAGAGAGATTTGGTATATTAAATTATTACACAGTATAGAAACAATTTTAATATAAATAGCAGTGTAAACATATGCAAAATTCACATGAAGAACTATTTTAACCTAATGAATGTATTTGCAAGGGATAGGAACTTTAAATTGTATCAAATAGATCACCTGGAAGTAAAAACACATTAAAACTAAAATACTATATGGTTTCAGAAGTATTAAGACAAAACTGAAAACATAATTATAACACTATATCTTTCATGTCTCCTGTACATTTTTTACAAAATCTTCTTGTCTCTTCATGTTTCATCCTGGATAGTTCTTCTATCCTATAATTCTATTTTCTAATTTTTTTTTCCAGCTCTGACTATTCTATAAATCTCATCCTTCAGGTTCTGAATTTCTGTTATTTATAATTTCCTATTTGGAAAGTTCATAAATAGAAATTTATAGATTTATATTTCTTTTTGTTTTACAGGATCAAGATCCTTATCAAAGTTTTTAAACTCCTCTTGCATTTTCTTTAACGTATTTATTATTATTATTATTATTATTATTATTATTATTATTATTATTATTATTATTATTTGCCCCAGGAGTACAGGTCCGTGAATCATCAGGCTGACACCTTTCACAGCGCTCACCATAGCACAAATCCTCCCCAATGTCTATAAGCCATCTACTCTATCCCTGCCCTCCCACCCCCAGTAACCCTCAGTTTGTTTCGTGAAATTAAGAGTCTCTTATGGTTTGTCTACTTCCCAATCCCATTTTTCTTTAACATATTAAGCATAGTCTTATTTTTTAAAATCTACATCTGATGCTTTCCTAATCTAGATTCCCTGAGTCTATCCCTAATATCAAATTGTCTTACTCTAAATGCATGATTATTTCTTATTGAGTGCTGGACATTGTAGATGAAAATGGTAGAGATAAATCGAGCTCTGAAAAAATTTGAGTTCTTCCCAGGGCATTTAATTTTTTTCTGCCAAATAGCTAGGCTAATTTCAACTTTAGTCAACTTAATCCAATCTAGTTTTGAGACAGTTTGAAGGTGTGCTTCTGTTTTAGTTAGGGTTGGTTTACTTGCGGTTGACCTATACGGATACTTTTCCTTGATAGTTCCTATTGGGTTTATCAGTGATTCCACCATTGGGTAGGTCCTGAACTCCATTTGTTGTTCTCTTACTTTATGAGTCTGTCTAAAGTTTCTCTTAAATTTGAACCCAAATAATATAGATAAGGTTTCAATGTTTAGAAAGTTTTCTCTCTCATTCTTTCTCTCTCTCTCTCAGATCCTGTTTCCATAACTCCTTATTATCTTGGTAGCTGTTTAACTTACAACATATATTTTCCACATTTTCTATTTGTTCTCATTATGTGGATTTGTCCAAGTTACCTATTGACTGATATGGAAAAGAGAATTCTGGTAACTTTTCTTTGGACCTAAAAATTAGACGCTATTCCTCACATTTCACTCCAGTTGAAGTATGTGTGTCTTATGTAAATATATTTCAAGGCCAAAAAAATCTGTAGGTTAAGAGTGTTCCATTTTTATATCACAAATTTGTGTATTTTAGTTGCTGCATTCATCCAAAAAAATAATACCGCTAATATAAATTGATGATTCAGTTGAAATATAGACAAATTCTACTAACTTTAACCATTGACATTGCTCCCCTGGTCTACTGATTGGTTTTAGCAGAAAAATGTGTGCTCCAACATCTTCTGCTGACCTCTTCATTTTCTTAAAAACCAATTTACTTGCAGATAGGGACAGAAAGGCAGGGTGTGCATACTGGTGAGAATTATGAAACAAAGATTAATGAACGGTGCTTGTCAAAGATTTGCTGAAGTCAAGTATTTTGCACAGGCTGCCTGATACAGCAGTCATGCATTCATTCAGTCTATAGAGTTTAGGACATAAAAATGGAATCATGCCAGATGAGTGAGCTCAGGAAATGTGAGCACTTGAATGGTAGCAATGCATCCCACATACTTCACCTTAATAAAGCCTGGCAAGTCACCCTTCTTAGACCTCATTTTTCCCTCTGTCAGCTGAATATGGGTAACATTTCTAAGAGAGAAGGGATAGAAGTGGTATGCAAAATACTTCAGACTTTAATTTACTTTTAACTCTCTGGCTTTTTAAGCATGCTTGCCATGGCACCAGGAGGCAATTTAAGAAAAATTAATCTGCATTTAAAAGACTAACTTTAGATACATTTACAATGGTAATATAAAGTATAGTTATAATTCATAGCACCACTATAATAAACTTCTAGTGTTTGTTGATATCCAATGAATCATTTTGATATCTTTACAAAGCTAGATTTTAAGTTTTCATTGTAGCAGGCTGTTCTCTTTGACAAACATGAAGAGAATTGTATCCAAATTGACTGCTTCTTCTTCTTCTTCTTCTTCTACTTCTTCTTCTTCTTCTTCTTCTTCTTCTTCTTCTTCTTCTTCTTCTTCTTCTTCTGAACATATAATGTATTATTTGTTTCAGGGGTATAGGTCTGTGATTCATTAGTCTTACATATTTCACTATGCTCACAATAGTGCATAATCTCTCTAATGTCCATCACCCAACCACCCCATTCCTCCTGCTTCTCTCCACTCCAGCAACCCTTAGTTTGTTTCCTGAGATTAAGAGTCTCTTATGGTTTGCCTCCCTCTCTGGTTTCTTCTTGCTTCATTTTTTCCCTCTCTTCCCCTATGATCCTCTGTTGCACTACCGTGTTGCACTACTGGGCATTTACCCCAAAGATACAAATGTAGTAATCCAAAGGGGCACTAGTACCCCAATGTTTTTAGCAGCAATGTTCACAACAGCCAAACTATGGAGAGAGTCCAGATGTCCATTGACAGAAGAATGGATAAAGAAGATGTGGTATGCGTGTGTATAAACACACACGCACACACACACACACATACACACACACACTGGAATATTATGAAGCCACCAAAAAATGAAATCTTGTCACTTGCAATGATGTAGATGGAATCTATTTGACTTCTAACTAAAATATTAGTGGATTGTTTGAGTGTCAAGCCATCCATACATCAGTAATCAGTTATTACTCCAAATTCAAGCCCTAAAAGATTTATAATACACCCCATGATACCACTTACTTTCATCGTCCAAAAGGAATAGCAAGAATATTGGACAATAACAAAAATATTTCTATATAGAGCAAGACACTTGTTTATCTAGTGTAGAAAACACAGTTTCAAGATAAATCCAGTCTTCTGTAGCAGAATCATCCATGCTTTAGGGTTATTCCACTTCAAAATATTTACTTGCTGCTTGTAGAGACACGTTCAATTTCTGTTTCTATATTTTGCTTAAATAAAAAAGTATCATGTTCTTAAAACTATATAGTTTGTCATTTTGATGATGGACATTTTTTGTTTTAATCTTATATGGATTTAAGACATTAAAGATTTAACAATGTAAAGACATTGAAAGATTTAAAGTTAAATTTAAGTCATGTTAAAAGTATTTGTGACAATGGGCGCCTGGGTGGCTCAGTGGGTTAAAGCCTCTGCCTTCGGCTCAGGTCATGATCTCAGGGTCCTAGGATCAAGGCCTGCATGGGGCTCTCTGCTCGGCAAGGAGCCTGGCTCAGGTCATGATCTCAGGGTCCTAGGATCAAGGCCTGCATGGGGCTCTCTGCTCGGCAGGGAGCCTGGTTCCTCCTCTCTCTCTCCGCCTGCCTCTCTGCCTACTTGTAATCTCTCTGTCAAATAAATAAATAAAATCTTTAAAAAAAAAGTATTTATGACAAGATGAAAATAAAAGTTTAATTGTCTCTGAGACAATTTTAAAACACTACATAATTTCAGAATCCATTTTTTATTTCATGTTAGATGTTGACGAGGAGATAACAAATTTAGTGAATTTAGAAAACAACCATAAAATGTAAAAGTTTGAAAAAAATAATAGCTATTCAAGTGATAATGCCACTGTGCTATTTGTGAGTGTGGCTGCTGAGGGACAAGATAGTTGATAGTGCTCACAGGAAGTTTTCTGGCAAGATAAGAAAACACTTTCACCTTGGACTCTAAGGAATAACTATCTCGCTAGTAATAATAATCATCATCATAATAATACAATAATGATAATTTAATTCTTTCCCTTTTTCTCAAACACTTACAACTTGCTTCAGTGTATAAAAAGTTGACTTGAAGAAGAGAATGTAGTCACTACTACAGAGACAGTGATAGCAAGATACTAATAGCTAAGTAAGGTAACAGGGTTGGATGGTGGTAACAAATAAAGTTTAAGTAAATTCTTTACTGTAGAACTTAAAACATGTATTGAATACATGAGTGTAGATTATTAATCTCCGAGACAGGGTATAAGATATGAACAATATTTAGTAAGATTTTTATGATCAGATTATAGTAGAAAGATTTCTAAGATGCCCTCTCTCAAGATTCCAGGACCATGTTCTCCCCATTATTAAATTAAACACTTCTAGGTTTTGCTGTGAAAGGTTTTTGTAGTTGTAGTTAAGATTCCAAATCAGTTGTCATTAATTTAGGAAGATAATCCAAGGGGCCTGACATAGTCAGGTGAGGTTTTTAAAAGCAGAGGTTTTTTTCTAGTTCATTGTGGAAAAGGAAATTGGAGATTTGAAGCACATGAAAGATATAGTAGCCCATTGTTGGCTTGAAGATAGAGATAGCTATGTGGCAAAGAATACATTTGGCCTCTAGGAGCTGAGAGAGTGGCTCTATGTTAGCTAGCAAGTAAAAAAGGACCTCAGTTCTTCAACAAGAGGGAACTAAATTCTGGCAACAAGAATAATCTTGGAAGCAAAAATTTTCCCCAAAGTTTCCAGATGAGAATTCAGATTGGCCAGTGATTTTATTCCAGTCTTATAATACCCTGAGCTGAGGACCCACCCATGCATGCCAGACTTCTGACCTACAGAATTGTAAATTGAATCACATAACCATCATCAAGGATGCCAGGGGCAGTATAACCAAGCAGTGGGTCTATTTAGAAGGGGAAACAATTTTGAGGATAAAATAGAAGTTTTGATCTCAGCATAACTTTCCATGTGTCCAAGTCATTAGTGAGTTATTAATTGTCTTAAATTATTTATTTTCATAATTCTTTTAATTTCCTTAATAATTACTGATCTATGTTACCCAAAATATTTGTATGGAGTCTATATGTAATATTCTGTTTCTAAAATGATTCTCAAGGGTTATACACATATATGGATAATATGAAGATAATTTATCTTCTGGATTGCTGACATAAAATTTTTAGAGCCTTCTCAGCAGTACATAGGAATGAGTGTCTCTACTATAATTTCTTCAATTTACTAATTTATAGCTATTACCAAAATCCTATCTTATAGAATTGGCTATAGGTTCCAGAATATTTGAAGGAGTATGAGTGACATTCTATCCTAGCCATATACTTAAATGAATAAAATGATATTCAGAGATGTGATATAAGGAACTTTTAGAAAAACAGTTTTTAATATCCCATGAGAACTAAGAAGAGACAAATAAAAGTAGAAGGAACTCATG
This sequence comes from Ailurus styani, assembly GCA_002007465.1. Taxonomy (NCBI): domain Eukaryota; kingdom Metazoa; phylum Chordata; class Mammalia; order Carnivora; family Ailuridae; genus Ailurus; species Ailurus styani. Next base: position 2,552,695 of record LNAC01000010.1, on the reverse strand, counting down.
GCCAATTAAGACATGTAATTTGAGTGGATCATAACACTCCATTTTTCCAAGGCATTAAAAGTTTAGAATGGTATTTTATTTAGTCAAGGGGGATTATCCAGTACTCACAAAAGTATTGTCATTGACTATATGTTTTCAAATTTGATGATATAACAGTTCAAGGTGCAAATCCTGAAATAACATCCTCATATATTACCTGCTAGTACTGTACATAAGACATAGAAATGACTTCAGTCTTCAATTTTTTGGTAAACTTTTAATAGGTATTTTGAACTATATTATTATTTTAAATTTTCCTTGGTTTTTCTTGGGAAATCTAATTATTTTCAGTGCTAAAGTCCACACTTACTGTCTCAAAGAAAAGATTTTTCTAATATCTATAGAAAATAAACAGTTGAATGTGATGCTGTCTTAACTCTCAAGGAGTTAACTATTGCGATAACACAGTTAAATAAAACATAGAATGTTGTAAATTCAGTAAGAGAGGCTCAAGAATTATGGGAGTTCAAAGGAGTAACAGAGTATATACATTTATGTAAGTGAGGAAAGACTTTAAAATACAACATTTGATATGAGCTGAAAAGAATTGGCAAATATTCAAGAACATGAATTAAATGTTGTAATTAGAAATATATACACAAACAGGCATACACACATACAAACTCTATTGGATTGTCCCTGAACAAGGTGTTGAATGAAAAACTTTTAATAATAGGATTTTCTGATGACTAACATTGAATGGACATTTTTAAAAATTTCATAAATATTTTAAAATACAAAAACCATATATGTACTAAATCCATTAATGACCCAGCATTTACAATTTAAGGACATGACACACAGATGTCAATAAACCACAGAAAGACAATGCAAATCTATGTGATGAGACAGAAAATCCTGGCAATGAAGTTCAATATAGATGATAAATGATAGATGATAAAGGAGCCTCTAATCTGGTAGGAATCCTAGATACATTGCCAAATATCTTAACTAAAAAACCTGGTAACCTAAACTTTAAACAAATAAACCATGTAAATGTACAAAGTATGTTTATATTGATTCATTCATTTACTCAATAATCTATCATGAATGAGTACTATGAGGGAAAGACTCTCATGTAAATTGGAAAGAAGGAGCAACTAAATATTTTATTTCAAATCCCAAGAATGAAATTAAAAGTGATTTGTTTGATCTCAACGAATGTGAAAACAGGGAAGGAAATTGATTTTATTCCTTACTCACTTAATGGTTATACTGTTCATCAAGTCTTTCCACTATAATCCTGTCAAATGTATCTCAGATATGTCTCTAAAAATATGTTCTCTCTTCTTTCCTCTCATTGTTGCTGCTCAGTTCAGGCCCTCATATCTGTCACTTGAAATATTGTGAACCAACCTTTTAGCAGCTTTCTATACAACCAGTTTATCTAGTTCCATTTGACTTGTCATGCTGCCACTCCAGTTATCATGCTTAAAATGCAAATAAATCATCTACTTACCAGTATGAGAACAGTGTTGGGACCCTGGGCATATAGAATAAAATACAAACGATTGGCTAGGCGTAAAATATAGCCATGTATTTTGCAGCATAACCTTGATCTACATTTATCAACCTCATTTGCTGCAACTCTGCACAATCTTCCCCCTCAATCTTTTACCTTGTGGTCCATGAAGCTTTTACCATACCCTAGGCACAGTAGGCTCTTTCACAGTCATACAGATTGGTATAGTTTCCACCTCACTTCCTGGAATTGTCTCCCTCCCAGATTATTTATTTATTTTTTGTACTGAAGTCCTATGACTGAAGGCCCAGCTTAAATATCACCTCTTCCCTGTGATATCTCTTTGTAATGCCAAAGAAACACTGTTCTATCTTCTGTGATCCCTTAGAATCATATACATATGCAAATAAAACTATTTTTTTTTTTTTACATTTTATTATAGCCTGTTGGCTTCTGGGTCTTCTATCTTACTCTAATAGGTAAAATAAGTTCAAACTTCATTTCCATCCATCTTTTTTTTTTTCCTCAACACCTAATATAAGGCCTGGTATAATCGAAGTAGTAACGTGTTTGTTAAATAAATGAACATACCTGTTGAAAATGATGCTGTGCTGAAACTCAGTTTTTATATGTAAATTGTAGTTTTCATTTTTGTTATTTTTTTATTAATCAAGCTTATTTCTCTATTCTAGTGTTAACTACAGTAGCAAAGAAAAAAGAACCAAATTTTGTGAATAAAATTAATTTACAGTCATATTTCTTAACTATGCAGTAAAATACTCCCTCCTCTCCCACGAACTGTGATTTGTGCCTTCTTAGTATGCCAATATAAGTGCAAGGTTCAAATATATGTTCTATATTTTTACCCTTGGAGATAGTAATTGAAAAAATCTGTGGTGTTCTTATCAAAAAATCTCCACAAAAGATCAAAATAAATTCAGAAATTGGTGAAATATGAGAATTTTTTATGTATTTTTCCTAGAAAGTCCTTCAGCCTTTAGGAACTTTTATAATTAGAAAATTTTAATAGATTTTGATATTTATTTTATGTCATACATTGAAGGCTTAGATTTCTCTATCTTTGGGGAAGTGAAAGATACTTATTCATGATTAGTGGAAACCTGGGCAATTTGTTAAACTATTTCTGAAACTCATTTTTATTAGTACAAGCGTTCCTCAGTAAAGTTCTATAAACATAACTGGTGCCCTCCACTCCCCCCCCTCAAAAAAAACCCAACAGTTCTTTTACTTTTCAACTCTCAGAATTCACATTAGAAGGCTGAGAATTTATACTATGAAGATGTAAGATGGTAGTTAATACAGTGGAAAAGAGAGGGGTAAATATCTTCCCTGTCTTCTAAACTCTTACTTCTAAACCAAATCCTCTCAATTATGGAGTTAGGAGAGAAAACAGGAAAGACAAAACAGTGGTAAGGTGAGACAAATGGTATGAAAATTGATGACGTCTCACCAAGAGTGGTTATGTAACCTCAGTATTAGAATAAAGAGAAGATCTTCTGAAACTATCCAGAGTCCTCTTGAATACCATTCCACTATGACTCAACATTTTATTAGTTTTTTTTTTTTGTGGGGGGGTTCCAAAGTGTTTGTGATATACATTATAGCTTATTCAACAAATACTGAATTAGATATATGTTAATCATTGTCTAAATCAGTTTACATTTTTTCCAAATCTTTCCAAATGTAATGCACAGAGCACAAAAGTGTACCTGTAAGAGTAAACATATTTTATGTTATACCAATTTTCTCTCTTAAATGTTATCAAATATGTAACTTGATTAAACTATGTTTTTAGAAAGTATTACTGAAAAAATAAAATAGCATAAACTCAAACTTTTAAGAGACAGCTATAATTAAAAAATTTTAATGAAACATTTTCAATTATACATACTTCTTTTTACTTCTTACCCATATATGACCATACATTATCATAACTATAATCATACAGCAAATTTTGGTTACTTAATTTAGTATTATAATATGTGCATTCTTCATGTTGCCTTATATGATAAAATATTTGACATATCATAATTTAAGTACATATTGCAATTGTTTCATTGCATTTTAATTTTCAAGTATTGTAGATAATACTTCATAAATGTAGAACTCTTTTCCTTAGATTATTTTTTAATTCCTAAAGTAAAGTTGGAAAGAAAAATAATAAAATACCTATAAGGAGAGTAAATGTTAAATATTTCTTAAGAGATTTATTTTATATGTAAACCAAAGAAAAGTTATGAATAATATGTATAGCTCAATATATTAAAATAATTACACTAGTTTATGTAATATGTAATATAAACTAATATAGTTCACATTATAATTATTACATTAACTTTACATTATTATAATACATTATCACATTAACTTTACATTATTACAATAACATTTAACTTTGATGGAATTTTATGTTAGTTTTACAACTAACATAAGAGAGTATATATTCATTTGAGAAAAGAAAATAATACAAAGCCACAAAGATTTTTTTCTGTAATCTTGAGTGATTTATTTAAATTCTGAAATTTTGTAGTCTCCTTTGTATATAAGAATGACAATATCTACTTTAGGGATTTTTGTTTGTTCATTTTGAGGATTAAGTCTTCTAAAAGTATAAAAAGGCCCTGCTACACTGCTTAGTATGTAATATAAGATTACGACACATAAAAAATTAGGCATAATAGAGACTTCTTCATATACAGATTGTGCCCCATTTTTTCCCAGATTTTAGTTAACTTGTAAACAATTCCTTTTTTTTCCCTTTTTATTCCTCAAACTTATCCTTTTTAAAATTTATTAGCTTACCTTTTAGAAATAAGATTGATATTTCAGCTCAAATATGGGTTAGTTTTCACTCTTGCTTAAGCGTGCACTTTAGAAATTCATCAAGAAAAAAAAAAAAAGACAGAGACCAACCATAAGACAGACTCTTTAAGTACAGAGAACAAACTGAGGGTTACTAGAGGGGAGGTGGATGGAGGTTGGATTAAACAGGAGATGGGTATTAAGGAGGGCACTTGTGATGAACATTGGGTTGTATGTAAGTGATGAATCACTAAATCCTACACCTGAAACTATCACATTAACTAGAATTTAAATTAAAAATTGAAAGAAAAAAAAGAAATTAAGGGAGAAACTACTATATGCCCAACTCTAAAATAATGAGAGGAATTATTAATCCATATTTTTTACCTTCTAATTTTGAAATGATTATAGATTCACAAAAAGGTCAAAACTATAAAATTGACTTTATCATTTAGAAAACTGACCTTTTTCTCACATATGTAGACTGGTGAAACCACCTCCAGTCAAGGTACAGAACTCTTACATTACCTAAAACATTTCCTTTGTGCATATAGTCACACCAACCTTTTTCCCATCCACCAGTCATAATTTCTGGCAACCAATAATCTGATCTATGGATTCATACTTTATCATTTTGAAAATGCCTTATAAATGGAATCGTATAGTTTGCAGCCTTTGAGACTGTTTTTCACTAAGCATAGTGTCTTTGAGATCTGTGCAAGTCATTGCAGGTATTAATCCCTTTCTATCCTGAATCATAATTTATTGCATGTATATACTAGTTTGTTTAACTATTTACCTACTGAAGGGTATCTATTGTTTCTAGTTTTTGACTGTTCAAAAATAGTTGCAATGAACAATTGTGTATGTTTTTGTGTGTACATAAGTTTTCAAATCTCTGGGATAATGATCTAGAAATACAATTGCTGAGTCACGTGGTAAATGTATGCTAGAGTGGCTGTACCATTTTACATTCCCACCAGCAATGTATGAGTGATCAGTTTCTCCATATCTTTGCAAGCTTTTGGCATTGTCATTACTTTTATTTTATCTATTTCAAGTGGATATGTAGTTGTGCAGAAGAATTTATATAGTAGGTCTGAGATTGCTATCTCAGATTTGTTCTTGGTTGATATCATGGAACTTGGATTTAGAGAGGCTTCCCACTATCCCCTAGTAAGAATGGACCACTGTACCTAAACTCTCTGCAAAACGTTCTGGTTTATGTTGAACACCGGCCTTCCCACTGGAACTTGGGAATTTTGTGCTTTTTACTTTTCTTTTCTTTTCTTTTTTGGTTTTATTTTTTTAAAAGAGATTTATTTTGATTTTATTTTATTTTATTTATTTATTTATTTATTTATTTATTTATTTATTTATTTATTTATTTATTTATATTTAAGGGGAGGGAGGGACAGAGAGAGTCTTAAGCAGATTCTGCACCAGTGCAAAGGCCAAGGCGGGTCTCAAATCTAACTATCCCAAGATCACGACCTGAGCTGAAACCAAAAATTGGCCCCAACTGGGTCACCCAGGCACCCCTGGAAATCTGGGATTTTGATAGGTGGGAGGCAGGGGCTGCCTATGAGAAAATTTCCCAATTAAAAGCCCTAGCACTGAATTTTTAATGAGCTTCTCTGAAACACAACATTTAACATGTGTTGTCACAACTCATTGCTGAAAGAAGTATGTCCTGTGTGACTACATTGGGAGAGAACTGTTGGAATCTTGTACCTGATTTTCACTGGACTTTTCCCTATGCATATTTTACCTTTGCTGATTTTACTTTGTATCACTTCACTGCAACAGATCATAGCTCTGAGTATGACTATATGTGGAATCATCTGAGTCCTCCTAGAGAATCAGCAACTTGGGGTAGTCTTTTGAACTCTGACATAGAATTATGTCATGTTAGTCTTAATTTGCATATTCCTACTGGCTAGTGATATTAAACATCTTTTCATGAGCTTGTCGTTTGTATATCATCTTTGATGAAATGTCTTTTATGTCTTCATTTTCTTTTATTTTTTTTCTTCATTTCCTAATTGGACTTTTTGGTTTTTTTTCTACAGTCAAGTTTTGGAAGTTCTTTATATATTCTGAATCTTTTATCATATTTATGGTCTGCAAATATTTCCTCAGTCTGGAGCCTTTTTTTTAAATCCTTTTAACATGACAAAAGATTTAACTTTGATGAAACCTAATTTATTGATTTTTTTTGTTTTTGCATAATGCCTTTGATATTATGTCGAAGAATACCTCATCAAATCCTATGTGCCAAGGATATTTCCAAATGTTTTCCTATAAAAGTTTTATAAGGGGATGCCTGGGTGGTTCAGTCAGTTAAGTGGCTGCCTTTGGCTCAGGTCATGATTCCAGGATCCTGTGATTCAGTCCCACATCTCACTTCCTGCTCAGTGGGGAGCCTGCTTCTCCCTCTCCCTCTGCCTGCTGCTCCCCTTACTTGTGTGCACTCTCTCTCTCTGTCAAATAAATAAATAAGATCTTTTTAAAAAGTTTTATAACTTTATATTTTATATTGAAACCTATCATCTATTTTAAGTTAAATCTGTATAGTGTATGATACTTAAGTCAAGTTTTTTGATGAACGGATGTCTGATTGCTTTATCTCCATTTATTGAAAATACCACTTTCTTCCATTTAATGACTTCACACCTTTTTCAAAAGCCAGTTAGTTATACTTGTATAGGGCTACTTCTGGAATTTCTATCCTACTCCACCGATGTATGTGTCTTTCCTCCATCAGTACTAATCTTGATTACTGTAGATAAGCAAAGCTTGATGTGAGGGAGAGTGATTTCTTCTTTTCTTTTATCCTTTTTCAAAATTAAAGTTTTAATTCTTCTTGTTCTTTTGCCTTTTAGAATAATCCTACCGAATTTACAAAATATCTGATGAAGATTTTGATAAGAGTTGTGTTAAAACTATAAAACAGTTTAAGGAGAATTTACATCTTTATTATGTTTAGTCTTCCAATGTATAGACACAATCCATCACTCCATTTATTTGTATCTCCTTTATTTTCTTTTATCAGAATTTTCTATGTATAATTTTCAATGTATAAATTATATGCATGCTTTGTTACATCTACATCTAAGTATTTACTCCTTTTTCTTTAGTGATTTTAAATTGTATTTTACTTTTGGAGTCTATATATTCATGCTGGTATATAGAAATACAATTTATTTTTATGTGTTTGTCTCATATCCAACAAACATATATACTCACTAGTTCTAGGAATTATTTTTGTAGATTCCTTGGGATTTTCTACATAGACCATTATGTCTGTGAATAAGAACAGTTTTATTTCATTTTTTATCTGGGTGCCCTTAATTTCCTTTACTTGCTGCTTTCAACTTTTTTTTTCTTTGTCTTTAGTTTTCAGAACCTTTATTATGATACATTTAGGCATGGATTTCTTTAGGTTTATGATGTTTGGTGTTTGCTCAGCTTTTTGAATTTGTTGGTTTGTGTCTTTTGCCAAATTTAGAAAATTGTCTGCCATTATTTCTTTGAAAAAATTTTCAATCCCATCTTCTTTCTCTTCTCCTAATGGAATATGATTGCATCATTGATGTATCTTCTTAAAATTGTACCACAGATTCCTGAGGCTCTGTCCATTTTATTTTATTTATTTATTTTTTAAAGATTTTATTTATTTATTTCACAGAGGGAGAGAGATCACAAGGAGGCAGAGAGGCAGGCAGAGAGAGAGAGGGGGAAGCAGGCTCCCCGCTGAGCAGGGAGCCCGATGCGGGCCTCGATCCCAGGACCCTGAGATCATGACCTGAGCCGAAAGCAGAGGCTTTCACCCACTGAGCCACCCAGGTGCCCTACTCTGTCCATTTTAATTCCAGCTCATTTCCTATCTGGGGTTAAGATTGAGTGATTTCTATTGTTTACATTTTAAGTTCACTGATTCTTTTCTCAGCCACCTCCATTCTACTGTGAATCCCATCCTTCTGGGTGGTTTTGTTTGTTTATTTTGTTAGTAATCATATTTTTAAGGTAAAATCTACATTTTGTTATTACTTGTGTCTTCTATTTCTTTGCTATTTTCTAGTTCTTTGAGGAGACATTCTCTTTTTTGTTAGTTTTAAGCTTGCTCATAATAGCCTGTTGAAATATTTTTATGAAGGCTGTTTTACCATCCTTGTCAGATAATTCTACTGTATCCATCATGCATGTCAGCTTTGATATCTATTGATTGACTTTACTCATTCAAGTTGAAAATTTCCTGTTTTTTTAATATGACAACTGATTTTCAGTTGAAAACTGGACATTTTGAGTATTACATTATGAGACTCTGGATCTCATTTAATATTTTTGTTTATATTAGCTAGTTTTCTAGTTGGCTGGGAGGGACAAGAATGTCTTGTTACTCTTCCCCACATGAGCTCCACTGTCATTGATGGAAGAGGGAGGGCTCATTTATGTTGGTTAGTGATGAAAGACTCTCCATAAGGCCTATTCTGATGCCACCCCAGAAGGGAGAGCGCCTCATTTTCACAGAGTGAAGGTAGAGTACAGACTCCCCATCTACTCTTTATTTACACTTAAAAGGAGGGATGAAAAATTCTGGCTCCCTACTTGGGTTTCTCTGGCATAACCCCAGTAGGCAAGTTGGGTGTCTGCTGGGGATGGAAGGAATGGCTCCCCACTTAGACTTTGCTGCTGGGGGTGAGGATGGAACCACAGAGTTTTCTGTGGTATTTGGTTGGAATGGAAGATTTCTTATCTAAAATATGCCTGTCTTGTTGGGCTGCCTTTTTTCCTGGTCCTTTGTTTAAAAAGAGCAAACTTTGTTTTCTTGTTTATTTATTTTCTGTGACAGTTGCCATTTCTGGTTTGCTAGCTTCTCCAGCACCAAGTCTTGGGGAAAATGGGTCAAAAAAGAAAACTCAGTGATCTCACCACCATGTTATTCCTTGAGTCTCTGCTCATTTCAGAGTCTCCTTAAGTTTGTTTTATGGATAATCTCTAGGGTTTTTAGTTTATCTAGTGGGAAGAATAAGGAAAAAAAAAAACTACTTCTACTCTATCTTTCCAGAAACGAAAGTACCAAATCTATAAGGTTTTAGTAAAGAGTAAATAAGAAATTTTATCAAGAGTCTAGAATAGTGACCATTACTTAGAAATATTTAATAATTATTAGTATCCTACTCTCACATCCATGTAAATATTCTGAAAATTAATTAAAAGAGTGATTACATAAAATGAAGAATTAAGTTTCCTCACTGATGATATGATATATATTAAATTCATACATTAGTTAATCATCATCCATCAATAACTTGCATAGAGTTTGTAAGAAAGTGAGGATTTTTAGAATACAATCTATTAAATGAAAGTCATATTTCTTCTGTACAGCACTTGCATGGATTTAATTATTTTGAAATCTTTGGTACAAGCTCCCAATTTATATTTCTTAAACATAATTACTAAAAAGGAATTGCATCAACTGGTCTCACTGCCCTATTGCTTTCCCATCTGTCCTTGACATTTAAATGGATTTTCCAAGGATGAAAGAACATAATAAAAAAGAAAAAGAGAGAAAGTGATAAGAGCATAAATAGGAGGTTAAAACTACTGAATTTTCTCTCCCATTTAATAACTTGAAACCTTAGAGATTCTACAATTGTAGATATACTTGCTAGTTAAGCTGTTCCACATCAAGTTTTATTCATAATAGTGCAAAATGAAAAACCAGATACTGGATAAACCATGATCAATTTAACAGAGTCTTTATCCCTTTTTCTCTTTATGTGGAGAATCACAGATTATTAACCCTACTATCTTTCAGGGACTTCACACAAACATCCTTGACTGAGAATTTGCAAATTTGTGTTACCTAGTTTTCCTACTGTTTTAGTCCCAACCTTCCTGACTACACCATGCTGTCTCATTTATTTTAATGTGTGGCTTTTCACTTTTATTTTATTAAATGTTACTATTTCCAAAGCCTCTGCACAAAGCTCTGTGTTCTTAGTAGGAAAAGCACTATATAAATCTAACAAGCAAAGCCAAGATTGAAATCCAATAAAGAAGAACCTCTAGAAATTATTAAAGACTTCACTGACAGAGAAATTAAACCTTGATATACCATTTCCTTATCTTTTCACTGCAGTAGAATCAGTGAAATCAATATATCTGAAATGAACCACATACAGACTATTCAGAAGAATGGTTCTGGTACAAAAGTGAACAGCTTCTAAAACTTGTCAAGACTGCTCATTCCTTGAAACAGTGTGGACAGAGTTGTAGCAAGTTGCTTTTGTTTGTTTGTAATGTATCTAAATTGTAAAAGTGAATGCTATTACTTCTGATGAATCCACAAATAGATGCTAATATACCCCAATATTAAAAATGGAAAATCTCATAACATAGTCACAATACTATAAAAAGGTCATGCCTGTTACATGTTTGGAACTCAGGAACAGTGAGATCAAACAAGTATTAATAAATATGACAGGAAAATAAATAGATTATTTGCAATTTAGTTAGAAGGCACTAGTATCCATCTAATCTCCAATCAACATCTTGACCAGCTTAGCACAGGATATATAACCATTCAGGAGTTAACAAACAACAGTACACACAGAAGGCTGGAGATTAATTTTTTTTTAAGATTTTATTTATTTATTTGTCAGAGAGAGAGAGAGAGAGACACCAAGCAGGCAGAGTAGCAGACAGAGGCAGAGGGAGAAGCAGGCTTCCTGCTGAGCAAGGAGCCCAATGCGGGACTCGATCCCAGGACCCTGGGATCATGACCTGAGCCGAAGGCAGAGGCTTAACCCACTGAGCCACCCAGGCGCCCGATGGCTGGAGACTCTTTAACATTTCTTTTATTCTGGCCACATTAAACTATTTTAAGTTTAAGGAATAAATATGTGACTACATGTATGTTCCTTGAGATGAATAACAAACTAAAAGAACAATTAAGGAATGATACACCAAACACATGCCAGGTACCATATAAAGTATTTTTGCATACATTTTCTTATTGAATACCTCCAAATTCTACTACAAGTTAGGAAGTAATGGCTTATTCTGGACTTGTAAGTCATAGCTCCTTGTATGCTTATAACCTCTTAAGAGATGCTCCACCTATAAGTTTCCTTAAAATTATGGCATTGGGTGGTTATGAGTTGTACTAGGTGTTTTCACTGTTTTACTCTTATTTATATGTGATTTGTTTGAGAGTAAATCCCCTTATCCAGTCAAATGTGGGCTGCCAACATGAAAAGATATTTCAGGACAAACAAATTCTTTCTTATAGGAATTTCAACTGGACAAATGGAAACAATCTATTTATACCTGACTGTATAAGTCAAGGTTCAGTCAAAAGACAAAAAGAACTCAGAAATTTGGATAGAGAGAATGTAGAGAACTTTTGTATATATTATTTCAAAGATAAGAAGAAGCAATAAGTTTATCACCTCTAAACTGAAACACCTACCATCCCTAAGACTAGGGTAAAAAGAAAAAAAATGTTGATTTATTGAGTTTAAAAAACTTAGATGAGGGGCCCCACAGAGCTAAAATTCTGCTTCCTAAAGAGAAGATGCTGGTGTCAAGGTTTCTGACCTTGGAGGAGAAAAGTAAATTGTCTGGTGCCCAGACCAGACATTAAAAAGGGAGCATGAGCTTCTGGTATTGGTGTCTCAGAGCAGGGCAAGTTCAGGCTGAGCCTGGACATGTGGAAAAAACAATGAACTGGATTTGCTATCTCCTAGGAGAAGGAACTGCGGCCTTTGGATTAATCATTGTTAGAGTAATGCTCATAGAAACAAGCAGATAGAAAGCAACCAAGAAGGAACTAGTCCCTTCTTCCTCTAGCCTTCTCTCCTCTTCTAACACTCTCTATTGACAAGCCAACAAGGAGCTAGCAAAATAGACACACAGCTTCTAGAATCTCAGCCCTAGCACCACAGAGCACATTATACCAGGATGGGTTTGAATCTGAGAAAGAAAAAAAAAGTCTTAATGAACTATTATATTCTGCTCCTTTGACTACTTGGCTTTCATATATGCCCTTCTATACATATTTTAACTTTCCTACGACAACAAAACAACTTACGTTTCTACTTAATAAGATGCAACTATCTTTCGTTCAAGTGAAGATGTTCTTATACTCTACTGAAAAAAAGGTGTAAAATCCAGCAATTATTGTATCTGAGTCTGAGAGACTGTCACATTATCCATCTCTGATTTATGTTAATTTTTCCTCAAATTCAGTCACAGTCACATCTACATATTTTGTTCCCTGAATTATAAATCCTGTTACCTGAGTGGTAAACTGTGTTACTACATTATACATTTAACCTTCTACAAGGTTTGAATAAAATAATGAGGGGAAGAAAAAAAATACAAAAGGAAATTCAAACACACACATATACACATACATGCATATATACATACAATAAGCAAGGAAGAAAATAAATATAAATACCAATATAAATATATAAAGCAAGGAATTCCTTATTTCTGTAACTGATTTTAAGGACATAGTTGATATTTATAACTTCAGGCTTACATTAGCTACTCTTTTTTTTTTTTTTTTTTTTTTTTGCTCTTAAGTCGTGGGTTTTAGGCCATAGTTAATACTTTATTACTTTATAATTTCCTTTTCCAGAACTCCTTCCACTTTTTTTTTTGTTTGCCTTCAACTGCTCAAGCTATTTATTTTTTTCTTAGTGTGGTACCCTTGAACTTTCATTCTTAAAGGGTTTAAAACCTTAGTCATCTTTTTTTTAATTTTTCCATTAATTTATATTATAAGACATCCCCCAGAATCTTTGGGTTCAATACATAACATTTGCTGCCTTCATTTTCTCGTAGCAACCAACTTCCCTTTTATTTATATGGATATATCACTCCAGTGAGTAGAGTAACCATCTGTTCAGTAGTAGAAAAGGGTCAGGTGACAGTCTCAAATTGCAATTTAATGGAACCATGAATGTATCTTTGGCAGAAATCTTTCTCCCTTGGAAGCAGCACCTCCAAAACATCGGAGATCAAAGTTGAGGGAATGAAAAGCAAAAACTCTTATGATTTAACCTCTATGATCTTGTTAATGAGAGGAGCCACACCCACTCTTTGATCCTAGGCCAATGTATTATGGATATAGGAGAGACAGAAAATGTGTTGGTCAGTGATTAAAACATATGCTGTACCCAAAAGATAAAACCCCATCTTTTCAAATGTTTGTGATTTTCCCCCACACTGGTACTCTAACAGAGTCTTCATTAGGCCTTCCCATCAATGATTCAGGAAAGCTACTGATAAAACCAATGAACTCCAAGAGTAAGAGCCCTTTGCTGTTCTTTTTTTGCGATTAAATAAGTTTCTTGATCAAAATCAATGTTATACAAAATATCATGATGATGGATGAGCCATAACATTAATCCATGGATGGTAGTAGTGACAGAAGAATTAAGTATGGGTAAGGCAAATCCATATCTAGAATACATATCTATTTAGCAAAGATGAAACTCAGTTCCCTCCTTGACAAAAGTGTTCTAGGGTAACAAACCTGCTATCAGGTGTTTGTTTGATAACTCCATGGACTAGTTCCCTACCAGATTTTACTGTTGGTCTCTGTTGTTGCTAGATATGGCACTCAGCAATAGGTAGTCAATTTAGCATTGATGAAGGACATCCATGTGAATGAGCCAGCCCTATGGTAGGCTTTATTCCTACCAGTATGGTTATCATGGACATAGCAAGAATTTGGTGACTAGAGAAAAAGACTGATTGAAGTCCATATAATGTGTCATTTTGTCAACCTAAGAATGTTTTCTGCAGTGGATGATCTTTAAGGAGCATTCAAGTGTGACACAATTTTTTTCAAACTCTGTACTCACTCTGATGGACCTATCTACACATCTCTAACCCAGACATCATTGTCATCAATTTTCCAATGCTATTCTTTACAAATTTCTAACTGTCCAGGAATACCATTAGTAGCTACCCATAAGTTAATATAGATTTGTTCTTTTGGACATCATTTGGTCTAGACAAAGTAAACAGTCAAATGTGACACTTGAAGTTCGACACTGGAATATTTTCCTTCAAACTTTCCTTTAAGGCAAACTCTGAGTGAAGCTATAATGACTGATTGCTTAACCAGGCCTGGATATTTTACTTCATTGTCAGTGGGTCACAGAGAACTCCTTAAAAAGCCATAGGTATAGATTGAGAAAAAGAGTCAATATGACAGGATTTATTGTTAAAGAAGTTTGAGCCTATACTCATTCAATTTACATGTGCCTTCTAGACTTCCTCCAGCATGTCTTTATATTTCCTTTGACTGATTGATTGCTGTTGCAAATGCCCAAACTTAAGAATCGGTCATTCTGATGACATCATTTCATAATAAGAAGCACAGGTCATGCAATCCTTTGTACTATAGTTAAGTATTCAATGTCTTCCAGGACTCAGCAACAAGAAAGGAGCTAAGTCTTAATGGGGGAGATCAATTATTTCTGAAAGTGGGCAATGATTTTTCAAAAACCACACAGGAGGGCACCTGGGTGGCTCATTGTGTTAAAGCCTCTGCCTTCGGCTCAGGTCATGATCTCAGGGTCCTGGGATCGAGGCCCACATCAGGCTCTCTGCTCGGCAGAGAGCCTGCTTCCTCCTCTCTTTCTGCCTGCCTCTCTGCCTACTTGTGATCTCTCTCTCTGTGTCAAATAAATAAATAAAATCTTAAAAAAAACCACACAGGATTATGATTGCTTCTGTAGTCCTTATTAGAAGTTCTGTACAGCATCCTTATTTTCCACAGACACTTTGAGCAATATTGGATTATTTGTTTAAAAGGCAAAGTAAAAGAGTAGCTGGGACTTCAGCCTGTAATTGCTGCTAAGCCATCGCTTGCTTTGGTTCTTACCAAAAACTGTCAGATTTGCAGGTTACTTGGTAGATGGTTTAAATTATCATACTGAAGTAAGACATATGATGCTTTCAAATCCAAAAAGATCCATCAAATGCTGTATTTCTTTTATGCTGGTAGCAAAGTGAAACAACTTGTCTTTCAATCTGAAGGGACTATTACAACGAACCTCAGATCTTTGTACTCTCAGAAAATTCCCTTGAGTTAGTAAGCCCCTAAACATCCGTGGTGTTCATATTCACCCTCTGATTCACTTACTAAGGAACCCAAAGTACTTGCTACTTGGTATTAAAAAGTCCATTAAGCCATTATTCTAGTGGAACAGTATGATGTTTTGTAGAATATCAAAACTATTAAGGCCTCTGTGAACTGCATTATTACAGAGAACAGAAGAGTTGATACAGTCCTGAGGCGAAATTTCCAAATGTGTACTGTTGGCTTTGCCATGTGAAAGCAGTAGCTTTTGATCACCTTTTCAAATTGGTATTGAAAATTGCATTATTCAAGTCAATAGATACATATTAATGTCTAGAGATGTGTCAATTTGTTCCATAAAAGATACCATAACTGCACCATAGGAGCAACTGGAATCTCCGACTGATTCAATTGCAACAATTCATATTCTCCAAGATTCACTCACCTTCTGCACAGCTCTAAAGGGACAAGTTACATAGTACTATCATAGGAATGATTATACATCTTTCAAGATTTTAATGGCCATCCTAATATCCATAATTCCCAAAGAATGTGGCACTGCTTCGCATCTACTATCTTGGCAGAGAAGGAAGTTTTAGCAGCTTCTATGTTGTCTTTCCTTCTAAAGTAGCTCAACACCATTGGTCAGATGGCAATGTGGTGATTTTTGCAGTTTGTCAATTATAACTATTTTTATTATATTTTAAGGAACTGGAGAGATAACCATAGGATAAAACCTCAAACATATTGGGCTTAGTGTGATGTGAACTTATACCAAACCCCATTAATCACCTGAATCAAATAAAACCCTCTTTTGGCTGGTGGACCACAGACAAGTATGGTATCTTTTATTCTCATGATTTGCCACCGTTTCAGAGACAGTATCTGGTAATTTCCAAAAGATGTAGATATTTATTTATCCACAGTGTGTAGTCACTCTAATAAATGGCTACAATCCCCTTTGGTAAATGCTTGAAGGAAGCGTATATTTAGAGAATATATTGGTGGCTTTGTTGTAGGATTCTTCCTCATGGGAATCTAGATTGTCCTTCAGTGCATATATTTTAGGTCTGTGAACTGTCTTAATTCTGGAAACTGGATGAATAACAACAATTTAATATGGTGGTGAATCAAGTTAGATTTTTGGTGACCAGATGTGGAGTTTCTGTCTTTTATGTAGATAAAGTAAACTTTTAGTAACTGGACTATATGTTCACTTATAGAGACACCATTTTAACAATTAACCACCAACAGATCCCTATGGATCAAAACTTTCTAATTACCATGTTATTATCTGTGGTACTATTTTCAGTGAAAAAATAAGGAAAAAAATAAGTTAAGCTCTGGCACCCAGTATCTGTATTTCTGGCACTGAGTTATCCTCATTAAAATTAGAAAGCTCATTTTTATTGCATCATCTCTACCACCATGCTTGTTCCACAAAGGACAGCTAATGCAGAGGATTTCAAGAACGTTGGTGCTCTACTCACCAATATATTTCTTCATATCTTAATCAATGGAAAGTTCCCTGAATCCTAAATGAGAGTATTTATTGGGAGAGTAGGTATGTATATCATATATGTAAAGTCCACTTCAATATTCCTTATGCTCTAATTACTTGAATTTCTTTTTCTTAATTATTTCAGATAAGTTGTAGCAACTCAACCTCATTTAATTCAGACCATGGTTTTGTCCAAGCTTTAGTCAACCAACTAAGGAAACTATTGCAGACACTTTTAGGTACACAAGGTTACACATTAATCCAGAATTTTTGGTAAGCACATTCATATCAATAAACTTCACCTGATTTGGTATAATTTTATCCTACTTCATCTAACATCCTTAGAATATCTCATACGTACTTCACATATTTCTTCTGATATGAATTAGTGAAATCTTGAGATTATTTTAACACATAAGCTATTTCCTCCCAGAGCAATTTTTGTACTCACCTGTCTGGAACAGGCTGTAATCTGTAATTTATTCCTATTTATGGGCCTAGTAGCAACAATGTGTTTAGGGGGCTTATTCTTAAGTAAAATTAGTATCTATGTGCAATAAAACTGATATAAATAATGTTAGTACAGGATATTTAAGCAGAGAAAAACTCCTGATATTAGTGGAGGGAAGCTCCTTCCATTAACAAGAGAAGCTGAGTGACTGAGAAGTTCTTTAGTTTCATCTAGGTCCAGTTAGACTTACCCATTCCAAATTTTAGATGGTTGGTGCTTCATAGTCATTGTCATAACATTCATGTGAGAGAATTACAAGGCAGTAAATTTATCTCATATTGTAATTCTGCAACCCAAACAATGAAAATTTGTGTTTAGTTTTAGCCATATTGGCTCTGATTGTTTGATGGGGGTCATAGGTCTATATGTTTCCAGATGGTCACTTGACCTGAGAAATAAAGATGTGAGCATATCATTTTGCTTCTGTAAGCACTTCTATGCACTTCTATGCCTCACAGACCTTTTGGTCAGTAGTACTTCCATAATTGAAAAGTGCAACAGTTATTTGGTCTGCTCAGGCACTTGCTTTATTTATTTATTTATTTATTTATTTATTTTTTAAGATTTTATTTATTCATTTGACACAGAGAGAGAGAGAGATTACAAGTAGGCAGAGAGGCAGGCAGAGAGAGAGGAGAGAGGAGGAAGCAGGCTCCCTGCTGAGCAGAGAGCCCGATGTGGGCCTCGATCCCAGGACCCTGGGATCATGACCTGAGCCGAAGGCAGCGGCTTTAACCCACTGAGCCACCCAGGCGCCCAGGCACTTGCTTTAGTAAGCATTTCAAGACAAGACGTGATAATTGGTTTAACTATGATGATAATGCGTACCAGAGATGACTAGCATTTGATTTCCCATTGCCAAAAACAAACACAAACAACAATTCATTAAAGGCCAGTAATATGACCAATATAAGTTCCAATAATATCTGATGATTTCTTTGTTGCAAAAAAAAAAAATCTTATCAGTCAGTGTCTAGTCAGCAGACAGAAACCACATAAGAAAACTCAATATAAGAAATTTTTAACTAGGTATAACATTTTTAATTAGTTAACTAAAAAAGAATAAAGAACACTATGTTTTCACAGAGATTACACTTGTAGGAAATTAATACTTCTGGGACAACAAGAACCAAAAGAAGAAGTTGTAATTATTGGGGAGCCTGGGTGGCTCAGTGGGTTAAAGCCTCTGCCTTTGGCTCAGGTCATGATGTCGGGGTCCTGGGATCGAGCCCCACATCCCAGGAGAGGGCCAGGACAGGACCTTCCCCTCTCTCTGCATGCCTCTCTGCCTACTTGTAATCTCTCTCTCTGTGTCAAATAAATAAATAAAATATTTATTTAAAAAGTTGTAATTTTTAAAGATAGAAGCTTGGAGAAACCTCTAGGTTCAGAGACACGTGTCTCCAAGGCAGTAATGCCAGATACTTGGGTGCTGTTGTATTTGATGGGGGAGTAGTTAAACTTGTCATGCAATTGGTAGGAAATCTGCATACTGGATTCAGTTGCTGCTAAAGATGAGAACTGCCAGCCTTGTGAACAAAAATAGGTAGGGTGACATAGGAACACCAAAAAGATAGAAAATAGGAAACAAAAAGGAAAGAGCAAGTTTCTCCTTCTTTTCCAGCCTTGCTTTCCCTTTCCAATGTTTTTCACTGACACAGTCTCTTATGAAATAACTGGCAAAGAATAAATGTGTTTTACAGAGTTTAAGTCTGAGTATCACAAAACAGAGAGAGAAGTGGGTATTTGAAGTTGAGAGACAATAAATTGAAAAGTGGCACATTAGAAAAGAATCAGTTGGAAGAACAGCCAAATTGAGAGTAGAGCATTACAGGGGAGATGTTGGACTCTCTCTACAATTGATAAGTTCCCTAGGCCAACTGCACATATCTTGCTATCTTGCTAATTTCATAGGCATGTGCATCCCTATAATAATCTAGATATGTAATTTTGGAAATTGGAATCCACTTATTATTATTATTATTAAAAATTCCATCAACTATTACAAACAGTTGTTTTTTTTTTCATAGTTCTGGAAGTTTGGGTGCAATGAATTCATCCATAGTCACATTCTATTTTCTGATTGAATTATTCATACACATAATAATTTCACTACTATTTTTTTCTATTTTATTTCTAATGTATGAAATGGAGATTTTGAGACCAAAGCCTCCTGACTAATCCAAAATAATTGCACTGGATTATTTCTTTTGGGAATGTGGATGCCCAATCCACTTAGAATTACATTTTACCTGAGGCAGGTATAACACTCACTAGAAATTAATTGACTTTAGCTACAAAACTTTTTCCCTTGAATTTTGTTTTTGTAAGTGTGTCTGCCAAGGACTGATTATCTGAGGGTTTGTTGTCAACTAAGCTTTCCAAATCATAGGGTAAGGAACCAAATCCTTGAAGAAGAAGTGATCAACCTGAGGCAGAATGTTATTCTGAACAACCCATCACCATTCCTGACAAGCAATTATAACTACCTTCTATTTGCAACAAAGTATTAATGTGGTAATAAGGCAGAATTTCAGATGCTTAGTTTTTAATGTTTAACTATATTTTTTTGTTTACTACAGTGGAATTATTGTAACTATATACATATCATTATGCATTTAAATTTTTTAAAGCCAGAATGCATTTAATTGCATGCTGGTGTTGCATAATATATTTGATATTAATATTGCTAAATAAATATTTCTAGAGAAAATTATAAAATAATTATATAGTTTTCTAGTCAGCATCTATAACACTTTATGCTCATGTGTCATTCTATTTTAATCTCAAAATGCAACTCTTCCATCATCAAGTTATAATAAAAATCATATCTAAGCAGTGCATTTGCTTTACTCACCTGTCACACATTCTTGCTTTATCTAAATGGCACTATGAAACTTACTATAAGTTAATGCATCATTAACTCTATTACTGCCTAGAGGGGTCAAACCTTCTTGAAAGATATGTGAATATTATATGACATAGTTATTTCTCTACAATCCCTTAAGTTTTAGAGTGACCTACTTAAAAGGACTACTTTATGTGGTGGTGAATAGCACATATACATATATATATATATACATATACATGTATATGTATATACATATATATATGTATGTATATATGAAGTTTTAGAGTGACCTACTTAAAAGGACTACTTTATGTGGTGGTGAATAGCACATATATATATATATATGTATGTATATATGAAGTTAAAAGCAATAAATCTGTAACAGATTGTTAAAATTATAAATAGTCATTGATATCATCCCCTATACAGGATTCAGCAAAAATAAATTAAGTAGTATACAAAAAGGAATATTTGTAATACAGGTCTAAGGCCACTCTATGTTTTACATAGATAGGACTAATTTTGGCTGCTATTGGTTAACTAATATTACTAGCTACTGTAATCCTTGTGATGAAATAAAATCCTATCTTAAATTTGTCACTCTAATACACACTTTTATGGTGGTAGTCCTATATCTGAGTATTTCAGACAGGAAATAATTCCACTCTTCTAGGAGATTACTCCTTACCTTCCTGCATGTGAAAATCACTAGAATATTTTCGTAAGAGTGACAAGATAAACCACAGAGTAACTAGAATTTTAACAGAGAGAATCAGGGAAAGAGAAGCTAAAAATCCTCCTGGGGTGAGGACAAGTCTCTAAGTCTGGTCTCAAAAACTACCCCTATGAAGGAGTTAGGACTTACAGGATCAAACTGTGAAACAATTTATGCCCCAGAGCATTATGAAAAATTATAAATTAGCTTGCAATTAGTAAAGGTGAACAGCTGGGTATGAGGCAAATAGATGGAGGTGATTTAAGAGCTATCAAGGAAGTGACAGTGAAAGAAAGCCCTGCTAAAACCATTGTCCCTTCATTGTCATACCACTGTGAGCATGATCAAGGCTATGCCATGTCCCTTGTATGAGTGACATCAGAGGCTGCACATTATGGGGGAAATAAATTTTACTGAGATGGTCCAGCCAGTTCACTAAACAAATAGACAAACGCATAATAACAACAAATCCTAGAAAGGAAGGCTAGACCAGTACCCAGTATCACCACTATAGATATTACAAAAATCCAGCTTTCAACAACAACAAATGAGACACGCAAAAAATAGAAAGGTGTTACCTGTATATTAGGGGATTAAACAGGCAACAGAAATTGCTTTCTGAGAGTGTCTGAATGTCAGACTTTACAAAGACTTCAAAACAACTTTATAAATATGTTCAGAAAAGTAAAGTAAGACATAGTTAAAAAGATAAAAAGGTCACAGGTCTCATCAAATAGAGAATATCAACAAAGAGAAGATATTAAAGAAGTCAAATAGAAAGTTTCAAGTTGAAAAATAAAATAACCAGGGTGCCTGGGTGGCTCAGTAGATTAAAGCCTCTGCCTTCGGCTCAGGTCATGATCTCAGCGTCCTGGGATCGAGCCCCGCATCAGGTTCCCTGCTCAGTGGGGGGCCTGCTTCCTCCTCTCTCTCTGCCTGCCTCTCTGCCTACTTGTAATCTCTCTCTTGCTCTGTGTCAAATAAATAAATAAAATCTTTAAAATAAAATAAAATAAAATAACCAATATGTAAAATTCACTAAAGAATTTCAATAGTAGGAGTGCCTGGGTGGCTCAGTCTGTTAAGCGACAGACTCTTGGTATTGGCTCAGATCCTCATCTTAGGTGGTGAGATAGAGCCCCACACTGGCCTCCATGCCCAGTGGGGAGTCTGCTGAAGATTTCCTCCCTCTGCCCCTCCCCCGATTCATACATGATCTCTCTAAAATAAATAAATCTTAAAAAAAATTTTCAATAGTAGATTTGAGCTGGCAGAAGAAAAATGATAAGCTAACCTGATGATAGATTGATGTATATTATGCTGCACACAGAATAGAGAGAAAAAAACATGAAGAAAAATGAATAGTCTGAAAGATATGTGGGATACCATTAAACTAGCAACATATACATAATAAGAGTACCAGAGAAAAAACGGAGCAGAAAAAAAATGAGGAAATGATGGTTGAAAAATAATATTTTTTCATCAAATAGTTCTTGGACAAATAGATATCCACATGCAAAGATGAATAAATAAATAAATAATAAAATTGTACCCCTGCTTTACAGCATACAATTTTTAATTTTTTTATTTAAATTCCAGCTGATTAACATACAGTATAATATTAGTTTTAGGTGTACAATACAGTGATTCAACACTACCATACAGCACCCAGTGCTCATCATAAGTGTACTCCCTAATTGTCATCACCTATTTAACCCACCACCCACCCACCCACCTTTCCCTAGTAACCATCACTTTGTTCTCTATAGTTAAGAGTCTGTTTTTTTTTGCTTTGTCTCTCACCGTCTTTTTTCCCCCTTTGCTCATTTGTTTTATTTCTTAAATTCCACATATAAGTGAAATCTTATGGTATTTGTCTTTCTCTGGCTGACTTATTTCACTTAGCATAATTCTAGTTCCATCCATATTATTGCAAATGGCAATGGTTTATATTTTTAATGGGTGAGTAATATTCCACTGTGTGTGTATCACATTTATATATATGTGTGTATATATATATATCACATTTATATATATATATATCACATTTATATATATATATATCACATTTATATATATATATATTATATATATACATACACACACACACACAACCTCCAGTGTTTTCCAGAATGGCTTCCTATTTTGTCACAGAATACAAAAATTCATTCCAGGTGGATCATAAACCAAAATATAAGATTGAAAACTATAAAGATATTAGAACAAAACATAACAGTAAATCTTTTTGAATTTTGTAAAAAACAGAAAACAAAAAACTTGAAAAACTTTTGAAAAAGCTTCTTGGATATAGCATCAGAAGCATAAATGAGAAAAGACAAAATAAACTGGACCTCATCAAAATTAAAAACTCATTTACTTCCAAAAACAGATGCATAGATCAGTGGAACAGAATAGAGAACCCAGAAATGGACGCTCAACACTATAGTCAACTAATCTTCAACAAAGCAGGAAAGAATATCCAGACAGTCTTTTCAACAAATGGTGTTGGGAAAATTGGACAGCCACATGCAGAGGGATGAAACTGGACCATGTTCTTATACCATACAAAAAACTAGACTCAAAATGGATGAAAGACTTAAATGTGAGACAGGAATCCATCAAAATCCTAGAGAAAAACACAGGCAGCAACCTCTGTGACCCCGGCTACAGCAACTTCTTGGTAGACACGTCCCCAAAGGCAAGGGAAACAAAGGCAAAAATGAACTATTGGGACTTCATCAAGATAAAAAGCTTTTGATTGGCAAAGACAACTGACAGAACAGAAGAAGATATTTGCAAATGTCTTCTCAGATAAAGGGCTAGTATCCCAAAGCTATAAAGAACTTATCAAACTCAACACCCAAAGAACAATTAATCCAATCAAGAAATGAGCAGAGGACATGAACAGACATTTCTCCAAAGAAGACATACAATGGCCAACAGACACATGAAAAAATGTTCAACATCACTCAACATCAATGAAATAACAACTCAAAACCACAATGAGATGCCACCTCCAACCCATCAGAATGGCTAAAATTAACATGTCAGGAAATGACAGATATTGGTGAGGATGCAGAGAAAGGGGAACCCTCTTATGCTGTTGGTGAGGATGCAAGCTGCTGCCGCCAATCTGGAAAACAGTATGAAGATTCCTCAAAAAGTTGAAAATAGATCTGCCGTACAACCCAACAATTGCACTACTAGGGATTTACCCCAAAGATACAAATTCAGTGATCTGAGCCCCCCAATGTTTATAGCAGCAATGTGCACAATAACCAAACTATGGAGAGAGCCCAGATGTCTATCAACAGATGAATGGATAAAGGAGATGTGGTACATATATGCAATGGAATACTACTCAGCCACTAAAAATAAAATCTTGCTATTTGCAATGACATGAATGGAACTAGAGGGTATTAGACTAAACAAAATAAGTCAATCAGAGAAAGGCAATTATCATATGATCTCACTCAGATGTGGAATTTAAGAAATAAAACAGAGGATCATAAGGGGAGCAAGGTAAAGATAAAGCAAGATGAAATCAGAAAGGGAGACAAACCATAAGAGACTCTTACTTAGAGGAAACAAGTTTCCTGTAGGGTTGCTGGAGGGGAGAAAAGTAGGGGAATGGGGTAACTTGGTGACGGACATTGAGGAAGGCACGTGATGTAATGACCACTGGGTATTATATAAGACTGATGAATCATTGAACTCTACTTCTGAAACTAATAATACCCTATATGTTAATTAATTGAATTTAAATTTAAAAAAGAAAATAAATAAATAAGTACTCCTGTGCTACAAAGGATATCATCAAGAAAGTGAACCATCAACTGACTGAATTGGAGAAAATATTTGCAGGGCATATATCTGTAAAAGGACTTGTGCCCAGATAGGCAATGTAATTTTAAAATGGACAAAAGAGCTGAATAAATACTTCCTGAAGATATCCAACTACCTTAGAAGTATATGAAAGGTATTACATGTGATTAGCCATTAGAAAAATACAACCAATACCACAATAAGAAATAAAATATTATTTCCTCCTCACGAGGGTGACTATAATCAAACAGACATATAATGCCAAGTGTTGACAAGAATATGGAGAAATTGAGATCCTTGTACATTAGTGGTTGGAATGAGAACTGCTGTAGCTACTCTGGAAAAAAGTTTGGCTATTCTCACAATTTGAAACATGTGAGCTACCATATGATCCAATAATTTCACTACTAGGTGTATACCTAAAAGAAATCAAAATATGCATCTACAAAAATGTATACACAAATGTTCATAGCATAATGCACAACAGCCAAAAAATGGAAATAATCCAAATGTCCATCAATTGATAAATGTAGAAACAAAACATAGAATATAATACAACAGAATGTTATTTGCCAAAAAAAAGTCATGAAGTATAAGTACATTCTAGAACATGAATGAATCTTGAAATTATGCAAAGTAAAAGAAACCAGACATAACAGGACACATATTGTACAGTTCACATATATGAAATTTCTAGAATAGACAAATCTGTAGAGACTGAGGAAAGATCAGTGGTTGCCTAGGGGTGGAGAAATTGGAAAAATGGAGAGAGACTACTAATATGTTCAGTTTCTTCTTTTAGTGATATTTGTCCAACTCTGCTTTTCCAAAAAGCCATTAAATTGTGCACATTAAGTAGGTGAAATGTATAGCATAAGAATTACATTTCAAACTGTTAAGAAAGTACATCTGAAATCTTGTCATTTGTGACCACATGGTTAGACCTTGAGGGCATTATGCTAAGTGAAATAAGTCAGAGAAAGACAAATACTGTATTACCTCACTTATATATGGAATCTAAAAACAAACACAGAAAAAGAGATCAGATTTGTGATTACCAGAGGTGGAGGTGGGGGGAAGGGAATGAGGAGAAAGGTGATCAAAAGGTAGAAACTTCCAGTTGTAAGATAAATAAGTACTAGGGATATAATGTATAGCATGACTATAGTTAACACAACTGTACGATATACATAAAAATTGTTAAGAGTGTAATTCCTAAGATTTCTCATCACACAAAACTGTGTTTTTTTTCTTTATTTTTTTGTTTCTTTTCTTTTTCTTTTCATTGTATCTATGTGAGATGATGAATGCTAACTAAGCTTATAGTGATAATCATTTCACAATAATGTAAAAGTCAAACCATTATGTTTTATACCTTAAACAGTGATGTCTATCAATTATATCTCAAACTGGAGTATGGGAGAGAGTATATCTACTCTAATTATAGAATGATAAAAATATCACTTCAGTTCTCTGAACAAAACGAATGTAAACATTTTCTAGACAATAAGATTAATAAATTTAAAACTTAATGGAATTGTTTGTATTTGATTTTAGGTATTATGTTTCTAGGATAGCTGGGCTATTTTTCTACCTAATCCCAGAAAAAAAAAGATTCTCTTATGATCCCTTCTAGCCATTAGATTAATTTGTTCTGTTCTTGAATGCATTTATATCATATTAAGAAGGTACTGATATTTTGAGGTTACTACCTTGAATCCCCAATATTTTTTTTTTAATTCTTTGCCCAAGGGGTACAGGTCTGTGAATCATCAGGCTTACATCTTCCCAATATTTTAAAGTCTATTGGCATTAAAGTTTAAATTTTACAGTGTTTCAAAACTTTATTATCCATTATATATAAATATTAGAAATAGTAATATTAGAAACTAATACTTATTGTTATTTTAAATCTGTGAAAGCTAAAACTGTATTTGACCTAATTGAATTTCTTTCAGAAGTTATTATAATTACATATTAAGGCATTTAAAATTATATAATTTTACCTGCTTTAAGAGGCATACTTACAATCCTAAACACCTTCTAATAGTCATATTGATATTTTATTCTTTTTGTAACATCTGAAAGATAAAATAGATTTGAGAATATAAAATTAGAGAAATTATTTTGGCATAAAAAAAAGAGTACTAGTGACTTTTCCATTAAGCTTGAAAACATCATATTCAGATCTTTTATAAACAGCTAAATTTGGTTCATATGTTAAATTCCACATAATAAGATGGCATTTCTGAAGTATTATTTTGTCTCTTACTAAAAAGAAAAATACAAAATAAACGGACTTACAGGTGATCGTAAAGGTGAATAAAGACAACTATCTTCTTCCTTTGAATACTAAATTTAAAATCAAAGTTCATTTTAAATTCAGTCATTAAAGGAGACACAGAATAAAATAATTTTTTTAGTTATAATTCAGAAATAGAATGCCAAAAAATCAATTTCCTAACCAGAATTAACTCTTGAATTATTTCAATTATCCTAATGGAATATTAGAATAGAATTTGAATAAAGCCAATATATTACATTTTCTATACCAACCAAAAAAATTTATCTAGTGACAGGAACAGTTTTTAGGATTCAATGTAAATTTCTATTAAATTTTAGAAAGGGAGTCTTTCAAATCTATTTAATTAATTAAACTTTAGTGAATAATTAGTCCATTGTTGAAAGTAATGTGCCCTGAAAATTTTAAAAGAAATGTACTGTATGAAATTTATATGAATTGTCCAAAAAAAGCTACTTTTAATATGTCTTACTAAAGTCAAAACTGTTCAAATTTTAAATTTGTGAGTAACTGAAAAACAATATCCATCACTAAAAAATTAATAATAGAAATAATAAAATTAAATATTTATACAAAATATGATACTTATATATTTTTGAAATGTACAATGTAGATGTTAAAACGAAGTAACATTTGACTAGATGGTTTGAAAAAAGAAAATAGAAATGAACTTTGACTTCAGAATGTATGTTAACATAACATGCATTTTAGGTGTTATATATCCACCATGTTCTAAACAATTTTTTTCCAACGTATTTATTTATTTATTTATTTATTTATTTATTTAAAGATTTTATTTACTTATTTGACAGAGATTGAGAACACAAATAGGCAGAGTGGCAGGCAGGGGGAGAGGGAGAAGCAGGTTTCCCACTAAGCAGAGAGCCCGATGCAGGGCTCCATCCCAGGACCCTGTTACCATGACCTGAGCTAAAGGCAGACGCTTAACCAACTGAACCACCTAGGTGCCCCTTTTGTCAACCTTTTTAAAACTAAATGTATCTTTCTTCAATGAAAATAATAAGTTAAACCAGGTCATGATAATATTACATATCAATAACACTTTTAAATAATGCCATCCTTATCAAGATTGCAGTATTTTTATAATTATATCCATGTATTGTTTTTTACCATAATTGTTTTATGACATTGATAATATTTATCCTAGTGATAAAAAAATAGGTCTTAAAATATTAACACAGAGTAGATTACATCAAAGCTACTTTAAGTAACACTGAAAATTTGCTATCATCAGTGAACATTAAGATTTCCATGACTGCAAGATCTGACATTTTATACACACACACACACACACACACACACACACACACACACAAAATCAATGGATGAGGTGAAGATAGGCTTGGCATTTCCCCTTCTTTTTAGATCTTTCTTTGTGACCACAACAATATCTATCTGTATCAAAGGAAAAATGTTACTCAGAAAATTATAAATGTGTTATTTATTATTGTTATGGAAATACCACCCTCTTTTATGAAATCAATGCTTTAAAAAAATAAGAGTGGAGCTATCCATTAATAAGAATATATATAATATAGATACCCTCAAACTGTTGAAACAAAAGGAGCTACTACGGAAAATTAGAAACGATTGCCTTAAAAACAAACACAACAGAAGATTATTTCCACTTTTACCCATGTGAGAATAAATTATACTATACTAACCTTCTCATTGCAAACAACTATAAAATGAATAAATTATGCAAAACCTTCCTTTTTAGATGTTGGATGACATGGCATCGAAAACTATGATAATTGAGGGAAGTGTAACACATGGAGTGAGTTTCAAAATCACTCTGGCTTTGTTCCAGAGTCATCTTTTTCTTTTTTAATTAGTAAAACAATTTCTCTTTTTTCACTAAGAAGCATTTTATGATTTTATGGCATCTTAACACTTGTTTGATAATATTCACTGAATGGTTTTACTATTTTATTTAAAAAATCCAATTTTATTGAGGAATAATTGACAAATGTAATTGTATTTTAACAATCATATTTGTTATATAATTATATTTAATAACATTGTGTGCAATATTATTAATGATTTGACATGCATATACGTTGTGAAATGATTTCCAAGATCAGGGTAATTAATATAATATAATATATCATAAATACATATAATCAATCACTTCATGTAGTTAATTCTGCGTGTACATGTGTTGTGAGGATGCTTAAGATCTAACCTTTCTTGGGGCACCTGGGTGGCTCAGTTGGTTAAGCAACTGCCTTCAGCTCACGTCATGATCCCGGAGTCCTGAGATCGAGTCCTGCATCAGGCTCCCAGCTCCACGGTGAGTCTGCCTCTCCCTCTGACCTTCTCCTCTCTCATGCTCTCTCTCTCACTCTCTCTCTCTCTCTCTCAAATAAATAAATAAAATCTTAAAAAAAATCTAATCTCAGCAAATTTCAAATATTATTAACACATAAATATAGTATTTTAACTACAATTATTATGCTGTACCTTAGATTCTCAGCACTTAATTATAACAGAAAGTTTGTGAACTTTGATCTAAATCTTTCCATCCCTAACCTCACCCCCAGCCTCTCGCGACAATTATTCTATTTTCTTTCTATGAAATTAATTTATTTTTCCTTCCTTCCTTTTTTCTTTTTCTTTCTTTCTTTCTCTTCCTTTCTGTTTCTTCCTTTTGAGAGTCAACATGTGATATCATGTAGTATTTGTCTTTCTCTTTCTGACTTATTTCACTTAGCATAATGCCCTCCAGTTTCATCTCTGTTGAAGTAAGGGGACTACAGAACCAGGTGGTAGAGCCTGGGGAGATCATCGTTATTCGAATGAGCAAGGTGGGGGCGCCTGGGTGGCTCAGTGGGTTAAAGCCTCTGCCTTCAGCTCAGGTCATGATTTTAGGGTCCTGGGATTGAGGCCCGCATCGGGATCTCTGCTCAGCAGGGAGCCTGCTTCCTCCTCTCTCTCTGCCTGCCTCTCTGCCTCTCTTGTAATCTCTCTGTCAAATAAATAAATAAAATCTTGAATGAGCAAAGTGGTAGTAAATAGAAGTGGCAAAAAAAGATGAGAGTTACAGAGAGAAGGAATCCCAAATTCTGTCTTTGCCAAATATTAAACTACCCATAGGAAGAGAGAAAATCTGAAAAGCACAGAAAAGAACAGCTATTGGAAAACTGTGAGGTAAACCATAATTCTAGATGTCACACCTCACTGCGTGTTGGAGGAGTTCCAAAAAGCAGAGTGGAGAGATTGCACTAAGTATACTGGGCATTCAATTAAGACACCAGAAAGAATGTGTTTTAAGAGTAGCACTGTGAACTCAGGGCTACCATAGACCTATTCTGAAAAAAACACTGGGGAAAAAAAAGCCACAAAAGGATCAAGATGATCCATCTCTGCTTGCTAAGATAAAAGCTGATGTTCTTTAAAGGAAGACATAAAAACTCTCAACAATATAACATCCATAATAGCCAGCATTCAATTGTTAGGAATGTGAGGAAGCAAGAGAACATGACCTGAGGGGGAAAAGAGGCATTAGCGGTTCTAGAGATGATAAAGATATTGAAATGAGTAAACAGGGAATTTATATACTTGGGGGGCAGGAAAGTAATTGTGTTCTTTCTTCCCCCCCAAATAAAAATGTATCCTTCAGTTCTAAGAAAATAAAAAAACTAAAAATAAAAAATAAACAAAAAATAAATAAAATAAACACAAAGAATCTACACATAAGTCTGTCACAGTTAAATTTTCTGAAAGAAAAAAAAATAGGGAGATGGGAAGAGACAAAGAAAAATCTTCAAAATTTCAAAAAGAAATATATTACATAAAGGGAAATAAATACAACTGACTTCTGATCAGGAAAAAATGCATTTGGGAAGCCAGTGGAATAACATTTTAAAATGCTGAAAGAAAAACCTGTCAAATTAGAATTCTGTGTCCAGTAAATTATACGATAAAATTATGGCAAAATAAAAATTATTCATATACACAAAAGCTAAGAGAATCTGCTACCAGCAGATGTACACTAAGAAATGTTAATGGAAGTTCTTTGGGATGAAGAAATGCTAATCTAGACAAAACTTGTGATGGTTAATTTTATTGTGAACTTGACTCAGCTTTGATGCCTAGTTGGTTAATCACATACTAGGCTGGATGTTGTCATGAAGGTATTTTGTAGATGTTATTAATTGTACAGTCAGTTGATTTAAATAACACAGATTACTCTCCATCATGTGGTTAAGTCTCACTCAACCACTTAAAAGCTTTAACAGCAAAAACTGAGTTTTCCCAAAGAAGATGGGTACCTGTCTCGAGACTGATACATAAGTATTCTGCCTGAGCTTCCAGCTTGCTTGCTTGTCCTGCAGATTTCAAACTTTACCAACCCCAGGGTCATGTGAACTAATTCTCACATTCTTAATAAAATCTTTATTAAAGATTTAAAAATCTTTGTATATCTCTTTATATATATGTATATCTCAATAAGCTCTCTATAGCACATTGAATCTGTTTCTCTAGAAAACCTTGACTGATACAAAGCTGATACATGAAAAAAATTCCATAAGTGTAAATATGTTTACAAATATAAAATAATACATCCTTTATGTATATATTTAAAAACATATATATTGTTGACTATTTCTATTTTAATTTTAGCTGAGTAAGCTCCTATAAGACTAACCCTCCCTCAGAGAATAGCTTAACTTGAAGCAAAATACCAATAAAAAATACAACCTTAAGCCTTCAGAAAATAAAGAAAAACAGGTTTTAGAGAAAAAATATAATCTAGAAATAGGAGTCATTATAGGGTGAACTCTTGCCTTTACTACATTTAGCTCAAGAGTTAAAACTGATTTTCAAAATTTGCAGTGTTTGTGGTCTGGAGAAGATAGAGTTCTGGGCAAATAAAGCAAATGTAGAATGCGGGATGGCCTTGATGAGCTATCACCTCACACATTTGGATGACTATTATCAGAAAAACATGTGTTAGTGAAAGTGTAGAGAAAAGAGAAACTTTATACACTGTTAGTAGGAATGTATATTGGTACAGTCATTGTAGAAAATAATATGGATATTTTTTCAAAAAGTAAAAAATAGAACTACCATATGATCCAGAAATCCCACTTCTGAGAATTCATCCAGAGAAAATATAATCTGTTTCTTCAAGAGCTATGTGCACTCCCATTTTCACTGAAGCATTATACATAATAACCAAGAAATCGAAACGATCTGTGTCTATCACCAGGTGTAGTAGATATACAATGGAATATTATTCAGCCTTGAGAAAAAAAGGAAATCCTGCCATTTATGACAATATATATGAACCTAGAGGACACTAGGCTAAGTGGAATAAACCAGACAAAGAAAGGCAAATACCATATGATCTCACTTATATGTGGAAGCTAAAAATGTTGATTCATAGAATCAGGAAGTAAAAGAGTTGTTGCCAGGGACCAGTTGGGAGAGGTGGAGGAAATGAGGAGATATGGATCAGAGGATGCAAACTTTCAGTTATACAGCGAATATGTTCTAGGTATCTAAGATACAGCATGGTGACTACAATATAATACTATGCTGTATACTTGAAATTTGCAAAGAGAATATATATAAACCCTGTGTTCCCAAGGACAACAAAATAGTAACCATGAAGTAATGGATGTGTTAATTAACTTGACTGTGGTGATCATTTTATAATATTTGTGTATATTAAATCATCATGCTGTACACCTTAAATATAAAATTTTTATTTGTCAATTCTACCTCAAACAAAGCTGGTAAGGTGGGGAGAATGAGGGATGATCCTAGTAAGGAGAGTGCTAGAGAAATGGAATCACAAATTTGTATATAAATCCATAATTCCCTGTCCAATTCCGAGACATGACTGTGTAAGACTGAGTCCAAGCAAGCTGAAGGGGGATAAAACTGACTGAGATTTACTCTTGGGACCTTATCAAAATAAAAAGGTTCTGCACAGTAAAGGAAACAATACACAAAACTAAAAGACAACGGACAGACTGGGAGAAGATATTTTCAAATGACATATCTGATAAAAGGTTAATGTCCAAAATATATAAACAACTTATACAACTCAACATCCAAAAGACAAATAATCCAATTAAGAAATGAGCAGAAGACATGAATAGACATTTTTCCAAAGAAGATGTAAAGAGGGCCAATAGACTCATAAAAAGATCATCAATATCAGTCATCATCGGGGAAGTACAAATCAAAACCACAATGAGATATCACCTCACACCTGTCAGAATGGCAAAAATCGACAATACAGGAAACAACAGGTGTTGGCGAGGATGTGGAAAAAGAGGAATCCTCTTGCGTTTTTGGAAGGAATGAAAACTGGTGCACTCTGGAAAACAGTATGGAGTTTCCTCAAAAATTTAAAAATAGAACTACCCTACAATCCATCAATTGCACTACTAGGTATTTATCCAAAGAATACAAAAATACTAACTCAAAGGGATACATGCATACTAATGTTTATAGCAGCATTATCAATAATAGCCAAATTATGGAAACAGACCAAATGTCCATCAACTGACGAATGGATAAGGAAAATGCAGTATATCTATCTATCTATTTATCTATTTATATATATATATATACACATGCACACACACATACACGCACATCTATCTATATATCTATATCTATATATACACATATATATGCACACACAAATATATATTTATATATATACACGCATACACTACCTACATACCTACAAACATACATACATACAATGGAATATTACTCATTCATAAGAAAGAATGAAATCTTGCCATTTGCAACAGTGTTGACTGAGATAGAGAATATTATGCTAAGTAAAATAAGTCAGAGAAAGACAAATACCATATGATTTCTCTCATATGTGGGATTTAAAAAACAAAATAAGCAAAGGGGAAAATAAGACAGTGAGAGGAAAAGCAAGAAACAGACTCTGAACTATAAGAAGAAACTGATGGTTACCAGAGGAGAGGTGGGTGGGGGGATGGGTGAAATAGGTGATGGGGATTAAGGAGGGCATTTGTGAGGACTACTGGATGCTGTATGGAAGTGCTGAATTACTATATCGTACACTTAAAACTAGTATTACACTGTATGTTAAATAACTGGAATTTAAATAAAAACTTAAAACTGACAGATTTGAGCTCCAAGAGACAGAGATTGCGATTTGTGTCTAACTAAATTAATTGATATTCTTCAGAAAAGTGTAGAAGAATCTAGACTCTAGAATCTATAGTCTGCAGGATCTGATACAAAATTACTCAATACACAAGAACTAAGAAGTTTCGATTCATCTCACAGGAAAAAACAAACTACAGGTTGTACAGAAAAAACAATCTGCCAGTTCTGAGATGACCCGCTAGTTCTAGATAGCATGAGGTCATTAAAGCAGTTACTCAACTATGCTCAATGAAGTAAAGAACATGCTCACACTGAATGAAAAGATGGAAAAGCTTAGCGGATAAATAAGAACAATAAAAGGAACAAGGAAATTCTAAATGAAAGAGAAGAAATCTAATAGCTAATATTAAACACTACAGGATTCATAGAAAAATTGAGATGACAGAGTAGAGAGTCAGTAACTTTCAAGATAGATCAATAGAAAATATCCAGGTGAGAAGAAAGTAAAAGAAGATAAAAAAAAAAATAGAATGAAGATAAACAACTTCAGGGACTTTCATGGCAATATCAAAATGTCTAAAAATCACTGAATTTACCCAAAAGAGAAGAAGAGTATGGGACATATTAAAAATGAAAACAAAACTCAACCAGGAATTTCCTCAATTTGGCTAAAACAAATTTACAAACTCAAATCTTAGGCATTATACAAAAGAGATGGACATCTGTGCTCTCAAAAAGACATACAAATGTTGACAGCAACTTTATTTATTGTAACTCCAAACTGGAAAGACTCAGCTTTATATTAATAAGAAAATGAATAAACAAAATGTGATATATCCACACAGTGAGATATACTTAGCAATAAGAAGGAACAAAGTACTTTTAAATACAACATAGCTACATTTCATAGACATTATGATAAGTAAGAAGGGCAGATAGAATATATTCTGTTGTTTTCATTTACATGAAGTTCTATGAAGGCAATAATACTCTTACAATAGAAGTTATAAGTGTTTACTGCTGGAAAAGGTGGACATAGAAATGTTCTTCATCTTGGTATGGGTATTGACTACATGAGTGTGCACATTTGTCAAAAGTCATCAAAGTATAACAGCTAAGATCTGTGAATTTCTTTGTAGAAAAATCAATATAAAAAGTTAAAAAGAAAAAAAAAGTCAAGGCAAAAAAAATCAAAGGATTTTTTTAAGAAAGAAGGGGAAGAAAAACATCAGATAAAATACTCATATTTGATTCTTGATGAACCTTAATAATGAAGAAGAGATGTCATACTGATGTTAATCACTTTGTAATTGATGCATTCTATTATTTAAAGAAGATACTAATAGGTTTTATTATGCTTCTAAAAAGGACTCAGTTGAAAGCAGAAGGATTTCTTTGATAATTAGGTAGGGCACTGATGATGCAGTATCTTCGCTATCTAGAGATGGTTATAGAATCATGTGCAAACCATTTATGATACACAGGCACCAAACACTCTATTAATTTATTAATTTATTATTTATTTATTTAATTTTTTAAAAAAGATTTAATTTATTTGGGAGAGAGAGTGCATGATCTGGAAAGAGGGGCAGAGGGGGAGGGACAAGCAGATTCCCTGCTGAGCGGAGTGCCTCATGTGGATCAAAGATCCACAGAGCTTCTGCCCTTTAAGAATCTCCATTAATGTTAATGAAATTGAGGGGCACCTGGGTGGTACAGTTGGTTAAGTATCCAAACTCTGGGTTTTGGCTCAGGTCGCTATCTCAAGGTCAAGCCCTGCGTCAAGCCCCCTGTCAAGCCCCATGTTCTGTTTGAGATTCTCTCACCTTCTCTCTCTGCCTCTCCTGCTCATGCTCTCTGTTCCTCTTTCTCTCAAATAGATGAATAAATCTTTAAAAATAGTTAATGAAATTGAAAACCCTTCTTATCATTGTCCTTAACACCTTACATGTCCTCAATAAATGTTGCATGTAAAACAGAATATTTCTACTTTTTTGGGACACTATGAGAATTTGATGAAAGCTATAGATATACATTCAGAACAATATATATACATATACATACATACATACATATATATATAGGCATACAATATTTTCCGTACAAGGAATTTTCCATTAAGAAATTCATGGTCTCCTGAAGTTGTTTTATGAAACCCAATATCGGGACTTAGAAATTCTTATTAAGTGAAAGACATTTGAAGAAGTAATGTATGTGCATAAACACTCGAAACAAAAGAATGTGTTGGGCCCTTTTAAGGGAGAGTTGCTTAAGAGAAATACCTCCAGGAGGAGGGTCAATGTTAAGTGGGTTGGATGATCAAAATCTGCTGCAGTGTGTTTATGGCTACATCTAGATTGATTGGTATAGAAAGTATTTCCTTTGGCTTAAAATATACAAGTTCTGTGTCTTTGTGTTAAAAGTTGCAATGCATTTGAGAAGTAGCATAACTTTGATTTCTGATGTAAGACCTCTTTGGGTTTAAATCCCAGTTTTTTTAATTACTAGTTCTAAGTTAGATTTTTTTTTTTTCTCTGTAAATAGGGCCCAATCATGCCACCTAACTTATGGTGGTTTTTGAGGTTTAAATTAGCTAATATGTGTGAAGAACTAAAGATGACATATAGAAATACTAAAAGGTATATAAATGAATGTTAAATAGTATCCCACTGACTGCGTAATGAGGTAAGGAAATCCTGAGTTGTGAAGATATCATTTGAGAGAGAGCGAAAGGAGTTTGCAAAATTGAGAAAGGCAGAAGATTGACATTTTTGCCAGATACTATTTTCACAGCTACAAAAATTGTTTTAACAAGCTATTGAAAGTAAAAGGAGGATTCTAAAAAATCTTTTTATCTTTAAATATCTATGTTTACTTCCACATCTGAACTACTAAGACATATTTTTGGGTCAGTTTGCTTGATGCCTTTTGTAAATGTCTCAGTTATGAAAGGTGTAGAGGGTAAGGAAAATTTTCATGTGCCCATCACTAGACTATGGTACAGCTATAAGGAGATGACAGAATGGCAGCTGAAAAGGAAAACAAATAGAAAAGAAAAACAAACAAATGAGAAACAAAAGAAGAAGAGCCTGTAAAAATTCCTGTTACTCATATAGAAAGCTAAGTGAAGGCAGAACTAGGCCTGGATATGTGGTAATCAGAGTGTAAAAGATTTGCTATGCACAAAACATGAGAGTTCTTAACCATTCCCACGGTGATTGAATGTCTCTGCATGTACTCACTTTCTGCATCTTAGCAATTTCCTTTATCTCTTTCTTTCATTCAGCAAACATTTATTGAGTATTTAATATTTGCTAGGCGCTGTAGAAAAAATAAGTATATAGAGATCCTGTCCCTGTCCCTGACCTTGGTTGCCTGTAGTCTAAAGGCAGAGAGGTTTACACAGGTATATAAGCTGCAAAGCTATAAGTGCTCTAGCAAAGGCATGAACAAATTGCCAAGGGAGCAGAAAAGAATGAGTAAGTGATAATCAAAAGCAGAATCAAAAATAGGTTGTTGCCACTTATCATTCTTTGTGACACCTTTTTTAGCAATTAGACTATATCCTTTTCATTTTTATTTTCAGTGTTTTCTCCCCTTTAATAGGAATATTTCTTGTATTTTTAGAAGTCATTTTCAGGATCCTACTCCAGAAATTTTCTTCATCATCCTTTCGTTAGAGTCACTTCTTGGCTAAATTTTGCTTTTGTTTTTTAAATTATAATGTGAATGCTAATAGCTAGGATTTTGTCTGATTTCTACATGAAATTATTTTCAACATTGGAAAAGAATTGATTTGAACAACATAAAAGAAGCCACTGATCTACCTCCAATTAAAACATTGAATCGAAATATTGCAAATTTTAAAGTCACCTGAAGAAAGACATAATTATGTAAGATGAGGCTCAAATAGACCAGATGTCTCAAATGGGCTTTTTAAAAATTAGCACATTTGGATGCATCTCCCTATGCATGACAACAATTATAGCTTCAGTCTTCACCACTGAAACAGCACTGGATACAAGAAAAGACAAATTCAGATACTAGACCACAACAAAAGAAAAGATAATAATCTTTTACATCTGAATTCCCCTGAAGCTATAAATTATTCTATGCACACATGCATAAACATATGAAAAAATTAAAAGTCCACATAAAACAAAGCACAATCAACTTGTCTCTGCTCAGGCATGTTTACTATGTGAATCATTCTTCTGATAGAAAAGACTACATTTTTACAATGTAGACTACTTATCCATGTTAGCTGTTTCTTACTTTGCCCATTTCAAAGTATGGATAAGAATTCTTAACTACTTCATACATATCATGAGGATTAATGATTCTAAGAAGCTTTCAAGATGGAATTTCTTTCAAGTATAAAGGATCATTAATAATAAAGGAAAAGGAAATTAAACCTTTGCATAAATATCCTTGCACATGATGACAAATTGATATCCCGATGAACATAATTGGCATTTCATATTCCTGGCTGTAAGGCAGATTTTGAGTGCACCATTATAATTCTACCCAGGTACACAAATGACACTCATAATGAAACTTACACATCCCACACTTAACGTATGTGCATCAAATGCACACACTCACAAACACATACACTCATATCAAATCTCACATGCTTTCCAAAAATTTACCAAAGAGAGAAATTAATCTCATGAATGTATATAATCAACTTAATATGCTTCTATCTTCAAAATCCATAAGCAACTTAAGTTGACCACAAATAATACACATGCATTTTTTTTGCTGTATATAGTATTTTCATGTCTCTCAGAAATCTTTGAGAGTTTACCCACAATAAATAGCTATTCTGTCAAACCATGAAAGTCATAATCTGACTTTATGGGATATTAATTAAGATATGAATTAAAATCAATATTCTCAGAAAATATGTGATAACTGGTTTGCTAATAAGAGAAATAGTGATAGTTTTCAAGTCAGGTCCAATTCTGTGATCACCAAGCAGAGAGTCTTAAATTCTTGCCAGCATTTAAGAGACAATCTAATATGCAAAGACACACACAGACATTTGTATGAGAAGTACAATTAATTTTGATATGTTTAAATAAGAGGGTACTTCAATCAAAACATATATTCCAAAACAATTCTCTGTGATGCTTTTGATTCAGAAGTTTAGAGATGATAACGCTGATGAGAATGTGGATAGTAAAATATCAAAACTGGCAGCACACAACTCCAATTTAGAAAAGAAATTAGATTTCCCTGCAAAATAAATTAGGAAAGGAAGTGGAGGGAAAAGTGTGGTAGAACACAAAGACGATTCAAGCAACTCTTTAGAAACTGGAGAGCTGGAGTTGCATTTCTGCTTCATGAAGTGTGTGATTTACAGAGTAAGCCCTCAGGCTTTAAATGGGGAAGGGTGGTAAAATAGTTACCTGGCAACCTGCATTGAATTTAAAGTATCCATGGTGAGCAAGACGCACCACTCTTGTGTTTCTGTGGTTCTAGAACTCTAAAATATTTACTTGTCCTGAAAATAGAGAAAATAGAGTTTAAAGACAGAGAGTCAGTAGATAGCTATCCCAGTGCTAAAAGTAAAAACAACATAACATTGGTAATTTAAACTGACTTTTAGAAGAAAAGGCTCACCTACTCTCACATTTGTAATCATCTAAACTATTCATTGAGTTACTATTTGTTGCCAAGCCTCTTTCTAAGACAATAACTTTGGTGGAGATAGATTTCCTGAGTATGGCAATTCTAGTGGAAGATAGACAATAGAGAAAACATTTACAGCAAGGAGATTACATAGAATATTAGAGGTACTGAGCATTATGGTGAGAATAAGCAGGGAAAATGGCCAGAAACTGCCCAGCTTGGGGGTGAACGTTGAAATATGAAAAGGTGGTCAGAAAAAGATTTGCTGAGAGAGTAACATGAATAGAGGAGACTTGAAGGAGGGGAGAGAATTAGCCTCAGGGATATCTGGGGGCATCATTCTGGCTGGAACTTGCTAGCATAAATGCCCAGAGGCCAGGGTGTCTCGGCTACTCCAGGGAGGTCAGGGAATGATTGGGGGTGGGGTGGGGAGTGAGGTGAGAGAGAGCAGTAGGAGGCGGGGAAGGAAAGGAAAAGAATCAGATCAGGTAGAGCCTTGTAGGCCACTGGAAATCTTTGCTTTACTCTGAATGAAATAGAAGGGCATTGGATGCTTTCAGGCAGAAGGTAACACGGTTGGACTGAAAAGGATCACATAGGTATGGTTGCTTATCTATTATATTATCTATTATGTATACATATACATAGTATTTGGATGATGATGAAATATTGCTTATTTCCTTGCTAATTTTAAAAGTGTGAAATCACTTCCATTAATCTTTACATTAAAGGGTTATATTACAGAGGTGCCTGGGTAGCTCAATCCGCTAAGCTTAGATTTCAGCTCAGGTCATGATCTCAAGTTTGTGAGATCATGCCCCACATGGTCTCCTTGCTCAGCCCAGAGTCTGCTTGACTCTCCCTACCCCTACCCATCTGCCCCTCCCCTACTGCCCATCCCCCTCTGTCCCTCCCCCTGTTGGCACTCTCTTTCTCTAAAATAAATCAATAAATAAAATATTTTTTAAAAAGCTCATATTATATACAGTAGGCATCTTGTCTTCTGAGTTTGATCTTTTGTTTAAAACAATTCCAATAGAACACAGGGTATAGGACTATGGCAGAAACTACTTATTTTCTCCCTAAATCCATCTTGCCTTTCATCCATAGTAGTAAAATGGCTAGCATACATTGACATCCAGAATATGATTATATTACATCCAGAATATGATCATATCACATATGAATATATGATTATCTGCCTCCCTTGCAGATAGATGAGACTATGTGAGTAATTTCTGGCCATTGTCATGTAAGTGGTAGTGTCCTATGGTAGTTTTTGAGATCTATCTTCAAGAAAGAGTTGGGATAAACACTGCATCATCCTTTATTCTTCCCCTGACCTTCCATTCTGTTAAGTGACAACAGTATTTCCTAGTTCTTATGTTGCCCTCCAAACTTAATTCTTCATTTCAGCTTTTACTTTCTGGATAGTTAAAATTGTACTGATAATATTGTGGTTAAGACTGTGGGTTCTAGCCCTGCATCAGGCTCCTTGCTCGGCAGGAGGCCTGCTTCTCCCTCTCCCACTCCTCCTGCTTGTGTTGCCTCTCCCACTGTGTCTCTCTCTGTCAAATCTTAAAAAATCTTAAAAAAAAAAAAAAAAAAAGAGTGTGACTTCTAATGCAAAAATAAATCAGATTCAAATCTAAGTTTCACCATTGGCTTACCTGTGTGAGCTTCAGCAAGCTCTTTACCTTATTTGTGCTGAAGTTTTATCATCTGTAAAATTGAATTATTCTGAGAATTAAATTCATATAAAATTCACATGTTTCTATATGAGAGTACCCAGTGACAGTATACCTCCAGTGCCATTTTTCTTACTCATCATCTGCTATAGTAACAAATAAACACTTTTATCCCAGTGTTATAAATCAGACCCAAAATGTAAACACTTTGAAAATCACAATTACCTAATTCATAATTTTCTTTCTTAAGATGTGGAGATGGACAAAGTTTACCTAAAATCATCTTTTTTTTTTTTAAGATTTATTTATTTGACAGAAAGATCACAAGTAGGCAGAGAGGCAGGCAGAGGGAGAGGGGGAAGCAGGTTCCCCCCTGAGCAGAGAGCGATGTGGGGCTTGATCCCAGGACCCTGAGATCATGACCTGAGCCGAAGGCAGAGGCTTTAACCCACTGAGCCACCCAGGTGCCCCTAAAATCATCTTTTTATTTGTTTTCAAATCCAGAATACCCAGACAGAACTGTTTTTCTATCAGATTTAACCTAATTTCTGTTTTACATTCAAGTTCCCAAATAGTTGTTGTTTGCCTTTGTTGTTCAGAACCACAATAGTACCAAGTACGTAATAGTTGCTCAGGAAGTATTCATTGAGTAAATACATAAAATTGTAGAGAAGTCAAAATCCATAAGATCTCAAGGACCTACAGTCTTTAGCTCCAGTTTTGTTTCCAGACCACTAAATAAAGCTCCTCCAAAGCCAAACCTACTGAAATTTAGAGGCAGCTACTTCAGTGAAGTGTTAGTAGAAGGAGTCTTTTCCTGAAGTAAACACAACAAATGAGTACGTGCACAGGGAAAATAAAGAATGTTATTATAACTTTATCTAGGTGTTACTTCTAGTATCCTATGGGAAGGCTACTATTCAAAAACAGAGAAAGACTTAGGGAAAAAAATAAAAAGCTATTTTTTAATACTGCTAGAGCCTAAGTTTCAATTAAGGTGCTAAGGCAATGTTATTCTGAAGATATGGCCAACCTACTGGAACAGAACATAGGGGACTAGATGTGAATGTGTGCTTGCTTTCTTTTGAGTAAAATTACAGCAAGAAAATTTAGGTGCATAGGAGAATATACTGTCTGTTTACAAACTGTCCTTTTAGACCAAGACTGCATTTTTTGAAGGGAAAATTAAAGGAAAACTTTTTATGAAGAACAGAGAAGCGCAAGATATAAGCAGTGCTACATCTGGTCAGAAAGGTGTTATGCAGTCCTTTTCATTTGTTGTTACAGCAGAATTATGCACAATTTTCCCTCTTTTTTTGGAAATTCTCTGTACTTTCCAAATTTTCTGTAACGAAATACTTTTTTTAAATAATAAAAAAATGAACAAAGAGCAAATGGGAAAGCAAGTCAACAGAAGCCTACAACA
The DNA here is from genome assembly GCA_002007465.1 of Ailurus styani. Taxonomy (NCBI): domain Eukaryota; kingdom Metazoa; phylum Chordata; class Mammalia; order Carnivora; family Ailuridae; genus Ailurus; species Ailurus styani. The sequence goes on along the minus strand of LNAC01000010.1, from coordinate 2,509,668 downwards.
TTCACGTAGATAGATAACACTCCCTGAAATTAGCACAAATGAGATGATGACTTTGTAAATGTTTTAAGAATTAGTAATGAGGGCACCTGGGTGGCTCAGTGGGTTAATGCCTCTGCCTTCAGCTCAGGTCATGGGTCTCAGGGTCCTGGGATCGAGGCCCGCATTGGGCTCTCTGCTCGGCAGGGAGCCTGCTTCTTCCTCTCTCTCTGCCTGCCTCGCTGCCTGCCTGTAATCTCTCTCTGTGTGTCAAATAAATAAATAAAATCCTTAAAAAAAAAAAAGAATTAGTAATGATTGGCTGGAGGAAAAAAAAAAGTGTAGTGAATTAGTGAAGGCCTGGGCTGAAATTGGGACTATTATGTAACCAAGAGGTTACATGGGACAGAGCCAAGAATTAAGAATAAAAGTACATCTTTGTGGCAAAATAAAATCAAGAAGAAACATTTGGGGCTGTGAAATAGGGTAAGGTTTTTCAAATTATGGAGTTATAAATTATAAAATTTTAAATCGTAGATTAAAGAGTTACTGAAGAACTAAAGTACAAGGGTATAAACGAAGTGGTATGGGCCAATTACATAATCGCAGTGATCTCATCTATAAAGGAGGATATAGTCTACTGCTAAAAATATTTATGATGATTTAATTAGGTAATACGTGGCAAATGATCTTCTTCATCAAACTTTTTTTGTCTTAAATTTCACCTGTTTTGAAGAAAGGAATTCCAGAATTATTTGGTTAGCACTAGAAATTAATGAAAGAAATTAAAAAAATAGATTTATAAAATGCTTGATTTTTTTTGAAAAATAGGTATTTTATGTTTATCTTCTAACTTTAATAACTAACTTCTCATAACTACATAACCATATGAATGTAAAGGAAAAGTAAAGAATAATCATAAAAAAACTTACAGTGATGTACACCGTATTACAAATGTAGCTATTACAACACTACATATAAACCTGCTTATGTACCTTTACCATAGGTGGCAGAGAGAATAAAACTGAGAAGTATATAAAGTGTCATTTGAGAATTAAACTCTAAAATCAACAGAGTGTGGATCCTAACTGAAATAGCCAGATATTACCTTAAAGAGATAGAAATGAACAAGAAGAAATACCAGTTCAAGGAGCCAACGCTGACTGGGCCCCTCAAAGTACCATCTGGGAAAACAGTGTTCTTTGAGAGAAATCAATTATCTAATTTCATGACAATCTGTCAGTGTATATGTGGTCATCAGAGTCTGGGACCAGGACATCTTTGAATTATTAGTATGGGAGTTCTTGCTCTGATTTGAAGCTCAGCCAGCAACCTTCTGTCAATTTGCTTTCCATGAAGTTTGCCTACAGGGAGAGAATGTGCTGATATGCAAGCTGCAGATATTTCTTTCACTTAGCACTTATATTTATCATTTAAATTAATAAATTAGCACTCTGCTTTTTTTATGATCAGTCTCCTGTCATCTTTGCTCTGTTGGCATCTGTCATTCTAATGAACTATGTGACAAAGACAAGGTCACGTATAATATCTAGAAGATCAAGGGCTGAGCCTTTATCATGCCAGGCTATTTTCCCCAGGGTTCTTCCTCAACTACACACTTTCATTTTAATAACAAATGCAACAAATACAAAATAAGCCTCAGTGATTTATTTTTCATTGTTAATCATCTATTACAGACATACCTTTTCAACCAAAAGGCCAACTACTTGTTTCAAATTGACTTTGACAACAAATACAAGAAATGAAAAAAAGATTATTATTTTGGTGAAGTGAGTAAAATGAGTAAACATTGTCAAACTATTTTAGTAGTATGTATTAAACCAAAAAGCATGGATGCGATAAGGTTTATATTTAGAAAATTAACTGATGGCACCTGGGTGGCTCAGTTGGTTTAGCAACTGCCTTCAGTTCAGGTCATGATCCTGGAGTCCCAGGATCGAGACCCACATCAGGCTCCCTGCTTAGCAGGGTGTCTGCGTCTCCCTCTGACCTCTCCCCTCTCACGCTCTCTCTCTCTCTCTCAAATAAATAAATAAAATCTTTAAAAAATAAGAAAATTAACTGAGGTGAAAAATCGAAGAAGAGGAATATCATTGAAAGGAGACCCATCAGGAGATGAAAGGAAGAATAAGGACCCCTCATTAGCAGGGATGGAGAGATTTATTTTTAGGAAACCCTTAAATACGTGTTTTTAATTGCAACTACAAAAGCTGACTGGCAGATTAGGTGAAAAGAGGTTTATTAATGGGATTTCAGGTAGCTCAAGAACTGAGAAAGCTAGAAAACCATTAACAGATTCCCAGGTGAGCTTTCAGTAACAATGCTACAAACATGGCTACCAAATTGACCAAATGAGAAAACACTCCTCTCCACTGAAGCTACCTATGGTGTTGATAAGCAGAAAGTATTACTGCCAGGAACTAGAGTTTAAAGCCACTGCTACTTCTTTTCCAGGATCTTTTTTTTTTTTAATTGAAATGCAATTAGCCAACATATAGTACATCATTAGTTTCAGATGTAGTCTTCAATAATTTATCAGTTGTGTTTAATACCCAGTGCTCATCACATTACATGCCCAACTTAATGATCCAGGATCTTGACCTTGTAATAATCGCCAGGCACCTCTGACATCTCCTCTAACTAGCACAATCAATTCTGTATGGAACCTCCTTCCTCAGTTTGCTTATTTTTAAATCAGACCCTCAAACAAGTCTACCTAATTTGTTACAGATGAGGTACCAGGCACAAAAATTGGGGAAGCTGGGTTTTCTTGCTTCTACTTTGGCAGAGGCAGGAGTCAAAAGAAAGAAATTTCCCCAAGGATAGTACATGTGATAAAAAATGTTGGGTGTTCCAGAAAAAAATGATACGTTCTATTACAGGGAGATATTTTAGAATTCAATTTTTTATATTGATTGGAAGTGTAGTGATGTATGATGTAGTGAAAGTGACAGAGTGAGGGAGAAGGAGCTAGAATAGCAAGACGGGCCCCACCATAAGCCTTCTCTGAGAGCTACACTCAGCACCTCAGTTGCTGTGGCTTTGAACTGTGTCTGGGACATCCATGTTTTATCTCAATTTATTTTGTGCATCTGTTAGCTGAATGTGTCCTAAGGTATCAGAAAAGCCTAAGAGTGGGCACCTGGATGGCTCAGTGGGTTAAAGCCTCTGCCTTTGGCTCAGGTCACGATCTCAGGGTCCTGGGATCAAGGCCCGCATCGGGCTCTCTGCTTCCTCCTCTCTCTGCCTGCCTCTCTGCCTACTTGTAATCTCTCTCTCTCTCTCTGTCAAATAAATAAATAAAATCTTAAAAAAAAAAAGCCTAAGAGAGGTTATTTTTGGGGTCTGGAATGATCAAAAATTTTTCCTTACAAGTTAATGGTAATTGCTTATTTGCTTTATGCCATTTTGACTTATGAAAGGTTTCATAGGAATTCTGTACTTTTGGATACTGGGAGAAACCTGTAATATACTCCATAATTACTTACTATTTCATAAAGGCTGTGTTTTTATTATTAATTTCTATTAGTTGCAAAACCAAATAGATTTAAAAACAACAAAAGCACCTCTTAACTTTATGATTTTGTTAAGGCTCTCTTTTTCAATCTCATTTATTATTCTTAAAAAATATTTTTTGATCTTTAGAGGAACTCAGTTTAAGTGTTTGGAAACCACACCGTGGAATTTGTTCAGTCTTGTTGCTATATTTCCACTTCATTGTTTTCTGGGTGTGCTAAATTCTGCTTCACACACTCAGCCCTCTCCTCTATGGTTAAATACTTAATCATGGTGTTAATGGGTCAGTCTGCCCACACACCTAGATGTCTCCACAGCCTTTAAATTCTTTTTTTTTTTTTTTAAGTTTCTTTATTTGACATAGAGAGCAAGCGAACAAGTGAGAGAGAGAAAGCATGAGCACGAGGGGGAAGAGCAGAGGAGAGGGAGAAGCAGGCTCTCGCTAAGCAGGGAGCCTAATGCAGGACTCAGTTCCAGGACCCTAGGATCATGACCTGAGCAGAAGGCAGACATTTAACTGACTGAGCCACCCAGGCACCACTCAGCATTTAAAATCTTCACAAAGCTATGTCTCTAGTACCTGCCAGAACTTTCCTGTAATTTTCAGAAATACTTGTGTAAATCAACCCAGATCTGTACTTTAGATTACAAATGAATACATTTTTAAAAATAATACTCTATCAAGTGAATTATTTATAACACAAAATAATTCAAGTGTAAGAACAGGTCCCTGAAAAACTTGAAATTTTGGTGGTTAAGAATCTCTTCTATTGGTTTTGCAGGTTAAAAATGGATCACCAATACTTCAGTGCTGGGACAAATATGTCCTAAGACAATGGTGATGGTGATTGTCTGGAAGTAAGAGACTGAAAAGAGAAATATCTTCCAGGCCAAGATAAGAAAAGGAAATCACGTGACCGATAGTTGAAGTCTTATAAAAGGTATCTTGAAAAATTATTTTCTACTAGAAGTGAAATCTAGTTGATTTTTTTTAGATTTTTAAGTTTTTCTTATTATTTAACATTCAAAATTCCATATACTCATTATGTAAAAATCAGTCAGTACTGTAAGAATAACCACAGTGTTATCTTCAGAGAGTAGGTTGAATTTAACTGCTGAGTTCACTATACCATTCTCAAAATAGTGCTTTTCCTGCCCCATAGATGGGTTGCCTAAGTTCCTCATTCACTTCAAAACAATTGGCTTCAAAGGATTGCCTTGATTTAACCTACAAATGTGAGTGACAGCTTCAAGGTATAACTTATGAATTAATACAATTAATTAATCACTAAACTAATAGTGGTGTCCATTAAATGTCAATTAACTGTTTTTAGTTTAAGAAATGTTCTATTCCTTCCACAAAATATCAATTTTAATGGATGTATTTAAGTCACATTTAACTCACAATTTAAAGTAATCTTTAAACTTGAAGAATAAAGTATATGAGTTCTCTGACAGGAGACAGAAAAGTAAATTGATTTATCAAATAAAATGATACAATTTCTGCCTGAGTTTTGCTCCAGGAAGCAAACTAATTCTTCCAATTTAGCTATTGTTATCTAGGTATTAGGAGGATGACAATCAGATTGAATCACTCTAGGAAATGAATGAGTGAAATCTCCACCCACCAGCCCCAGGGGTTTTGCATTTTCAACGGACAAATTTTTACGGCGAATATGACACAGCAAAATGAAAAAAAAAATCAAACTATGACTAGGAGATATTTTTGAACTCAGATACATTTTTAGACTGTTAAATCTTACTTAACCATCTCAAAGTCTATCCTACTCAGCTTGGGCAGCTAGAAAAGAGTACCAGACTGGGTGGTTCATAAAACAGATTTTTCTTTCTCATAGTTCTGAAGACTTGGAAATCCAAGATTAAGGCAATGGCAGAACTGGCATCTAGTAAGAGCTGGCTTCCCAGGTTAATCTAAGGCAATCTTCTAACTATAACCTCACAGGGCAGAAAGGCAAGGAAGCTCACTGGGGTCGCTTTTATTAGGATGCTAATCTCATTCATGAAAACTCAGCCCTCATGACCTAATCACTTATCAAATCCCACCTCCTATTATCATCCTATTGAGGAATAGGTGTCAACAAATGAATTTTGGGGATACACAAATATCCCTTCTATAGAAGTCTATTTTCCAGATTACCTCTACCCTTAATGAAGCTTCTTTGTTCACATGTTCTTCATACATAGGTAGTCTGTTCATTGGAAAACTTGATTTTAAGATAATTTTCTGAAGATACAAAGAATTTGGGAGAACAAGGGACGTTATTCTACCATAAAATCAGATTATTGTTTGGCTTAATTTCTCTCTTTAAATAGAAAATAAGAAAGAAAAAATAATTTTATTAAAGGTTTGCATTTTAAATTGTTCATTTGAAAATAAATGGTTCCTATCTTAACTTGACACTTACTCTGATGACTAGGTAAATGGAAATATTTCTTTTCTTTGTACCATACTCTTTCATTTCATTATGTGATACTGATGACAAGCTTTTCATCTAGATTGCAGTGAGCAGGCTTGAGCATCGCCTGCCAGAGGTGATTAATACCGATCAAACAGAGTTTGTTCAGTTGGAAAGACTGGCAGAAAACATTTATCATCTTCTCAAGGAATTAGAGTCCCAGATTGGTTCTGTGCCTGAGATAAAGAGGACACAAATGCATTTGCTCCAATGTTCACCTTGTTACCACATTTATTGAGCCTATTTTCCCAAGCAATGAATGTGACTGTGCCCACCCTTCTCAATGGCCTTCATGCTTAAATCGCAAACATTGACAATATTTCAGTTTAGTTCTAATATCCAGATCTTAAAACCAAGGAGAAACCAACTAACACCCACTAGGACAAATGCTAAGCTCAAACTCATTCTTGGGTCTCCTTTTAGATAATGAAATATAAGTTAGATGTTACCAACCTCACATGTTCAGGCATTCATTTATGCTCCCCTAAGTGTTGTAGTTTAGCATCAAACAAGCCTACTTTACTATTTTTATCCCTCCCAGGGAAAGATGTTAGAGAGTTCCTGTCAATACTACCGCTGCCTTCTGGTTCGAGGCGGTGAAGCTGGGGAGGGGAGATAGACACAGGAGGACAGTGACAGCAGTGAGAGGAGCAGGAATGGGATATTTGCTAATCTCTTAAGGCTGCCTCCTCTCTCTGCAGTGTCCGCCACTGACCTGTTCCAAGCTATGTGCTCTCAGTCCGAGCTCCAAGTTCCCCAAATTTCATATCCCTTTCCCTTTGTTGTGCACCTCCTGACTTCAACCCTGCTTAGTTCTATGCAGTCCTCCCAGGGTTTGGGGATAATGTGGTTTATCTCCTGCTCTAACTTCTCACCAGTCTAATGTTTTGGTGTAAACTCTGCCAGGCTTTCCTCAAAATAGTCCTCTTTCGTTTTTAAGAGTCTCTGTTGCAGTTAAAAATAAACAGTAAAATAAGCATTTCTGCTATAATAATTTTCCTCACGGCTATGTGGTGGCTTCCCACTAACCAGAGAGAGATCGTAGACAAGACAAGAAAAGCACCTGTGGCAAGCGCACACCCATCGTCTTGTGGTTTGTTCTTTCCTTCACATAGCAAACATTTATCCAGCATTTTCCTTTTATGGTCAGGCCCTCAAGGGGCTCACTGACTAATGGATCAGACAGAACAAAAAAAAATCAATTCTTACAATTCCTTACATCAATATATGTGTGTGTACACCGTGTATATCTAAGAGCCCCACAGAGAATATTTAGGACACTTGATCTGACTTTTAGAGAAGAACAAGAGTTAAGGGAGCTCCATCTAGACCAACGGAGCAATGGGAGCAAACACAGAGGCATAAGCAAGCAGGGTACACTTGGGGAATGAAAGTGGTTCAGTTTGTCCACGGATAACAGGCGGGGAAAGGGAAACAGAAAGCAGAATTCAGATCAGAAAAAGTCTTATTTATCATCATAAGCACTTTGAACATTAACCAAAGCAAGTGAAGCCATTACCAAACCTCAGAAAGATTTTAAACAGAAAGTAATACAGATAGATTTACAAATCATAAGGTTAATCACTGTAAGTGTATAGGATGGTTTGGAGGGAAAAGAAACAGAGGACTGGGTACTGCATTTAGCTAACAGAGAAATTATGAGAGCCTTAAGAAAATGGAAACTGACATTTTCAATTCAGGTTTTCGATATGGAAACCCTATCAAACAATATTTATACATAATGCTGTTTCTTTCTAATTAGCTACAGCACATAGCCAGAATCAAGTGATGTTGTTCTCTTGAAATTCCTATTCTAAAACACATGGTGGTTGCAATTTGGAGGAAATACCTTCATTGCCATGGTAGAGGGCATGGCCATGTGGTGACATGTACCACAAGCACAAACCTGGCAAATAGTCAATAAATTCAAGTCGAATCTTGTTTATCCTTTGATGACATTAAAATATAGAGATGCCTAGCAATTTGTTTTACCTAAAAATGCTGCTTTTGACTTGAAAAGTATAGCTTCAAAAAAAAAAAAAGACTAAAAAGTGCTATGTAACATCCTTCTTCCACATAGACACATAAAACAATCTTAAAATCCAGTTTGTGTTCTTTCAGTGAGCTTGGGATTCCTGCTTGTGACAGAAGCCAAAAACAGTTTCTTACTAATAAGATTTTAGAAAAGGTCACAAGTAGGAAACCATGAAGGTGGGAGGTCACAGTTAGTACTTCAGGTACTTACTAAATAGCATGTGTTGCCTGAGGCTGTTTACTCAAGTCAGAACCTTTATTAACTGCATTCTTTTCTTCTGGAAGATAGGATTCAACTATAAATTATTTGGATAGGCTACAATCTCCACATTAATTTACCAAGGCTTTTATCCTCCTACACTGAAGTGTATTTCTTAATACAACTCAAAAGGCATCAAGTACCTCATCCAACCTATTCACCAACTCTAAATGGGATTTGACATTACGAGGTCAGCATTGCTTTTCCTCCTAGATGACTAACAAATTTACGGAGACATAAGTTCACTGTTCTCACATGGATCACTGCGCAACAGACCAGTGGTTTTTGATCATAACATTTAGGTTTCAGTTATTAAATGAAAGCAGAAACTCGAGCTGTGACAAATTGCTTGGCACCTAAACAATGATCCAGAGAGCTACCCAGAAAGAAAGCCAAAGTGTCTTTAGGTATCAAGACAGAAACTTGGCCAAAAACAATGAAATTATATTATTTTATGAAATTAAATAAAATTCAATAATTAGAATAAATTAAAATATGATGTACAGTCTTAACATTGCATTCATTTACATGAAATTCTTTTTTGAAAGAATAATGAATTTTGATTTTTCTGAAAATTTCCACAAAGCTAATGTTCATAGTATAAAGTAAATATTTATAACACTAAAGTTTATTTTGTCATGTGCTAGCCTTTTAATTAAATTCAAAACCTGAGACTAGAAACCGATTGCCCTATTACTAGAAAAACCAAGCAAGAGAAAAATCCATGTGAATCTCCAGTGAAAGGTAATTCATAGTTTATTGGCTATGTCTACTTTAAATTACAAATTGAAATGAAGAAACTACTCATGTATCCCAATGTGTCCAAATACAGGCAAGCTTTGACCTGGGACAAGTGATTTAGGAATGGCTTGTTCATAGGAAAAATCAGTAGTGGCATATTGTGTCACAAGCCCCAATTTCAACTTTTGCTTCCTAAATCAAAGAAACTTGCAAGTGACTGGTCTGGACAGATGCCTTCTCTTATTTAGGCATCCATCATAGCAATTGTACTTCTTTCCTTTACTTGGGCACCAAGTTTTTCCATGCTTAAAAATAGTAACTTCACCTCTCCTTCACCCCTCACTTCTACTTCATTGTTCTGTCTTTATCCCCATAGTTGGAAGACATGTTTCAATATCTTTGGTTATAAACCTGAAAGCATTCTGTCATTGAAAGCATAGATACTTGTAGAATCAATGTTATAAGGCTTGTTGAGTAGAGGTGAAAAAGCACTAAAGAAATCCGTTTTCCAATGCATAATTCATATGTCAATTCAAAAAAATGTATTAAGGACACAGTATATGCCAGGTAATAGATATATGAGAAGCAAGAAACAAAACTTCTAGAAAAGTCCTTTCTAGTAGGGGACAAAAAATAATTACAATAAGCTGGTGGGTACTATAAGTTATTTACCTAACATTCATTCTTCCCTTCTTTTAAATCGAAGATGGTCTATAAGGCTAGGGATCCAAAGTATGTCTTTATTAGTCTAACCTGGTGGTCTTCAGTTGGGTGTGTTGGGAGTGGTGTTGCTGATCAGGAAATATTAGGCAATGTCTAAGACATTGTTCGTTGTTACAACTTGGGGGATGCATGCAGTGCCTAGAATTCAAGAATGTTGCTAATACTCTACAATGCACAAAGTACAGAATTATCTTGTCTGAAATGTCACCATTGGCCTAACCCTGGTCTAAATTGAGGGTAGTAACATTATGCCTTCCTGATTCAGGAATAAGGTTATAGTTTTCTTCAGCAACTGCCATTGGTCCACTTGGTCAAATCAGAATAATTGGGGAAAGGCTTTCTTTTTCATCCTTCAGACTTGAATAAGGAGACATTTTGTTCCATTATTTCTTGGAATTATCTTGGATTCACTGGGCAGTCATACAGAGAATAAAGCCAACACAAGGAAGCATGCAAAAACCCATTTGCTGAAAGAGAACCAGAGACTTGATAATAGAATACTTTGTGGGGGACTTAATGTGAAATAATACATTTATTCATTATCTAAGTTAATTTGTGTCTGTTTTTTTTGTTACTTAAAGGTCTAAGCAAAGATAATATTAAGGTATACTTATTTACTGGAGACGTTAGGGGAGTACAAAGAGATAACTAGTAAAGCCTAGAAAAATCTGGAATGGTTTCCCAAAGGAAGAGGTGTCTGAGTTAGATCTTAGCCAGATAAAGGTGTGGTATAGGAAGTATATTACAGATAAAGAGAGCAGCCTGTACTGAAACCTGAAAATAAGAGATGACATGACTGAAAGAACTATGAACAATTCAGTGTGGATAGAATGAGGGAGGCATGGGTTATTGGTGAGCAAGAATTATAAGAGCATGACCCTCAAAAGCTAGCTGGAGACTGATTCTGAAGGACCCCGTGTGCCAATCCGAAGAGTTCAAACATTTTATTGAAGTCATAAGGAACCACTGAAAGATTATAAGCCTTAGATGATGGAATTGCATTTGTGGAATTGCTATAGAATTATATTTGTGTTGTCTAAAGATCACTGTAACTATGCTGTGAAGATTAGAATGGGGAGGGAAAATAATAAAAGAAGCTAACCATATTAGAAGCTGTTACAATAAGCTAATAGCAGATGTTGGAAGCTGAGCCTAAGATGATGACAAGAATAGATAAAAGGGGATAGATAACATTAAATACTAAACAATTTGAAAGAGGCTAGATTAGAGAGGATTCACTGGTTCACTAGAGGAAGAGATGAGGGAAAGATAAACAGTGGTAATGAGAATCATGATCCAAGAAACTTAATAAAAGTAGTATATTCACTCACTGTGGAGCACACGAGTGCTCACACTTGTGAGGTGGGTGATGGGTTAAGCTGTTGATCTACTAAGGTGGAAGCAGAGGGAAACAGTTTTCTGTAGCAGGACTCTAGAGATTTGTAGTGAAAGGCCTGGAGGAGCTAGAACATGAGAAATAACCTCTGACATGTCTTAAAATCAGAAAGAAAAATACCCTCCCAAAGATATCCGTACCTATTCTCTGTGTATTCAGAATTCTCTAGAGAAACTAAACCAATATTGTGTGTGTGTGTGTTGTCTATGAGAGACAGAAAGTGATATTGATGATAAGGAATAGGCTCATGCAATTATGGAGGCTGACAAATTCTAAGATCTTTAAAGTGAATTGACAAGTTGAAAACTCAGCAGAGCCAAAGGTTTAGTTGTTGTCTGAACTAAAGGCTGAGAAATGGAAGAACTGAATACAGCCCCAGTTCAAAGGTTGGCTGTCTCAAGAACCAGAAAGAACTGAAGTTTCAGTTCAAGTCTGAAGGCAAGAAAATAGTTGATGTGCCAACTTGAATATAGTCAAGCAGGAGGGACTCTCCCTTACTCAGGGGAGGGTCAGCATTTTTACTCAGTCCTTCAACTCACTGGATGACGCCCACCCACATTAGGAGGGCTATCTGCCTTACCCAGTTTATTGATGATAATCTCACTCAAAAACATCCTCACAGAAACATCCAGAAAAATGTTTGACAAATACCAGATATTTGAGTACCTAGTGGCTCAATGAAGTTGACACATAAAATTACCATGATAGTAAGGCCACCTAGCAAAATTGAATTTTCAGATATGATTAAGATAGAATCTTGTGAATATCCTGTATCATATGAGTGAACCTAATATAATCACCAGGGTTCTTGTAAGAAGGAGACAAAAGTGTCAAACAGAACTGTGGAAATAGAAGCAGAGTTTGGAATGATGAGCTTTGAAGGGACCATGAACAAAGCAAAGCAGATGGGCTGGAAAAGCTGGAAAAGGCAAGGAGACCAATTCTCACCTAGTACCTACAGAAGGAAATGGAAGAAATGACCCTACTGACACTGTGATTTAGGACTTCCGATGTCCAACACTATAAGAAAATAAATTTGTATTGTTTTAAGCAACTAAGTTTTAACTAAGTATGTTATAATTTGTTACACAAGCAATAAAATACTAATGTATGCATTGAACATCTGAATGGAACAGTCAACAGGAAAAATATGTATCACAACATTCATATGTATATCACAAAATTAATTTAAGCACACTGGAAGTACTTTTGTTGACTTGAGGGAAAGAGAGTTTATAAACACCTTGCCTGTATTCTCTCACTTAATACAATAGTCTCTTGAGTTAGGACCATAATTTTCTCTATTGCATTGATGTTGAATTGAAGTAGGGAGGTTAAGGAGTTGACACAATATCACATGGTTGGAAAAAGTGGAATCTTCAAGAAGAGAATGGAAAACTATTTGTCTTATGGTTTTTAGAGTATTGAGGTGAGGATAAGTTCACATATTCCTTTTAGTTTACGATCTTGGCCTTCTGCTAGCATACTGTATTACAACTGTGTGATGAAGGAGAAAGCGGTACCTGAGGGATTTCTGTGCACAGTCTAGGTTTGGCAAGGCTTAAGGGCAAGTCATATAGTATTAGACAAGTTGCATTCTCCCAAAGTTGTCTGCCTTTTTGTTGTTGTAAGATTTGATTCAAAATTTGAATTTCCTCCTACTTCAACATGTTTTACTATGGGTGTAGTGTTACTATGTGACTTTAATTTACATACTATAGATAAATTTTAATAAGTTTATGTTGCTTGATTTTTAAGTGAACTGTCAGTTACTCCTACATTTACTTACTATGTTTAGTTACTGTATTCTAAAATAAATAACTTTGTGAGATCCTGGTGTAATCAGGTTACTGCTCTATTCAAATTGCTTGTATTTATTTTTGGTATAATACATACAACGATCAGTCACTGATGCATATCTGTAAGATTTCTGACTACAGAAGAGCTCTAATCATAAAATAAGATATGCTTTCCTATTTTACATAGTCTACAGAATGCTTATATTTTTGTCTTGTTCAATAAATGCTACAGATTAAATGGCTCCCCCTACCAGGATCTCTGCCTTCAAAATGTGAAGAGTTTTGTACTACATGCTACATAGTTTTTGAAACCAAATTTGTCTAAATGATGTCATTTGTGGAATTATGTTCAAATGTGATAATCAATGATCTAACAGTAGCTAGAAAACTTTTTCAGTAAAAAGATAAATAGTATTTTTTTTTTTGGCTTTGTAGGTCTTATGATCTCTATCACAACTACTCAGCCCTTCAACTCTGCTACTGTCTTATGAAAGCAGCCTTTGACAGACAGTATATAAATAATGGGGATGGTTATGTCTCAATATAACTTTCTTTTTTACAAAATGGGCTACAGGACACATTCATAGTCAGCATACATCTGAGTTTCAGAACCTCGATAAAGTTGAGAGAGCAAATATTGTGGTCATTTGGAGAGGGGATGAAGGGGCATTGGTAAGATTGGGTGGTGAGAATTTTTGCCCCAATGGTTTCCTAGTTGTCTCCTTACAGACATTTTTGTTTCTGAGTGTTCCATGCTGTTTTGCCCCCTAATCTACTTGGAGGCAATGAAAATGAATACTTGAATAAATAAACAAAAAGCACACAAAAAAGAATATATTTTAGAACTCTCAGTAAGCAGTAGACTACTAAGAGTTTAGGAGCTCCAAATTTGGCATAAACAGACCTCTCTTCCCTCTCCATTTTTATGCAATCTTCCTTGAATAGTTTCGCTTTACATTCCAAATTGCACCTTAGACTTTTTTTTTATTACAATAACTATGACTTCAGAATGAGTTACTGTGTATCTTGCCTCTTAAAGAAAATGACTGACTACTACTGTGTGGACATTGTCCATAGATTCTTAAGGGAGAGTCACATTCCATTTCATCCATTAGGACTACAGCCCTGACTATCCTGCTGCACAGCCACTTCACAATTGAGTTCTCGGCTGAAAAGATTTGAAGAAATGGTGTTGGGGCTCTCTGACAAACAGAAGGAAAGGGCAGAAAGTAAAATCGCAACAAGACCATTGTTGTAGAATCTCATTCCTCCAGCCTTCCCAGGCTATCATCTCAAATATGAAACATGCATGATGATTCAGGACCACAGAAACAAAGACTAGAAGAAGATGCAAAGATATTCAGTCTCAGCACAATCACTTGCAAATGATGTCAGGAAATAATTTTGTTCTCCATTTGTACTTTTCTTTGGCCAGAAAGTTGCTTGCATTAGCGGTCTTCCTAACTCTGATAGAAAAATAGCATATCAAGTATAATTGTAAATATAATTGAGGCTTATATAACTACAAAATAAAGCTGTAAAGCTTCTAAAAGAAGCTTTCTAAAGGAAAATCCAATGCAGAATGGACCTACTGTTTAAAAACAAGACCAAAAAAAAAAAAGATTAATAGATATGTGCTCCCATGGAATGAGGGCTCTCATGCATTTAGCGTGAAATTGGTATTCTGCCATTAAAAAAGGGAGACATTTTAGAGACCTTTTCAGTTATAAGAGGAGGTATTGAAAAAAAAATTTTGAGGGGAGTGAAGGAGAGGATCACTATAACAAAGAGTTATTGGATATTATGTTATTCTCACCTGATTTAAAAAACACATTAATACCTGTCAATGAGTGTGTTGTAGAAATTTTAATAAAGGCACCTCTCATATGCTTCCTATTCTTACCTCGGAGGACCATCTCCTGTTCCTTATCATAATCTTGTTATCACTGTTCCATTAAAGAAAATTTTGGTGGAAAACTTTTTATTAAATCATATTTTATAGAGCTAAAATAAAAGACTGCAAAAACATGTACTTTTCTCTAATAGTAGAAATATTTAATGTGGTGCCTGATACATGGTAGAAACTTTAAAAAAAGATGAGCTTCTAGTAGAGAGACAGTCTATTATGTGAAAATTTGTTTGGACTGGGTGCCAGAACATATTCTTTCTCTGATGTGGTATGAATTTACCAAAATCTCTATATCTGAAATCTTTATTTCATCCTGAGAAAATATAGTTTTGCATTATTTATTTATTTGTTCGTTTGTTTGTTTTAGATTTTATTTATTTATTTGAGAAAGAAAGAGAGCATACGCTCGGGGGCAGATGGAGAGGGAAAAGTAGACTTCTTTCTGAGTAGGGGCCTGGCATGGGGCTCAATCCCAGGACTCCAGGATCATGACCTGGGCTGAAGGCAGATGTTTAACTGACTGAGGCACACAGATACCCCAAAAATATGGTTTTCATTAGGTCATCTTGTTACTAGATGCTGTTGTATTCCTTTCTATTTCTCCTGTCATTCTGGAGCTTCTCTGTATTTTGAGCGTGTTATGGACTGAATTGTGTCCCTCCAATATTCATATGTTGAATCTCTAACCCCGATGTGATAGGTTTTGGAGATGGTAACTTTGAGAGGTAATTAGGTTCAGATGTGGTCATGAGAGTGGGATTCTATGATGGGATTATAAGAAGGTACTCATAAGAAGGCACTTGCTCTCTTTCTTTCTTGCCTTGCCTTCTGAAAATACAGCAAAAAGAATGACCGTCTGCAAGTCAGCAAGAGGAGTCTCACCAGGAACTGAATCAACTGTCTCCTTGATCTTTGACTCCAGTCTCCAGAACTCTGAGAAATAAATGTCTCTTGTTTAAGCCACTCATTTGTGGCATTTTGTTATAGCAGCCTGACTAAGATGAGAGGAACCCACCCCTACCTCACCTTTAGGACAAGTTGTAAATGTGGATATCAGCTCCAGCCCTTAGGGTGGGCACAAATCCTGTCAGTAAATACACTGACTCAGTGTAATGAATACCCCTCAGGTGTTCTTGTGGGGATTTAAAGATTTTTCTCATGCTTTTGAACCTGGAAGAATGTAGCATCAGGAGCTCAGAAAGACATAATGAAACCATGATGGGAAAGCTTCTTAAAAAATAGAGTCAAACTTGCAGAAGAATTTCAAATTGGGGATGGTTGAGGTGAGAAAGAGAGAGAGAGGCAGAGACAAACAGAGGTGTTTTGATATCATTTGAGCCCATGTTTTAAATGAAAGTCAGAAATACCTCTGAATTGTTTTGTTTTATTCATTTTTTGTAGTAAAAGTCAATTCAAGATATTGTATATTAACTATTCCTAAAGGACTCTTACATGTTTCAACCTCTAAAGATTGAGTTCTAAAAGTATATAGTATTTGTTTAATCCATAATGCTATTATACGTCACCATGAAACTATGTGTAGAACTTCATATGCTAAGTAAGTGCTACTCTGTTGACACTAATTCACTAGTAAGTATGATGGAATTCCTTTCACATTATTTAAACTCCAGTTTCTTCATTTGTAACATAGTATACTCACATCTGTATTTAATGAAGACCCTTGGTACCAGTCTGACCCAGTCTACCTGTCAAATTTAATGTCTTGAGACCCATTCTCTGAACCATACCCATTATCTCCTAACATGTTATGTTCATTCACCCCTCATTTCACTGAATATAATTTTTGTCTTTTGTTCCAGATGACCTGCTCATGTCTCTATATCTGACAAAGAACATTTTCTATCTAGACTTGCTTCATTTTCAGTTGTCTTCCTCCTCCTGAAAATTATTACAGTGCCCCCATACTAATATATACATGCACCTAATATTCCCCTTATTGTTTTGGAATGTAGCGATTTGGTGGCTTTCTTTTCATGAATGTAATTGTTAGAAGTGCTGAGGAATATGGTATTTTCTTAGTATCTTTAGCATGCTCACACACATACACACATGCTTTCTGAGGATAGTTATAGTAATTCACCCATTGCAGAAGTATTGAAAGATAATATTTTAAAAATAGCAGGAAATAGGGAGATGAATTAGAAAATTAAGATTTTAATTTCGTAGCTTTGGTTTTGTGACTTCAGAGTCTGACATATATTTAGTATTCAAAAAAATGCGTAATTGAAAAAATGTTCATTGAATGACAGGCTCAGCTTAGGAAATCAATAATGATGTTACATATCCTTAATAAAATGTCTTATTTATTAATTATTGATTATCAAATGACCCCAAGATTTAAAACAACCGACATGGGGGCACCTGACTGGCTCAGTCAGTTGGCCATGAAACTCTTAATTTTGGCCAAGGGTCATGAGATTAAGCCCAACCTCTAACTCCATACTCAGCTTGGAGTCTGCTTGAGATTCTCTCCCACAGCCCCCCTCCCTCTTTAAGTTCTCTCTCTCTCCTCTCAAATAAATAAATAAATAAAATATTTTAATAAAACAATAACCATCAACATTTTATTGGCTTACTATTCTGTATGTCAGTAATTTGTACTGTATTCAGTTGGATGGTTTTTTGGCAATCATCTGGACTTTGACTTGGAGAATGGTTGGTCACCTGCTGGAATGGTTCATCTACTCCAGGTGATCATATCTTCCAACAAATTAGTTATATTAACTTGAAAGGGCTTCCACAACAAAGTACCACAGACTGAGTAGTTTAAACAACAGAAGCTTATTTTCCCACAGTTCTGGAAGCTAGAAGTCCAAGATCAAGGTGATGGCAGGTTTGGTTTCTTCTGAGGTCTTTCCTTGGCTTGCAGATAGGCACCTTCTTGCTGTGTCCTCATATAGTCTTTCTCCTGTGCTTGTGCAACACTAGTGTCTCTTTTTATGTGTCCAACTTTCCTCTTTTTATAAAGATAGCTTTTAGAACAGATGAGGGCTCACTTATATGACTTTATTTAACCTTAATTACCCTTTAAAAAGTTTTATCTCTGGGGCACCTGGGTGGCTCAGTTGTTAAGCATCTGCCTTGGGCTCAGGTCATGATCCCAGGGTCCTGGGATTGAGCACCACATGGGGCTCCCTGCTCAGCGGGGAGCCTGCTTCTCCCTCTCCCATTCCCCTGGCTTGTGTTCCCTCTCTCACTGTCTCTCTCTCTGTCAAATAAATAAATAAAATCTTAAAAAAAAAGTTTTATCTCCAACAGTCACAATCTGAAGTACTAGAGGTTAGGACTTCAGCATATGAATGGAGAGGGTACACAGTTCAGCACCTAACAGCCAAAGCTCTCTCCGTGATGATACCACTTTCTAAAAAAGCAAACTATACTGCTTTTTTGGGCTTTGGCTTAGAATCCATGCATTTCTGCCACACTCAGTTGTTCAAAGCAAAACACAAGAGAAGTCTAGTTTCAAAGATGGGAAAATACAAATAACAGCAAAATGACGTGCATTGGGAAGACTCACTCATTTTAGCCGTCTTCGCCAATGATCTCTAATGGAAATATTGATGAAAATAATTACTTTTAAAGAATATAGGAAGAACATTTATAGAAGATAGCCATGAAGAAAATTAATTCTAGGGTGCCTGGGTGGATCAGTCAGTTAAGCAGCTGCCTTCGGCTCGGGTCATGATCCTGGAGTCCTGGTATCGAGCCCCGCAGCAGGCTCCCTGCTAGGTGGGGAGCCTGTCTTTCCTTCTCCCTCTATCTGCTGTTCTGCCTACTTGTGCTTTCTATCTTTCAAATAAATAAATAAAATCTTAAAAAAAGAAAAATAAATCCTATTAGACGTAATAGTTAAAACTGAACAATAGCAAGGAAAATACTTACCCAGAAGATCCAAACTTCTTATGCTTCTAAGGAATGATGCTAAGTCCTTAACTTGTACCACTATGCATAATCCTCAAGACCATACTAAGAAATATGGGCAATTATTAATTACATTTTATAAATAGTGAAATTAAGTTTTCTTGTGATTAAGTAATTGTTCATGTTTTAGGATTGCTAATTTATAAGCTGAACTATTAGATAATTTATCACGATCACTATATTTGTGAGCTATTTAGTATCAATGCCAAAGGTTCCAATAAGAGGTGACTTAATTTATTTTTGATATCTATAAAGTTCATATAAGATAGGTTAATACAGATTGCATTATGATTAATAACACCTTATTCTACCTTGAATTTATCATCTTATTTTAAGGAGATAATTTATCTTCACATATCTAGGGTTTTTTTTAACAAGACAGTTAATTTTTAGGATCAATCTCTGTAGAGTTTGCAATATCGTATATTGTAGTTATTTCTTTTAACACACAAGTGAGCTCAAAATGTAACTTATTCTGAGCCACATAGTGATTATATATGCAGAAGCAAACATTTTTTTAAGCATACTCTAAAAAATTTGGATGTACAACTCTTGCTAAAGGAATGGCATTGAAGAAATAAAATTGTTATAATAGTTTTGTCGGATATTAATATAGATTCAAAATTAAGAATTAATTTTTTTAAGGGAATGTGCATAAAGCCCATGAAACCATGGGTTGATATAACTGAGAACAATCTTTTTTTAAAAAAATATTTTATTTATTTGATAGAGAGAGAGAGAGAGCATGAGAGGGGAGAAGGTCAGAGGGAGAAACAGACGCCCCACAGAGCTGGGAGCCCGATGCAGGACTTGGTCCCAGGAATCCGGGATCATGACCTGAGCCAAAGGCAGTTGCTTAAATCAACTGAGCCACCAGCCGCCCTGAGAACAATCTTAAAAGAAAATTACAACTAATTTAAAAAATGAGTTAACATTTCTTATGTATCAAACCGCCAAAATATTTGAAAAGTGTATGACTGAATGCTGTTGAATATGATAAGATATTGTAAATGAAAATCAGTAAGCTATTCTGGAAAGCAATTATCCAGTATGTATCAGAAAGTATGTAACCCAATAATGGCACAACTGGAAAAGATCCCTAAAGATATAAAAATAATCAAAACAAACAATGAACACAGTAACACAGAGATGTGCACATTTTTACAAGGATATCTATCAATTTATGATTCTTAATAGTAAAAAAAAATCTTAAATTCTCTACATAAGATGTTGCTTAGGTGAATTAATTTGAGCCAGTATTTTTTTTTAATGAAGAATTTATTTATTTATTTATTTATTTATTTATTTATTTATTTATTTATTTTTAAAAGATTTATTTATTTATTTGATACAGAGAGAGAGATTACAAGTAGGCAGAGAGGCAGGCAGAGAGACAGGGAGAGGAGGAAGCAGGCTCCCTGCTGAGCAGAGATGCGGGCCTCGATCCCAGGACCCTGGGATCATGACCTGAGCCTAAGGCAGAGGCTTTAACCCACTGAGCCACCCAGGCGCCCTAAATGAAGAATTTAAATAACAACACAATTACCTTGGTCCTGATGTTGAGAAAAAAAAAAATAGGGTATTATACATGTCAGGCAGAGTAGGCCCTACTATGGCCCCATAACATACTGTCTCCAAACCTTGTGTTCTCAACACAACAAATATTATTAAATTTTCACTTATAGTTATAATTATAGATCATCAAAGGGGCTCTAGTTTTTTCATCAGAGACTCAGGCTAAAAGGTTTCACTCATATACATTCTTCTATCCTGTTTGTACCATTGGGATGGAAACATAGTGATTGTACAATGCCTTTTAAAGCACCAGAATGTGGCACATATCATTGCCCCTCACAAGCTATTGGCCAAATCACATGGCCTCAACCACTTTAAAGGAGCTAGGGTACTGCAAATATATCATATGTGCCTAGAGTGCAGCAGAGAGATAGATACACAATGTTTCTTTACTAAATGTTAAATACACAGATACATATGGGTGTACACGTGCACACGCACACACACACACATACATACACACACACACAAACATAGTGATAATGGCTGAGGAAAAAAATAGTATCCATAGAAAACATAGCTGGAAGAAAATCTTGGTAAGTTATAATAGTGAATGGACTCCAGATAGTGTATTTATCACCTATCTATCTTCCCGTGTTTGTTTTTTTTTTAAGATTTATTTATTTGAGAGAGAGAGAGTGTGCATGGGAGAGTGTGAGTTAGTTAGGGGAGGGGCAGAGGGAGGGAGAGAGAAAATCCTGAAGCAGCCTCCCCAGCTGAGTGCTGAGCCCAACACGGGGCTCCATCTCAGGACCCTGAGATCATGACCTGAGTGGGAAACCAGAAGTCTGATGCCTAACCAACTGAGCCACCCAGGCATCCCTACCTTCCCGTATTTTCTATAATAAGATATATTTAATTCGTAATGGAAAAATACACAACACTGTGAATTATTAGATTTTTTAAAAGAACATTTAACCTCAATTTTTTATTATTACTTCTCATTGTGAGTTATCAATTCTCTATTAAAGACATCATGTTTATCAAGAAAAAAATTATGTTTTTTTCCAAAGCATAGAAGTCTAGAAGAACATCAGTGATTATATTTTTATTATTATTAATACATTATAACCTGGAAAGTCTTATCAATTTTTCTCTGACTGTATTTGTCCTGGATAAATGTCAAATAGATTAATGTACTGAACATCTATTGTAATTTATTGCACAGCTCTGAAGAGCAGAGCTGACTAAGCTGACAAATTAGGAATAAAGTTTCACAAGAAGACCAATAGTATAAATTACACTGTTACCAGTCACTGGGCATCAAAGTTTTAAGAAGAAAAATAGTTATACTTTTTTGAGTAAAATCTAAAAAACTCTTTTATATAGTGATGGGTAGAAGACTATTCCTCCTTTGAAATAGAAATAACATATAATAGCTTACTGGCATCATTAGTCAAAGAACCTACTCCTATTACCCAAACTAAAGTGAATATTTTACTCATATATAGCCAGCTAAGATTTGCACCCGACTTCTAAATCCTTATCCAGGAAGTTGTATATACTACTATAGTTTTTCAGAGTCATGCTGACTTCATGATTTCATCAATAATATAAAAATCTTACATATAAATAGAAAAATAAGAAAGTCACAAATTTTATCCAGAGAAAAATTCAGATTATTTTTAGGAATTTATAGAACTACAGAAGATTCATTTTGAAAGGAACTTAGAAGTAATGCAATTCAGCGAATTATCAATTTTGCCCCCTGTAATTTCTTTCTTCAAAGGAAACTGTAACAGGAAACCAAAACTTTAAGATACTAAATACAATTGTTATGATAGAAATGGAGTGGAAAAGCTCATCCTTCTGCCCTCCTCTGTTTTCTTTTCTTACCTTCTCTCTCCGTCTCCAACCCCTCCATGTTTTTTTAAATACAGAAGAGAGACTTGACAATAGAGAATTCAACTCTCTGTACTTGTTCAATGACTTAAAAATTTCAAATAATTTTCTTGTATTCAAAACAACTGAGTTTCTCTATTTTTTCTTCTTCCCTCCTCCCTTCCTCTCTTTCTTTCTTCCTCTCTTCCTTCCTTCCTTCCTTCCTTCCTTCCTTCTTTCCTTCTTTCCTTCCTTCCTTCCTTCCTTCTTTCCTTCTTTCCTTCCTTCCTTCCTTCCTTCCTTCCTTCCTTCCTTCCTTTCTCTCTCTCTCTCTCTCTCTCTCTTTCTTTCTTTTTCTTTTTTTTGGGGGGGGCGTGTCTCTGTCTCTCTTTCAATTATATGCCCATCTTTCAATGAGAACTTTGGATTCCAAATAGAGTATCCTCATTTAATCAAGTCAAGCCTGGCCTTAGTGCTGTGCTAGATGTTATCAGAATTTTATGACTTTATTGTTAGAGATTCTGTATCCTGAGTCACTGTGAAAACTGTTACTTGACTTCCTATATATATTCTCTTCTCTTACCTGCTTGTAGAAGCCTGTTATTATTGTGTCCTTCCACTGCAAGGCCAAGAACTCAAGAACGGTGACCCTATTTCCAGCTCCAAGAATAAATCATGTTTGGTTCAATCTAATCGTCTTGGTCTTCTTTCTTTGGGCAGTGGACATTTTATATGTTGTCATGTAATCAAGTCTTAATCAATGTAATGTGAGAGAAACTCCACTGACAGACTTTTGTGGGAGATTTTTCTTACTATAAGAGAGATACAAAGGAGCATATTCTCTCTTCTTTCCTGAATAATGTTTTTTCATGTGATTGTGGAACTGCTGTAGCCATTTTGTCACCATGAAGAGATACATACTGTGAAAGAGAGAAACCTTGTCATTATTTCATATCATTGTAAGTAAGATAAGTGGAAAACTAAACACATTTAAAGTTTCACTTTTTTCACTCAACAAAAAACCTGAAAGTTGGTGTTTGTTTCCTTTTGGACAGTGACTCTAAGGGTATTAAGAGCCATATCAAAACAGTGAAAAGAGGAAGCAGGAGTGAAGAGGAGATGTGGTGACTCAATGAGAAAATAAAACTTTTTTTATATGGGCACTCTTCATGGGAAAAGAGTCTGAGAAAGTGATTATTTTTTCTTTCCTGCCTCTATCATAGAGAAAGCAAGGAAATGGTTCTTGAGATGGGTGTTAAGTAAGCCATCTAGTGTATCTTCCACACTCTCCTACATAGACAGAAGAGGGAGATCTGAATTCTTTTTTTAAAAGATTTGAGAGAGAGAGAACGTGAGCTGAGGGGAGAAGAGAGGGAGAGAAATCAGACTCCTCACTGAGTACAGTGCCTGATGCAGGGCTCAATTCCAGGACCTTGATCAAGAACTGAGCCAAAGGCAGATCCTTAACTGACTGAGTCACCCTGGCACCTCTAGAAAGACCTGAATTCTTGAAGATGTTATTGATCCATTGAATAAAAAGACATGGGATAGCAGTTTCCAGTATTATATGAGAAAATGAAGGTCTTTACTATTTAAAATACTTGTAGTTTGGAATTTTGTTTTTTTTACTTGAGTATCTTAATTGAGCCAAATAAATATTAAAAATGGAAACCTAGAGTTACATGTCAATAAAGGTCAAACTGATGGCATGTTTTTAAGTTAGAAGGAATAAATTAAATATACCTAAAAGGTTTATGTTGTAATTTATAAACATTTTTGTTCTTAACTTATAAACAAATTAGTCATAACTATATAGACATCCATTATGGACGTTATTCTGTCTTCCACTATTAGAATGTAGTTTTTCTGATAGCAGATACCATTTCTGCTTTGTTCATTGCTGTGTACACAATGTCTTTGATATGGCACATAATAAATGTCTCAAAAAATAAATACTTCTTTTCTTTTAGTAGGATTTTTGGCAAATATGTTTAAAAAACAACTCAAGACTTCTTGCAATTAGTAGTCTTTAATAACATGATTTCTACTACTTCTGAGGTCAGCAGTATGGAAGGAAAGAAAAAAAAACTTATTTGCAGATGTTGAGTAGTTGAGATGTTTGGTGAAATTAATTTTGTTTAAATGTGTTCTGAATAATAATTTAATCTTTATATAAAGGAAAATGATTCATTTTCATTCTTTTATATTTGTCATTGATCTATGAATTAATGAGATCTTCAGATCAATGTTTTTGTATTCATAAAAGGAGGTCATAGAATCTTAGTGTAGGTCATTTAATCCAATCTCTTTCTCTTAATCAAGTTCTTATTAACATGGAAAGACTGAATATTTGCTGACAATGTTTAGATCATATATATAATTTTGACCCACAACCTGCCAAACCTGCTTTGGATACCAACCCTCTTATCTATACTATTCAGTTGGAGAAGCCAGTCTGCTCAGATTGCTATCTCTAGTGACAATCCAGGAGCTAAACAACAACTTCTGTAACAACTGGTCCAAATAGGCAGGACTTGATTAATAAATGACAGCTTCCCCAATTTTTGTCCCTGTTCCCAATTTAGGACCAATTTAGGAGAAAGCAAACTATGTAGCCCGAACCAATCACATAGGATGCCCACTTCTAGTTAGTGCAACCTACAGCTTCCCCAGAAAAGAGCCTCCAATAAGGGCATATCTGAAATCTTTCTTTTTCTCACTATAAATCTTTCCCTCTCCTTTATCTGTCCACATCTCTGCCAAATCTGACTGATGGTGGCTGACTGCTTTGCTATAGCAAACTCAGAATAGACATTAAAACATATGAGTCTGCTTGAATTTCCTTAGAGGAAACTCATAAAATGTTGCAGTAAAGATGATCATTAGAAAGTGATTCATTGACCAGGTAGACAACAAGGAGTGTCAGTTAAAAAAAAAAAAAAAAGAAGAAGCAATCTTTATGAGATTTTCTGACCTATTTTAAGCATATTTAACAGTTAGAAAAGAGAAAACTTTGTTTTCCTGAAGTATTTATTAAATACAGATGTAACCAAAATAGATCCAGGGCCAATAATTTAATCAATCTGAAGGATTCTGAATTACCTTTCAAAAATGATTTACCTCAAATTTCAACATATGAAGGAAATTATGTAACCTTTTTGATGGATTTGCTTTCCAAAAAATGGAAGGAATAGCTGCAGTTCTAGGTTGTTTTTTGTTTTTTAAACTGGCTTGTTGGAATTAAGATTTTCCAAGAAGAAAATATGGACACCTATGTGTCAAATTTATAGAATCTCAGATATAATCTTCTAATTGTTCTTCATATTTGAATATTTTAGAACATATTTGCACTTTTTAGAAGAATCCTAGATGAACTAAAATAGTTCGTTCTTTCTGAATTTTCAGTTCATGTTTTCTTTTAATGTGAAAATTCCACATAAAGGTATGACATTTATTAAGGATACACTGATTTTAACTATAAAATGATAATAATACTACATTTCTTTATCTTGATAATTTTTAAGAAAAATTTAATTTTCAAAAACTGAGTACAATTATGAGGACTTTGTTTCTTTTTTTTATAAATTTTTTTTAAGATTTTATTTATTTATTTGACACAGAGAGAGAGGTCAGATCACAAGTAGGTAGAGAAACAGGCAGAGAGAGGAGGAAGCAGGCTCCCCACTGAGCAGGGAGCCCGATGCGGGCCTCGATCCCAGGACCCTGAGATCATGACCTGAGCCGAAGGCAGAGGCTTTAACCCACTGAGCCACCCAGGCACCCATGAGGACTTTGTTTCTTTAAAGATATTCTCATAATATTTTTTCTTTTCCTTAGGATTTTTTTTTTTTTAGATCACAGACATTTCTTATTGCCACCATAGGAGCTTAGAGACAAAGATGTCACTAATCTTCGATCCATGAAATAAGAATCCAAGACATAAAAGCCAAAAGAGGGCCTTTTAAGGGAGGATAATAAATTCAAGCAACCCTCAAAGGGAAAATGCACAGATGAACACCTTCTCTCAACTGGGATTACATAAAATTCCACTATTTGAGATTCTCTTTTTGGGCCATGAGGACATTTTAGTCAGTTTCTCGAATATCCCTAAAAAAGTTAAACTCTCCTACATTTAAGTGGCAATCTTTTAACAGCCTTAAAATGACATAAGGAGTTGCTATTCAATGTGTATAAAATTTCAGTCATGAAAAATGAATAAATTCTAGAAATTTGCTTGTATGTTATGCTTACAGTTAATAATTCTGACCATATGTATAAGCATTTATTAGGAAGGTAGATCTTATGCAATTTGTTCTTATCACAATTAATTATTTTAAAAAATTTGGAATATTCTGATGATTCACAGACCTGTACCCCTCGAGCAAATAAAAAAAAATTTGGAATAGTAATAAGGAGATGTAGTCTAGAACAGTCTTTCTGAATCTCTGACTTTCACCATCTCAACATACATGATATATATAACATCACATAGTACTTAGCAGCACAATAACATGGGAACTTGCAAATCATTGAAATTTTGCTTTTCGTCTATTTTCCCATGTAGTTCTTAAAAGTATGCTCCCACAGGGTTCCTGGGTGGCTCAGTTGGTTAAGGATCTGCCTTCAGCTCAGGTCATGATCCTGGGGACCTGGGATAGAGCCCTATGTTGGGGGGGGGGATGTCCCTGCTCAGCAGGGAGTCTGCTTATCCCTCTGCCTCTGCCCCTCCCACCCTTGTCATCTCTCTCCAGCTCTCTGTCTCTCAAATAAATAAAATCTTTTTTAAAAAAAGTACACTTCCAACAGTTTTGAAAATAACTGTAATGAAATATTTGGCATTGGGCAGGGGGAGAACTAGTGAAAATAGAAAAGGAGAGTCATTTGACTACTACACAATTTGGCTTGAGTTATCTTTCAC
Source organism: Ailurus styani (assembly GCA_002007465.1). Lineage (NCBI taxonomy): Eukaryota > Metazoa > Chordata > Mammalia > Carnivora > Ailuridae > Ailurus > Ailurus styani. The sequence goes on along the minus strand of LNAC01000010.1, from coordinate 2,482,561 downwards.
ACTGACGGTAAACACCTTTACATCTTTGACATATGTAACATGTAACAGGACATCCTGGGTTTCAGTGCCTTAGAAAGACAGTTTTGTTCTATAAGAAAGGACATGCTGCATTGAATAATAAATATCCAGTTTCTCTTTAAAAATTGCACAAAGTTTTAGTGGAAAACTTCAGATCAATGAAATAAACATACCCTTAAATAATGCAACAGACAGCAGTTAGAGTATCATTTTTTACCCAGATTCTACATGTTCTGATACAATGATATCCCCAAACAATGAAAATTCAAATATAAAATGGGAAATATTTTGCTGCTATTTTAAAATGTTAAACTTATGGGACTGCCTATAGATGAAATTTATATTAAAAATACATTAGAAAGTACTAAAAATAAGATCATGTTAAATATATTCCCAGACATTGACATTTTTATCATAAAACTACACTTATGCTTATTTGTCCTTTTAAAAAATGCTCATATTCAAATTTTACTTCAATGCCTAGTATATTACTCTCTGGAAGTTCAGAGGCTTATTACTTACATAAATGGTTTTTTTAAATTACAAATAAAAACAGTGCTACATATAGGACTATAAGCCTTTAATCTCATTTCAATAAATAAATGTAATCAATTGATTCTTTTGCAATAAATAAATTATTTATTTTTTTGCTATTTGTATTATTTCTTTCCACCTAAAATATTAATGCTATAATATAAGGTATAAAAATAGGCATTTAGGTGAAAAAATTCCAAAATGTGTTGTGTTTCATTCAATTATGTAGTAAAATTGACAGAGAGAAATGAAAGAAGAAAGAAAGAAGGAAAGAAGGAGAGAAAGAAAGAAATAAAGAGAGAAAGAAGCAAGCTGAAGTATTTCTTCAGAGGTGCTGGAGGTGATGCCTAAGGAATTGGAAATGATGTTGGTAATGTAATGGTCTGTGTAACCTCATGAGCTGTCAAATCCTAGACTGCACAAGACTAATAGCTCTTTTATAAAGAGTTACTTTTAGCACTGCTCTCCAAACTCAAAGGCGCAGAACACTAGCTATTTAAGGGCAAAGTGATAAAGACTCACTTACTTAGGTTGATAAGCTTTCTCAGGAGTAGCATTTTGATTCTGAAACAAGTCACAGAACTCATTAGCAGAACCAATGGCAATGATAATAGACTATGACTATCTTTAATTGTCCTTCTGTTGTGTTATGCATTTAAAGGCTACATTTGAAATGAAAGCTTTGTTGGTGATTTAATAGCAGGATTTGGGTTTTAAAGTAAGATAATCTCACACCTATAACAAGATCAGTTCTGCATTAGACACATGCCCTGGGTCACCTTCAGAAATCATTGTTGACCGCATAAAATGCACACATTTGAAGATCCCGATTTTGCAAAAAAAAAAAATAGTAAAAGCCTACCTATAATTTAATATCCAAAGATATTAACTTTATGTTTCATGAAATATGAAATAAAATGCTAACTACAAACCTGGCACATACTTCAAATGGCATTCTAGAGTTTAAAGCATCAAAAGGCTTTAAATAGGCAGTCCCGCTGTATCTTGCAGAGAGTTTTCAAGGCTGTCAGTATGATGAAGAGAAATATTTCAGCATCCCTGGAAGGATGTATTAAGTTTAAATAAGCACATTCAATATAACAATATAATTTTATATTTAGAAATGTAAAGAAAAAGTTGCTATTTTTTGACACAAATTCCAGAAAGTAGGTTCACAAATATAGTTCTACTTCTTTGCACATTATTGATTCTCAAAACAGGAAGAGTTATCTTGGATATGGAATATGTTTATGAGATGTTTGCTTAAATGGAACACAGTTTAGACTATAAAAGTTTGAGAACTTCCAAGAGAACAAAAACAGGCAGTAGAGATTAAACTGGGGACCAGGCATCTAGATCTCAGACAGGGTTCAGTATAAAGCCCTGAGCATTCAGACTGTTGGATTTGGACTTGCTTAGTTTAGCAGCCCAGTGGGGCTATCCCTTACTTACAGAATATTATAGTTCATATTATAGATCCCACGCTGTTCAGTGTCCTTTATTGTTAAATAAGGGGTTTGGATTAATTATCAAATTATTTCAGATGTGCACTTATTTAAATTATTTTTTGAGAATGTAGTGACTTTCATTCTCCCTAAATTTTATCTATGTGATTATTCTTAACACTATAGGTTATGTATAATAAAATACTAAAATAATTGGAAAAATCAAGGAAAAAGGGTTTATAGCTCATTATGTCTATGTAGAATGATGTTAGAAATGGGAGGGCTACAGAGACTCAGAAACGTAAACCAACCTTCTGTTATTTTCTCCTTTGTTCTCATATATCAAAAGGAGAAATCAAATAAACCAAAATAAAACTTGGTTATAATAAATTGGATGAAGGGCCAGACAACTAGGACATTTGTTTTTTTTTTATCTTCTATTATTCCTTTATTCCTTTAAAAAAAAAAACTTCGTTGAGATATGGTCAACAAACAAAAAGCTGGAGGTATTTACTGTATACAACTTGATGAATCTGGAGAGAAGTATATATTTGTGAAACCACCACTACAGTCTATGTCATATATAACTATTACCTCCAAATACTACATGATACCACTTCTACGAGAAATCTAAAATTGTCTTTCTCTTTCTTTAATATCACTTCCGTGTTTTTCCTTTGGGGAAATATTTTTGGGAGTGTTTATGAACCACCCTTATTGAGAGTGGTAACAAAACCAATCAACGATTTGCATGCATCCGAACTGTAGGTTACAAAATATTGGAAGTATTTTAAGTTAGTTAGAGGAACCTATGTAGTCAGGATACTTGAATGTATTATACTAAATTTGGAAAGATAAAGGAGCAAAGGCATATAAAACACTTTGGCTTCAAAAAAGTTACTACTCAACAATCATTTACTGATGCCCTACTATGCATTAAGTGTATTAGAAATGCAAAGATGAAAAACACATGATTCATAGTCTAAAATATTTACTTGCAAGAACATAGATAGCAAAAAGATAATTAAAATGAATAATGAATGCTGTGAGAAAAGTAGACATGGGTAGCTACAAGGTTTCATAGGAACAAATAAAATGGCAGATCAAGTTCAGTACCCAGATTAGAAGGACGCTTTGGAAGAAGTGATGCTAATTTCTAAAACATTGGTAGGACTTAGAGTCATGAAAGGCTGATCCATGCAAAATAGTAAGCACATGGAAAGATAAAGGAGGATAAATCCTTATTTTTGGGTGGAATCCAAATGTATGAGGATGAGAGTAAGGGAGTGAAGACTTAAGCAGAGTTTATGTCATGAAGGGCACGTTATAACATACTAAGAAGTTTGCACGGTAGCCTAAAAAGATATTGGAAGACATGGGAGAATTTTAATGAAGGGGTGGAAATTTAAAAATTTCCTTTTAAAATTTTTTTTCATCGAAGTGTAGTTGACACACAATATTATATTAGTTTCAGGTATACAACATAGTGATTCAGTGATCATATACACTACAAAAAGCTCATCACAATAAGTTTAAGTAACTTCTGTCACCCTACAAAATTATTAGAATATTATCGACTATATTCCTATGCTGTATTTTCATGCATCTTGTTTTTTTATAACCAGAAGTTTGCACTTCTCAATCCCTTTCACCTATTTTGTCCATCTCCTCATCCCCCTCCCCCTGTCAATCACCAGTTTGCTCTCTATATTTATGAGTCTGTTTCTCTTTTTAGTTGTTGTTGGTTTATTTATTTACTTTTTTTAGATTTCACAGATCAGTGACATATGGTATTTGTCTTTCTCTATTTCACTCAGTATTATATCCTCTGGGTCTACCCATGTTGTTGTAAAAGGCAAGATTTTATTCTTTCTTATGGCTGAGTAACATTCCTCTGTGTGTGTGTGTGTGTGTGTGTGTGTGTGTGTGTGTGTGTGTGTGTGTGCTGCATCTTCTTTATTCATCTATCGATGGACACTTACATTGCTTCCATATCTTAACTATTGTCATAATGCTTCAATAAAGCTAGGAGTGCACGTACCTTTTAAAATTAGTGTTTTTGCTTTCTTCGGGTAAATACCCAGAAATGGAGTTACTGGATCATATGGTACTCCGCTTTTAGTTTTTTGAGGAACCTCCATATTATTTCCACAGTGGCTATACCAATTTATGTTCACCAACAGTACATGAGGGTTCTATTTTCTCCCCGCAACCCCCAACACTTGTTATTTCTTGTCTTTTTGATACTAGCCATTCTGACTCGTGTGAAGTGATATTTCATTGTGGTTTTGATTTGAATTTTCCTGATGATTGCTGATGCTGAGCATTTTTTTATGTGTCCGTTAGCCATATGTATGTCTTCTTTAGAGAAATATCTATTCAGATCCTCTGCCCATGTTTTAACCTGATTATTTTTTGTTGTTGTTGAATTATAGGATTTATTTATATATTTTGTTATATTAACCCCTCATTGGATGTATCATTTGCAGATATCTTCTTCCATTCCATAGGTTGCCTTTTCATTTTGTTGGTGGTTTCCTTTGCTCTGTAAAAGCTTTTTAGTTTGATATAGTCCCAATTATTTGTTTCCTTTTGTTCCTCTTGCCTTGGAAGATAGATCCAGAAAAATATCGTTAAGGCTGATGTTCATGAATTTGCTGCCTATTTTCTTTAGGGGCTTTAATGGTTTTAAGTCTTCTATTTAGATCTTTAATCCATTTTGAGGATATTTTTTCTTTTGTAGGGTATAAAAAATGTGGTCCAGTTTTATTGTTTTATATTGCTGTTCCATTTTCCCAACACACTTTTTTGAGGACACTGTCTTTTCCCCTTGCAGTCTTGCCTTCTTTGTCATAGATTAATTGACCATATAAGCATAGGTTTATTTCTGGGCTCTCAATTCTGTTCCATTGATCTATGTGTCTAATGAAGGAATGGTTTTTAAATTGCATTTTTAATTCGGAAAGCTCTCTCTGGCATCAGAGAGGAGGCTAACTGGGGCTATTGCAGCAAACTTGGAGAGGAATAATGAAGGCTTGGGCAAGGGTAAGGATGGCAATCAGTGATAGTAAAAATATTTGAGTAGGATCAAGAGGTATTTATCCTGTTCTTCCTTAACCAAGGAGTGGGCTCATGATCTATGATAAACCAATCCTAACTTTTCTAGATCAAGACACATGAGTGTAATGAAGCAATGATAGGAGAATGTTTAGAGTTTATTCATTTAAATAGCGGTTTCTTTTTATTTTTTAATATTTTATTAATTTTAAGAGAAAGAGAGAGAATGAAAGAGAGTATGAGACGGGGGTGGGGGGGATGGTGGGAATGCTGCAGAGGGAGAGGGAGAAGCAAGCTTGATCCCAGGACCCAGGGACCATGATCTGAGCTGAAGGCAGATGCTTAACAGACTGAGCCACCCAGGTGCCCCTCAGTAGTGATTTCTGATGCAAAGTTCCAGTGGCTAATGATGTCCAGACACTTGGACATTCCTTAGTTTCTCTTAAGTTTTTGCTACAGATTTTAGTCTTCCAGTTGATTCTCTGAGCTAATTATTAGCATTTCAATAAATTCACATTATGTACAAGAGAGCTGCCTGGAGCCAGAGAATACTTAACTGCTAAATATACCAATGCAAATAAACAAATAGAATTAAAAGTAAAAATAATCCTCATAATTTGGTAGAGGGTTGTTTGTGATAACAAAAATCCTGGCTTTAAAATACAGTATGACTACACCAGGCATTCAGTTAAGTGTTTTATAATAAATGCAAATAATTGCTGCAACTTTTTCTAAGTTTAGAAATAACAGAAAATTTAAAATAAACTGTTTTAAAAGGAAGCCATTAAAACAAGACTTCTAATACAAGGTTTACTTGGAACAATCCTTTGGCATTTTATTATCTAACTGTTTCAGACATTTACTACATACTTTAAATATAAAACGGTCTTTTATTTAACCATCAAATATAGAGAAACTAGACAAAATTAGTTACTTAGGGCAAAACAGTGAAGTGGTCTTTAAATTAAGTTTATATCAAAAATAAAAATTGATGGTTCCAAATATTAAAACTGTCTTTGAGAGATTAAAGAAGTAAAATTTGAACAAAACAAATGGAATATTTTACATGGAAGAAATGGATGCAAAAACTTCCTCTGTGAAGGAACCACTACCACCAGAACAAGAAAATTCAGAGGCTACAATAATTAACATGTAAATTAGGTACACCTAAAAAAAGGAGTTGGTATTTTATATGAAAAAAATCAGTTAAGAAGAAATATGTTTTCCTACTAGGATTTGAAGCTCTTTGAAAGCCAGGGATACACTCTCATTAAGTCAATTAAATCATTAGGAGATACTAGGTAGCACAGTGCTGTATACCTTGAGCCTTTAAGAAAGTCAGGGAGATGGATCCAAAATAAATATAATATGGTCTCTGTCCACAAAGAAGAAACAGTCATGAAATAACTCATTACAGTAAATGTGATCAATGCCATTACAGAGCCAGGGTCACTGAAGAAATGGAACAGTCCTTTCTGCATGCAGAATGAAGAAAGACTTCAAGGGTAAATACCTTTTAAGGTGTGACTTAAGAGTTTCAAAGAATATGTGTGCTTTTGTGCGTTTTTTTGTTAGAGAATAACAGATGAGTCTTTTATGTGGTTGAACTTGAGTATCAGTAAAATGGAGTAAGTGGAGCAGAGGGAGATAGAAGTGGAAAATCGCGAGGGCAGATTGCAAAAGACGTTTAAAATATGCTATTATTATCTGAATTATTATCAGCAACATGAGGTCACTAAAGGTTTTTTTTTTATTTTTTTTAAAGATTTTATTTATTTATTTGACAGAGAGAGAGAGATTACAAGTAGGCAGAGAGGCAGGCAGAGAGAGAGGAGAGAGGAGGAAGCAGGCTCCCCGCTGAGCGGAGAGCCCGATGCGGGCCTCGATCCCAGGACCCTGGGATCATGACCTGAGCTGAAGGCAGAGGCTTTAACCCACTGAGCCACCCAGGCGCCCTCACTAAAGGTTTTTATGCAAGAAACTGACATGATTAATTGAGTTGGAATGATATTCTTACCTATAATGCAGAAAGCAATAGGTGGGAAGAGAAGCCAAGGGACTTACCAGGCTAGCGTAATAGTACTAAGGAGAAACAATACAGAAGAAAAATGGTTTATAGAGAGGAAGAGATATATTTTTTTAAAAATTTAGTAATCAATTAGATTTGAAGAATAAGGAATTTGAAAATGACTCTAAGATTTCTCTCAATGATAACTTTTTATATGGGTAGCAATTGAATACTGAAGGAAACTGAAAACGTGGGGAAAAGACAAAGAGGTCATGTTTATGTATGCTGGCATTAAATTACATGGTTGATACACCAGAGGAGATGTCTGACCAGCAGACAAAATATAAAAAGATAAATCCATAAATATTGATAGTGTTTATATGCATCTTGTAGTCAACTACTGTATAGAAGATAATTAAAATTATTGAAGTAGATTCATGCTTTAGGAAATTGCATTTAGAATGAGATAAGAAATGTACTAAGGACAGAATATGTGATCAGAAGAAGACAGAGAAAGAACAGGCAGATTACCCGGATGAAAAACAAGAAGGTGTAGAATCTCAAAGTCTAAGGGAGAAGAAAGCACCAAGATGAAGATGATTGGCAATAGACAAATATTATTGGTTTATTTCCCCTTCTTATTCCATTCTATACATTTAAGTGACAGCCAATTGACCTATATTTCATAAGGCCAAATGATTAGTATTTTTAAAATCCTTTTGGACACAAAGACCTCTAATAGGAATATGAAAATTATCTACTTTGGTTTACATTTTGAGGAGCAGAATCATTTGATAATATATATTTATCTTTTAAAAAAAATTCTGAGTTTCCAAAGCAAAGCAGGGCACCTGGGTGGCTCAGTGGGTTAAAGCCTCTGCCTTAGGCTCAGGTCATGATCTCAGTGTCCTGGGATCGAGGCCCACATGGTGCTCCCTGCTAAGCGGGGAGTTTACTTCCTCCTCTCTCTCTGCCTGCCTCTCTGCGTACTTGTGACCTCTCTCTCTCTGTCAAATAAATAAATTAAAAATCTTTAAAAAAAAAAGAAGCAAAGCAGACATGACATTAGCTGTCTGATTTGTTGAGAATAACATTCCATTTCTTGCACATTTTTAAGTACAAAATGACATAATCTAATGAACATATTAATATTCTCAAATTTTATTATAAAGTTAAGAACTGACCAAGATTGCCTTAACATTTCTTTCAGTTTGACCAGTCTTTGGACAGGCTTCTTCCTACTTCTCAGTCCTTGATCTCTCTTTCTACAGAGCATTTATCTGATTTATTTATTATTTTATATTTGTTTGTTTTAATTTAAATTCAACTAATTAACATACAATGTATTATTGGTTTCTGAGGTAAAAGTCAGTGAGTCATCAGTCTTCTATAATATGCAGTGCTCATTACATCATGTGCCCTCCCTAATGTCCAACACCCAGTTATGCCATCTTCCACCATCCTCCTCTCCAGCAACCCTGTTTGTTTCCCATGATTATGAGTCTCTTATGGTTTGTCTCTCTGTCTGATTTCGTCTTGTTTTATTTTTTCCTCTCTTCTATTTTGTTTTTTATGATCCTCTGTTTTGTTTCTTAAGTTCCACATATAAGTGAGATCATATAATAACTGTCTTTCTCTGATTGATTTATTTTGCTTAGCATAATACCCTCTAGCTCCATCCACATTACTGCAGATGGCAAGATCTCATTTTTTTTGATGGCTGAGTAGTATTCCATTGTATATATATGCCACATTTTTAAAAAAGATTTTATTTATATATTTGACAGAGAGAGAGAGAGCACGCAAGCAGGGGGAATAGCAGGCAAAGGGAGAAGCAGGGAACCAGGTGCAGGGCTCGATCCCAGGACTCTGGGATCATGACCTGAGCCAAATGCAGACACTTAACTGACTGAGCCACCAAGGTGCCCCATCCACATCTCTTTATGCATTCATCTGTCAATAGACATCTCAGTTCTTTCCATAGTTTGGCTATTGTGGGCATTGCTGCTATAAACATTCAGGTGCAGATGCCCCTTCAAATCACTACATCTGTATCTTTGGGGTAAATACCCAGTAGTGCAATTGCTGGGTCATAGGGTAGCTCTATTTTCAAAGTTTTGAGGAACCTCCATACATTTTCCAGAGTGGCTGTACTAGCTTACATTCCCACTAACAGTGTGAGAGGGTTCCCCTTTCTCTGCATCCTCACCAATATCCGTTATTTCTGGACTTGTTAATTTTAGCCATTTTGACTGGTGTGAGGTGGTATCCCATTGTGGTTTTGAGTTGTATTTCCCTGATGTCTAATGATATTAATAAGTGTTGTTCATGTGTCCATTGGTCATTTGGATGTATTCTTAGGAGAAATGTCTGTTCATGCCTTCTGCCCATTTCTTTTTTTTTTTCATTTTTTTTTTACTTGCCCCAGGGGTACAAGTCTGTGAATCATCAGGCTTATACCTTTCACAGCATTCACAATAGCACAAACCCTCCCCAATGTCCATAACCCATCCACCCTATCCCTACCCTCCCACCCCCCAGTAACCCTCAGTTTGTTTTGTGAGATTAGGAGTCTCTTATGGTTTGTCTCCTTCCCGATACCATCTTGTTTCATTATTTTTTTCCTCTGCCCATTTCTTGACTGGATTATTTTTTCTTTGGGTATTGAGTTTGGTAAGTTCCTTATAGATTTTGGATACTAATCTTTTATCTGATATGTCATTTGCAAATATCTTCTCCCATTCTGTCAGTTGTCTTTGGGTTTTATCAACTGTTTCCTTTGCTCATTGAGCATTTACTTTAGAAAATGTGTACTCGCAAATTCTTTCTCTGCCCTTTGGAGATGTAAATCTGTTTAAAATCTTCTTGCTGATTTTAGAACCCAGGATAGTCTTTCTTAAGGATCTGGGCACCATCACTTTGAAATGTAATTGTCAATGAAAATAGTGTCCTTACCTCTCAGTCTCTGTGGAAGGATAGGAGCCTAACTTTGATGCACCCCTTGCTGCAAGTTATTAAACTATCTCCTTTCAAGAAGTTTGTAGAAAGTTTACTTTTCCTTTGGCTAATTAGCAAACACAGATAACCTATACTTAACTCAACTCCAGTTTTTAGAAACCCTCCAAACTTATGTTTCAATGGAGTTGGGCTCAGAGGGAGTTCTGCTTTCTCTCCCCTTTTGAAATAGACTTGAATAAAATCTTGTCCATTTAACTTTGGTGCAATTTCGCTTTGACAGTACTTAATATATAAAACCCACAATAATGAATACCCTAATACATAGGATTAGAGATTCACTGGGTTTACCTTTATATTTCCCCTTTGCTTAATGCTAAAGTATACTTTTTAAAGAGCAAAGTTAGAAGTATGTCTTTGGCATTTCCAGTATGTGGCAAAGATCAAGTTGTTATATACTTCTACTTGTTATTCAGTTCCTCTACAAATAAGTGTTATATGGGAACAATCTGGTTTATCTGCTTTTGCATTGGCAAAATGGAAATACCAGTAATTTTTTAAATTACTTATTAAAAACACTCATTGATTGTATCAGTGAAATATACTGAAGCACAATGAAATATACCTCCCACAGGTTTAATCATACACAATATAAATAAAATAAAATAAAATAAAATAAAATAAAATAAAATAAAATAAAATTACAGGTGAGGGAAATTTAAGTGTAGTCTCTACAAAATTGCTATCATGTCAGCGAATGGCTTCATTTACAAAAACAAATTTAATATTACATGTTAAAAGTGATGAACCCAGGGGCACCTGGGTGGCTCAGTGGATTGAGCCTCTGCCTCAGGCTCAGGTCATGATCTCAGAGACCTAGGACTGGGCCCTGCCTCCGGCTCTCTGCTCAGCAGGGAGCCTGCTTCCCCCTCTCCCTCTGCCTGCCTCTCTGCCTACTTGTGATCTCTTTCTCTCTGTCAAATAAATAAATAAAACATCTTAAAAAAAAGTGATGAACCTAAAAATTTGCTTTCAACATTTAAAAGACAAATTTCCCCAAACATGGCAGGTGTACATATAATTAAATGTGGTATAATAAGAGACTCTTACCTAGAATGATGAGAACAGTGATTCTAAAAACTTGCGAGTCTAGAAGTTTAAAATTTGTGTGAAATGGTTACTAGTTTTCTCTGATGATCTATTACATTTTGTACCATTTCCAAAAATGCATTTGTTAAATTCCAACCACTACTTGAGGAAATATTTGTCAGACCACACAATCATTGGGCTATAACCATTCTTGCTATGTTATTTAATAAAACACTTTATTTTTTTTTAATTTTTTTTAAAGATTTTATTTATTTATTTGACAGAAAGAGGCAGGCAGAGAGAGAGGAGGAAGCAGGCTCCGCCGAGCAGGGAGCCCGATGCGGGCCTCGATCCCAGGACCCTGAGATCATGACCTGAGCTGAAGGCAGAGGCTTTAACCCACTGAGCCACCCAGGTGCCCAATAAAACACTTTATATCTAGGACCAGCTGTTAGGCCTAAACCATCTCAGATAGGTAAGTGTTTATGACATGTCTGAATGTCCCCCCAAAACTGGTACTAAATATACTGCATATTAAAATGGAGACAAAGTTTTAATCTTTTAATATCTTTCAAAACATCTTGAATACGTGTAACTCAGGTATAGCAGTGGTCCTTCCAAAGCAGAGAAGTGCTTCCCATGAGCAGTTGTCAGTCAGTGGTGGATATAGACCCCAGTTTCACTGTCATAGTTAGGATAACTTTGATAGGTGTTCTACACTGTCTTCCATAGATCCTTGGCAGGACTGAACTTTAATTGTCCACAGTGATAACTTGCTTGATAACTCCCCCTCACAGATTTCTTTCTCTTCCTTGTCTCACCTCCTTAGTCCCCTACCAGTATTTCCAGCAATTAGCTTAGAAGAATACTATTTGTGCTCAAATCCTTTTCTGTTGCTTATTTGCCCAGCCCCATTTGTAGCTAGGAATGGGCAGTATATCCTCATTTTAGCCAACGAAGCCTAAGCAAAATTCTGATAGGTAAAAAAGAGAGGAGGATCTTGGGAATGGATCTGTTCTAATTGAAAGAAGATGCCAGAGGCATCACCATTTACCAACTCCCCCTTAGCCCCCATGGAGCATTTTTTTTTCATTTTTTGTTTTCAATGTAGATATGCTGAGAGCCACAGCCATCATCTTGTAATCAAGCATGAGGATGACATGGAACATACTTAAAATGATGAAGAGAACAGAGGGAATAATCTGAGGCTTCAAGTGGTTGACTAAAGTCAGTATAACTTTTTTGTTTTAGGAGAAAAAATAATATATCATACTTTCTTAAGTATATTGAATTTTTTTCTTGCTACTGCATACACTACTAAAAGATACATATACTTTATATACATTTTTAGAGCAAAAAGGAGAACTTTCACTTTGTAAAATATGCAGAAAAACTTCATAGAAATCTTCACTGCATCATTTTTTAAGTCTCTAATATTATTCTTCTTGGTTGTTTTGCAACCTTCTCTTCCTTCACAGAATATTTTAAAATATTTCTAGTGTGGTGAGCAATTCACTTTTTATGCTCAGTTCGCTCACTTGACACAAAAGCTAAAAACCCCAGTACTTAGCCCCAATCAAATCTTGTATTTTTTTTTTTTAATGTGTACTTCTAATGGGGCCTTTTGTTTCATTTCCCATGTAGGCACGCACTCCTAGAAAAAGAAACTAAAAGGTTTTCCTAAATTAATTTACAAATTCAAAACAAAAAGGTGATAGGCAAATTGTTTCCTCAGATTTAAAAATTAAAAGGCCTCATTTTAACACATTTTACATATATAAAGCAAGAATGTGCCAACAAAAGAGAGACATTCTTCCTGAAAGTATGAAAAAAAATCCAGATTAAAAGAAACCGGTCAGCAAATATTAAGCAATATCTCAGAGATAGAAATCTTCTGGATTCTATCAAGCCAGTTCAAATAATCACACTTGTAAATGTACTGTGTGCAGTATTTACTTTTATCTTTATTACAACACTATGTACAAGATACAATATAAGAAGCAAAGGCAAAGAACAATTGAGGTTGGGGGGAATCTCCAGATTATTTCAAGTAGATGGTTTCACATTTAAACCAGTATTGTCTGGTTCCAAAACAAGTGTTTTTGACCACCATGGGATTCTACTTTTTGTCCACCTGATATTTCCTTTCATTAAGAAAAATCTGTATTGAGGGTGCCTGGGTGGCTCAGTGGGTTAAAGCCTCTGCTTTCGGCTCCGGTCATGATCTCAGCGTCCTGGGATCGAGGCCCGCATCGGGCTCCCTGCTCAGCGGGGAGCCTGCTTCCATCCCCCCCTCTCTGCCTGCCTCTCTGCCTCCTTGTGATCTCTCTCCCTCTGTGAAATAAATAAAAATAAAATCTGTACTGAGAAAAGGAAATCGTTCACGGGCTTCCCTAGGACTTAAGATAAGTATCTCTCCAAAGTCATCCCATTACTTTTGTTATCAATCTAAAACTCAACTAATTACATTCAAATATGTAATTAAATCTCCCACATATTTTATCACAGGGAAAGGAGTTTGCCATAAATAGAAAAATCTTATATCCTCCATTATAAAGTAAGTATGTATCTTTTGATATTCACCTATGTGTTTGGTCAACATATTGACCTCTTTGAATAATCAACTATGAAGTATTGGGAAAAATGATTTCTAAATTTGTAAATCTGCAGACTGGAAACATGAAAACGGTACCCTAAAACGTCATAGGACAGCCGGTTGGGACTCGATCCCAGGACCCTGGGATCAAGACTGAGCTGACTGAGCCACCAATATGCCCTACTCTTCTCATTCTTTATTCCATTTCAGCTTTCTTGCTCTTCCTCTAACCTAACAGGCATTTTCTTGCCATAGGACTTTTGCATAAGCCTTTTTTTTTTTCTTTTTCTTTTCCTGCTGGGAGATTCTCTTCCCCAAGATAAGAAAGTTTGTGACTAATTCAAGTAACTTCTCAAATTTTTGTTTAGCTGGTATTTTTTCATTGATTCCTACCATTACCACCTATTTAAAATTACAATTAAAAAAAACAAAAAATCAAAAAACAAACAAAAAATAAAATTACAATATGCCTTACCCATCTCCACTCACTTTTATCTTTGACTTTTTTCTATTACATTTACCACCTTTTAATGGATTATATTATTTATTTTGTGTATTACATTAAATGTTTATTTAGCCACTGATACCACAGTAATATGAACCCCTGCCAGGCAAGGATCTGTATCTGCTGGGTTCATTGATATTATCCAAATGCCTAGAATGGCACCTGACATAGAGTCAGCATTCAACAGATTACTGTACCTGACAAAGAGTACTAGGTACTATTATTGTCTATCCAGTACACAGTTTAACATCAATTATTGATTATTGCCCAGAGGTCATATCTCTATTCATCGTATTTAATTTAATAGGTAATGAAATTGCACACAGACCATCCTTGAATAAAATGTAGCATAAAATTTTAATGCTATATAACAGAAACTCAGAAACATTACTAGAAAAAGAATCTTTGGGCTGTGTATTGCTGAATAATGAAGCTAGAGACATCCATGATGAGGAGAAAATAAGTAATGATAGTGAAGGCTGTGGTAAGTCAACTAGGTTCCCAGATGCAAGGAATTTTGGCTGGCAACAGCTGATGGATAAACTGGTTTCCAGGCATTATTCTCAGTTGGAGAGCAATGATTTGCCCAAGAATATGCTTCCTTCATTTGGGCAGCTGATATCTATTGGCTGGTCAAAGCAAGGTATAAAAACCCAACCTTTGGGATTTGGAGTGGGGCATCTTAATTCCGTGGAGCTTTCTGTGGAATTGCTAGTGGCCTGCCATAAAGGTACAACCTTTCAACACCTCCTTTTGGCTACTTCTGTTTCTCTTCCTCTCTTTGAGTTTTTGCAACCAGGAATGCTTCCCAGTAAAAGTCCTGAACATAAATCTCTATTTTAGAGGCTGTTTTATTGGGGAAACTTGCTTACCTAGGACAGTGTGTACCAGAAATGATCCTAGAAATCACATACTAAAATGGTATTTTGTATTGTGTTATCTGCTGCCTGGCTGAAAATGAGGACCACATCACTGGAGGTAAGTACAATACTAACCCTTGGTATGCTGTTGCAGGAAAACTAAAATCATGGTGGAAGGGATTGCACTAAACTCTTGCAACATCTCAGGCATCTGAGTATTCAGAGAAAATAGTATTTCAAGGGCACTGAAATCAGTCCATTTTTGTTGGATACTAATGCATTGGGGAAAGGAAAGAAAGACTGGAAATGATTAATCACCAATTTAGGCAAAGTATGAAAGTTAGATGACCTTGTAAGCAGCATAAAGTTATTTTCATCTCTGACAGGTGAAAACAGCTATGTATGAGGCCCATCATTTAATTATAAGAATACAGAAGCTTTGGACAAGTTCAGATTCTGAACTCTGCAAGTGTGTTTATCCAAAGGTTAAGGTCCTAATTAGAAGGGCGTGGGGTCCTGTGAAGGTAAGAATTGAATTAATGCACTTGAATTTCCAGATTCCTTAAACACAGAGGGGCCTTTGAGAATGGTCCACTGCTCTCTTAAAAGGCTAGTGTTCCATTCTTACATGAAGCTGATTCAGACACACTCTTTCATCTCCATTTCTACCCTGGGTTGCCGCATCATAATCGGCAACAAGATGAGGAAAAAGAATACACACCAAAAAAGCTGTAAGACATAGATAAAAGTTACTGGTAGGAGCCGGGTAAAGTATGCATGGGTCCTGAGGGGCTGGATTAAGAAGGGTCAAAGGGAGAGGTTTTGTTTGAATATATTATCAGTTGTGGTAGGCAGAATAGTGCCCCTTTAACCTCCCTAAACCTCCACTTCCTAATCTGTGTCTCTCACCTCATTTCGCTCTCTCTCATGGCATTTCTCACAAGAGAATTTAACTAGAAAATAGAATAAAGGTTGCTAATAAACTGACCTTAAAATGGGAATGTTATTATAAATTATCCTGGTTGTTTCAATGAGGGTTCTTAACATTGTAAGAGGGGTGTAGAGAACAAAAGTCAAAAAAAGAGAGGACTATTTAGAGTGATGCCAGGTAAGCAGAATTCAACCTCCCATTGCCAGCTTTGTGGATGAAAAAGGAGACCAGGGATGCTTGGGTGGACAAGTTGGTGAAGCCTGGGACTCTTGCTTCTGGCTCTGGTCGTGCTCTAAGTGTCATGAGATGGAGCCCAGGTAAGCTCTGTGCTCAGTGGGGAGTCTGAGATTCTTGCCCTTTGCCCCTACCCTGCTCACGTGTGTACACTCTCTCCTCTCTTTATAAAATAAATCTTAAAGAAGGTGGGGGGTGGGGGGAGAAGCCAAGGAATTTGGGTAGCCTCTAGTAGCTGGAAAAAGCAAGAACAGGGGTTCTTCCCTAGAAACTCCAGAAAGTAACACAGTTATAGAAATTTTAGCCTAATGAGACCCACTTTAGACTTTTGTCCTCCGTAAGTATAAGATCATAAATTTGTATTGTTTAAGACATTTAGGTTTTAGAGACTTGTATTGTAGCAATGGAAAACTAACACAGCACTCCTGCATGAACTAGGATATAACACCTTGGCGAGAACCCCATGAGATGGTGCTAATACGGTAACCAGAAGGATGAATAAAATAATGATCTGTACAAAATAAAATATTTATGCCTGGATTGCCCTGGTTTACAACATCTGGAAGAATGAGTGTCTCCACCTTAAAGGAGGGAAGTGGGCAGCCACCTTAGTATCCACTTATGCCTCTCAGATACATTTGCTTCATGTATTTTTGCTCCACTTGGGTAAATATTCAGCATGATGTTTGAGGGTGTTAGCTGCTGACGGCACACTGTTAATTTCTGTTCCAGAGTCATCCTTAGCAGAAGAGTGCTACCTTTCCCAACAGTCTTACTCAAGAAAAGTCAGAATACATGGTTGGGGAGGGAGTACAAGAGTACTAGACACACTTCCTCAGTTTGAGACCATTAGGAAGGATCATCACAGCTCGAGTTTTCTGTGGAGATCACCTGAGAGATCAGTTCTGCCCAACACTTTTTCTTACTTTGTTCCAGGTGGTGTTCTCTAGGGCAAGGCCCAATAAACCTCCTGCATAAAACTCTCCATGCTGGAATTTGTTTTCAGACAATCTGAGGAAAGAAAATTACTTTTCTCTTTGAAATAAGCAGTGAGTTCTTAAGTGGTGGGGTGAGATCAGATCATGTACTACAGTAGGCCCTCAGAATTTTAGAAGGTCAAAGTTGAGCTTATCTCAATATTAGCTTTTAAGTTATAGAGCTTTTTATAGTGACCTAAAGAAAGCTGCTTTGCGGGTGCCTGGCTCAGTGGGTTAAACCTCTCTGCCTTCGGCTCAGGTCATGATCTCAGGGTCCTGGGATTGAGTCTGGAATCGGGCTCTCTGCTCAGCAGAGGGCCTGCTTCCTCCTCTCTCTGCCTGCCTCTCTGCCTACTTGTGATCTCTCTCTCTCTGTCAAATAAATAAATAAAATCTTAAAAAAAAAAAAGCTGCTTGGCTGTGATGGATTGGACGAGAATTTGTAACCCATCTCTGTTTGATGTGACCCAGATGTGATGACTTTTCCTAAGACTGAAATGTTATAGCTGGTTTAAGATACAGGCAGAAGGAGTTTGGGCATGGATAGATGGAAATGTAATCAATAGCATTCTGAAAGGCTAAGAGGATCTGGGACCTATACTTAGTAGGCAGTTTCTTCATTAATTCATTCAAGTATTGACTCATTCATTCAACAGGGAAATAAGTGTTTGTGAAAATGTTCTAAAATGTTTGGCACTGTTTCAGACCTAGGGCTAGCGTGACTGTAAAGGGAAGCTATTGCCCTTGTCTTTCCAGATGGGGTAGAGACTTGTAAACATGCACTTTAAATATTGGATACTGAATGCTGTAAGGTAAAAACAGAACATACCTAGGCAAGGTTAGAGGTGTAATAACACAGGCAAAGAAAACAGCCAAAGCAAAGGCCAGAACTTCAGAGAGGATAACATAGCATTGCTCAGGGACCTGAAAATATTTAAGCTTATCTGTAAGCTAGAATGGAAGGAAAGAGGTAGATGAGAGAAAGGGGTGAGCAAAAGCCAAATTGTGAAATGTCTTGTAGGTAGGTCATGTTAAGAGTTTAGACTTTATCCTGAATGCTATAGGGAGAATAGAAAGATTTTAAATAGGGAGTGATACGATCATATTTGCCTTTCAGAAATATCAGTGTGAAACTCTTTGCAGTGTGGCTCCTATAACAATCTGTGGCAGTTCCTGCTTCTAGCAAACTTGATAACATCAAGGCTCTGTAAACCTTGATCTCTCAGTGCCCTGTAGAGAGTTAATATACGGTTAGGGCTCTCACACCTTTTATTTACAGGATGCAGATAGATAGAGAACATCAGGAAACTCTAACCAAGAAAACACACAGAACCCCTTGGAAATTATTGGGGTAGTCACTGTAGTTTCTCAAATATACCAATGATATAATTTGTGGCATGATTAAATATGACCTCTCAGATCACAGAACTATTCTTTGACTATATTTTCAAAAAGCAGTTCTGCTCAGGGCATTGGCTACAAATTAGTGAGCAATGAATCTTCTCCTCATTTCCATCAGTATTTTCAAATTTTGTTCAAAGACCCCAAAGATGAATAACCATGGGTGATAATAACATAATACTTTTAGTTTTTTTTGATGTTCTGGAAAATGCCATTTCCTTTAGACACCAGAGGGAAAAGCTAGGTCCTTGCCTGGAGCTTCATTTTCATAAAGATTTTCAGTAAGATTTTCATAAAGATTTTCATAAGATTTTCAGTAAAAATCTTAGAATCTTATGTTCTGGAGAAAAGTGTTATTAATGCTGGTGAAGGTTCATCTAATCCTAGGCAGTAGGAAGTCTTCCAATATCAGAAATAATCAGAAATATTTCCTACAGCTGAATATGCCAGGATTTAATTCAGACTCACCTTGTTAAGACTGGGTTGTAAATACTCTTAATCCCAAACATTTGGTTTTCCAATCTATTATCTTTTTGGGTCTCCTTAAAGGCAACTAATCAGGAGAATAAGAACCCCGTCTAGGCTCAGTCTGTCCTGATAATGCCAAGTGAGCGGGTAGGTGAAGCGTGGACAAGAGAACAATGTGAAGAAATGTTTGCTCTACAAATCTAAAATACAAATCAAATGGTGTAAGTTTCTTCAGAAGCAGAATCCTATAAAACACCAGTGGATCAAAATATTTACTCAGCTAGAGAAATAAAACTCAATTAAAAACCCTAGACAAGGGGCGCCTGGGTGGCTCAGTGGGTTAAGCTTCTGCCTTTGGCTGAGGTCATGAACTCAGGGTCCTGGGATTGAGCCCTGTGTCGGGCTCTCTGCTCAGCAGGGAGCCTGCTTCCTCCTCTCTCTCTGCCTGCCTCTCCACCTACTTGTGATCTCTCTCTCTCTCTCTCTCTCTCTCTCTCTGTCGAATAAATAAATAAAATCTTTAAAAAAAAAACAAAACACCCTAGACAAACAAGTGGTTGGTTGGTTTGTTTGTCGGTATGGGTTATACAATGCCTGTTTGTTTCTATATTAATACATCTAATAGTTATTAGACTCTTGTGAAAAATAAAAATGAACTTACAAAGTCAATAATGCAAAATAATAGAACAAATCATCTGTACTTGGAAAGTACAGATATTTTCTATCTTGGCCAGATTGAGCCATTTAATTTAAATGTTGAATGACCATCTAAGTTTTATTGAATTTACAATTTTTAAAACAAATCATTAATGTGGGATACAAAGTGCCATTACATCTCATGAGCTTATTCCTGATTGCATATCTACTAAATAATTGGAATTCACTAAATTGGAATCTCTTTATAATACCTTGATACAACAGTGGTTCTATCAAATAGTTATTTTCATGTTTGATTAGCAATACATTTGGGTTTTATTACAGGCCTTGTTATTAATTGTAAACACCCTTTTGGTATGA
The DNA here is from genome assembly GCA_002007465.1 of Ailurus styani. Lineage (NCBI taxonomy): Eukaryota > Metazoa > Chordata > Mammalia > Carnivora > Ailuridae > Ailurus > Ailurus styani. The sequence goes on along the minus strand of LNAC01000010.1, from coordinate 2,462,466 downwards.
TGCCATGCAGCTTGGGTTTGCCTTCTATTCTGGGGTATCTCTGGCATTTATTCTTCATGTCCTGTATTCTAAATCTATACCACTGACTTAATTTATTATCCTGTACTTTAGACTCATCAATTCAACCGCTGCCCCAATACTTGCATTCTAATATTAGCTAGGCATCCCAACATGAATATTTAAAGCTTAAACAATCCCCCTAAATCAATCTGTGCTTACTTCTGTAACTTTGTTTTACTCAGGGCAGCATATCCTCCGATATAGCTGATAATAAAAGAAATATTTTGACAAGGAAATATCTGTACTTTTTGATTACCAAGTAATGTGTATAACAGATATTGGCTGTGCTTCATTCTATCCTTAAAACCACACCTGAATTTTTATTTTTTATTTTTTACTTTTTTTTTTTTTAAAAGATTTTATTTATTCATTTGACACAGAGAGAGAGACTACAAGTAGGCAGATAGGCAGGCAGAGAGAGGAGGAAGCAGGCTCCCCGATGAGCAGAGAGCCCGATGCGGGCCTCGATCCCAGGACCCTGGGATCATGACCTGAGCCGAAGGCAGCGGCTTTAACCCACTGAGCCACCCAGGCGCCCCACACCTGAATTTTTAGAATTTTGGATCTTTCTATGTTGCTTGGATCTTTACTAGAATACATTATATTTTAAAATATAGTCTGTTAGAAAAATCTACCATATTATATACCAAAAAGGTCTGTATACACAGTGCTAATATCAGTAACATTGCTGTTACTTACGTAAATCATTATTTCCCATGCAATTTGGGTTGGAGATAAAATAATCACATGAGGACTCAAATACTATCCCATTATTGCTCCCTTTACCCAAACTAATTCAAGACATATGTAAAATATCCGACTGAGCAGGCACTTAGGAGGAAAAGTGGGAAACATAACCAAGCCAACAATAGCAATTTCCATATGAACAACATTTACTTCAAGTGTACTGTGTGCCAAGCACTGGTCTAAGGCCTTTATGTATATTTAACCTCACACAGCTAAGGTAGTAGCTACATTCACTCTCCTCATTTTATAGATGCCTAAAAGGAAACATGGGAGAGAGAAACTTACTAAAGATAAAAAAATGAACTAGGTGAAGAGATTATCCTTGGAGCCCTGTTGAGCTATAGTGCCAAGACTCTTAAACACTAAACTATATTTCTCCCTGGGTATAATCTATTTCTTGTACATGGTATCCATTCTTGACCCGCCTCTCCTGACATTGTCAATTATACCTCCAGTCCCAACTTAGAAGTGGGGCTAACATTGAGAAAGGGAGAAAGGGAGGGATATCTGAGAGGATATAAATACCTTATCTTTAGATGGAAAGGGAATTTGTGATTTAGATTACTTGGCATTTTTTTTTAGTGTTACTCATGAAAGAAATATTTCTAGCTCACATCAAAATGACTAATGGTTTTAAGTATAAATGTTGAGTGGACTCTTGGACTCTTTGTCTTTGCCTTTCCTTTCCCTTAATCAACAAATGTTACTTATATTACCTCAAAGTCTCCTGAAATTTATCCTATTTTCTCCATCCTGACAATATTGCTGCTTTTTCTTCTCCCATATGAAATTTCTTCCTAATTAGTTCTGTATCATCATGTTTGACTCTTTCTAAATTATTCTGTAAATTTCAGCAAGTGTACACTTTCCAAAATGCAAATATTATGTTAATTCATTGCAAAAACTCCTTGAATACTTCCTCATTGCTGAGTGTATAGTATATTTTTGTATAATCGGGTCTCTGCTTAGCTCTTAGGCTTCATCTCTTCCTACTGTCTAGTTCACACTTCGCACTCCAACTAGGTCAAACTTCACTGGTCTTTCAATGCATCTCATGCTCTCTTGACTATAGGCTTTTGATTATTTATGTTGAAATAATTTTAGACTTTCAGAATATTTGCAAAAAAATAGTACTGAGGTCCTACATATTGTTCACCTAGCTTCTCCTAATGCTAACAACTTGCATAATCACTAAAACTGTGAAATTAACACTGGTATAGTACTATTATGAAAACTACTGTGTTTATAACTATTTTTTTATCAGTTTTTAAACTAAAGTCCTATTTTTGTTCCAAAACCTGGTCAAGGTTCCCAAGTTACAGTTAGTTGTCATGTTTCCTTTGTCTACTCCAATCTATGTCAGTTTCTCAGTCTTCCAATATCTTTCAACATAGTAATACTAAAAGAATATTAGGGGCGCCTGGGTGGCTCAGTGGGTTAATGCCTCTGCTTTCGGCTCAGGTCATGATCTCAGGGTCCTGGGATCGAGGCCCGCGTCGGGCTCCCTGCTCAGCGGGGAGCCTGCTTCCCCCTCTCTCTCTCTCTGCCTGTCTCTCTGCCTCCTTGTGATCTCTCTCCCTCTGTGAAATAAATAAACAAAATCTTTAAAAAAATAAATAAATAAATAAAAGAATATTAGTCAACTATTTTATAGGATTACATTCAATTTGCATTTCTCTGATGTGTCCTCATAAAATTGAGGTTTGATGTTGTTCAGTAAGAATATCACAGAAGTGATGTGTCCTTCTCAGTGCATCACATGAAGGAGTACATGATGTTGTTATGTCTTATTAATATTATTAACTTTACTTTGTTAAAGATTTTTTTCATGGTGGAGTTACTATTTTTCATTTGTAATTGATAAAACTCTGAGAGAGATTTTGAGACTATGCAAAAATACTGTTGCTCCTCAAAGTTTTGCCCACAAACTTTCACATCCACTGGTGGAACTTGCCTGAAAAATTAAAATTGAGTTCTGATTGTTATTTTTTTTAATTTTCCTCAATCCTATATAATTTTTTCTGTTAAAAAAACTCTCTTCCATTTATTCACTTGTCTATTCACAGGATTCTGAATTCATGGATATTTATTTTATTCTAGGGATTATAATCAGTGCTATTGCTTCATTATGTGTTACTCAAATTGTTGAACAGTTGTTGGGACTTTAGCCACTAGGAACTTCTACAGAATGACTCCTGTGTCTTTTCCATATTCTCATCCTTTTTTGAATTTTTTTTTTCTTTTCTAACATCCACATGATACTATAAATTTATCTTGCATTTTCTCTGCCCTAGATTCAATCACTTCTCCAAGTTGGCCTTGGTTGCTTCATTGACAATGGCACTTAGAAACCAATATCTGAGTGTTAGATGTGCTCATTGTTACAATGATACTGTTGCATCTAGGCCCTCCGATTGAACAGTATGAAATAAGCCTATACGCTGAAACCTAGTGTACACATAGAGTAGTTCTAGAATTTTTAACTCATACCCAGTAAGCAAAAAAATTAACTAGAGTACAATATTTGCTTATGCGTCATGTTGCCTTTAATCTCTACGCTATCATGTCAAATCACTCTTTTTTAAACATAGGCAATTATGTTCTTCCCTACTTCCTTCATTCTTATTCACGTAATGGTGAGGTTCACCTGTTACAGTTTGTATTTCATTCATATTTCTGCATCTTGTGTTTGTTTTTATTTGCATACAGTAAAATATACTCTGATGTACAGTTCCTATGGATATTGGCAAATGCATGGAATTGTGCATTTGATTAAACTATTATGAATCAAAACAGTTTTGTCATTCCCAAAATTGTTCTGAATTTCCCCTTCTTTTAGCCAATTTGTCTCCCATCCTCAATTCTAGAAAGCATTGATCTATTTTCAATACTATAGTTTTATCTGTTCTGGAATATAATCTACATGGTAGCCTACATTATATGACCTTATTGATCTAGCTAAAATTTTCAAAATGCATTTAAATCTCATCAATATTGTTTCTTGAATTAATAGTGTGTTCCATTTTATCACTTAGTACTATTCATTTGGTGGCTAGTACCACAGTTTATCCATTCACTTATTGAATGATATATGGGTTTCCAGTTTTGGGTGATTATGAATAAAACTATTATAAATACTCATGTATCAGTTTTTATGTGAACATAAGTTTTCATTTCTCCTGTGTAAATAGCTAGAATTGTACTGTATGGCAATATGTAAGCATCTATTTAACTCCATGAGAAATATCCAAATTGTTATCTGTAGTAGCCATAGGTATTCCTTTTGTACCAGCAGTGTATGAGACTTCCTGCTGTTCCACATCCTTGCCAGATCTTGGTAGTGTCAGTATGTTTTATTTTAACCATTATGTGAATAGTCCTTTCTCAATTTGGTTTTGACTTTCATTCTCTAGTTCCTAATGCTGCTGAGCACCTTTTCCTCTGCTTATTTACTATTCATCTATCTTTTTTGAAATACCTATTTAAACTTTTTGGCTATTTTTAAAATAAGCTTTCAGACTTTTTTAAATATTTGGGAAATATGCAGTTCATTAGAAATGTGACTTGCAAATAACTTCTTTAATTCTTTGTCTCATCTTTTCATGCTTTGGTATCCTATGGGTAAGGAAGAAGATAAAACTATTTGCCTAACTGATTATTACAATAATTTTCTTATGTTTTCTTCTAATATACTTATAGTTTTACATATTTTATTTTGAGCTAATTTTTGGTATAAGATGTATAAGATACAGATTATATAGATTAAAGCTTATTATTCTATTATCAATGTGTAAAGGGTCCAGCACTGCCTGTTAAAAATGTATAAAAGTTCCAGGGTCTTTTGTTGAAAAGACTATTCTTTCCATATTCAATTGCCCTTTCATCATTGTCAAAAATAAGTGGATAGCAGATGGGTGTCTATTCCTTGCTTCTCTACTCTGTTCTCTTATTCCATGCTTTTTTTGTTGTTAAAGATTTTATTTATTATTTGATAGAGACACAGCGAGAGAGGGAACACAAGCAGGGGGAGTAGGAGAGGGAGAATCAGGCTTCCCTCTGAGCAGGGAGCCCCATGCTGGGCTTGATCCCAGGACCCTGGGATATGACCTGAGCTGAAGGCAGATGCTTAAGGACTGAGCCACCCAGGTTACCTGCATGCATTTTCCCACTTACCCTGATTAGTGAAAAATTGTAGTAAGTCTTAAAATCTTCATGTGATCTTTCAAACTTTTTTGCTGCTTTTTTTTTTATTGTTTTTGCTCTCCTAGTTCCTTTGCCTTTCTGTGAAAATTTTAGAACAACTTATCAATATCTACAAAGACTGCTGTAATCTTGATAGGGATTGTATTGAATCTACAATTTGGGGGAAAAATTCTAAACTATTGAATCTTCTGAGTCACATACATAACATATCTTTGATTATTTAGGTCTTTAATTTCTTTCATCAGCATTTTATACTTTTCAGCAGATAGATCTTGAATATTCTTTGTTAGATTTATACATAAATACTTTTTTGTCATACAACTATAAATGATACTTTAATTTTTTCCGATCATTAATTAGTAGTTGCTAGAGCTATAAATGATTTTTGTATGTTGACCTTGTATCCTGAGACCTTTCTAAACTCATTACTTTTTTTTTTTTTAAGATTTTATTTATTTGTCAGAGCTCATGCAAGCACAGTAGGGGGAAGGGCAGCAGGCAGTGGGAGAAGCAGTCTCCCCACGGAGTAGAGTCCCATGTGGGACTTGATCCCAAAAGCCTGGGATCATGACTTGACCTGAAGGCAGATGTTTAACCCACTAAGCCACACAGGCATCTCTCTAAACTTATTAATTTTAAAACCTTTTTATGTAGATCTTTTAAGAGTTTCTACATAGGGCTCCCACGTGGCTCAGACAGTTAAGCGGCTGCCTTCGGCTCAGGTCCTGATCCCGGGGTCCTGGAATCGAGCCCCACATTGGGGTCCTTCCTCAGCGGGGAGACTGCTTCTTCCTCTCCCTCTGCTGCTGCTCCCCCTGCTTGTGCTCACTGAATTGCTCTCTCTCTCTCTTCCTGCCAAATAAATAAATAAAAATAAATCTTAAAAAAAAAAAAAAAGAGTTTCTACATGAACAGTTCTGTCATTTGTAAATAGAGGCAGTTTTTTGTTTCTTCCCAATGTAAATACCTCTTATTTCTTTTTCTTTCTTTCTTCTTTCTTTCTTTCTTTCTTTCTTTCTTTTTTGTTTTTTTTGCAATATTACACTAAGACATCTAGTACAGTGTTGAACAGAAGGATAAGGCAGACTTGTTCCCAATTAAAGGAAAAACTTTCGCCATTAAATATTATGTCCCTTGTAGATATTTTACAGATACTTTTTTATCAGTTTTTTTTTTTTTTTTTTTTTTAAAGATTTTATTTATTTATTTCACAGCGGGAGAGAGATCACAAGGAGGCAGAGAGGCAGGCAGAGAGAGAGGGGGAAGCAGGCTCCCTGCCAAGCAGAGAGCCCGATGCGGGCCTCGATCCCAGGACCCTGAGATCATGACCTGGGCCGAAAGCAGAGGCTTTAACCCACTGAGCCACCCAGGCGCCCCTTTTTTATCAGTTTTAAACATTTTTTTCTGTCTCTAGTTTGCTGAAAAATTTAATGAATGATTTTCTTCATCTGTTGAAATGATCATATGATTTTTTAAAAATTTTGTTTATATAATGAATTAACAGTGGAAAAGTCATGTTCTCTTGTGTTCTGATTCAGACTTAGATAGAAACCATGTCCCTGGGTATGAAGCATATGATTTTCTCATTACTTCTGACTCTTCATCAATTTCGAGTTCTGGGTCCAGCATATTCTCCTCCAAGAGTCAAAGAGTTGTCTCTTTCTCTGATTTTTCTCTGGCTACACTGGATTTTCACCAGTGCCCAAGAATATCTGTTTTTGGTGCCCTTTCTCTCAGAGAATAGAACATTTTTCCACAGGGGAGATAGAGAAGATCTGGGTAGATTTTTATATCCCTTGCACAGGAGCTGCTCTTCCTGTTCATCTGGGTGTGCACTAATTCAGAAGTTTTCTCCATATTCTCAACACTTTTCTGTGTGCATTTCAGAGGGTTGATGGCAAAAAGATCTGAAAAACAAAACAAAACAAAAACAAAACAAAACAAACAAACAAATGAAAATAAAAGAAACAAACAAATGAAAAAAAAAACATGCTAACTCCTTTTACTTAGTGTGGCCTCCAGCCACTCCACATGGCCTCTCCACACTTAGCCTTTATTGATTTGTTAACTAGAATACTTCTGTGTCTGCTCTGGATAAAGTATTCAAGTCCTGTCTCTCCTTGAAGGCATCTTTCTTTAGATTTTGTGGTGGTTGATTTCTTTGTGATCTCAGATCCCTGACGGGTATTTAAAAAAGTCACAAATTTTCAGTTTGTCCAAGTTCTCATTGTAAGAGTAGATATGATGCTCTTTGTAGCTTTCTATACTCTGGAGTAAAATCTAGAAGACTTAAGAGCTTTAGAACATGTTCCGTCCTCTTGTGGCACATTCTCTCATGTTGCCATTTGTTACCCTGCCATCAACCTTTTCACAGGCTTTCCATATTATACACTCTTACTCTTCTGATGAAGTCTTATTTCAGATAACTTCCTCCAAAAGCCCAACTTTCCTAACAGAGTTCCTCCTACAGGATTCCTCATTTACTTTTCTTATGGTTACATTTATTTAATTCCACTGTATGTTCATATTCCCTAGTCCATATCTTTATCCACTTGTAAGATCCCTGAAGACAGGAGTGTGTTGCATTTCTGGTGCCTGTCACACATTCTCAGCATTCAGTAATCATTTTTGTATTGAAGATTTCCTATTATGGGTACCACAGACAGTTTAGACAAGAAGTATGGCATTAAATAAAAGTCTATATCAACCCAGAATTCAATAATCATGATGTTAAATGTTAAACAACCACTTCTTGTCTGAGGAGCTATGCTCCAGGAATATAGGAAAACTGATGAATGTTAGATAATGGAATATGAAATCAGTGAAGAAAGGAATGCAACATTTTATCAATACCCTTCTCCCAGTAGTACATATGACAAAGTTAATTGAAAATCTTTAGAGATAGGATAAAACAGAGTAAAGAAAAGGAAGAATAATGCAAACATATACTCTTGTTTGGGGGAAAGCAGTTAACATTATCAAGAACTTTTACATTTTTAAAAAGTTATTGTCATTAATATTTTAGGAAATTCTTTGCTAAATCCTAATGTAAATCCTAAATAAATTTTATATTCTGTGTTTTCCCAGACTTTTTCTAAAGATCATAAATGTTAGAATAACAGAAAAGATATTTAGGGAAAAAAAACAGATGAACTTCAAAAGAAAAGAAAGACACAGTTCCTCATCTGTAGGTAATAATGGTAGGGACAGCAAGCAATCCCGGGGCTAACCACCAGGAAATAGATACCTGGCTCAAGATGCACAGACAATAGGCAGCTTCACAACACACTAAAGTATATTTCCGTAGGGAATATATTTAATTACTGTACTAGTAAAATCAATGGATATTCAAGTTATTTCCCCAAGGAAGTCAACATTTACACAAGAACGAGAAATCCTTCACTGCCTTATGCTCTGAGCCACAGTTAATTGCAGTTGAAACTTCTTAATTTTTTAATGTATATTTTTAATTATAGTCATGAAAGTGGACCTAAACATTTTAACATAACAATACTGACTCAAAAAGCTGTAGCCTCTTTTCAGCATTTTATTGTAGCTAAATTCTCACTTGGTTACAGAGAGGAATTTCAATAAATCTGGAAAAAGCACATTAATGCAAAACTTATATTTTAACTTTGTCCTCTTTCTACAGTATATCACATTCCAAAGAAAATATCAACAGAATTATTACCTGGTAAAATTAAAAAAAAGATTGGTAGTTTACATCTAAGAACTTGGCAGTTTCCAATAACTTCCAAATATCTAAAATTATTTTCAAAGTATACATTTGCGGTCTTTGGTTACCTGGCAAACTGAAGCTAGATTTCTGGAAGCAGAATTGTCAAAGTGTAAAAACAGTTCAACACTGTTCAGTTAACCAGATTTGTAAATAAAGACAGTTTGAATAACTGGGGCCTCTTATCCCAGTCTCTATCTCTTTGTTCAGCCTTTCTTTTTGCATCTGTACATATAACTGCGGAATGAAAGGCATGGATCATAGTGGTTCAGACTAAGGGATTTGGAGTCAGACTGTGATTAGATGCTCTGGTACACTTCTCAATAGATTCTTGACTTTGAGTAGCTTCCAAGACCTCTTTAAGACTCAGACAGGAGGGTAGTACTGGCATGTAGTGTAAGGAGTTGTTAAATGAGATGATTTATGTAAAGCAGTAAACATGGTGGCTGATATTAGTCAATACTCAAATGTTAGCTGCAACAGTAAGGATAATATATACCATTGAAAGTCAGAATTGTACTACTTGAAAAATCCCAGGTACTGGTAAAGAAGTCACCCCCATTCTTCCTATAAGGGAAGGACTCCTATTTCCACAATTGTATTAGGATGTCAAAATGTTCCTCCTTTAATAATGGGCTCATCGTCTCTAGAAAATCCAAATATAGCTTCTCTTTTGTGTTTATTTTTTACTTCAAAAAAACCCTACACTTATGAATTACCATAGGTCAGAATCAATTATTCCAGGTACTCAGTAGTAACCAATAGAAAAACAAAAAAACAAAAAACAACAACAACAAAAAACTTTAAAGTACTTATTCTTGGTCTTACTGGTATTTTACCACTGGTGGGACATTTGATCTATGAGGGAAGAGCAAGAATTCTAGACTCCAACAGTTCTTTATCCGAACAGAAGATTTGTCACTTACTAGTTGTATATATTGGGGAAAAAAAATTTTTTTTTGGCCTAAGTGGGTTTTTCTTAATTCTTTTGTAAAGCTAGGTTAATATTTAACTCACAGGGTCATTATAAAGATAAATTATTAATATGAACTAGGCCTGGTTTTATAATAAGACCTTAATAAATGACAGCTATTATCATTTTTATTTAGTGTAGGTCATTCTGCTTTACCCATAAACCCAGAGAAAGTTGCAAGAGGTAAGTTTTACTATCTGATTTATAATTCAAATTCCCATCCTTATTAAAAAAAAAAAGGAGCATTAGAATTTCTTTTAAAAATATAGCTAGAGAGCTTATGTAATTTTTAAGTGGTTTAGTGAGAGAGAAAGAAAAATAAGGTTTTTAAATTGTCTTCAGTTATAACTTGAAAGTTTCTTCTGTTGAGTCATTCCTATTAACTGCAATGTCAAGCCTAAATAAGTCTTATATTTGGCAGAGTAGTGGGTCAATTAAAAGTGTTTTTCTTAAATTATGAAATATCTTAAGCATACAAAAAGTTGATGATAAAATGCCTCTATACCCAGCAACTCAGCCTAAAAAAGTCCTAAAACAATTGAGGCCCAGGACACTTCTCTCAGATACTTCTGCCTTCTCTATTCTCCTACTAACAATACATGCCCTCAACATTACCATCATCCTGAATTTGAGGAATTATTTGTAGAGTGTAAACCAAAGCTATAGTAACTTTAATAAATCACCAGAAATACTCATTTTTATTTCTGCAGTTAAGTTTTAGAAAAAAACATGTGATTATAAACTTAAGAGAATTTTCTGTACTGCTTTCTGGGTTTCTGATTTCTCATTTTAAGTTAAATAATAGTACAAATTCCTTCCATTGCTAACAGAACCATGGAACCAGAAAACATCAAGGTCCTCTCCAAATCAGAGGTGGATATAATAAACTAATATACCTATCCTTTTAATTTAAAAAAAATGGAGTAGCATGATTAAAAATACCCATTGAATTAAAAAATATGTATATGAAAAGCACCATGCTAAGCAAATTGAGATTTGATCCTTATATTTTGGGATCGATTGCAAAGTAACTCTTCCTCTCCTTTCCTTTTGTTAAATATTGTACGTAAATATCTTGGTTTATATTCATCTGTAGCTGCTTTAAATGTTTGCCACTCTGAGCAAATTAGTAGTGACCTTGCATAGATCTATACCAACTCTTGAAAGCTTAATGTCTTTTCTAACCTTCAAAGACTATTCTCAGGGTGTTTTTTAAAAATGTTAAAATATGCTTTTTAAAGTGGAATGGCCTTTTAAAATAAACTCAAGGGAAAATAGTGTTAAAATGGACTTTCTTTAAAAAGGCATTTTTTTCTATTTACAAGGTAAAACTCTGTAATCAAACAGGCACAAATTAATATAGCTTACCTTCTATAATGTTTGTTTTTAAAGCTTTGGTTTTAACCAGATCATGTCATGGTAGGAGAATGGAAGTATAAAGGAAAATGATGAGATACAGACATAGAATAGAGTTGGTCCTCTCTAAGTGGCTGGAAACCTGTAACCAACTCCATGACAATGGAGAAAGAACAAGAACTTTTCTAAGGCAAAGCTGGTCACTGTTTAGAACTTCCTTGTGGATTCAGAGCATTTCCACTGTATGTGTATATATGTATACATATACACGCATACATATATATACTATCAAAAAATGAATACAATGTCAGAGAAACCCTTATTGGAGACCTGTTCATTTCAGTGGCAAAAAGAGCATTTTTATTTCCCATATTAACTCACAACATACTCCTACCAGTACTAGTGTAGTACTATATCATCTCCTTCTCATTCCATCTCACCACTGATCCAAACACGAGTAGAAGTTTGAGATTCATGTAAGCTAAATGATCATCCCTGAGTCAAAAAATGTTATGCTAGTGTGTGTCCAATAAATTTGGTCCCTTTTACCCATGGCATCCAGAGTGTTTGAGGTAAGAAACAGAATTATTTCTAAGTATACTCTCTCTTACTAACTTACAAATGTATTTCTTTTCAGTGAGTGGTGGAAGTGTTGATATTAATGACATGGAAGATTTCTTTATAATCACGATTCTGGGACTATACGTTAGAGACTCTGGCTTAATATCTAGAATGCATATTCTGGTAAACAAACAAACAAACAAACAAAAACAAAACTAACTAATATTGGATACCTATTTGGAGTGTCTACCAGGATCCTAATAAGCTACTTAAAACTTGTCTTCTGACCTCAACTACAGCTCTAAGTCTTCAGTTTTTACTCTGACTCAGTGGCTATGGTTTATGGGACTAGACCTAAGAAACTCAGCGTTTTCTCCCCAGGAAAGTGTTTGGGGAGGGTAAATAAAGCATTGGAAATGGAGTGGTGGCTACTACCTATTCCCTATGTGGGCCAGAGAAGTAGAGAAAGCCAAAAGGTAGAGGTAAAGAACAATGAAACAACCACACAAGTGGTACTAAGAAAGATAAGTACAAATCTTGGCTTTTTGATTCTACTATTGCTCTGTGGTCCAGCTACTTTTCTGTCATTGACTTTCATGGTCTGTTTCATTATAACACATTTCCGCTTTTCGCCTAAGACATATCATATTGGTTTATTTTATTTCCCCCCAAAATAGTACTAATTTAAATATGTAAATTAGCCTAGTCTTCAGAATAACAAGGATGTAAAAAAATGAAAGTCAGATTAAAGTTAGGATTATTTTTTGGAGGTTCCTTGCAGCATTTAAGAAGGAACCACTTGACTGCTCCTCATTCATATTTGAATTAATAACCTTTACCTAATAATTTATTTTAAGACTTGGGTGAGGATAGATTTCCCCCTGGAATCTACAATCAGAGAATATGCATCAAGTTAAATTTCCCAGTCAATAGAGAAGTTTTCTCTGATATTCTCTGACAAGTAGCCATATTCTAATGCTTTTAGCAAGTAGGATCTCTTTCATCTATGAAGCAGTTAGTTGTATTATTGTTACACAGTGATGTTAGAATTTTTCTCTCATATTAAAATTCTCCAAAAATGGCACACTGGAAGTTCAAGGGAAATTTGTTAATGCCTTTTCAAAATGATAATTTTACATTGTTAATATCAAAGTACTATTTTCAGAATGGCAGACACAAACTCTCAAGGGATTAGAGAACAGTTACTTTAACTGATGTGGTATGAATGGTTTGATGGTGGGTGAGACAGGAAACTAAGCTGTGAAATGCTATAAATGAAAATGAAAATGAAAACAGTGGGGAGACCATAACATTGAGAACTGTGCTTCAACTGTTCTGCTTGTCGTCTTGGCCCTAACTTGGCATTAATATTGGATAAGAAACTTAACTTTCTGCATGACTTTCTTCACCTTTAAACAAAATGGGGGAAAAAATCTCTAAGGGGCCTCTTCTAACTCTGACATCCTATGGGTAAATAAAAGAATGTATTACAAATACCTAATGTAGCCACTCTACTAATCAATGAGGCATGCAGTGCTCATGGAACAACGAGTAGGGCTGAGCACTTCAGCACAGTACTTCATCAAATACTGAGCCTTGACCTCTCTGTTCTTACTGTGACCCACGACGCATGGCTAACAGAGAGTTTCAGCGTGCCATCTGTCACATCGGCATCTGTAGTTTGAGGACTGGATTATAGCCAAAGATCCATCAATTGATGTATCAGTCTTTCCATTCTTAAAGTCATACAGCTTTAAAAGTGATGTCTTTGCCTTTATCTACATTTTACTTTTGATAAATCATAACTCAGTGGTTAGCAACGAACTAGAAAAGTAAGTGAATAGTAAATCACTGATACTGACTGTGACTTTTATCATCCAAGTGAAGGTGGCCACTCAGTTGGGTCTGAGAGATTGTGAAGTAGAAAAAGCACATTGAGTGTTTCATTAGCACCACTCCATCCTTCTCTGTGTGATTCCCTTCCTATTCTTCTGAATCCTCTCTCTCCCTTATTCCTGTCTATTGTATTGAGCTCTGAATACCAGAACCCGTTACTGCTGTACTTTTCTTCCATTCTGGCCTACTCTTCCACATTCAAGACCCTTTCTCCTTCATTCAAAGTATCCCACACTGTGTCTCCTACTCTTTTATCTTGGTTAAGTAGCTGGCTAGCTACTGAAATAGCTATTTGGGGTTAGGCTGTGAACGGCTGATAAAGACCATAATGTGTTACCACTTACTTTAAAATTAGAAAATATTTACTTGATGTACACCATGTGCCAGAAACAGTGTCTTAATACAGGATTCAGAAATCTATACCTATAATATTTTCTATCTCTTGGAGATTTCAGCCTAAATAGAGAGGACTGAAGCAAATTTCTAAAACACAGTGTGGTGAGTACAGTAATAACTGTTGAAGCAATGTATATTGATAACATAAAAAACTTGAAATGATGTGGAATGAAGGGATAGGAGGCAATAACTGGAAATTCTGTGAAGACTGATTTGCTCAAAGTCAGAGTGGCTCAAGAGGAGAAGGTGTGTCCCTCGGGAAGAAGAATGTATCCAAAGCACTGTGCCAAGGAAGAAACTACTGCATTATCCAGGGCATAGGAACGAAAAGGGAAAAGGCTAAGAGGTGATTTTTACATACAGTCTTATACAACATATTAAGCCATGTGGACACCATAATAATGTAGCATATGAGTAATGGGAGACCATTAGAATGGCTTACATGTGTATAAGATCAATCCCACAAGAGTACAGAAAATGAGTAGGAAGCACAGAGGAGGAGGAGGCCGGGAACCGGAGGCAAATAAGATAGTTAAAAACCCACTGAAACTCAGGCTAGAATTCAACAATGGAAGTAGAAATCAAGAGACAAATTCCCCAGATGTTTATTACTATAAGAATTGACAGGGTGTATTGATTCACTGAACCTTTGCATGAGAGAAAGAAAAGGAACCAGGTGGTTTTAAGAGAGAACTAAACTGAGGATGATATCAGAATATTTGACTTATATGCTTGAATAGTTGTTAAAACCATATGTAAGCGATCAGGAAGAGTACAGGTAAACATTATGGTAAGTAATGAGTGAGGGAGAAGATACAAAATATAGCAATGGTTATAAGAAGTAAAGATAGTTGTAGAACATAAATATGTGTGTAAATATATATGTATATATATATGTATGTATGTAACACAGTAATTTCTGGAAATATACATAAAAATCAGGAAATAGGGCTGTCTTGGGTTTTTATAATTGAAACTATTAGCAAAGCATATAACAGTGACATTTCTTAAGATGAGTGTGTAGCAGGAGGGAGAGAGATCTAGGAAGAATATGGACTTTTATGGGGTAACAACAAAAGGTCAGAGAAGTAAGAGAAAATCGCAGTGTAGTAATCAAGGCCAAGACCAATTCAAGGAGAGGATGAGCAAAACACTTTAATGACATGCAGGATAATGTTTCGGAAAGAATGGCAAATGAAAAGTAAAACCTTGATGACTTAAATGAAAGCCTGGTTCAGATAGATTTCAGGAACCAAGATGTGGCAATAGACATTTGAGCAGAAGAATAAATTTTATTGGAATGAAAAACTGAATAGGAGGTGAGATAATGTAAACTTAGAAGAGGAGCGGGATTAGGCCATGTTGGGGATTTTGTTTCTAGATGTCGTAGGTTAGAGAGCACTATTAAGTAGCAAAGCAAGTATGCCTACTAGGCAGTTCAGTATGAGTCTAGTATACAAAGAAGGAAATAAGGTGAAGATAGAAATTCAAGTTATCAGAATATGTGTAAAGCCGCGTAACTACAAGAGACTATGCCATGAGTGAAAGCAGATAGAGAATGGAAGAAAGCCAGTATCTAGCTTTGGGAAGAAGAGGAAGAGGCTGCAAAGGACACTGAGAAGTGAGCACAAATACAGTAGGAGAGAAGTCAGAATAGTGAGGTATCCTGAAAGACAAGAAAGGATGTTTCAAGAAAGATGAAGCGATTAACTGCATCAAATGTTATTAGAAGGCCAAGTAGGATAATGAATGAGAATTGCCTAGAGGATTTTGGCAAAGTAGATTTACTAGAAACTTTGATAAGACCAATTTGGTTTGGATTGTGGGACAAAAGTTTAATTGTTAAGGATGGAATAAGAGGAAGAGAAAGAGAATAAATCTTTAATGTGATGAGAATAAGTGCAGAGACTAGGGAAGCTGAAATCCTCACTTGACCTGAATTTTTTGTTATGAAAGGATATTGATCACAAAGTATATAGATTTCGTGAAATACAATGAATGTTTAGAAACAAATGTGGGGAAAGGAAGATATAACTTATTAGAGACACACCCATTGCTTTTGACTGGGAAATGTCTCCTCTAGAAGTTTGAATATTTCTTATTGACACATCATCAGCTTTAACATCTTATCTCATGATGGTGAGTCATGGCAGCAGATCCAGTGGAAAAGAAAGTTTGGGGTCAAAATATTGCCCAAAGGACCCTAACTCAAACCAAATAGGTGATTGCAAATTTTATTTAAATTTGAGATAAATCTAAATAACAAAATTCTGGTAAATCCACTAAAATAAAATGGTGAGTAGCAAAAAATTAGAAGCGGAAGCATTGCCTGGAAGTAAATAATAACATTCTATCTAACATAGAAATTAAAGCTAAATATTTTAATTGACATTGTAAAGCAGAAAAAAGTAGGGAAAAGATTATTAAATTTTTTTTATTTAAGATTTTTTATTTATTTATTTGACACACAGAGAGAGATTACAAGTAGGCAGAGAGGCAGGCAGAGAGACAGGGAGAGGAGGAAGCAGGCTCCCTGCTGAGCAGAGAGCCCGATGTGGGCCTTGATCCCAGGACCCTGAGATCATGACCTGAGCCGAAAGCAGAGGCTTTAACCCACTGAGCCACACAGGCACCCAGATTATTAAATTCTTACTGTGAATTTGAATCATTATGTTTCATAATCATTTTGGACTAAACATATCAAATATAAAACAAAATTTACATGCATAAGTTCAAGCCTATAGTTTTTATTTTGGACATATGTAGCTCCCCTAAGAATATGTTTACTATAATATGTCTATGAGAATGTATGCATTTCTGGGACTGGTCTTAAAATTATCCGTGATAGCTCAAAAGTTAATATAGCACTCTAAAGCATAAAGTATTATGTTCATCAAGAATTCTAGTTTCATAGTGTCAGTGTTTATAATTTCTCCTATATGCTATGTACTCTTGACATTGATTCAGTTGCTTCCATTTGTTTGGTATCTATATAAGCAACTTTTTTTTTTTCCAGCTTTGAGTTGTAATTGACAAATACAATTATAAGGTGTTTATACTATACAATGATTTGGTGTCCATATACATTGTGAAAGGATCTTCCCATTGAGTTAATTAGCAAGCCCATCACTTCAGATATTTATTTTTTTAGTGAAAATGTTTAAATTCTTTTATCTTAGCAAATTTCAACTATATAAGACAGTATTACCAGCTATAGTCGCTGTGTTATACATTAGATCCTCAGAATTTACTCATCTTAGAACTGACAGGGAGAATTTGGTAAAGTTCTATTTCCCCTGCCCTCAGCTCCAGCTCCTGGTAACCACTTTTCTATTGTTTTGTTCCTATGATTTTTTTTTTTTCTGATTTCAGATATAAGCCATACCACACAGCATTTGTCTTTCTCTACATAACTTTTTTTTTAGATTTTTTTTTTTATTTGAGAGCTTAAGAGAGAGAGAGAGAGAGCGCATGTGCGAAAGAGAGCACAAACAATAGAGAGGGAAAGCAGACTTCCCACTGAGCAAGCAACCCCATGCTGGGCTTGATTCCGGGACCCTGAGATCATGACCCGAGTCTAAGGCAGACACCCAAATGACTGAGATACCCAGATGCCCCTCTCTACCTGACTTAAATAAAAATTAAGGAATTTATTTATTTATTTATTTATTTATTTATTTATTTATTTATTTATTTATTTATTTTAGAGAAAGTGTGCATGCATGAGCAGGGTAAGGGGCAGCAAGGGCCAGAGGGTGAGGGGCAGAGCATCTCCAGCAGACTGCTCTCTTAAACCCCACCTGGGGCTGTACTGAGGTCATGACTTGAGCTAAAACCAAGAGTTAGTTACACAACCAACTGAGCCACCCAGGTGCCCCTCCCCCCACCTGATTTTTAAAGGAAATGGTGGACGGATTATGTAAGGCTTATCTTTGGGATCATTAGCAAAAGAATGGGAAATAGTGTAAATCAAGACAGAAAGTGAGCTGTTATGGAAAGTATTTTATATTGAAAGAAATACACAAGAACTTGTATAGGGTCCATGCCTTGCATATTAAGAAAACTGTCTATATGTTTAGGAGAGAAGTGAAAGGGAAATAAGCTATTACATACTCCTTCTGTCTCTTATAGTCTTTGATAGTGCTTAGGAGACTCATGGAGAAGATACAAGTAACTTAGTAAGGACCATTAAACATCTTTAATGACTAAAATAGAATCAAGAATCACTGAAAAATTTCCCCCCTACTGTCTAAAATTGCAGTGCCTAAAATTTCTCTGGAAATTTTTTAGCCTGAAATAAATGGGAAAGATAAAATTTAACATGAAATTTGGGAATATTTCAGTGATGCATGTATTCTCTGGGACTTGGTTTTTTTTATATTAAGAAACGACTTTAAAGTGTTCTAGCATTTGGCCATTGAAAATCTTCTTTTATCACCTGAGTACATAATGAAGTCACCACATTTTGTCTTAACAGGAAGATTAGGTGTCAAATCAACAGTTTATATTATTCACAATAGACTATTTTAGGACAAAACAAGTGTCTCAAGGAGGTTGCCATCATGTTTTTCAGTTCATAGGACCACTCTCTAGAACCATAGGATTTTAGGAGATTCCTCTCCTATTCATAGGAGAGTAAAAACGGGGAAGCAACAAAACGTTTGAAGACTTACCCCAAATTATTGTACCACTTCTCTGTCTCATAAACTCCTACACAACCCATATATGAATGTGTGTGTGTATGTATGTGTGTGTGTGTGTATACACACATCTAAATTTTCTCTTAGAGAAATATTTAAGCCAAAATAATCTGAAAATGTATATTAGAATACCCAGCCTACATATATACCAATTTATGTATGAGAAATTTGTATCAGTAGCCCATCTTTGTCTTTATATTTATCTATAACTATATAAACACTCTCAGGTAAATGTAAATAGCAAGTTTATAATCAGAAGAAAGGAAGCTTTACAAACTATCAAGGATAGTTTTATTCTTATTACCCTTATTAAAACAAAAGAAGGAGCTGTGATTCAGTTCTCATATCAGAAGAGAAAATACAAGAATCCGATTAGTCACATACTTGGCTAGTTTGCAGCTCTTCAAAATCAAACAGCTTAAAGAATTATATGGGACTCAGAAATAAAAGCACTTCTATAGTTTTCTAAGTAGTGTGGAATGAATCACTCTCCTGCAAGAATTTCAATGTATTCTAATCTTAAATTGTATATAAATTAATAAAGTGCTTAGCTGCCTCTGGAAAGCCCATATGACTTTCAGGCACTAAGTAACCTTGTGGTGAATAAAAACAAACATAATATAAATATTTATTACAAGGTAAATGGACTTGTTAAACCATCAAATTGACAGTCACTCCGTAAATGATTCACAAATTGATAAACCTAATGTGGTATATCAAAGAGAGGAAATAAATGCTATTTCTTGTGTCAACTCACTCACTCAACCTACTTCCCCTGAGAACTTGACAAAAGACTAATTTAAGTATTACATTTTCATTCTACATTCCAGAGGAAAAAAACTGGCTTAAGAGGAAATAGCCACATACTTTTTAATAAAAGATAAACATTACCAAGTATCATTATTACTACCTTTATATATAATCCCTAAAATTTTGATATAAAAATAAAGCCTTGAGCTTGGTGCAAAGGATAAATCTCTCTAGTAACAACAACAACAAATATTTTATAAACACTAAATGAATATCACTCATGAGAAAACATATATATAGTTTATTAACTATGTTCTTCCAGCCACTTATTAACTTAGTGATTGCTAGTTTTAACATACACCAAAGTACAGTCTTTGAAAGAAAAAAACTAATGGGCACTTAATCCACATTAATGTTTGATCTTTGTAGAAATGATAAATGAATGAAATCAAATAAAATCAAAGGACTAGAAACATTGGTAATCAGATTACCTAAGAATTATGTTCAGCTAGGAAACAGAAAAAGAGAAATTATTCATTTCAAACTATTTTCAATATAACTTCTTAGATAGCAGAACCTATTTTCAGTAAACATTTCCATTCTGTGTGAATATACTTGTTTATAGAAGAGAAGAGCTCTGAATGTTTTACTCTCTATATATTAGGTGCAGTGAATTTCTTTCCTCTATCAAGTACTTCAAAATAGAGGCATTGCCACATTGTTATCAATTTGTGTCAAATATTGTTACTATTGTCACAACACAGTAGACTCTCAACATTCAAGCGGCTAGTGAAAAATAGCAAATAAGCTCTGACAAACATGCCCATGGAAGGAAATGTGGAAGTAGAGGACTTGTTTCTCCAGAGCCTGAGACTTCCACTCCATTCCCACTCGTCACTTGGTCATGTGCTCCCGGCTCAAGGAGGAAGGAGAGGCACTCTACCACAAGGCTGTTACTGAACTCTTCCTATGAGAAAAGGAAATGAGCACAATTAAAAATATGGTAACACAATCGATATCTTTACATGTTGTTGAGGCTGGCATTAATGTATTATCATCCAGCTAGAGCATAAAAGTTAATGCTAGAAAGATGACGAATTTTGAAGTTACAGTGTATTAGTTCTCTAACTCATTAGCAAACCTCATTCTATGATTCTTACCTGCATTTAGGATTTGATTGCGACCTTTCAGTAAACTAGTAGTACTAGTATACTAGTATTATTACTAGAATGTTTCTCACTTCTCAGAATAGCAGTAGTCACCAAGACAGACATGATTTGGTTTGTGCTAACACTACTTCTGATCTAAAGTCAAGTTTTGCTGAAGACAAGTCAAGGGGTAAAGAACTCTTAATAAGTAACTTGCCTCTTATATTAAATTAGTTATCCTCATCTTCCTGAACCTGAACCCTTAAGAATACTAGTTGAACTATATCCCCAGGAATTCAAAAGAATTTTTCAAGAACTAGTACTAAGTATTACTTTCTTAGATATTTTACAAAGTTTTCATTTCTAATAAATTACATTACTCTGCTGTAGCCATACTTTAAATTCATGTATCATCAAATTAAAAAGAATCAACTTTAGAAAGAAATCAAGTATTATTTAAGATTTTTTACATTCATTTTTTTCAATGTGTAACTTTCCTAAAATAAAAACCCCTAATTTTAGGAATTTAACATTAAAAAATAGGGGAAATGATGTTATCATAAAATACTAATTTTTACATTTTAGACAAGAATACAAGATACTTGAATGCTTTCCACCCAGTTCTAGAAATATATATTGAAGTCAACATTAGCAGTTTTATGTAGTTAAATCCTACATAAACAGGGAAAGAGTCACTAAGTTACTCATTCCTACATTTTCCTCATTTTGCCCATTGTCTTAAAGCACTCAGGCCTTCAAAGCATTTTCCTACTCATCCCAAATATATTTTAAAATATTTTAACACATTCATACTACAATCGAATTAACAAAATTAATTTTCCATATTTCCATCAAAGTGCTTTTCTTAAGCAGAAGAAATATTACCTGTAAGATTAAGGGTCTGAAAGATATTTTGAGAGTGTAAGACACCTTTCGGGGAGGAACACCCGAAATTGTATCCTTACATTCTATGTAGGACTTGAACTTTGCTCTCAAGGGGTTTACCATGACACTGAAGATAAAGGCCTAGATTTGAAATAATAAAAATAAAAATTCTCTGAGGAAATCAGAAGAAAGTTTCAAAGAAAGAAAAACTGACTTTACAGCTAAAAATTGGATAAAGCATGGGAAAGCAAATGAAGCAGGGGTGAAATAGGGGTTGGTTGGGAATAAGATAAAAAATGTACTAAAAAAAGAGTCAACAAAAAAACAACCCCTCTCACTTAAGAGTAAGATGATCTCATTATTGGCTTTTAATTAGAAAACACTCCAGAACCAAGAGGATTGAAATTCTCCCTCTTCTGTGTTTCTTCAGCAAAGATATAGGAGTTTATTACCAGAGAAACAAGAATTTTCAAGAAATTGAACTTAAAAGATCTTAACATTAATTGATTTTTCTCATTGGAATTATCTTTTTGCTCCTTTCTCAGTTTAATCTTAGGAATCCAGCCACTGGAACAATGCAAATATAAGGAATGTCACCCACAAATAGAAGTTACCAGCGTAGAGGGAAATAAAAAGGGGCCGTCTACTACTTTGGACATAACACTTTTTTTCTCCTTATCAAATGACTCCTGAGAGAGTTTCTTAGAGACCTAGAAAATACAAAAGAAGGGCGCCTGGGTGGCCCAGTGGGTTAAAGCCTTTGCCTTCGACTCAGGTCATGATCTCAGGGTCCTGGATCGAGGCCCGCATCGGGCTCTCTGCTTAGCAGGGAGCCTGCTTCCTTCTCACTCTGCCTGCCTCTCTGCCTACTTGTGATCTCTCTCTCTGTGTCAAATAAATAAATAAATAAATAAAAATCTTAGAAGAAATTACAAAACAGGATATAATGGAATTTATAATGAAATTTATTATAATGGAATAATTTAGTAGACCCCAAGACACAAATCTTTATAGAGAACAGCACAGGTGAAACCCAAAATATACAAAATGGCGTCTCTTCTCCACAGCCTATCCTTTTGCACTGAGCAGTTTATTCTTTATAACACAAGTGGATTCCCTGTGCCTTCTTTCCTAATTAACCTTACCATTAAAATTATTTAATAAAAATGCCCTTTAACAAAGCTAGAGATAAGAATGCTCATGCTTTTCCTCAAAATTTAATTCCTAAAACAGTTCACAAAACATGAAGAGTAAAATCCATAAAGGCCATTTATCTTTTAACAGTGGCCTTTTCTGAGACTTCTGAATTCTCAGACCTTTCTTCCATTTTAGTCTTCTGCGTCTTCAAGCAGGTCACAACTATAAGCCTGACAGGGGGAAAAAAAAAATGTGGTACCTCTAATTTGTTGTGAGTCTACTTGTATTTCACCTTCTTCACATTCTGCCTTTTGTCAGACTCCATCTAAAATCAAATAACTCTTGGCCCAGGCCATGTCCTCACAAAAATGGCAGAGTTAGATGTGTCCAAATAACATAATTCTGCTTAGCTATAACAGTTTACATGGCTATGTGAACTATCAGAGCCATAGCTAGAAGAAATGTCTGTCGGGAGCTTGCAGAAACTGGTCTTTCCAAATATATTTCCCTTTGCTCTACCATTAATATCTGAAACCAGATCAATTCTTGTCCATAAACAGAAAAAAATGGTAAACATGGAATATTTTTTGAATTTTTTAGTGAACCATGAGACCATGGAAAACACAGAACTAACCACATGTTTTATTACATCATTTGGATTAATTAAATCCTCATGTAAACAAGTCTAACCATCATGTAATGCTAGAATAGATTCTATAATATTGCTGATGAAGATTTCCACAAAAAACTGGTTAGTAGGAGTTAGCTAGAAGGTAGCAAAGAACTCCTCAGAGGTATTCATAATAACTGTAAGATTCTCCTCAGTCTACCAAGACCTTTGTATATAGATACATAACTAAACCATTCCACAAACAGAGATCATAAACTTTCCTTGCCTTTAGTTACACCTGCAAATTGTTACCAGAGCTCTCTTTGTAATAAGAGACAAAGGTGGATATTTTAACAGAATCCTATAAATGTGAATCCCAT
The DNA here is from genome assembly GCA_002007465.1 of Ailurus styani. Classification (NCBI taxonomy): domain Eukaryota; kingdom Metazoa; phylum Chordata; class Mammalia; order Carnivora; family Ailuridae; genus Ailurus; species Ailurus styani. The sequence continues at coordinate 2,438,928 of LNAC01000010.1, read as the reverse complement.
ATGAACATGACTGATAATATAAATATGACCCATGAATGAAGTTGTAGAAAATGGAAACAGACGTTTATAGAAAAAAATACTTAGAATGATGTGTATCTACCAAATTTTGCCTTTAGCTCCTTCCTCTCACCTTCTACACTCCTCCTGTCAAGGAGAACATATCCTTTTATATTTTCTCTATGGCAGATGCATTGATTTTTCAATAAGGCTGTGTGCCAAAATTTCAGTTCAGCTGTGTATGAAAGCCTCACTACGGCCAAAAGAATACACCTGTACTGCTTTTAGTATAAAGATAAAACATGAAAAATCCAGCTACTAGGTGGATCTGTCTATTCCTGGGTGTCCTTTGGGAGCAAGTTGGCACATGGCCAGGTTTCTCATACTACCCAAGGGTATATTCTTCCCAACAGGCTGGATTTAAACATTATCTTACCTGCCTGTACTGGTTCTTTCTGCAGTTGATCCTGACCAAATGTCAATTCCAGCCATTAGCTACACTAATTCTGGTTTTTATATTCTCTATTTGGTCAGATACTAATAAACCTCTCTCCCTCCTAAGCAAACAGGAAAACTGTCACCATAAAGTTACCACTAACATCAAGTCGGCAAAAGGCAAAAACATAGTAAATGACAGCCTGAGCACTTTAAAATTTTGTTTTGGTAGCAGATTCCACCAGAGCCACCAGACTAATAATTTTGGTCTTGGTTGTGACTTATACCATTATCAAGGACACACTTTACTTAACCAGAAACTGAGGCTTGGGTCCTATGAATAATTATATAGCGGAGTTGAGAGGAACATCAAGCTATAGCCATAACTATAGCTCATTTGAGAAAAGAAAACAGCTAAACCTTGATTTCTGCCACCCAAACTACGCTTTGATACACTCCTGTATCCCATTTGTGAAAAAGCAAGCAGGAAAAGTACTAGCTGAAGATTTATCTGGTTCGGAGAAAAGACATAATTCAGCTAAAGGTAGAACTTAGTCTCCTGGTAACCATGATCATAAAAGGAAAGCTAGTAACTCTAGCAGTCTGTATACATTTCATAAAGGGGCCAATTAGGTCAGCTTTCTGAAGTCAAGGTTAAGTTTCTCCATTAGACTATTTGAGAAGATAATTTAAAATAGGATAGCATAGATCCAAGACTTCCTGATACACAAAGATTTTTTCTAAGATACAATTTGTATATAACATTGTTTTCAGTATATAACAATGATACTATCTTTCTACATGTTGTAAAATGATCACCACAATAAGTCTAGTCACTATCCAACAACATACAGTTACAACTTTTTTTTCCTTGCGAAGAGAACTCTTAAGAACTACTCTCTTAGCACCTTTCAAATACATAGTAAGGTATTGTCAACTATAGTTCCACACTGTATATTATATCTTCAGGCAGTACTGATATTTTTATAACTGGAAGATGGTGTCTTTTCTCAACAGCTTCACCCATTTCCTTTATCTAGCACCCTCCACTTCGGGAAAATATGAATCTGTTCTCTTTGAGTTTGATGTTGTTGTTTTAGAGTCCATATAAAAGTGAGATGATACAATATTTCTCTGATTCCTATCATGATGAGCATGATGCCCTCAAATTCCATCTATGTTTTAGCAAAGTGTAAGATTTCCTCCTTGTATTATTAAGAATAATATCCCCTTGTGTATGTACACCCCTTGTGTGTGTACATACACAAGGGGATATTACACCAGGATATTACACCAGGAGCTTCCAATCATCCATTGATGGGTGTTTAGATTTCTTTCCATGTCCCTGCTATTGTAAATAATATTAAAATGAACATGGGCGTCCATATATCTTTTTACGTTAGTGTTCACATTATCTTCAGGTAAATATCCAGAAGTGGATTTGCTGGATCATATCCTAGTTCTTAACTTTTCAAGGAAGTTTTCCATAGTGGCTCCACCAGTTTTACATCCCCATTAACAGTGCAAGTTCCCTTTTCTCTGGATGGTGCCAACATTTGGTATTTCTTGTCTTGGTAATAGCCATTCTAGTGTGAGATAATACTTTATTTTTATTTTGATGTGCATTTTTTTCTGATGATTAGTAATATCAAGCATCTTTTCATGTCCCTGTTGGCTATCTGTATTCTTTGGAAAAACGTCTGCCCAGATCCTTTGACTTTTTTGATTAGATTGTCTTTTTTGTTTTGTTTCTGCTATTGAGTTGTATGAGTTCTTGGTATATTTTGAGCATTAACCTCTTATCGGATGTGATTTGCAAATATTCTCTTCTATCTGGTAGGTTGCCTTTTCATTTTGCTAATGTCTTCCTTTGCTACGAAGAAGCTTTTTAGTTTGATGCAGGCTCCCTTATTTCTTTTTGCTTCTGTTGTCTTTGTTTTGGGTGTCAAATACAAACAATCATTGCCCAGACCAATGCCAAGGAGCTTACCACCTATGTTTTCTTCTAGGAGTTTAATGGTTCCAGGTCTTACATTCAAGCCCTTAATCCATTTTGAGTTAGTTTTCTGCATATGGTATAGGATAGTGGCCCAGTTTTGTTCTTGTGTGACTTTCTGGTTTTCCCAACAGTATGTATTGAAGAGACTGCCTTTTCTCATTTTATATATTTGGCTCCTTTGTCATAAAATAATTGACCATATATGCTTAGGTTTATTTCTGGCCTCTCTATTCCATTCCATTGATCTATGTGTCTGTTTTCATGCCAATATAAGACATGTCAAATACAATGTTTTGATTATTATACTTTTGTGATATAATTTGAAACAAGGGAATGTAATGACTCCAGTTTTAGTCTTCTAAGGATCGCTTTGGGTTTTCAAGATTTTTTGTGGTTCCATACACATTTTAGGATTATTTTTCTACTGAGAGTTTTTAATTCCTAAGTTTGTTATGTTTAAACTGTGTATTACCTTTCTTCATGTTCTGGTGTTAGAATAACTTTTGATTATAATCAGCAAGAAAACTTTGATGATTTTTGTTTTTTGTAGGAATATATTAAGTTACTCAGCACACAGAAAAATCATATTTCATTCACATGGATCTGGTAACCATTTCATATTTTTCTCACTCCTTCAACACTCTATGGTCTTTATTGTATAGCTATATAATCAAGATGTTATTTATGACATACCAGGGATTAGTTATTAGTCAATATTGGTTTAAATATTATTTGAATTTATTTGGGCACTTATAAAGTCTAAAAGAGATTTCAAATTTCAGGTAAAAGAATCTCTAGGATACTGAAAAATGTAGTGGTCACTATTTATTGCCTTTTTAGAGTTTCTTAGTAATTATTTCAATCTTGGATAGGAGTTTCTTCCAGTTATATCATACCTAATTCTCTTAGTGAGAGGGCTTTTGAAGGAGAGGATGAAAAGATATTTAAAGAGTTTCTAAGATTATTTTAATTTTGTATATTGTACTATATATAGAAGGAAATAGTAAATATTTCTTCTCATTATATATTTATATATACATTTTAAGAATATTTTGTATCTTAAATTTTTTCATTGTCCTATTTTTGTGTGACACAAAAGACATACTTTGATTTTACCATGATTATGAATATTATGCACTAGTATTTAAAAAATTATTATTATTATTTTTTTAAAGATTTTATTTATTCATTTGACACAGAGAGAGAGATCACAAGTAGGCAGAGAGACAGGCAGAGAGAGGAGGAAGCAGGCTCCCTGCCGAGCAGAGAGCCCGATGCGGGCCTCCATCCCAGGACCCTGAGATCATGACCTGAGCCGAAAGCAGAGGCTTTAACCCACTGAGCCACCCAGGCATCCTAAAAAATTATTTATTGTGCAATTACAATAGTGGTTTCTGAGGAATTCCACAGGGTATATTGCTGAATCATTGCTGAATTTATACCTTAAAATAGTTTTTGAAAAATATTCCTTTTTGTTAAATAGCAATATGACAATAAAAGAAATGTTCAGATTTCAGTATATAGCTCTAATACTTTAATGAGGAACTGAAAATCTTTCCAAGGATTCTTGAGACTTTGCTTCGTCTGAAATCTACAACAGTAAAACATATATATATATATATATATATATATATATACACACACACACATTAAAATATATAACTTTAGCTAATGTTCATAAACTTTCAGTATTAATGACAAAAACATTTGTCATAATTCTATAAAGAGAAACCAATCTTTCGTATTTGGTATTTGTTCAGGAGTTTTGAAAGCAAGTAATCAAAATGTAACTGGAACTTTAGGACAGAGAATAATTAACATTTATTGGCTAAAAACCCTTAGGAAGTGAAATCTCAGTAATGTATTTGATAGATTTTTCACTGACTTGCTGTCATGAGTGCTTTCCCCGTCTCTCCTTGTCTCACCTTCAGATGGAAGCAGAAATGGTGATGGTGTAGAGGATTAAGGGTTATCAAAACCATAATAAAGAGCTCTTGTTTAAGGAAAGGCAGGAATGATTGATTAGCTTATCAGCCTGTTCAAAACATGAACCTGTTCTTTTTTTCAAATTAAGAAATCACAAATAAAAACAGCAAATTATGAGAATGTATAAGAATTTAACCTAAATTTTACACTTGAATACCATGTAAAATATCTAAGGGGAGTCTTTTTTTCAGTCAAGCAATTAAGTTCTCAGTGTTGGGGAAAGGGAGGATTGAATATGTAAATGCATGGATTTTAACATAATAAGCCTTTGCTAATTGCTTTCAAAAAGGAACTTGTGGCTAAGATTACATTTTTTCACAGTTGTGTGAACAACTAACTCATAATATAGGAAGGAGAAAAATAATGATTCCAAGGGGGGGAAAAACTGCCTTACTTTCCAGAATGTGAATTGGGGAATTTATTTTCAAAACTTTCCATTACTTAGGTTGTTTACTACAGGGAGTATTAAATAACATGAGATGAAAATGACAAAACAGATTTTTTGATAAGCACACTATTTTTAAGAAGGATCTTCTGATAAAATGATGTGAAATCTAAAACATCTTGAAAATGAACTGCACTATTTCAAGTAGCCGAGAGCAAAAATGAGACATCTGCCAACCGAGTCAGCAAAAGGGAGAATGACAAGATCAACAGAAGTTGAGTGTTTGCAAGTTGTAAAACATTTTACGACATGATCTAGATGTTATTTTTTTTTTTTTCCCTTTAAGTGAAAGATTGAAGGTGATTCTAGCATAGGAATCTATTTCTGGCAGGAAGGAAATTTCTTGAAATAGTCCCAACTTTGAAAGCCACATTTGAGTGAGAGATTGCATATCTGTAGTGGTGTCTTCAAAAATGGAATGAGCCAACTTTTTTTTTTTTTTTTTTATCAAAGGCTACATTATTTGTGAATGTAGAATAACAGATAGGGGACAGAGAAGGAGTTTTGCCGGTAATAACCTCGTGTGGAGTTGCAAAGGATAAACATCAAACTGAGTTTTAGAATTCCCCATTCCATTCAAGATCCCTTGACCTGTTCTGTTTAATACAAACTGTATGTTTCAAAGTTTTTGGATTTCTCACCGTGGTCAGCTGTTAGATCCCAAAGGAGTAACCACAGTCGGTTACTCTGAACAAGTCGGGGGCAGATACTATAAACTCCCTGGATTCCCAGAGAAAAGCATTCTCTATTACTAGAATAAAGAGAAAATCAAACTACAGAACTGTCTTTCAGATCTATTCCTCTACAAAATGGCACGACCATATGTGTGTGCTTTCATAACTACTATCCCTAATTTAAAAAAAATACAGATCATAAGAACTGAACTCTGGCTACCATTGACTTATATTTCTGCCAAAATTCACTTTGTCTCCAAACTTTACTTGGTACCTTTTCCTGCCACCATAAACATCAGTATGTTGTTCCTGTACACTCTCTCCTTGTAGCTCTTCTGCTCTATGTTTAGACATAGAGAGAATTTGAATCCTCTAATGATGATTTTCCAGTTTTCTTAATTAGTCTGACTCAGTCTGGGCTTGCAATTTCTAAACCCTCTCCATAAACATTAGCTAAAGACGTATACTTAAGCTATGGGCTTTTCTTTCTAAAAAAAAAAAAGCAGGGGGTGGGGAGGGCGGGACTGGGTGGTTCAGTTGGTTCAGTGTTCAACTTGATTTCAACTCAGGTCATGGTCTCAGAGTGGTGAGGTCGAGCCCTGTGTTAGGGTCCGTGAAGGGCATGGAGCCTGCTTGACATTCTCGCTCTCTCTTATCCTCTTAAAAAAAAGGGGGGGGGGGCAAAGCTCTTAATCTCAACCCTCATTGTGGTTACATATCCCAGTAGGTAGCAATTGGATCATGGTACTTCTAGATTCTTAGCATGTTTTGTAGCAGAAGGGTGTCCATTTATACCAGTAATGATGTGTCTGGTTCCTGAAACTTTCTCAAACAACTTATGCTTACTCTTCTAGCCACTGATGCATTGTTTACATAAAGGACAAGGATGCCTTCTCCATCTTTAATCTTCTGTTTTAAGGGGCAAAGGTACTCAATATTCCTCACAGTTCCCCACAATTACTTAATTTATATTGATTGTCTACAAATTACTGTATATTTTAAAAATAGAACTGATGAATATTTTTTTACTCATAAGATACACAGCAAGATACCAACATGAATTAAACTTAATTATGAATATAGATACCAAAAAGTGCCAAAAGGTAAGGAGAGTTACAAAATATATCCATCAGATTTCTCAAAATTTTACCCATATTTTATAGTTTGGCACATGATGTTTTCAGTGCAAGATGAATAAACATCGAATAAAATCTTGGCATGTAACAACGCACAAAGCTAATTTAAGCAATAGTTGGACAGATCAAAAAATAGTGTTGAAGATATCCAAGTTTGGGTTCATCATAATCACATTCTGAGACTGAGGTTTGGATATAAGTAGTTTATTTGGGAGATGATCCTAGAAAGCTTGATAAGGATGTACGCACATGAAGTAGGAGAAGTTGAAGACATTAAAGCCAATAAAGGTTTGTTATTGAACTAAACAACCCTCAAAACAACGGAGGCCAAATATATGCCTAGAACACACCTTGAAATTTCCCCATGTGGTGAGGAAATGAGTATTTATTCACCATTTCTATTTGGTTGAGATCAGTTTCTAGATCAGTGGTCATGGAACTTTTTCAGTAAAGGGCCAGAGAGTATCTCAGGTTTTGTAGGCCATATGATTTTTGTCATACTATGCAACTCTCACTGTAACATGAAAGCAGCTGGCCAATTTACCATCAATTTCCTTGCCGGCAAAGCTGAAGATGGTCCCGGAGCTAGAGGATGCCCTTGGCAGAAAGATGCAAGGAGCCATGGGCTTCTATGGAAAGGTTTGTAAATGACTTTGGGAAGGTCAGGGGGTATAAGTGGTAAACAGATTAAACAATAAAATTCAAAGTCAGTAAAAGTTATTTAAAAGAAAGCTATAGAAGTGTGTAGTTTTTAAAAACTCAGAAGAAATATGGCATATAAAATATTATGTCAATAATATCTCAAATTATTTTTTAAGCTATAAATTTCCTTAATTATAAGATAGGGAAGGATAGACTATACTTTTTTTTATCCCCAATGATTCAGTTACTCAGATTGAGTCAGTCATGTTTTGTATGTATAATTATATAAATACGATGTAGGAAAAGGGTGTTTCCCAAAACAAAATAAGGCAAACAGCCATTGCCTGCGTACTGTTCTGTAGCTATAGCACATGTACTTGGAAAGATTGTAAGCTGTAGTTAGCTTCTCCTAATGTCTACAATGACAATGCATTCTTCCTTGCAAGTAACACATCTCCAATAAATCCATTGGCTTTTTGTTCTTTTTTTTAAGATTTTATTTATTTATCTGACAGAGAGAGAGATCACAAGTAGGCAGAGAGAGGGGGGAAGCAGGCTCCCCTCTGAGCAAAGAGCCTGATGAGGGACTTGATCCCAGGACCCTGAGATCATGACCTGAGCCAAAGGAGAGGCTTTACCCACTGAGCCACCCAGGTGTCCAATGCATCGGCTTTTTAAAAAATGTGAGATAAAATTGAAAATATAAGAAAAAGCTTGAGATCCAACTATATTGACTCATCTTCCCTTGAATTTAAGCAGCTATGACCATAAAAAAAATATGAAGGTATAAAACAGTGATTGAAGAAACAAAATTTCACTTTTATTTATTTATTTATTTATTTATTTATTTATTTATTTATTTATTTATTTATTTTTAGATTTTATTTATTTGAGAGAGGGCTTGCATACAGAGGAAATAGTTAGGGGGAGGGAGAAGCAAGCTCCCTGCTGAGTTGGGTGCCTGATGTGGGACTTGATCCCAGGACTCTGGGATCATGACTTGAGATGAAGGTAGATGTTGGCCAACTAAGCCACCCAGGTGCCCCAAAATTGTCACATTAAAAAAAAATTGGCTAAATTAACAAGTGATTTACTGTGTTAAAATTAACATTCATATTACAGATATTTCACAAAACTATCACTTAAAAACTCAGAGGTCCCATATATATTCCAGGTCAACCAAATAAAGAAAAGTCCAAGAGATATAATTTATAAAATTTTCGGGACACAAATATCAAATATTTTGATGTTGTGACTTTACTAATTTGATTTTCAGGCAGGCGATACTTGGAGAACTTTGACTTCCAACTATGTCATTATTAGACATAATTCAAAAATAAATGAAAGATCAACCCAAAATGTTCAAATGATAACAGCATTTCTACTGTAAGCTTATAAAACTGTAACTGAGTTCACTCATAAGCAACAAGATTATTGCCTCATAAAATAGCCCAGTAGCACTACAGTATTATCCCAATTGTGCTACTACAAGACTTGCTAAAAAACGTGTGCAATAACTATGAACATAAACATATAAATATATTGAATTTTTCCTTTTTGCCACATCAAGAGAGAAGAGTAACAACACAAGAAAAAGTTTTAAAAACTGCAAAAAAAAAAACAAATACAGAAATCAGACCAACTATAAAAATATAGCCTAATCTCGTAAATTATAATGCTGAAAGTAAATATCTTAAGAGAGAAAAATATCCGTGTTCATAATATACTGACAAATGAATGGCTCACAAGCTCAGTTGTGAGTTTGGAGGACAGAGTTGTTAGCTTAACCAGTATGTTATATGGACTGGAACAAAGGAGAATCACATCAGGTTTTAAAGTCCATGTCTGTACATCTCTGTCTTTAACTTTCATTTGCTAGTAGATGAAAAAGTCAGGGGAGATATTATGAAGGAGATGGTATATGTGTAATAGGCCTTCTAAGCTGAACTCAACTTCAAGAAATAGAAATGGAAGGGCAGATATCTATTTAGAATGGATAGCTTATATTTGGGGACTGGAATTATCAAAATAATTCATTTTGTTTTCTTTGATTATTTACTATAGATTCTGTGGTTTTGTTGGTTTTCCCAGGGGGAAAAAATGATACCATGTCAGTAAGTTGTATCTGTAATTTGGAATGTTATTTACATATATACATATGTTATTTACATATATATATATGTGTGTATATATATATATATATGTATATATACACATATATATGTGTGTATATATACATTATATATATATGATAAAATGCAGAGGGAAGAGGTGCATGTAAAAATTCAAGCAGGGTGATCAAATTTGCAGGCTCTTCTTTCTCCCTATTTTAGGCACAATTCAAAAGTGACCACAATAAACCTTTGCCTTGAGTGTGAGTACAACCACTGAATAGATGAGATATCACTGCCATGATTAGGCTACCAATCAGCTAACATGGAGTTAAAAGAGAGGTTATCCTGGGTGGGCCTAACCTAATTAGGTGAGTCCTTAAAGGCAAAGCTGCAGAGTAATTCTCCTAGCCTGAAAGGAGAAGTAAATTGCTGTGTTGTGAGGTTGTGAGTGGTACTATGAGGGAGAGGACTCTAGTTACTGAGATTGACCCATAGCTAAACAACAAAAAACCAGAGACTTCAGTAACTATAATCCAAAGAACTGAAATCGCCAGCTACCTAAAAGACTTTTAGAGAACCCCAAACTCTAGATGACAATGCCAAATGGCCAACTTGGGGGACCCTGAACATAGAACACATTTATTTTCAGACTTGTGACCCAAGAAACTGTGACAATATTAGGTCTGTGTGGTTTGAAGCCACTAATTTGTAATAATTTGCTATACAGCAACAGAAAATAAATACATTAAGAGAACAATTATTTTTTTAATATTTCAAGTTTTTATTTAAATTCTAGTAAATAACATATGGTATAATATTAGTTTCAGAAGTAGAATTTAATAATTCGCCACTTAATACCCAATGCTTATTACCAGTGCCTTCCTTAATACCTAGCAACCATTTAGCCCATTCCCCCTCCTACCTCCCTTCCAGTAACCCTCAGTGTGTTCTCTACATTTAAGAGTCTCTTATGGTTTGTCTACCTCTCTTTTTTTTTACTTCCCCTATGTTCATCTGTTTTGTTTCCTAAATTCCATATATGAGTGAAATCATGTGTTATTTGTCTTTCTCTGACTTATTTCACTTAGCATAACACACTCTAGTTCCATCCACATTGTAAATGGAAGATTTCATTCTTTTTGATGGCTGAGCAATATTCCATATATGCCACCACTTCTTTATCCATTCATCAGTCGATGGACACTTAGAAACAAATGTTTCCACTTCTGTTTCCTGTATTGGAAATTTTAGCCATTCTGACAGGCATGAGTTGATATCTCATTGTGGTTTTCATTTATATTTCCTTGATGATGAGTGATGTTGAGTATCTTTTTATGTGTCTATTAGTCATCCGAATGTCTTCTTTGGAAAAATGTTTATTCATGTCTTTTGCCCATTTGTTAACTGGATTATTTGTTTTTTGGGTGTTGAGTTTGATACATTCTTTATAGATTTTGGATATTAACCCTTTATCAGATATGTCATTTGCAAATATCTTCTCCCATTCTGTTGGTTGCCTTTTAGGTTTGTTAATTATTTCCTTTGCTGTGTAGAAGATTTTTATCTTGATGAAGTTCCAATAGTTCATTATTGCTTTTGTTTTCCTTGCCTCAGGAGACGTGTCTAGTAAGAAGTTGCTGCCTGTGTTCTCCTCTAGGATTTTGATGGTTTTCTATCTCACATTTGGGTCTTTTATCCATCTTGGGTTTGTTTTTGTATAGGGTATAAGAAAGTGGTCCAGTTTCATTATTCTGCCTGTTGCTGTCCTGTTTTCCCAACACCATTTGTTGAAGAGGCTATCTTTTGTTCCATTGGATATTCTTTCCTGCATTGTCAAAGATTATTTCGACATCGAGGGCGGAAGCAGTCTCCTCAATGAGCAGAGAGCCTGATGCAGGACTCAATCCCAAGCCCCCGGGAAAATGACCTGAGCCAAAGGCAAACACTTAACAAACTGAGTCACCCCCAGACTCCCCACTTTTCTGTTTCTTAAAGCAGAATGTTGTAGCTTTTTTTTCTGTTTCATCTTACATCTCAGAAATGGTTCACTTGTGTGTTGCTTGCCATGGGCATTTCTGGTAGCCCTACCCAACTCCAATTCTATTTCTGCCATTCCAGAAAGTATATTAGGAGAGTGGGGGGAAAATGGATGTTTTGATGTCAGTGAGCTCAGAACTATTTTCATTGACAGTTCCTATTTTTTTTAATTCTTATATCATTAACAAATTACTTAGGAATCACCTCATCATTGTTGGAGGCCCTGCAGTCAAAACCAATGGTTGAACACTACAGGTCTGAGACTCTGAAGTTCAATCTCAATGGGAATTACTTAACTTCCATAAAAGTCTAATTAATCCCCACATCTCTATCCTCCCAACAGTTGGGGCTATTTCAAAATCTTTCCCCAAGCCTGCTTGGAACTGGAAACCTATCTTGAATATCATGTTTGTATATTTAAGCCACAAGCGGGTCCATGCTACCTACTTCCACAACTGCAGGTATAAGCTGGCTGGTATTCCAAATGCCTTTCGGCATTTTGCCTGCTCTTCTCCCAGATTACATACGGCTAGGTCTTTCTAACACTCTGAAATATACTTCTTTTGGACATCACTTATATTGGCTGTCTCATTTCAAGAAAATTCCAATCACTTCATTCTCCAGATACTGTATCTAACTTGTTCAAATTTCTTAACCTGTAACTTTGTGTCTTTTCCACATTGCATCTCCCTCCCTCTTTCTCTTTCCCTAGCCCATTCGCAATTGTGTTAGAACATATAAGACAGGATTGTATTTTCTGGCCTTACTTGGGCATCCTGTTTCTCAAAGTTTAGGAAAAAACAACCTAAACCACATGTTCAGTAACAAGAAGATTAACAAGAAGCTTTATATGTGTGTTAGAAATTTTGGGTTATAATATACCTGAGTAGCTTCTAAATGTATAGTTTTATCTGTATATAAGGAAATTATTTTTTAAAGAAATACAAACATATTTTTGTTGTATCTTCTTCCAGTGGTAGGAAAGATGGAACAAATACTGTTTTGCAAAATCATATTCCAGAGCACTAATTAAAGATTTATTTCATAGACAAATAAACCACCTGCCCCTGCATTTTTTATGGAGATGTTTTACATTTTCCGATCCTTTCTTTTACACACTCATTAATAACACAGAACAGTGCAGTTTGCATTAGACATTTTCATAAGTATGAAATATTCAGCTTCTACAATGTTGAGTCAACATAGCCAACATAATTATGAACAGCATCTCTGCACCTCTGTAAAAGTACAGATCTCATGAGTAAGTGTTTGCATGTATCCATATGTATATATATGAATGTCATGAAGAGCTATATACTCTTTTTCTTTTGGCTCTATCATGTCTACTGTTGAAAAATTGAAAACCTAGGAAATGTTGCTTAATTTTGAAAAATCATTTCCTTCTTTTCTATATAACATTGATGAATATTTACAATGGCTTTTATCCATAAAACTTAGTTTTATTGGTAATTTTGATAATATAAAATTATATTTAATAATTCAAAGTATGAAATGTTCTCTGTAGTTTAAATTGGCTTTAGATTAAGTTTTAATTTCTAAAATGGGATGGTATTTGGGTAAGATATTTCTAGAAATTACATTTTGGGCTTTTATTTTAGATGGGCATTTGTAAATCAAAAATGAACTACGAATCCAAATATATTAACAAATAAAACCAATACACAAAATATAATCAAGATAATTATATTACTATTTCAAATTCTCTGTTTGAATACAGCAACAACTCAGCAAGATCTCACCACCACCCACTCCTGTGTAGTTTTCTGGGAAGAGATTTTTATAAAAGCAATTTCTTAAAATATGTGACTACAAGCTACCTGTAGAAACTTGAATGTAGTGCTACAAAAAAACCCGTGAGACTACTAGTATTTTACCAGGGAGTCGCATGACTCATATTTTCAATAGCTTCCAGTAAAAATGTAGGTTTTGTTTAAGATGATTTTAATTTTTTATTTACAATGGCTAGCTCATATTCCTAAGTTTAATATAAAAGGCTTTATAAGAACTTCTCTCTGTCCCTGTGACACACCCACCTTCCTGACCTGACCACTAAGCCCTTATTAAGGAGGCGTCTGACTGTGTCGCTTGGCGTAGCTGTTAGCTGATTAACCTAAGGCATCCATAAATGAATATTTGATACTAGTTTTAAAGAGTCTTCTTTAAAAAGAAATGAAGACCTACTTAGCTGTGCTACCGGTAACAAATCTTGTAAAAATATTTTAATATATGACTAATCAGATATTAGATTACAACACTTGGTAGGAGTTTACTTTTTAGGAAAAGTACATGTTGAGGTATCTGTTTTTCAAATTCAGGATGGTCTAATCTATTTCTCACTGCTTCAGTTGGTCTCAAATTATTATCTTATTTCCACACCTATCATTTGCTCTCCTATGCTCTAAATTTTAGATAAAACAAAGTTCAAATAGCATCTGGTTATTTTCATCTAGCTTAAGCAAAAAGGAAAATGCATTTCTATTACTCTTTCAATTGTTCCTTCTCAAAATAGAATTCCATATAATGTGTTTTCCAATTTACTTTCAATGTCTTAAAGCGTATGTATAATAGCAAATATATATACATTCATACGTATATATACATGTATGGCATATATATATGTATGAATATATATATTCATATATATATTGATGAATATATCAATCTTGGGTTGGCAAAATTTTTAAGTATCTTCCAGTTTATTAGAATCTGAAAATTTAAATGTCAAAAGGTTATTTTCTGTAGACTATAATGTATCTACAAAAGATTTACATGCTTTGGGGTACCTGGGTGGCACAGTTGGTCAAATATCCAACCCTTGGTTTTCCCTCAGGTCATAAGATCCACCCACACCTCAGACTCTGCTCAGCACAGAGTCTGCTTTGGACTCTCTCTCTCCCTCTCCCTCTGCCCCTCCCCACTGTGCTCTCTCTCTCTCCCTTAAATAAATAAATCTTTTAAAAAAATATTTATATGCTATATCTCCAAAGTGTTTTAGAAATCAAAGTTTTCCTAAAGAATTTCTAAAATATACATAGAAATAGTTCAACTTCTGAACAAGGTGAACATGACATCCACTTGCAAGCAAACCAATATGAAAAGTATTTCTTGAAAAAACAACAAAAACCTTACTTCCATTAATGAGCATTGGGCTAAGCAGATGGTGAGTTATAAACTTGGTCCATCAATAAAGAGGATGAAAACAAAGCTGATTAATATTTCAGAGGAAGAGGGTGGAGTACAATGAAATGTTTCATATGGATATTAGGATATTATAGGTTTCAAAACAGAAACTTCCATCTGGTCATGATGGAATGACTTGTACTGGACTAACTTTTCCTACTGAAAACAAGTTTAAAAATGAACAAAAGTTCATTTTCACTTTTGTCTCCAAAGACAAGGGAAACAAAAGTGAAAATGAACTTTTGGGACTTCATCAAGATAAAATCTTCTGCACAGCAAAGGAAACAGTCAATAAAACAAAGAGGCAACCCACAGAATGGGAGAAGATATTGACAAATGTTACTACAGACAAAGGGCTGATATCCAAGATGTATAAAGAACTTCTCAAACTCAACACCCAAAAAACAGATAGTCAAATCAAAAAATGGGCAGAAGAACAGACTCTTCCCCAATGAAGACATACAAATGCCTAGCAGACAAATGAAAAAATGTTCATCATCATTAGCCATCAGAGAAATTCAAATCAAAACCACATTGAGATAACACCTTATACCAGTTAGAACAGCAAAAATTAACAAGGCAAGAAACAACAAATGTTGGAGAGGATGTGGACAAAGGGGAACCCTCTTACACTGTTGGTGGGAATGCAAGTTGTTGCAGCCACTTTGGAAAACAGTGTGGAGATTCCTCAAAAAATTAAAAAAATAGAGGTACCCTATGACCTGGCAATTGCAGTACTGGGTATTTACCTCAAAGATACAGATGTAATGAAAAGAAGGGCCATATGCACCCCAATGTTATTAGCAGCAATGTCCACAACAGCCAAACTAGGGAAAGCCAAGATGCCCTTGAGCAGACAAATGGATAAAGAAGATGTAGTCCATATATACATTGGAATATGACTCAGCCATCAGAAAGGATGAATACCCAACTTTTGCATCAGCATGGATGGGACTGGAAGAGATTATGTTGAGTGAAATAAGTGAAGCAGAGAAAGTCAATTATATGGTTTCACTTACTTGTGGAACATGAGGAATAACATGGAGCACATTAGGAGAAGGAAAGGAAAAGTGAAGGGGGGGACATCAGAGAGGGAGATGAATCACGAGAAACTGTGGACTCCGAGAAACAAACTGAGGGTTTGGGTGGGGGTATGGGTTAGCCTGGTGGTGGGTATAAAGGAGGGCACATATTGCATGGAGCACTGGATATTATATGTAAACAATTTATCTTGAAACACCACATCAAAAACTAATGATGTATGGTGACTAATATAACACAATAAAAAATTTAAAAAATAAAAATGAATACAAAGTATGAAATCACTCTTTAGATGCTATATATCACACTGTGACCCCAGAGAGATGGGAGTAATGAGATTTAAGTCCCAGTAATATACCAGATACATGCCTGTATGCATGTTTTGACTGCAGTAAAGGAAGGGGAGCCCAAACAGTGATGGCTGTCTCAGGAAGCAGGGACTAGAAATTGGAGTGCAGGGTCAATGAGGTGGTGGGATGAGGGCGGAGGCCTCAGTGATGAAAGCTATGCAGGAAAGGAACAACAGATTCTTTATGTTGGTACTCTCAAGCGTTTCTTTGTTTTTGTTTTGTTTTTTTTTTTAAAGATTTTTTTATTTATTCATTTGACACAGAGAGAGAGATCACAAGTAGGCAGAGAGGCAGGCAGAGAGAGAGGAGAGAGGAGGAAGGAGGAAGCAGGCTCCCTGCCGAGCAGAGAGCCCGATGTGGGCCTCGATCCCAGGACCCTGGGATCATGACCTGAGCCGAAGGCAGCGGCTTTAACCCACTGAGCCACCCAGGCGCCCTGTTTTGTTTTGTTTTTGTGTGGAAAAACTATACTGTACATTCAAAGTTTGAGACTTTATAAGACCAGGTAAAAGACAACCCCTTTAGGTTCTAAATAATTAACTCATCTTGTTTCTAAGAAAACTTATTTTTCTCTGAAATATACACCCTTCCTCTCAGGATCTAATACTAAATTTTATTAATACTAATGGTAAATTTATTTTAATTTTAGGCTACTAGACAATTGAGTGTAGTTTATTACATATTTAAGCATTGTTACTTTTTAAAATCTATTTCAGGGCCAGATCTCTCTTCTGTGATGCATCACCTGTGTGAACAGCAACTCCATAGGGCCCATGATTACTAACAATCAGTCTCTTCTACATTCACAAAAGTCTGTATGATGATTTCTACATGCAACTACTTAATGAAGTAGGCAGGGGTTATATCAACCTCCTTTAATTTACTTAGTCTCTCCTTTGCTTAAAGAAGTCTGTGCCTGCTTCTTACCTTTCTGAATCCTTCATAATCCATATCTATACATACACTAGTGTTATAGCATCTTTTAAAAATTATGACTTTATAGTAGCCTGCAAACTAATTCATTGTACAGGATACTTTCTTCTGCAACTTCTAACCATTTTATTACCAACCAAACATCTTTGGAACCAAGTTTGTAAAAGCATGTTTTCATCTGTAGTAAGGGGTTGTTGCATTCTCTGAGGTCTAACTAAAAATCACTGTGCCTTTAAAAAAGTGTGAAGTATACATTAAAGAAATGGAAATCTGCAGTAACTATTGAGTATAAAAGTTTATGGAATCAGTACCAGAATTTTTCCTTTTTTTAAAGCTACATCCTTACAGTTATCCAAATCATATTCTTTGAGGGTAGCTTAGTTGGGATCTTATATATATTGTACAAATAATAAGAGAAGCAGCATTTCATACAATAAGCTGTGAAAAAGAATGACAAGGTACTCTAGATGAACAGACGTGGAATAATTAATTATAATTACATATAATTATTTAGAGAAAAACAAAGTGAGTTAAAAAAGAGGACATATACCATTGTGCTATTTCCGTTTCTTAAAAACAATATTAGCCTAATAAAACAGTAAGCAGTGGCTAACAGCCATTTTCTGGGAAATATTGTGGGGACAGGAGAGGGGACAAAATGAGTCTATGTGAAAGTACATTTGATTTTTAATATGTATTTTTGTATCATTTGAATTATTTTTAGCAAGCATATCACTATATTATTCAGGAATATACATTAATATTAATACATTGCTATTAAGTATATATGAATAATAATACATAATAATATAATTAAGCTAAAAATTACTAACAAGTTGTTCTAGAGAAGTGGTGTCTGATTGTTCTGCTCTTACTGATAACCAGCAAAGAAACTGAATCAGTAATAAAAAATCTCCCAACAAACAAAAGTCCAGGGCCAGACGGCTTCTGAGGGGAATTCTACCAGACATTTAAAAAAGGGTTAATACCTATTCTCCTCAAACTATTCCAAAAAGTAGAAATGGAAAGAAAACTTCCAAACTCATTCTATGAGGTCAACATTACCTGATTCCAAAACCAGACAAATCCCCCACTCAAAATGAGAATTATCAGCCAATATCCCTGATGAACATGGATGTAAACATTCTCAAGTTACTAGCAAATCAAATCCAACAGTACGTTACAATAATTTTTTACTACAGACAACTGGGATTCATTCCAGGACTGCAGGGGTGGATCGATATTCACCAATCAATCAACCTGATACACCATATTAATAAAAGAAAGGATAAGAATCCTGTGATCTTCTCAATAGATGCCAAAAAGGCATTTGACAAAGGACAACATCCATTCTTGATAAAAACCCTCAACCAGGTAGGGTTAGAAGGAATATATCCTAATATCATAAAGGCCATATATGGAAGTCCCACAATTAATAACAACCCCCATGGGGAAAAACTGAGAGCTTTTCCTCTATGGTCAGGAACAAGTCAGGGATGTCCACTCTTACCGCTGTTGTTTAACATGGTACTAGAAATCCTAGCCTCAGCAACCAGACAACAACAACAACAAAATAAAAGGCATCCAAATCAGCAAGGAAGAAATCAAACTCTCAATATATGCAGATGACTTGATACTTTATGTAGAAAACCTGAAAGACTCCATCAAAAAATTGCTAGACTAATAAATGAATTCAATAAAGCTGAAATATACAAAATCAATATACAGAAATCTGTTGCATTTCTATACAACAATAACAAAGCAGCAGAAAGAGAAATCAAGGAATCAATCCCATTTTCAATTGCACCCAAAACCATAAGATACCTAGGAATAAATCTAACCAAAAAGGTAAAAGATCTGCATACTGGAAACTATAGAACACTTATGAAAGAAATGGAAGAATACCCAAAGAGATGGAAAAACATTCCATGTCCATGGATTGGAAGAACAAATATTGTTAAAATGTCCATAGTACCCAAAGCAATCTACACATTTAATGCAATCCCATTCAAAACGCCACCAATATTTTTTGCAGAGCTAGAACAAACAATCCTAAACTGTGTATGGAACCACAAAAGAACCCAAATAGCCAAAGCAATCTTGAAAAAGAAAAGTAAAGCTGGAGGCATCATGATTCTGTACCCCAAGCTAAATGATGAAGCTGTAATCATCAACACAGTATGGTACTGGCACAAAAACAAACACATACATCAATGGAGCAGAATAGAGGACTCAGAAATGGACACACCCCTTCCCCCAACCCCCACTCATGCTCTCGCTCGCTCTCGCTCTCTCTCTGTCAAAATGTTATGTTAACACCTGGCAAACTGTGGTTGCAAACACTCAACAATCAACATTTCTTTTCTTTTTTTAATTAAGCACTTACTATGAACCTTGTGCTATATATTTATGTAGCTACATGAACAACATATTCTCTGTTCCAAGGAATTTATGATATATTAGAAAGTTAGGACTCCAAGGAGATATGACCAAATTTGCCTTGCTTCTCAATGCGTTCCCATGTTCTTACAGTGTCCCAGGGATACTGCTGACCTGACAGCTTTGTTGTTTATTAGTAATGAGATAAGGATGAAGAGCAAGTGGCTTAAATTCTAACAATAAAAGGGACAGTCAGAATGTTCAGCCATTTCACTACTCTGAAAGTATAGCTAGAAAGGGAGACAGGAGCGTCACATATGTCCCTGGCCAGGGAGTCTCAAAAACTATGGTTTCCTCATCCATAAAGTAGGAGTAAGTTTTTTGTTGTTGTTGTTTGTTTTTTTGTTTGGTTGGTTTTGTTTTGTTTTGTTCTATCATTGTGTTAATCTGAGGATAAGCGATAAACTGGCAAAATTCCTAGCTTTGACTAGTACTAAGTACGTCACTAGGCAAATATATACTTTTATATAAATGTGTGCATATAAGATTAAGAGCATAGAGTTCAAGAAGTGGCATGTATGCTCTACATTATAATGACATTGATTTTACCCTGGTGAGATGCCCAAAAAAGTTCTATGGCATGTCAGTTATCGGCTTATTCAGGGACTTTCTTAACTTATTAGGTCTGTTCCTTTTTATTAAATATACAGACCTCTTTCATATTTCTCTATAATCTTTGCTTTCCAATTTGTTGCCCATCTTCCCCTATGATTAAGATTTCAAAACAGAACCACAGGGGCACCAGGCTGTGGAGTCTATGACTCTTGAGCTCAGGGTTGTGAGGTCCAGCCCCAGGAGGCGGAGGCGGTAAGAGTTTATCAAATTTTATTTTTTTAATAAAAAAATAAGAACTAGAAATGTACATGTTAGTTTGTTCACATAATAAGATTGATTTTCCTACAGGCATTCATTGATTATGTTTAACCTTATTATTACCTTGAGGATAATCTTTCTCCGTAGTGTCTCTATAATAAGGTATTAAAAATAAGTATCAATGTAACACTCGAGTAGATTCTAATGACATTAAAAGAAAGATGTCAGAAATTTCAATAACAGAAAATTAAACTACATAAAAATACAGAAGATCTATAAAATATTTGAAGGCTATGTACTAGGCATTCACTGTTTTACAGTTTTTTTTCTTCTATATGGTTTTTAGTAAAAAACTGTAGCTTTGAAATAATAAATTATTTTATGTAATTTGAAAGAAAATGTTTTGCTATGTTTTGATAGTTAATTTCAAATACAATAGATTCTTCAATTCTAGCTACTATTGAAGCTTATAAACTAAGAGGATATTAATCAGGTGAGTCCCCTAAGAGTGATTTTATAAATAACTACTATATAATGGATAATTCAACAGCAGAAGGCAGCTAAAGTATAGTGAGATAATAGAGAGATTTTGAATTTAAATTGCTCTCTACATTTCTCATTATTTTTGAGTCTTAATTTTAGTTTGTTTAACAGAAATGCAAGGGCAGATAAAAATACAATAAAGAATTCCTTTCAACAGAAGACCATTTCCCTTAATTCAGAGTTGAGAACTAGAAAGAACAACTTATTGTACTGTGGAATGAACTGTAGCTCAGAGAGGTAAGGTGACGTGCTCCAGATTATACATATTTTAATTGCTTTAGAAAGATTAAAAACAGAGTTGTCCCTACTTTCAGTCCTATAGTCACTATAATATTTACCAAGATGATTCTTAACTGTGAAAGTGATTTATATATGATGATAGTATAGACCCCTCACTATTTGTAAAATTTTAAAAAGCAGTGATTCTATGGAAATTTGTTTATACAAATTTAAATTTCAGCAATATGATTATATGAATAAACTATATTTTGTAAGGATTTTATGGAATTAAAGTTTTTGTTTTATTTTTGATGGTGGCTTATATTAATTTTTATAATACTTTCATCTCTAAATCTCAAAAGAAATTGACTCTCCCAATCTAACCATATGGATGAACAGTAAAATATATGTGTGTCCTCCTGTCTCTAATACAATAACTCTCTATTTCTCTATCCATCCTAGTAATTTATAGATCTTTAGTTTGAGAGAAATTGATTTATATATATCATTAATTCATCAGAAATACACAGTTCACATAGGATATAGTGTGTATTTGCTAGAGGTGACTGCTTGGTCTCCTACAGAAGAGTATTATAAGGGCTGTAAGGTTCTTATAAGCTTTCAAACCTGCCTTTCTTCTCACGAGTTTGGAGTGCTTTATCGATATTAGCTCATTAATCTTCACAGAATCCTTGCAAAGAAGACAACAGGTATTATCTCTGTTCTACACATGGAACCACAAATAATGGAAAGGTCAACTGCCTCGTCCTGGGTTTCTGGTAAGGCAGTAGTGAAGCAGAGCACATTTTTAGATGCAGAGAGAGCGCCTGCACACACCCTGAGCTAAATCCCTCTGTTCTGAGCTTCCACAACTTTTTGATAAGCATCATGAAGAGATTTTATTAAATGCATATTCATCTTCAACAAACACATTGCAAAGCAATATAGGGAGATTGAAAGGAAACCCACAGGTTTAACAACTTTAAAGATTTACAAATCTTTGTTTGGATCATGATTCACTCCCTACCCCCCACGACCCCCCACTCTGCCCCTCAAGTTCCTCATATCAGAGAGATCATATGATAATTGTCTTTCTCTGATTGACTTATTTCACTCAGCATAATACCCTCCAGTTCCATCCATGTCGTTGCAAACGGCAAGATTTCGTTTCTTTTGATGATTCAAACTGTAAAAAAATGCATTTATGAAATAATGAAAAAATTGAACATTGACTAAATATTTAATGATATTTAGTAATTATTGGTGGAGGTTTAGGTGTGGTAATGTTATGTGGTTAAAAAAGAGCCTTGTTTGTGAGATAGATTCATAAATATATATAAATGAATTGACACAAGATGTCAAATTTGTTCCAAAGTCATATAGAATGGGAGAGAACATGGTATATTAAACACTACTGTGTTTAATTGTGAGTTGATAATTGAACCATGTGAGTTCACTATATTAACCTTTATATTTTTATGTTTAAATTTCTTATCATAAAAAGGTTTTTTATTTTGTTTTGTTTTGCTTTGCTTTTAACATTTTTAAAAAGTGAAAGACAACTGCTCCTGATGAAATTCTGGCTTAATAGGTTTTTGTGGAGCCCAAGAACCTTAATTTTTCACGAGACACCAGGTGATTCTTATGATGAGAAAATTCTTGGAAATACTAAGCCTGGTGACCCATTCTTTTTTTTTTTTTTAAACATATAATGTATTATTTGTTTCAGGGGTACAGGTCTGTGAATGATCAGTCTTACACAATTCATAGCACTCACCATAGTACATACCCTACCCAGTGTCATCAACCAACCCTATCCCTCCCCCCACTCCCAGCAGCCCTCAGTTTGTTTTCTGAGATTAAGTCTCTTATGGTTTGTCTCTCTCTCCGGTCCCATCTTGTTTCATTCTTCCCTTCCTTCCCCCCCAAGCCCCCAGCCTCCCTCTCAAACTCCTCATATCAGAGAGATCATATGATAACTGTCTTTCTCTGGTTGACTTATTTTGCTTAGGATAATACTCTCTAGTTCCATCCACGTCATTGCAAATGGCAAGATTTCAGGGTTTTTTGATGGCTGCATAGTATTCCTTTGCATATATGTACCACATATTCTTTATCCATTCATTTGTTGATGGACATCTAGGTGCTTTCCATAGTTTGGCTATTGTGGACATTGCTGCTATAAACATTGGGGTGCGGGTGCTCCTTCAGATCACTACATTTGTATCTTTGGGGTAAATACCCAGTAGTGCGATTGCTGGGTCATAGGGTAGCTCTGTTTTCAACTTTTTGAGGAACCTCCATACTGCTTTCCAGAGTGGCAACACCGGCTTGCATTCCCACCAATAATGTAGGAGGATTCCCTTTTCTCCGCATCCTCGCCAACATCTGTCATTTCCTGACTGGTTAATTTTAGCCATTCTAATTGGCGTGAGGTGGTATCTCACTGTAGTTTTGATTTGTATTTCCCTGATGCTGAGTGATGTTGAGCACTTTTTCATGTGTCTGTTGGCCATTTGGACGTCTTCTTTGCAGAAATGTCTGTTCATGTCTTCTGCCCATTTCTTGATTGGATTATTTGTTCTTTGGGTTTTGAGTTTGATAAGTTCTTTATAGATTTTGGATACTAACCCTTTATCTGATATGTCATTTGCGAATGTATTCTCCCATTCAGTCAGTTGTCTTTTGTTGTCATTGACTGTTTCTTTTGCTGTGCAAAAGCTTTTGATCTTGATGAAGTCCCAGTAGTTCATTTTTGCTCTTGCTTCCCTTGCCTTTGGTGATGTTTCTAGGGAAGAGTTGCTGCAGCTGAGGTCAAAGAGGTTGCTGGCTGTGTTCTCCTCAAGGATTTTGATGGACTCCTATCTCACATTGAGGTCTTTCATCCATTTTGAGTCTATTTTTGTGTATGGTGTAAGGAAGTGCTCTAGTTTTATTCTTCTGAATGTGGCTGTCCAATTTTCCCAACATCATTTGTTGAAAAGACTGTCTTTTTTCTATTGGACATTCTTTCTTGCTTTGTCAAAGATTAGTTGACCCTAGAGTTGAGGGTCCATTTCTGGGCTCTCTCTTCCGTTCCATTGATCTATGTGTCTATTTTTGTGCCAGTACCATACTGTCTTGATGATTACAGCTTTGTAATAGAGCTTGAAGTCTGGAATTGTGATGCCACCAACTTTGGTTTTCTTTTCAACATTCTTCTGGCCATTCAGGGTCTTTCCTGCTTTCATATAAACTTTAGGATTATTTGTTCTATTTCTTTGAAAAGAGATGGTATTTTGATGGGGATTGCATTAAACGTGTAGATTGCTCTAGGTCACATAGACATTTTCACATTTGTTCTTCCAATCCATGAGCATGAAATGTTTTTCCATTTCTTTGTGTCTTCCTCATTTTCTTTCATGAGTCCTTTTTAGTTTTCTGAATACAGATTCTTTGCCTCTTTGGTTAGGTTTATTCCTGGTATTTTATGGTTTTGGGTGTAATTGTAAATGGGATTGACTATTTAATCTCTCTTCCATCATGTTGGTGTATAGAAATGCCACTGATTTCTGTGCATTGATTTTTATATCCTGACACTTCACTGAATTCCTGTATGAGTTCTAGCAGTTTTGGAGTGAAGTCTTTTGGGTTTTCCACATAAAGTATCTTATCATCTGCAAAGAGTGATAGTTTGACTTCTTTCCCAATTCACATGCCTTTATTTCTTTCTGTTGTCTGATTGCTGAGGACTGGTGACCCATTCTTGAACTCCAAAGAGGCTAACATAAAAAGCCAAATATTTTAGCATTCATTATTTATATACATATACTTTTTTGTGTGGAACTTTGGGTAATACCCTATTATTGGTGCAAAATAATTTGTTTTCTTTCAAAAGAAAAACAAATTTATTGCTTTAAAAAGTAATAACAAAAAATAAAAATTAAAATAATTATATTACTTTAGTAAAAAATCTACTTATGACTTGAGTGGGCTCTTCAGATCTATCAGTAGATTTACTGAAAATTGAAGGAGCAAAGTTCAATTTTTGTTAAGAATTCTTCTACATCAGATCAAGATAATTTTACTCTGACATAAAATAATGTCAAAGTATATCTTATTAGACAAGAATGCAAGCTATTGCCAGGTCTTGAATAAAGTTTTAATAATTATTTAGGAAAAGAAAAGTAATTTGAAAGTAAAGGTTGACCTTTGTTTTTTCAAAAAATCATGTAACTACGCAAATCTGACATCAGTAACGAGAAATGTTTCTTTGAAAAAAAAAAGTCCTCATGAAAGCTAAATAGCAACACTATCATATCATTGATTGAATAGTTTAACTTAGTTTTTCATGAATTCCTAGGCATTTAGCTGACATTAACAGATTGCATTATCACTTAACTGATGCTCATTTGGAGGCAAAATTAGGCCATAAGAGGAACACTGGGAGAAGTTTATCTATAGATGATACAGCTTTTTCTTTTTCTGTCCTAACATTATTAGAGAAAACTCTCGAGCAAAGAAAACCTTATCAAATTTTCTCAATAAATTTTAAGAATAATATTTTATTGTAAATTTTTTACAGTATATTTTTAACTTGGATACAGGTTTAAAATCTGTAGAAATGCCGTATCTATTAGCAAAATTCACTATTTAGTTAAAATCATTTCATTAATAAGAGGCTAATATAGATCACCAATCAATATCAACATCAACTAGTCAGTTCAGTTTATCTAGGAGCAATTACATTACTTATGCTTGTAGAGTATTGTTCATAGGCTTCCTGGGCACAAATAAAAACTATAATATGTATATTATTGTGTATATATGTAATTTTTTATTATTGTAGACATTTTTCTTCTAATAATGTATTTCTCTCTGTGAATGCCTATTAATTATTGTTTGAGTTATTTAACCATGCACCCACAGAACAACCTGGTTCTATTCATATACAGAGATGTTCATTTCCAAGATTTCTGACCTATTGGCCTAATTCTTAATTCCTACTTTATATTTTTGAATCAGTGGGAACTCATCATTGTGGGTCAGATAGGCAGTAGAACGGGGAATGTTGAGAGAGTGATTTCTGGATTTCTGAAGCCATTAGTATGAAAAACTGTTGCAGCATAACTCAAATGAGTCTTCAAAAATTAGATTCAGGCTATTAAGTATGTCTTTAAAAATTTTTTTTATATTTTAAAATATTTAAAGTACTTAAATACTTTAAAATATTTTTACCTACTCATGACTATTTAAAGCTCTGCATGTCTACTATTTATGTTCTTTGACAGGAAAAATTTAGAATGTATAAGGATTCTCTTGCTCAAATTTACAAAGCTCTGTTGATTTCTCACAAAGTCACAAAGTGACTCCGAAGTGAGTAAGTGAACAAGAAGATTCATAAATCTAGTGTGGAAATAATATCCGCAAGAAAAAATTTAGCTGATTAGAGTATTTGTACCATTTTTTCCCCCTATTTCGTTTTCAAAGATAGTAAAGCAAATTGGAATATCTGCTTTGGTTTTAATCTTCCCAGGATGCCATAATAAAATACCATAGACCAGGTAACTTAAACTATAGAAATCTGTTTTCTTCCGGTTCAGAAGGCTGGAAGCCAGAGATCAGGAGGCCAGTACAGTTGTGTGTTCTGGTGACCAACCTCTTCTTAGCTTGTAGATTGTTGTCTTCTTGCCATGTCCTCTCATGACAGAAACAGAGAGCAATCTCTCTTCCTCTTCATAAAGACCATCAACCCTATCAAACTAGGAGCCCGTTTAATGTTATTTTCTAAAAGTCACATTGGCTTCTAAAAGCCATATTTTCTAAATATGCCACATTGAGGATTACTTCAACATATGAATTTTGTGGGGACACAATTCAGTACCTAGCAGCTTCCCACGCTTTATGTTAGTGTTAAATTTCAACCCAATTATCTGTCTTCCCTGTGGTGATATAGTATAACTCTGTATATAGTTGATGGGGTAAGATTTCCAAATGAGAAGAGAGAAAAATCTGGTTGCAAATCCGAGCTCCACTACTTAATTGTTGTGGAACTTTAAACAAGTTAAATCCCCTAGATTCAGCTTTCTCTTATGTAACTTGGGAATAATAATATGTAAAGGTAGATCAATTGTCATTTTATAGATACATAAATATATTGTGTAGATGTAAATTTAATTAGTTATTACAGGTAATGTGTTTAGTACAGGGCCCAGTACCTTGTGAGTATCTGAATGTTTTTAATGCAGTATAATTGGCATTATGTCAATTTCAGATGTATAACATAATGATTTGATGTTTATATATATTGTGAATGATCATCCTAATAAATTTAATTAACATTTATCACTGTTGTTACAAAGTACTTTTCATGTGACAAATTTTAAGATCTATTCTCTTAGCAATTTTCAAATGTGCAATACAGTACTATTAACTACTAGCATCATGCCATACATTACTACCCTATGGCTTATTTATTTTATACCTGGAAGTGTGTATCTTTCAATGTTTTCACCCATGTCAACCACTGCCCACCCCCCTGCCTCTGGCAGCCACCAATCTGTTCTCTGTATCTGTGAGTTCAGGTTTTTTTTGTTTTTGTGTTTAGATTCCACATTTAAGTGAGAGCATAGAATTTTTCTCTTTGTCTTCGTTCACTTAGAATACTGTCCTCAAGTTCCATCCATGTTGTCACATATGGCAAGTTTCCATCCTTTTTTATAGCGAAGTATTATTCCATTGTGTTTTATACCTAAATATTCCTTTCCATTGTGTTTTATAAGAAATAATAATCCACTGTATGTGTATACACATACATACACTCATGTAAACACACATTTTATTTATCTATTCATTCACTGATGGACACGTAGGTTGTTTTCTTCAACATCTTGGCTATTGTAAATTATGCTACAATGAACATGAGGTTGCATATATTTTTCTGACTTAGTGTTTTCATTTTCTTCAAATATATCCAGAATTGAAATTGCTAGATCATGTAGTGGTTCTAGTTTTAGCTTTTTAAGGAAGCTCCAAACTATTATATATAGTGGCTGCACCAGTTTACATTCCTACCAACAGAGCACAAGTGTTCCCTTTTCTCCACATCTTTACCAATGCTTGTTATTTCTTGTCTTTAATAATAGTCATTCTAACAGGTTTAGGGTGACACATATTTCTGGTTTTGATTTGCATTTCCCTGATGATTAGTGATGTTGATTGAGCACCTTTTAATGTACCTCTTAGTCATGCATATATCTTCTTTGGAATAATATCTATTCAGAATTTCTGCCCATTTTCTTTTTCTTTTTTTTCCTCTGCCCATTTTCTAATTGTATTGATACTTTTGTATTGAGTTATATGAGTTCTTTATATATTTTGGATATTAACCACTTATTAGATAAATGACTTGCAAATTTTTCCCTATTTAGGTTGGCTATTGTTTTGTTGATGGTTTCATTTCTTGTCCATTTGGTTGATGCTTTCATTTCCTTTGCATTTCATTTTGTTGATAGTTTCCTTTTAGTTTTATGTGGTACCACTTCTTTATTTGTGCTTTTGTTATCTTTGTTTTTGTTATAAAAATGAATAAATCATCATCAAGACCAATGTCAAGGATCTTAGTGCCTGTGTTTTCTTCTAGGAGCTTTATGGAATGAGGTCTTAAGTTCAAGTCTGTAATTCATTTTGATTTAGTTTTGGTGTATGGTGTAAGATCATTGTTGAATTTTATTTTTTTGAATGTAGCTGTCTAGTTTTTCCAGGACCATTTATTGAAGAGACTGTTCTTTTCCCATTTTATATTCTTCGTTCTTCTGTCACACATTAATTGACCACATATGCCTGGATTTATTTCCAGGCTCTGTTCTATTGATCTATGGGTCTGCTTTTATGTCAGTACCATACTGTTTTGATTATCATATCTTTGTAATAGACTTTGAAATCAGGAAGTGTGATGCTTCCAGTTTTGTTCTTCTTTCTCAGGATTGTTTTGACCATTCAGTGTCTATTGTGGTTCCATACAAATTTTAGGATTATTTGTTATATTTCCATGAAAAATACCATTGAAATTTTAATAGGGATTTCATTGAAACTGTACATTGCTTTGTGTAGTATGGACATTTTGACAATATTCTTTCAGTCTAGGAGTACAGAATGTTTCCATTTATCTGTGTCATCTTTAGTTTCTTTCATCAGTGTCTTGTAGTTTTCAATGTACATGTTTTTCACATCCTGGGTTAAATTTATTTCTAGATATTTTATTTTTCTTATGTAATTACAAATTGACTTATCTTTCTAACAGTGTGTCAGCTTATTAAAATGCAACAAATATTTATATATTGCTTTGTATCCTGTAACTTTTCTGAAATTGTGTATTAGTTTTAAGTAATTCTTTTGATGGAGTTCTTAAGGTTTTCTACATATGTCATTTGCAAAGAGTGACAGGTTTATTTCTTTCCAATTTGGATGCTTTTTATTTCTTGCTAATTGCTCTGAGAAGGACAACCAAAACTATGTTGAAAAAAAGTGGCAAAAGTGGGCATCACTGTTATGTTCTAAATCTAAGAGAAAAACTCTGGAAAAAAAAAACCTCTGAGATTTTCATCATTGATGTTAGCTGTGGACTTGTCATATGTCCTTTATTATGTTGAGGTATGTTCCCTCTATACCCACTTTGTTGAAAGGTTTTACCATAAATGATGTTGAATATTGTCCAATGCTTTTTCTGTATCTATTAAGATCCTATGATTATTATTCTTCATTTTTCTAATGTGGTATATCACACCCATTTGCAGATATTGAACCACCCTAGCATCCCTGGAATAAACCTGATCGATCATGGTGCATAATGTTTTAATGTATTATTGGTGTTTAATGGTGTTTTAATGTATCATTGAATTTGAATTGTTAATATTTTGTTGAGGATTTTTCCATCTCTGTTCATTAGGGATACTGGCCTGTAGTTTTCTTCTCTGGTGGTGTGCTTGCTTGATTTTGATGTCAAGGTAATGTTGGCCTCATAAAATGAATTTAGAGGGCACCTGGGTGGTTCAGTGGGTTAAAGCCTCTGCCTTCAGCTCAGGTCATGATCTCAGGGTCCTGGGATCAAGTCCCGCTTTGGGTTCCCTGCTCAGCGGGGAGCCTGCTTCTTCCTCTCTCTCTGCCTGCCTCTCTGCCTACTTGTGATCTGATCTCTCTCTGTGTGTCAAATAAATAAATAAATCTTTAAAAAAAATGAATTTAGAAATTTTCCCTTTTTCCATTTGTTAGAAGAGTCGAGAAGGATTGTATTAATTAGTCTTTAAATGTTTGGTAGAATTCATCAATAAAGCTCTCTGGTCCTGGACTTTTATTTGTTAGGAGAGTTTTGATTACTGATCCCATCATGTTACTAGTAATCAGTCTGTTCAGATTCTCTATTTCTTCATGTTTCAGTATTGGGTAGGTTGTATGTTTCTTGGAATTTATACATTTCTACTATATTGTCCCGTTTGTTGGTATATAATTGTTCCTAGTAGTCTGTTATAATCCTTTGTATTTATGTGGTATCAGTTGTAACCTCTCATTTATTTCTGACTTTATTTGAATCTTCTCTTCTTTTATCTTAGTAAATCTAGTTAAGGCTTGTAAATTTTGTTTAAAAACAAAACAGCTCTTAGTTTCATAGATAGCCTTTGTTATCCTTTTAGTCTCTATTTCATTTATTTCCACTCTAATCTTTATTACCTTCCTTCTACTGATTTTGGGATTCACTTTTTCTTTTTCTTCTTCCTTGAAAGATAAATGTAGGTTGTTGGAAATTTTTCTTGTTTCTCTAGATGGGCATGTATCACTATGAACTTCCCTCTTAAAATTACTTTTGGTGCATCCCATAAGGCTTATTTTCTTGTATCTCCATTTTTATTTCTTTCATGATTTTTTTTATTTCTCTCTTGATTTTATTCTTTAACCTATCTGTTATTCAGGAACATAGTGTTTAATCTTCACATGCTTGAAAATTTTCCAACTTTCTTCTTGTAAATTGATTTTTTATTTCACTTCATTGTATGTGAAAGATGCCTGATATGACTTCAATTTTCTAGACTTGTTTTGTGGTCTAATAAATGACCTGTCCTGGAGATTATTCATGGTACACTTTAGAGGAATATATATTCTGTTGCTTTTGAATGAGATATTCTATATGTATCTAGTAAGTCCATCTGATATATTATACCATTTAAGGCCAGTGTTTCCTTAAAGATTTTCTGTTTGGATGATTTATCCATTGGTAAAAAATGGAGTATTACAGTCTCCTATTATTTTATTGCCATTTATTTATCTCTTTAGGTCTGTTAATATTTGCTTTATTATATTTAGGTGCTCCTACGTTGGATGCATAATTATTTACAAATGTATCTTCTTGTTGGATTGACACTGTTATCACTATAAAATGACTTTCTCTTATTACAGTATTTGTTTTATAATGTATTTTGTCTAGGTATAAGTGTAGCTATTCTAGCTTTTTTTGGTTTCTATTTGTGCAGAATATTTTTTTCCCATCCCTTCACTTTCAGACCATGTATCCTTACATTTGAAGTGAGTTACTTACAGGGACCATATAGATGGGTCTTATTTTTTTCCCATTCAGCCAATCTTTGTTTCTTCATTGAAGAATTTAGTTTATTTACATTTATAGTAAGTTTTGATAGGTATGTACTTATTTCCATTCTGTTCATTGTTTTCTAGAGGATTTTGCAAAGTCTCTGTTCCTTTTTTCTTTTCCTGTTGTTCTTTTCCTTCATAGTGTGATAACTTTCTTTAGCAGTATACTTACATTCCTTTCTTTTAAATTTTTTTTGTATCTGCTATAGGTTGTTGCTTTGTGATTACCATGAGGCTTACAGAAAACAACTTATGTTTATAACAGTCTCTTTTAAGTTAATAACAACTTAAGTTCAAATGCATTCTAAGGCTCTACACTCATGCTTCCCCACAAAAAAAACATTTCACATCTTGATTGCATAAATTTTATGTTCTGTATCCATTATCAAATAATTGTAATTATCTTTACTACAGTTGTCTTTTACTCACCATACCAGTTCTCTAAGTGATTAACCCACCACCTTTACATTAAGTCATTCTGAATTTTACTATATATTTACTTTTACCAGTAAAATTTATACTCTCCTGTGTTTTCCTAGTATGACTTAGTGCCCTTTCATCAGCTTAAATCCCTTTAATATTTCCTTGTAAGGCTAGTCTAGTGGTGATTATTTCTTTAGTTTTTGCCTGTGTGGAAAATTCTTTATCTCTCCTTCAATCTCTCCTTCAATGCACCCCCCTCTTTTATTTAAGAGAGGGAAGGGGAAGAGGAGCAGAGGGAGAAGGAGAAAGAGCATCTTCAGCAGACTCCATGCCCAGGCAGAGCGTGATCTCACAACCCTTAGATCACGTTCTGAGTTGAAATACCAGGCACCCCCTCCTTCAATTCTTAATGACAACTTTGCTGGTATTCTTAGTTGGCATTTTTTTCCCCAGCACTTTGAATATCTCATGCCATTCTCATCTGGCATGTGAAGTTTCTGCTGAAAAATCTGCTCATAGTCTTTGGGAGGATTCCCTTGTATGTAAGAAGTTGTGTCTCTTGCTGCTTTTAATATTCTTCCCTTGTCTTTAACTTTTGACAGTCTATAATGTGTATTGGTGTGGGTCTGTTTAGTTTTATCTTATTTAGATCTGGATATCTGTTCCTTTTCCAAGTTAAGGAAATTATCAGCTGTTATCTCTTCAAATAAGTTTTCTGCCTTTTTTTCTTTCTCTTCTCCATTTGTAGTACAAATTTTGGTTTGTTTGATATTGTCCCATCAGTTCCTTAAGCTAAATGCCTTTCATTTTTTTTTTTCGTTTTGCTGCTCTTGTCAGATGAGTTTTACTGTCTTGTGTTCATGTTCACTGATCCTTTCTTCTGCTTCATCTAGTCTGCCTGCTATCAAGCCACTCTAATGTATTTTTAAGTTCAGTGACTGTATTTTTTATATTTGTGACTTTTACTTTATCCTTTTATTTTCTGTCTCTGAAGTTCTTACTTTGTGTATCCATTCTTCTCACAACCTTAGTAAGCATCTTTGTCTTTATATTGAATTCTTTATTGGATAAATTATTTATCTCTATTTCATTAAGGACTTTTGGGGGAGGTCTATTGTTTCATTTTCCCTTTGGAATATATTCTTTTTTTTTCCCCCTTCTTTTTGTTTGTTTTGCCTAACTGTCTATGTTGGTTTCTATGGATTAGACAGAGTAGCCACCTCTCTCCTCTTGATTGAGTGACCTCATGTGGATGAGTCTTATTATTCAACTCTGTCCTTACTCTTAATTGCATTTCAAATCTTTATGATTATCTCAGAAACCTACTTTATTCTTAGTGGTTCCCAGTAGTGGAGGATGTGGAAGGCCTATCAGTGTCCCAAAGGGGAGGATCTCATTTAGCACCTTAGATTCAGGCTGATTGGAAACCAGATCTCAGGCAGCAGCTATTAAATTATGCAAATATATGCATGTCTTTAGGATCATAAACACAAGTTCCAATGGGCACCAGAGAAAGGTAATCCAGAGATGTTCCATGGACCAGCCATAAAAATAAAGGTGCCAAGTAAGGGTACACACTCTTTTCTGGGAAATACTGGTGAGCTATGGTGAAGCAGAAGGAGAGTGAAAAGTTGATTCCACTGGCCTCCATACCCTCAAAACTCTTAGTAGGCCTCTAGATGTGTGCCAAGCCAGAAGTCTGCCCCTAATAATAAAGCTCCAGGGCAAGAAAATAGGCCTCTTTCACAGAAAAACTGGTAGTGTGTTTTAATCTGCCATCTGCACTTTGCATTGAAGGTGGTAGCTGACAAAGAACTCTCTCCAGTTTTTACAGTCATGTAGGACCTTAGAAACCAAGCCCCATTGGCCAGGCAGTAAACCAGCCAGGCAATAAAGGGACATCCCCTTATTGGCAGCAACAAATATGTGGATTCCAGGTATAAAAACTTGGACACCAGATGTGTTTACAAGCTTTCTTCTGGGAAATACTGGATCTCTAGAACACAACAGAGGAAAACCACAAAAATAGTGTCAGCCCTTTGAGAACTCTGGTGATAATTATAATTAGCCCTTGGATGTGTGCTAATTAGAAGTCTGTCCCTCAGGCAGTAGCTATGAAGACAAGCTAAAAGGCTTCTTTACAGGGAGATTGGGCACCTCATTCTGTTGCCTCTTTGCTTTGTCTTGGGGGTGATAGCCAGTTAACTTTTTCTCTATTGGTTACAGTCCTACGCGGCTTGCAAGTGTAAACCCTGCTCACCATCAGAGGCAGGCAATCTAGAGAAGTTCTGTGAGGGGCAGCCACAAAAATTGGGGTACTAGGTGTTAGTGTAAGTTCCTTTCCATGAGATACCAGCAAGCTGGAGCAAGAGAGAGGGAGAGAACAGAGATGGTGCCAGCCTGCCTCCATCCCAGTAGGCCCCCAGATGTGTGTTAAATGCCTGCCATTCAGTCAGAAGCTTCAAGATAAGCAAATAAGGTGCTTTCATAGAAAGTCTGGGTGTGTTTAGTTAGCTGCCTTTGTGTTGAGCCCTGGGTGGGTGAGTCTGTATACACAAGCCCTTTAGTTCACTATAGTCTGTGTATCTCATCATGCAAGTCCCTTTGGCATTGAAAACTGGAGGATTTGGAGGCTCATATCTCAGATGCAGGTCTTAATAGTTAGGGTGCCCGATGTTAGTTTAAAGCCCTTTGCTCCTTGGGAAGAAGCTTGTATTTGTGAGCTTCCCCTTCATTGTGGGTTGCTGTGCCACAGGTGGGGTTTATGGCACAATTGTATCTCAAGATCTCTTACTCACTTTGATGTGTGTGTGTGTGTGTGTTTCCTTATTCACCTCGATAAGTGAGAGCTACTCAGCTAGTCTTGAGAATTTTTGTTTCAGAAGAAATTGTTCCATACATAGCTGTAGATTTGGAGTGTCCATGGGAGGGGATGAGTTCAGAAGTTCCTATGCTACCATCTTGAAGTGGAACCTTGAATACTTCATTAAAATGCTATGCTGACTCCATTGTGTAAGTGTAAGTGACGTATACTTGGGCAGTCCATTCTGTGCATCTCTTTGAATGTGCATCCTGTGTCAGTCATTGTTCTTATTGGGGATGCTGATGTATCAGTGGGCAAGAAAAACAAAGTTCCTATTGTCATAGAGTCTTTTGTGAGAAATAAAACACATAGTAAACATAAAAGACCACTACCTGGTAGAGAGCTTTGCAAAAAATTATATAAAATGATGGAAAAGAGTGACTATTTTTAGTTTGGGTGGTTGAAAGGTATCTCTTTAACATCTGAGTACTAAGAATGAACTGATTTTGCTAGTGTCAGGTACAACAATTTACAATAAAAAAGAAATAACAGTGAATTCAAATAATGAAAGATGAGAATCATTTGAAGTCAGGTTGGAACAGGTTGGGAGCAGCAGAGTGCATAAGTTAGCAGAGGGAGTCTAGGCACAGGCCAATAGGGCTTCATGAGATAGGAAAACATAGGGATTATCTTCTAAGTGAGATGCTAAGAGTATTAATAGTTTTACACAAGGGAATGATATCACCAGAAATATGTTCAAGAAAAACACTCTGGCTTTTATGAGAATGGATTATAGCTAACAATAGAAACAGAACATGCAGATGAGAGGCTACTGCAGTGTCTGTATACATCGATGCATATCAGACAGCAGCCTCTTCCCATCTATTCCAGCCAGGTTTCATCAGTGCTATAATTCTGGGGACAATGAATATGTCTTTTGAAGATTATCATCTACAGCACCTTGCACAAATAGATGATCTAAATCACTTTGTGCGGTTATGGTTGTCAATAGATGGGCCCTGGTATAGAGTGTGCATTGCATGGAGCTGGTGTTCAAATATATCTATTGCCAGACTACATGATAATCCTCTTGTGTTGACAGTTGGAAATACTGTCATTTCTTCTTCTTTTTTCTTCTTCATATGGTCATAGAAGAAAAAAATATATATGTAAAAAGTTAGATAAATATACCTCAAAGTCAGGACTTCACGTTTCAGTTTCAATCTAGTTGTAAAATAATGTGAATTTGACTAATAAAAAGCTATTCTTGAGATACAGCACAGCCAGATGGTCAGACTGAGACCCTGCATCAAATTAACTTAAAAGTTAATTTGTGCCATGGGTGGGGTTTAAGATACACAGTACCATATGGTACACAGTATCATATTACCAGTAAGGTACACAAGAAGTGGCAGGCATCCAGTATAACGTGGAAAAAATAATGATTCAAAGCTTTAAAAAATTTACTTAGGTTTCATTATAGACAAACATTTGCTTTGTATCTGGTGGTGCTGATGCTGGAGAAAATTACAGGTGGGTGAACTTTAATTATATATATTTATTTTTATAAGTTAATAGAGATGGAGCAAAGATAGTTCTAGGAGATTTAAGAAGAATTAATATGCTTATAATTGTTAATATTACTTGATCCTCTGCTATATTAAAAAAAAAACCCTCACAAACTGAAAGGTAATTAGGGTCAATTAATCTATCCTTCTGATTGATATAAAATGAATCTTTATATAAATAATTTTAAACATCTATATCTTTCTCTTTTTTCTAATATTCACATAAAATTCAGCAAAAAAAAGACTGATTACCCACACTGTAGCAAGGACAAAAAAAAAGTCACACACTCTCTAAAAAGTTTATAGTAAAAAAGTTATGAACATTGGGGCTCCTGGGTGGCTCAGTTGGTTAAATGTCTGCCTTAGGCTCAGGTCATGATCCTAGGATCTGGGGATTGATCCCCACGTCAGGCTCCCTGCTCTTCAGGAGGCTTGCTTTTCCCTCTGTCTGTCATTCTTGCTGCTTCTCTGCAATCTCTCATTCTGTTAAATAAATACGTAAAATCTTAAAAAAAAAAAAGAGTTAGGAACCTCAACCAGATATGTAACACGCTTAGGAAGCTTTCTTTCTTTCTTTCTTTTCTTTCTTTCTTTCTTTCTTTCTTTCTTTCTTTCTTTCTTTCTTTCTTTCTTTCTTTCTTTCTTTTTCTTTCTTTCTCTTTCTTTCTTTCTCTTTCTTTCTTTCTTTCTTTCTTTCTTTTTTTCTTTCTTTCTTTCTTTCTTTTTTTTTTTTTGAAAGCTTTTTCTACGTTAAAAACAAAACCAGAAAACATTGACTTCCATTTTTTGTATAGCATATAGCAAACAAGGCTTTCCCTTCCTTCTAATACATTTAGTTGTCTGAGGTCAGCAGTACATTTCCTTTCTTAAAAGTCATAAATGACCTTCTACATGCTGGTGGGAAAAAAAGTTTCAGTCCTTATTTTATGGAACCCCTACTATATTCCTTCCTTAATTTTTTCTTTCCTTATTGCCTCTTTCAGTACACATTCTTCAGTTTTTGTTTGTTTATACTTGATTTTCTATATTTCCTTCTTGGTTAATTTTTGGGTTTCTTTTTCCCTCACCCACTCTCAGGTTTGGCATTTAACCCTCAGCTAATTTGACACAGCTAATTTGACTCTATATTCTATTCCTAGTCATCTGGTTCACGAAGACCTGTCTGCTGAGGTCTCAAACAATCACATTTCCAGCATCTCTTCAAATACAATAGACTATAACATATGGATGAATAAAACAAGAATTTTGTTTAAAGTTTAAGTTTTTAAAGTATTTATTTTGGGGGCATCTGGGTGGTTCAGTTGGTTGAGCATTTGCCTTTGGTTCATGTCATGATCTCGGTTTTCTGGGGTTTGAGCCCCGTGTCAGGCTCTCTGCTCAGCAAGGAGTCTGCTTTTCCCTCTTCCATTGTGCTCTCTCTTGCTCTCTCTTGTTCTCTCTCAAATAAATAAATAAAATCTTTAAAAAAAGAAGGTATTTATTTTTAACTCAATGGCAAAATACAAGAATTACTAACATCAAGTACATTATTTTAGTTTTCACTTTATTTTTCTAAGAGATAGGATCATATATTAAATTTGGTATATACTTTACTCTTAACATGATAAAAATTAATATTGAATCACTTTTATGATAGGAAGTTGTTAGGAAAGTATGTTCTCTTAAAAGTAAACTCATCTTAATAAATTAGTACTGTCTGGACCTTAGTAATGTTAAATTATGGTCTACCTTCTTGTATCTCAGAAGGAATAAGTGGGTTTCATATCATTTTGACTATTAGTCACTTATTTGTTGTCTTCAGACATTATTGGATACCTATTACATACCATAATCAACACTAAATAATGAAACAAAATGACCTATGTCCAGCACTGGAAATGCTAGCTATTAGCACAGAGGCTGAAAACTGGCAGTCTCAACATTTCACCTGCTGCTGTGTATGTTTGTTCTGCTTAGGTCACCACAGTCCCCACCACTCTTTTCTGTTTCTTATCCCTACCTGAGCCATGTACCATTGGGTTTACAATCTCTAATCATGTCTGTTCAGTCCTATAGCTGTGCTAAAAACATGGCCTGCAGGAAAAATTAAAGGAGAGAAATAAACTGTCATAGAGTTACTATGAGACCAAATACTAATATGAAAGAATATAGTGAACTTGTATTTGATTAAATAGGCTTCCTTATTCAATGACATATCTAATGGATAACCCAAGAAAGAAGACATGGGCTTTTCAATTGGTTCATTTGAAATGATGAAGATGAATTAAATCATCTACATAGTGGCATATTGGCTTTTTGCTTGTGTTTTTTTCCCTCTAAACCACGAATCTTTTGTTTTAAATAATATTTAGAAACAGAATGTGTAATGCTGATGAAAGGGGAGTTACTATGATTGAGGTGTATGAGGAAGTATGTGGACTCTGTTTAAAGTCTGGAAACCACAGGAAGAGAAAAGGGTCAAGAATGGAACTCTAAAGGATACCTACATGTGAGTGTCAAAAATAAAGAACCAGCAGGGAAAAGTCTGAAAATGAATGGTCAGTGTAATAGAAAGCCAGAAATCAGCATAGGAGGAAGTTTCAAAAAGGTGTTTGATATGGTAAGGATAAATGAAAAATATCTTCACATTTAGCTATTTCTTCATGTAAGATTATGTGGAGAGAATTCAGATAGTAATGTTTCCAGGAGTAAAATGAATTGAGAATTTTGTTAGAATATGAAAGAATGCAATAGGTAGCAGCTTGAAGGAAAAGTAGAATAGAAGCTTTTCTTGTTTCTCTAGTACATTTACAGTTGAGGAAAAAGGAAATACCTGGAGAATTAAAGCAACGTGAGAATAACCATGGGCATAGCAAGATCCTGGGTTAGATGAGAGGTTCTGGGATAAAGAAAGCAGAATAAGGGATTTATACCTAGAAAGGACAGATATCCATACATTTATAAAATAAGGGAATGGTGAATGTTTAAAGATTGAAGGAATTCATGTAAGATAGCTTTTATTTTCTCTGTGATATAGAAAATATTTGTTGGAATGAAGTATAGGTGGGTAGGAAAACTGAAAAGGATAAACAGCAGATGAGAAAAGCCCCAAAGCAAATTAACCAGGAGCAAGTTAAAGAAACAAAATTGGTTTACTGTACTCAGGGTCCAGTTATTGTTACAAACCATAGAATTTTTCTGGTGTCAGCTTGAACCATCAGCATCATTGTCTTGATATATTTTTCTCATTGGTGAAGTAGTAATAACTTTTCTGATTTTAAAATCAGAGAATCTTTGCCCCAAAATGGTTCATGTGCTTTGGGGTGACTTATCAATACAGAAGTTATAATTTGAATGGGATCAAAATCAGTCTGTAATTAAATGTT
Source organism: Ailurus styani (assembly GCA_002007465.1). Taxonomy (NCBI): domain Eukaryota; kingdom Metazoa; phylum Chordata; class Mammalia; order Carnivora; family Ailuridae; genus Ailurus; species Ailurus styani. The sequence continues at coordinate 2,399,145 of LNAC01000010.1, read as the reverse complement.
ACAAGATTGGTTTTAGGATATTTTCATCAGTGGTTCAGATTTGGAATCCACAACTAAATAGGATAAATCCAAACTGTAGTCATATCTTGGCTCAGATTTGTGATAACTTTGGATCAATTTCATTTGAGTGGCAGGATAGATCCATCTTGATAAAATTGCTGTACAAAGATTTAGATTTATATAAAAAAGCCCTTTATCTGATATGAATTTTATGGTCAATAGCTTCTTAATGTCTAGCTGTTACACAATCCAGGACTGTCACTTTTTAAAGATACTGAGTTTCAAAATAAAGTAAATGGAATTCATTTTTCAACTTATGATACTAACAATTCTGGCATTATTATTCAAAGTCTTGAAAATACCTTTTTAAAGGTATTGTAGCAAATTATAATACACATATAAAGATTAGAAACTTGTATATGTATTTCAGTTATTCTTCAGTAATAAACGTGAGCTCACCTTCAAATACAATGATGCTACCACAGGTCTATTATTGGATCTATTGTTGATAGTATATGTACTTCAAATTATTTCCCAGATCCATATGTATGTATGGTCTGAGCTGTTTCAGTCTCTTGCCTACTTCCAATATGACTCTGTAGCACATATTTGCAAAAGACCTAGATTATGAGTAGTATCTATTATCATGAGGAGAACTTTTTTTTAATTCAAAGTTAACTGTCACGTATATGGATCTATGACCTTATCCTCATTAGAACAGTCTTTAGCCAGCTGAGCATATTGCTTTAGGCTACAATTATTATCTTTCTTACAGAAAATTCCTCAATCCCCATTTTAGATGATCTTATTTTATAAGATTATTTTAATGACTTTTCTGATTTACTCCCCTTATGGTCATCCAATCAGAATAGCTGAGATTATTTAACCTCGAACTTTAGCCTAGTCTCAAGCCAGATACTGAGTCATTATCAAGGGAACAATTCAAGCCATCTACTAGATCAGCCTTCTCCCAAATCATACTTGAGTTTTCTGCCAGGCACCAGTCTCATAAAGGTGCCTAATTACCCTGAACTTCAATTCTCTCAGAGGCTAAATTACTGGCCTGACCATATGCCAGATTCCATTATTACTAGTGAAACAAAGGAAAATGGAATATTAAATAACCAAAAGTAAGGTTTTGCCAAAATTTTAGGCCAGAGTTCTGAAGATACAGGCTAGCAGATATTATCAATAGAAATTAAGATGAGTATAAGTAAAATAAGAATAGTAGGAACAGAAGATCATAGGTATGGAAGACAGTACTCCAATAAGAGCTTGCTCCATTATATTATAATAATGGATTGTGCCAAGGAATTAATAATGAGGGCATCCTGAAAGAATGAGTAATGGCCCAACACCTAAATTACCATATGATCTTGATTTGTTCTTGAATGCCCTTATATTGTCTAAAGACACACATATCTAAATTTGTTTTTCCAGTTTTATTGAGGTAATACACAGCACTGAATAAGTTTGAGGTGTATAGCATAAAGATTAGACTTACATATATTGTGAAATGATTACAATTAAGTTTGCTTAACTAAATCCATCATCTCATCTAGATACCAAAACAAAAAAAGAAAAAATGTTTCTTGTGATAATACCTTTTTGCATCTACTCTCTTAATAGCTCTCAAATACACCAAAGAGCAGTGTTAACTATAGTCACCATGCTGGAGATTACATCCCTACTACTTATTTACCATATAACTAGAACTCTACACTTTTTGACCAACTTCATCGAATTTCCCTTCCCCAGTAACCACAAATTTGATATCTTTTTCTATTTGTTTTCTTTGGGTTTTATCATTGTTTTGTTTTTAGATTTTTAGGTTCCACATGTAAGGGAAATAGTACATTTTTTTAAAGATTTTATTTATTTATATGACACAGAGAGAGAGAGGTTACAAGTGGGCAGAGAGGCAGGCAGGGAGAGAGGAGGAAGCAGGCTCCCTGCCAAGCAGAGAGCCGGATGCGGGGCTAGATCCCAGGACCCTGAGATCATGACCTGAGCCAGAGGCAGAGGCTTTAACCCACTGAGCCACCCAGGCGCCCCAGGAAATAATACATTAGTTGTCTTTCTCTGTCTGACTTATTTCACTTAGCATAGTGCCTTCAAGTTCTACCCATATCATTACAAGTGGCAGGATTTCCTTTTATTAATGACTGAATATTATATTGTATATATGTACTGTACCCAACTTCTTCATCCATTCATTCATCAAAGGACACTTAGGTTGTTTCTATGTGTTGGCTGTTGTAAATAATGCTTCTATAAACATAGGATGCAGATATATTTTTAACATATTGTTTTTATTTTCTTTGGATATATTCCAAAAGTGGAATTGCAGGATCATGTGGTAATTCTATTCTTACTTTTTTGAGGAATCATCATACTGTTTTCGATAGTGGTTGCACCAATTTACATTTCTACCAGCAGAGCATAGGTGTTCCCTTTTCTCCACATCCTTGCCATCATTTGTTATCTCTTGTCTTTGTGATGCTACCCATTCGAGCAGATATGAGGTGATATGTTATTATGATTTTGATTTGCATTTTCCTGATTAGTTATGTTGAGCACCTTTTCATGAACCTGTTGACTATGCATATATCTTCTTTGGAAAAATGTCTATTCAGGTCCTTTGCCCATTTTTTAATTGTATTATTTGTTTTCTTGTTATTGAGTTGTATTCTCAGATACATTTTGCAAACCCCCCCCTTTTTTTCCCATTCTGTAAATGGTCTTTTTACCTTGTTGGTTTCTTTTGTTGTACAGAAGTCTTTAATTCAAATTAAATTTGTAAGTGGTGTAACAGAGGGGTCTGGTTTCATTCTTGGCTTCCTTGTCAAATATTAGTTGGCCTATATGCTCGGATTTATTTTTGGGTTCTCAGTTCTGTTCCAATGGTATATGAGTCTGTTTTTATGCCGATACCATACTGTTTTGATTACAATAGGTTTATAATAAAGAGTGTGATGGGAGTGTTTCTCCAGCTGTTATTCTCAGGATTGCTTTGGCAATTTGGAATCTTTTCTGGTTCAGTACAAGTTTTAGGATTGTTTTTCTACTTCTGAAAAAAATGCTATTGGAATCTGGATTGGGATTGCATTGAGACTATAGAGAGGGCTATGAGTAGTATAAATGTTTTAACCATATTCTTTCTGGTGTCTGTGTTGCTGAAGCGAGCATAAACATATTCTTATAGTTCATTAACACAGTTTATCTTTCCATTTATTCGTGTCTTCAATTTCTTTCATCAATGTCTTATAGTTTTCAGTGTAGTGAGCTTTCACCTCCTTGATTAAATTTATTCCTAAGTATTTTATTGTTTTTGATGCTATTGTAAATGGGATCATATTCTATTTCAGATAATTGATTGTTAGTGTATAGAAACACTACTGATTTTTGCATGTTAATTTTATATCCTGTAACTTTAGTGAATTTATTTTTTATATCTAACAGTTTTTTGGTAGAGTCTTTAGGACTTTCTATATATAATATGTCATCTGCAAACAGTCATTTTTACTTCTTCCTTTCCAATTCTGATGCCTTTTGTTTATTTTCCTCAACTGATTGCTCTAGCTGGACTTCCAGTACTATGTACAATGGCAGTGGTAAGAGCACGCTTGTTTTAGTACTGATCTCAGAGGAAAAGCTTTCAAACATTCACCATTGAGTATGAGTATATTTGAGATATATATGACCTCTATTATGTTAAGATGCATTCTTTCCATACCTAATTTGTTAAGAGTTTTTATCGAGAATTGATGTTAAATTTTGTCAAATGCATTTTCTGCATCTATTGTGATGATCATATGATTTCTTTCATACTATTAATGTGATGTATCACAGTGACTGATTTGTGTATGTTGAAGCAGTCTTGCATCCCAGGGATAAATCCCACTTGATCATGGTGAATGATCCTTTTAGTGTACTCCTGGTTTATTTGCCAATATTTTATCAAGAATTTTTGCATCTGTACTCATCTAGAATGTTGGCCTATAGTTTTCTTTCAGTGTCCTTCTCTGGCTTTGGTATTATGATGATGTCTGACATTGTAGAATTGGAGTATTCCTTCTTCTTTACTATTTTGGAAAAGTTTCAGAATTAACAGTAATTGCTCTTTAAACATTTGGTAAAATTAATCAAGGAACCTGCCTGATCCTGTACTTCTCTTTGTTGGGAGATTTTTGATTACTGATTCAATCTTCTTTCTACTAATTGGTCTGTTCAGATTTTCTATTTCTTTCTGAATCAGTCTTGGTAAGTTGTATGTTTCTAAGAATGTATCCATTTCTTCTAGGTTGTCCAGTTTGTTGGTGTATAGTTTTCCATAGTAGCTTCTTTTGATTCTTTGTAGTACTGTGGTGTCAGTGGTGATGTCTCCTTTTTTATAGATAACTTTGTTGATTTGGGATTTCTCTTTTAACTTGGTTAGTCTAGCTAAAGGTTTGCAAATCTTTTTTATCTTTTCAAAGAATCAACTTTTAATTTAATCTTTGTTATTGTTTTCCCCTTCTCTGTTTCATTTATTTCTGCTCTTACCTTTATTATTTACTTCCTTCTGCTAACTTTGGACTCATTTTTTTTCCTTTTTTTTGGTAGTTCCTTGAGTAATAAAGTTTGGTTGTTTGAGATCTTTCTTGTTTTTTAATTTAAGCATGTATCACTGTAAACTTCCCTCTTAAAACAGCATTTGCAGCATCCCATAAGTTTTGGTATGTTGCGTTCTCATTTTTGTCTCAGGATAGTTTTGTTATTTCCCTTTAGTTTCTTTTTTGATCCATTGATGGTTCATAAGTGTTGTTTAATTTTCATGAGTTTTCCTCCTATTACTTATTTCCAGTTTCAGATCATTGGGTCAGACAAAATATGTAGTATGATTAAATCTTGAATTTGCTAAGACTTGTTTTGTTACCTGACATATGGTCTATCCTAGAAGATGTTCCATTTGAACTTCAGAAAAAAAACTGTATTCTGTTATTGTCAGATAGAATGTTCTATATATGTCTTTTAGGTCTATTTTGTTTAAATTGTTATTCAAATTCACAGTTTATTTAGTGATCCTCTGTCTTGATGATCCATCCATTGTTGAGAATGGGATATTAGAATCCCAAAATATTATTGTATTGCTATTTATTTCTCTTTCTAGCTCTGTTAGGTTTTGCTTTATATACTTAAGTGATCCAATGTTGGGTATGTAAATATTTATAGTTATTATATCTTCTTCATGAATTGACTCCTTTATCATTACATAATGACCTTCTTGTTTTTTACATAATGACCATCTTGTTTTATTATTTTTAAAGTTTATTTTTTTGAAAATAAGTAAAGATATCACTGATTTTTTTATTGTTGTTGTCATTGCCATTTGCATGAAATATATTTTCCTATCCCTTCATTCTTAGTATATGTGTAACTTCAAGGTTAAATTGAGCATTTTCTATGCAGCATATCATTGAATCCTTTTATTTTTTTTTCATTAGTCATTCTGTCTTACAAATGGGGAATTTGATCTTTTTACATATAAAATAGTTATTGATAAGGGCTTACTATTGCCCTTTTCTTTATTCTTCTCTTTGGTAAATTTATTGTTCTTTTTATTCTTTGCATATGTGTTTGCTTTAATGTCTTTTCACATCCATATTCCTTGATTTTTTTTTCTTATATTCTTTTTGTAATTACTATAAGTTTTTCCATTGTGGCTACCCTGAGGTTCATACAAAATATCTTAAAATTATAACACCTTACTTAAACTGGTAACTTAACTTTGATACCATCCCTAAATTCTATTTTTACTTCTCCCCCTCACATTTTAGGCTGTTGATGTTACAGTTTACATATTTTTATATTGTGCATACAATAACAGATTATTGTGGTTATGGGTATATCTTACTACATCTTTTTTTTTTAACTTTCTAAACTAGAGTTGTAAATGAATTATGTACCGCCTTAACCAGATTGTAGAATCAACTTTGAATTCTTATTTATCAATAACAGTGAGTTTTATGCTACCTCTTATGTTTTTGTAATGTTAATTAGTATCCTTTTATTCCATGAAAAATCTCCCTCTAGTGTATCTTGTAAGGCAAGTATAGTGGTGATGAAATCCCTCACTTTTTGTTTGGCAAAGTCTTTATCTCTCTGTCATTTCTGAAGGACAGCTTTGCTAGATACAGAATTCTTAATTGTAATCTTTTTTCTTTCAATATATCATCCCATTCCCTCTTCATCTTACAAGTTTTGTTAATTAATCTGCCCATAGTTTTATTTAGGATCCCTTGTGTGTAACATTTTTTCTCTTGCCGTGTTAAAAATTCTTTGCTTTTGACCCTTAACAATTTGATTATAATGTGCTTTGATGTAGCCCTCTTTTAGCTTAATATATATGGGGTCTTTTGGGCCTCATGGGCCTGGATACCCACTTCTCTTCTCTGGTTTGGGAGTTTTCAGCCATTATTGTTTTAAATATATTTTCTGTGACTTTCTTTTTTTCTTCTCCTTCTGGATTTCCCACAATGCAGATATTGTTTCTTTGAATTGGGTAACACTAGTAGGCTTTCTTCACTCTTTTGTTTTTATTTTTGTTTTGTTTCACTGACTGTGTAATTTGTTTCTTTTTTTTAACCTTACTTTGTCATTAATTTATTAAATATTTACCAAGTGCCTGTTTTCTGGCAGTTATTATACTGGATGATTGTCTACTGCATAGAGGTACAAATTCTACAAATGAGATACAACGTAGATATTGCAAGAGTGACTGGGTAATTTCAAACATTCTGTCTTCTAGGTTGCTGATTTTTTCTTGTGCATGGTGAAGTCTACTTTTAAAGCTCTCTATTAAATTCTTCCCAGTTTAATCATTTTATTTTTTAGCTCTAGAATTTTTTTTGATGATTTCTATTTCTTTATTAAACTTCACATTGTGTTCATGCATTGCTTTCCTAATTCATTTAGTTAACTCTGTGTTCTTATATTTCAGTAAACTTCAAGAGGATTATTTAGAATTCTAGAAGAATTATATTTATAATATACCATAGTCTATTAAATGTGTGATAGTATTATGTCTAAATTAAAAATACTTTATTGCTAAAAAATGTTAACCATTACCTGAGCCTTCAGATAATAATCATTGGTTGCAGCTCACAATGATAAATATACTGATAATTTAGAAGTTGGAAATACTGGGGTGCCTGGGTGGCTCAGATGGTTAAGCTTCTGCTTTTGACTCAGGTCACGATCCCAGAGTCCTGAGATTGAGCCCTGCATGGGGCTTCCTACTCAGCAGAGAGTCTTCTCCCTTTCCCTCTTCCCCTTCCCCCGGTTTTTTCTCACTCTTGGGCTCTCTCTTGCATGCTCTCTTTCTCAAATAAAATATTTTTTTTAAAGTTGTAAATATTGCACAAATTACCAGAATGTGACAGAGACACAAAATGAGCAACTACTATTGGAAACGTGCCAATAGACTTGCTCAAAACAGGGTTGCCACAAACCTTCAATTTGTTGAGCGAGATTCCCCACCATGCACACACTATACACAAAGCACAATAAAATGAGATATGCCTGTATTTGTTTCCTTTTGTGGTATCATGTTTACCTGATTTTCCATGCTCCTTGGTTCCTTATATTGATATCTGTAAATTTGAGTAATTATCTCCTCTTCCAGACTTTATAGTTTTGCTCTTGTAGAGACGGGTTTTCGTCAGTCAACTTCAGTTTGGATTTCTGGATGTGTCAGGTGGCAATGTTCTTGGACAAATGGGAATTACTATCAGAATCTATTTGGGGGTGAGGCCACTGCCCAAGCTCTGAGGTCAGGAGGTAGAGAGGGTTCTGCTGCTGTTATTTAGATAGGACTGCTGGCTTCCTAGCTCAAAGGAGGATGTAGGATTGGTTCCACAGTTGGCCAGGTTCTCTGGTTCTCCAGGTTCTCTGGTCAGGCTTACTAGATGGTCAGGACTGGATATTATACTTAGTGGTAGATCAAGATGTGAATGAGCTTTCCTGCACTGGTGGGAAAGAAGAGAATTCCCTAGGGCCTGTATATCTTGTTGTTTGGGGACTTGAATCTGGCAAGAATATGCACTGAATTCCCTAGCCACACAGAATCTCTGGTTTTGCTGTGCAGATGGGGAAAGTTACGGAAGGTATCCTCTGTTCAATTGCCACTGTAAGTAAGGAAGTTGAATGGGGTTACATAGCTTCCCATGTGCTCTTGTTAGATTCCTTTGTAGGGCAGGATGAAGCCTGTCTTCATCAACGGGCAGAGCTACAAATTAGTTTTACTGCCCATTTCCAAGGTTGATAAGTTCTTTGTTTATGGTCTTGACTCAAGCTGACTAATGCCCCAAGTTCTCTGGCTGAATGATGTCACTGGCTTTGTCTGCAGATGATCAGCTATACTTTCTGTTTCTATGTATTCTGGCTAGGATTTCTGTTGGTAGAGGCTGAGGGCTATACTCAGCAGTAGTCCTGGCTATGACTCAGCTTCCTTGCCATGGTTGAGGCATACCAGACTCCTTGGTTGGCAAGGCTTTTTGAGGACCAAATCAGGAAGATTTGTACCCACTGAGTTTCTTGGTCAGACTGCACTACTGTCTTAGCTTTGTAGATGAGTAAAGCTGCTAGTTGGTACTATTACTCGAGAGCTGCAGGTAGCACCTTGTTCTGCCAAGATCCGTGTGCTGTGCAAGCTTCTACCCTCTTTTCCATCACAATTGATTTCCAGTGGTAAAGACTTGCAGATTCTGCCCCAAATACTTGTGGAGAAAACTAGATTGGAGATTCCTACCTAGTTTCTAGGAAGAACCATAGTCTCTGGGGAGACATCTTGATATGATGCTGGGCCTATGGGAGGAGCACTGAAGTTGATGCTCCTGTTGAGGTAGATGCTCCTGTAACCCTTGTAATGCAGTCGGTCTTGGTCTCTGTGGTACAGGGGTATGTGTCAGCATAGGTCATGTTCTAGAACACTCAGGAATACTTGTCCATGAATAATTGTTAGATGTCCTTCTTGGGTGGGGGGAGCAAAGTGAGGAATGACCTCTATGTCACCCTTTTGATGACATTACTCATAGATTTTTAATGAGAATTTTGGGGGGCATAATTTTGGCCTGCAAAAGTAGAAAATTTTGAAAATCAAAATAAAGAATATACCCAGTATTCAGGATAATAGTAACCTATGAGGAAAGGTAGGATGTGAAGCAAATACAGCACTTTTGGTAACATTCTAGTGCTTTATTTTGGTGTCAGTAAACAGTATTTTTATTTCTAAGTTTCTATGTTACTATTAGCTATTTTAATATGTCAAGTATTATCTTAAAATAGAATTGATTGGTGGTGGGGGATGGGAGGCAAAAATAGAGTCTTAGAAACCAGTTAGGAGGCCCATTAAGTTGGTCTCAACTGGATGGAAAAGGTAAGGGAGAGTAATGGTTCAGGACGGCTTTTAGGTTTCTGGTTCTATCAATGGGGGAAAGAATGTTGCCTATCCCTGAGATGTAGAAGATTAAAGGACAGCTAAGAAAAACAAATGTTTAGTTTGGAACATTTCAAATTTGAGATTCTAGAGAGATCTCTTAGAGGAGATGAAATCTAGCAGTGGGGCTTGGAAAATCTGCACTGTAGAAACATTGCCTTCTTTATTTACTGACAACCAATCAATTGCCAAGTATAATTGTATCTCAACAATGTACGTGTCTTTTATCCATCTTTTTCCTTACATGGCTACCACTCTAACTTAGAATCTTATTACTTCTTACTTAAATTAATCTCTCCAATTCCATTTAATCCATTCAGATACTATATCTATATTATACCCTCTAAAATGCAGACTAAATAAATTTTATTTATTTACTTAAAAGCCTTTAAAGATTCCCATGTTCATCTACATCACCTATAACCCCTCAATCTTATATACCTGGATCTTTTTGATATAAATCAATACTTTTCCAGTCTCATCTGATACTTTTCACTACTTATACCCCATAATTCTGCCAAATGAATATATCTCTTATTACCTATTACAACCTACATTTTTCATTAAGCATTTTTCATTAAGCTCTAGATTTTATAACTAATAATCCCACCTTCTAAGCTGATTTTATTCAGCTATACTTTAAGCCAATCTCAAGTCCCACCTTTATTATGATGTATTTTCTCATCCTCAGTAGCAGGTAAGATATTGTTTTCTACTTTATTTCCCTTCCCCCAGGTTCCTATAATCTTCATTTTTGCTTTTGTGTGCCTGCAATTATTGTCATATTCTGTTCATAGAAGCAGACATGGACTCAAATATATACTTTATTTAAACAAACAAGAAAAGAAAAGAAAATATGGTTAAGTGACTTAAGTCTGTGAGCTTCAGTTTCTTTATTAAAAAAAAAACCCAGGAATTATATTACATTAGTATGAAGATTAGACAATATATAAAAAAAGACAATCTTCTTTTCTCTCCCATTCATTTTACCATTCTATAACCTAAAATAGTGCCTTTTACAAAATATCCTTTCTATTAATATATACCAACTTAAATTGAATATGTTAAAAGTTAAGTTTAATAATTATCTTTAAAATGTGAATGCAGAATTTATATGGTATCAGTCATAAACACCTCATTGGGAATTACTTTCAGGGACTTTTTCATAATAACCAACCAAACTCTAGGTAATAAAGTAATAGATTTGTATTTGCTTAATAGTCTTCATATTTCTATTTTAAGATAGGAAATTAAGGTACTATCCACAAAAAATAAACCAAACTATACTGCTTCCATAAGAATAAAGAAAATGAATGGAAAAAGTGAAATGAGGTAGAAGGAAAGCAATGTAAAACGAACCTTGTCTTAAAATTTTAGCTTTGGGCTAGTCTTAAGGAGAACAGATTCAGAGAAGAAATACCATGGCCCAAGAACCAAAGTTACAAAATAAAACAACTTTTTATTAGGTCCCATTATTGGCGTTTGGGAGGCATAATTGGCTGAGATCAGCCTTCTAAGCACTAAAATATGTATATATTAAAAACAAAAACCATGCACATGAGATGTGATATTTAACTCTTATTTCATAATTTTCACAAGTATTTGTAATATATTAAAATATTTCCTAGCTACCAATTATAAAATAAAAAGCTGTTGTTAATCACATAGACATTTTCAAAGTCAGCAGGAACCTCTTGATGGCAACAAAGCTTTGAAATTCATATGTGCCTATTTTTATTCCACATTTTAGCATAGTTACCAGAAATATTTCTAATTCTGTATAAAGTACAAAACTATTATATAATCAGTTTGTTACCTGAAGATTGGATTATGGTTTTGTACTTCTATGAAGTTTTAAACTCATGCTTCAAATGAAATATATATGCTTGGTAGAATAATACTTAGCTGGATTTGTTGTTTACTATTTCAGAATACTGCAAAAGCCATAGTCTTTTAAATACGCTATGGAAAGTGAAGGGACGGGCGCCTGGGTGGCTCAGTGGGTTAAAGCCTCTGCTTTCGGCTCAGGTCATGATCTCAGGGTCCTGGGATTGAGGCCCGCATCAGGCTCTCTGCTTAGCAGGGAGCCTGCTCCCCCTTCTCTCTCTGCCTGCCTCTCTGCCTCCTTGTGATCTCTCTCCCTCTGTGAAATAAATAAATAAAAATCTTTAAAAAAAAAAAAAGAAAGTGAAGGGACCTTGCCAGGGGTCCAATATGCTGTGAATGTAGGAGCAGGAAGAGTAATAGTAATAACATCTAAAAACCCAGGACAAATTCTTGATATGTGATTGTTTCATTGAGTCCATAAACTCCATAATTAATGCAGGCATTATTCAATTTAGGTTCAGCAAGTCTCAAAGGTTTGGAAATCAGATATTGAAACATGATTTTTTTCCCCCATAAAATAATGTTACAGTGTAGTAAGTTCTTTATGGCCTCCCACTCCTGAGCTTAATGAAACAAAACTCTTTCTCTATACTATTATATGTATAAAACATAAAATATATTATTTTAGTTATGTGTTCTCTTTATTTCATGTATCTGTGTCTAGGCTTAGCAGCATTATGTTCAAAATTTCTGCCAGTTTCCTGTTGTTTTTTAGTGAGGGGAGCAGTTGAGTCCTCAACACAGACCCAGGGGCTAGATGCTTACTATTAATTAGTAATATTAATTTGCAATTAATATTCATTAGAATTATTTGTATGTCCAGGTATTTATACTCAGCATTATAACTAACGTATTGATATTCTCCAAATTTGTCTATTGGTTTAAAGAAGAACAGAAAAATTATATCAATTTCTCTATTAGAAGATCTTCCTTACAATAACATCTGTTTGTGAGCCTGATCCTTAGGTCTCTTTAGGCTCCAACATAGTCTATTGGCCTTTTCTCAATATGGTGTGGGAAGTATATTTCTGGAAATTTCTGTATTTCCAAAATTCTGTCCTTTTCTTGACCTTAATCTTGATTTCCTTATTAAACATCTCATTTACTAAATCCTCCCTTATCCTCAAATATCTTAGAGTTCAGAAACTGATGTGCACCTTTATTTCTTCATATGCATTATCTTGGGGGGGAATCTTACATATTTTAAGTAGTACCAACATTATGCAGTAGTTAGATAGATGCATAGGCTTCTAGATTATCACATCTAATTTCAAGGTTTCATGAAAGCCCAGACTTCTCATGTTGGAATTTTCCATACTCATGTTACCTTCCAGTTTCATACCCACTGCTTCAGTTAGCCATAAATTTTAACTCTTTGCCCTTTGAACATAATTAGCTTTCCCTGTATTGCCACAGAAGAGAAATAATTTCCACAAGAAGAGAAACTTGATGGTAGTTTGTCTTTGAGTCTCTTGGGTTTAACACCATATCTGGCACCAATTGTTTAAAGAATAAATATACATAAGAAAAACATCTGAAAGACAAAAAAATATTTATACTATGATTTAGTGATCAAACTCAAGGTCACAAAAATTATCCTTGTGTAAAATCTGTGCTCCGATAAGTGATAAGTGATTTTGATCAAAATCAGTAAGAAAAAAAATTTTGCAAAATATATACAAGTATATTAAATTTCTTTTAAATATTACCCTGAATTGCATGTGTCAAGAGTATCCTATATAGTCATTAGAAAACTAAAATTGAAATAAGTGATAAAAATTAATGAAAATGTTACATAATCCATGTAAATAAAATAAGCATACCTCATCTTTCAGCTCATGTATTCTTACATGATCAGACTCTGCTCCAATATTTTTCTTCTCTTAATAGGCCCACTATTAACCTATTTAGGGATCAGAGAATAGGCAATGGAATAAATAGTGAGTCTTTATCTTTGTAATGCTGCTCAAAAGACCTTAATCAACAACTATTGATTTTAAGTCTAGAGGGAGGTCAGCCATAGTCATGTACATTAATATTTATTAAAAGTTGTAAGTGAGGTATAATAAAAATTAGATTTTCTATTTATCTGCATTTAGATGGCAAGGAAATTATGCTGTAAAAGCACCAATAATTGATTTCAGTTATTTTCTTTCTGTTAGCTTGACAGACTTCAGGGGCTGACTTGTGAGTGAATTCAGAAGGTGATGTTTACATGAATCAGACCTGAGAAGAGTGGACTCTAGTACTTTTATCACAAAATCAGAATTAAGGGACAAGAAGTTATCCACATAGCAGTAACAATACAATCTTAAATTCTCTGTAATCTTTTTTTTCCTTGTTCTTCTTCTTCCATAGGGGTTATTAAACTTACAGACCAGTAAGGGTGTTAAGAGGGAACTTAGTAAGAGTCCACACATTTTGGAATCAAAAAACTCAAAGATGGAGAAGTCAACTCAGAGCAATCCATTCAAATTCAACAAAGGCTTATTTTATCTACTAAATTGGATATTTACAAAATGATATTGAAGTAAGGAAGCAAGTAAATAAAGAATGATGAAATTTCAGTTTTTATATTCCAAGTATTCTCTTCTACATTTTTAACATCTCAATATTGATGAACTTGGTTATTTCTGTAGTGAGAAGTAGAGGTATGAAAAAAATTCTACAGAGAAAACTGCAGGGTATCACTTATTGGCCAATCCCATGTTCCATGGTTACTGTGGGGATAGAGCGGCAACCTGCAAAACTATGTATTTAAAAGTTTGGATCATTCTTATATTTTAGAGACAGGCAGAAATTCAAATTTTGTCCTTCACATCCCTGTACTCTCTACTCACAGAGGCCACTGCAGAAGATTATTCTCCCACAATATTTTCCCATAAAGCAATAGGCCCCTAGAATATAAGGCAGAGCAAGAAAGTACAACAGAAAGGATATAATGTTCCTGATCAGGATAAAGTAGACACACAGTATCATGTAATTAGCTTTAATATTAATTTGCATTTACATGGTTGCTTATGCTCTTTCATGCATTTTCACATCATTAGAAATGCACAGCAATTATCTTTATGTTGTAGGTTGCTGAATTATGTCATATTTGTTATGAAAGCCTCCTTAACACAGTGACAGCCATATTTCAAGCAACTATTGGTAATGAGTATTCAGTGATTTTTAAGGAACCTGAAAATAAAAGAGAAAGGATTTCAGGACCAGGAATGAATAGAAATAGGGAACCTGACTTATCCTTGAGCAATCTTGAGAAAGAGTAGACAGTGTATCCAGCTAGAGGTGCCGAATGAATATTCAAACCCAGATACCAGATATATCGGCATTAATTACGTGCCTTTAAACAACCATGTGTTTATAATAGAGACTGGCCAGATGTTTGATGCACACTGTTTTTTTTTTTTTAATTCCTAGGTACATAACTAGACCACAATCCTTGAATCACTACTAGGTACATAACTAGACCACAATCCTTGAATCACTACTAGATAAGTGACTATAAGGTTTAAAAAATTTTTGTAGTATTATACAAACACCAATAGTATAAGTCATGTTTGAGCCACATACACTACTCATTGGTCTGAAAGAACAGCTAGAATAATATTGACTTATATCATAGCCCAAGTGCACATAGTCATCCAAAGATCAACCAGTGTGCCTCAGTCACTCTAGTCTCCTTTTTGGAAAATAGTCTGATTATTTTTATCTTATCTCCTCCTCCCCTCCATTTATTGGTTTCATTTCAATGACTTCAGTCTCTGTGAAATTAACACAATAGTTTAGATTCCCCATTTTAACCCTTGCTGTATCCTAGAATAAGGCTTGCTTATAACTCTTCATCTCTGATACTTGCTGCTACTGGACACTTTGTATAAAGTCCTTGTCCAGTTCTGGGACCCAGACCTTACTAAGTACTAGCCCCTTCACTGTTAGTGCTCTGGCCATGTTTGCTTCATGAAGATACAGATTCTGCCACTGGGAATGTTAGAACAGAAGATGTTGTGGTTCCTCACTGATGAGATACTGTGCAGGACACTGAGAGCCAGAAGTCAATAGCCAGAATAATAAAAGCTGAAGTCTAACCCCTGCAAGGAATTAAATAAAACACACACACACACACACACACACACACACACACAAAAAAAACAAATAGAGGAGCTATAACATTTATCAATACCCAGGCCAAAAAGCCTGAAATTTAGAAGTTCAGATCATAAAGTATACTGAAAATACTGTGGTAAAAACAGTGTGTACAGGAAAATATTTGAAATATTTTAAAATCATAGTATATGTTTGGGTTTGCTTATTTGTTTATGTTGAGAAGTTACCAGCCCAGTTCAGACTAAAACCCTTTGCTTATAGCTGCAAAACTAATTCCAGACTTTTTAATAGAGTTATGTCCATGAAAGCCTTTATTAGTAATTAATCAAGAATTGAGAGTACCTGGGGGTGCCTGGGTGGCTCAGTGGGTTAAAGCCTCTGCCTTCAGCTCAGGTCATGATCTGAGGGTCCTGGGATCTAGCCCCACATCAGGCTCTCTGCTCAGCAGGGAGCCTGCTTCCTCCTCTCTCTCTGCCTGCCTCTCTGCCTACTTGTAATCTCTCTCTCTGTGTCAAATAAATAAATAAAATCTTTAAAAAAAAAAAAAGAATTGAGAGTATCTGATCCCAGAGATGGAGATATCAATATCTATGGGTGAAAAAGCCTGGGACAAGTAGGCTGACAATGATTTGGGCTAAATAGCTAATGCAATAAATGCTGTGGTTTGCAGGAATGACCAAATCTGTGGTCTGTGGAGCCACAGTTATTATCTGTAGTAGTTGAGTTGAAAGAGGAGAAAATAATTAAATATATATATCCTAATATATCTAAAATAATTAGGAATTTTATATATATATATGAAATATATAGAAGATATGTAGGAAATACACAGGATATATATATATATATATATATATATATATATATGTGTGTGTGTGTGTGTGTGTGTGTGTGTGTGTATACACACACACACACACACACACACACACTCATTTTAAAGTTTTTTTTTTTTGGTTTATGACCAGGCATTTTGAGTCTCTTCAGATCACATAATTATTTTTAGTGGTCAGAATAATAAATCTTTGTCTCTTAGAAAGTTTGATTATAATATAATATTGTTGCCTACATTGACAATACTATACACTAGATTTCTAGGGCTTATTTACTATCTGTTGCATATGGGTACTCTTTAATGACATCTATTCATTCCTCTACCCTCGATCCCTGATAACCACCATTTTACACTTTGTTTTTACAAGTTTGGCTTCTTTGAATTCCGCCTATAAGTGATACTGTACACTCCTTGTCTTTCTCTGTGTTATCTTAGCATAATATGCTCAAGGTCTAACCATGTTGTCACAAAAGGCAGGATGTCTTTCTTATAGCCAATAAAATTTCATTATATATATATATATATATATATATATGCACCATATTTTCTTTATCCATTCATACTTTGGGCACTTAGGTTGTGTCCATATCTTGGCTACTCTGAATAATGCTGCAATAAACATGACAGTGCATATATCTCTTCAATATCCTATTTTATTTTGGGGGTATATATTCAGAAGTAGAACTGCTGGATCACAAAGTAGATATTTCTTAATTTTTTGAGGAAAATCCATATTGTTTTTCCATAGTGGCTGTTCTAATTTACATTCTCACCAACAGTGCACAAGGATTCTCTTTTCTCCACATTCTCACCAACCCTTATCTCCAGTCTTCTTGATGATAGTTATTCTAACAGGTTTGAAGTAATATTGTGATTTTGACTTTCATTCCCTTGATGATTAGTGATGTGGTTACCATATTTTCATGTACCTGCTGGACCATCTGTATGTCTTCTCCAGAGAAATGTTTTAGTTTCTTTCTTTTTAAATGTTTTGTTGTTGTTGTTGGGTTATATGTTTCTTATATATATTGGATATTAACTCTTTATCCGGTATGTGGTTTTGTAAAAATTTTCCATATTCTGTAGATTGCTTTTTCATTTTCTTATTTTTTTTTTATTTTTGGTGTAGACACTTTTAAGTTTTATACAGTCCCGTTTGTTGATTTTGTTTTTGTTTGCACTTTTGGTGTCATATCCAAAAAGTCATCACCTGGAATAATGTTAAGAAGCTTCCTGGGTTGCCTGGGTGGCTCAGTTGGCTAAGCAACTACCTTCAGCTCAAGTCATGATCCTGGAGTCCCAGGATCAAGTCTCACATCAGGCTCCCTGCTTGGCGAGGAGTCTCTGACCCTCTCCCCTCTCATGGTCTCTCTCTCATTCTCTCTCTCTCAAATAAATAAAATCTTTTTTTTTTTTTAAAGAAGCTTCTCTGTTTTCTTTAGGAGTTTGTATGTTATCTGGTCGTATGTTTGTTTATTTATTTATTTATTTATTAAAGATTTTATTTATTTATTTGACACAGAGAGAGAGAGAGAGAGAGAGATCACAAGTAGGCAGAGAGACAGGCAGAGAGAGAGGAGGAAGCAGGCTCCCTCCAAGCAGAGAGCCTGATGCGGGCCTTGATCCCAGGACCCTGAGATCATGACCTGAGCCGAAGGCAGAGGCTTTAACCCACTGAACCACCCAGGCGCCCTGGTCGTATGTTTAAATCTTTAATGCATGTGACTTAAAATTGGGCCCCTGCCTAACACCAGTTACAATAATTATTACTCTGCATGTGTTTATCCAGTTTTTCCAACACCAATACTTGAAGAGATTTTCTTTTCCCATTGGGTCTTCTTGGCTGCCTTGTCAAGTACTAGTTGACCATACAGCAAGGGTTTAATTCTAGACTTTCTATTCTGTTCCATTGGTTTATGTGTTTTTTTTAATGCCATTGTCATATTGTTTATATAACTATAGTTTTGTAGTATACTTTGAAATCAGGAAATATGATACATCCAGCTTTGTTCTTTCTCAGGATTTCTTTGGTTATTCAGGGTCTTTTATAGTTCCATGAAATTTTAGGGTTGTTTGTTATATTTCTGTGAAGAATGTCATTCAAATTTTGATGGGGATTGCAATGAATCTGTGGATGGCTTTGTGTAGCATTGAATTTTAACAATATCAATTCTTCCAGTCCATGAACATGGGATGTTTTCCCATTTGTTTGTTTTGTCTTCAATTACTTTTTGTAAGCAAAGTCTTACAGTTTCACTGTACAGCTCTTTCACTTCCTTGGCTAAATTTATTCCTAGGTATTTTAGTGATAAATGAGATAGTTTACTTCATTATTTTTATTAGTGTATACAAATGCAACTGATTTATGTTGATTTTATATCCTGTATCTTTACTGAAATTGTTTTTAGTTTCAACAGCTTTTTGATTGAATTTTTGGGATTTTGTATATACAAAACTTTATCATCTGCAAATACTAACAGTTTTACTTTCTTCTTTCCAATTTAATATATTTTATAACTTTGTCTTACCTAATTGCTCTAGGTAGGACTTCCTAAACTATATTTGTATAAGAGTGATGAAAGTAGACATCCTGCCTTATTTCTCACATGAAGGAAAAAGTTTCAATCTTTCTTTGTTGACTGTAATGTTAGTTGTATGTTTGATATATATCGCTTTTATTATATTGAAGAATATTCTTTTTATATCAAACTTGTTGAGGGTTTCTACAAAAGGATTTATTTTACAAATGCTTTTACTGTATCCATTGCAATGATCATGTCACTTTTTTTCTTTCAATCTATTAATGTGATGCATTATATTAATTGATCAGCATATAATAAACCATCCTTTCACCACAGGGGTAAAGCCCACTTGGTCATAATGTATAGTCCTTTTAGTTCATTTTTGAATTCAGTTTGCTAACATTTTGTTGAGAATTTCTGCATCTATATTCATCAGGGGTATTAGTCTATATTCTCTTTCATATAGTATTCATATCTGGCTTTATTATCAGGGTAATGCTGGCCTCATAAAATAAGCGTGGAAGTGTTCCCTTCTCTTCTGTTTTTTGAAAGAGTAAGAAGGATTGATGTTCATTCTTAAATATTTGGTAGAATTTGGCAGTGAACCTGTCTGGTTTTGGAATTTTCTGCATTGGAAGGTATTTGATTACTGATTCAGTCTCTTTTCTTGTTGTATTGGTCTGTTCAGATTTTCTATTTCTTCTGGTTTATTCTTGACAGGTAGTTTTTCTAATTTATTAATTTCTTCTAGACTAATTTGATGACATGCAATTGTTCATAGTAATCTCTTACAATACTATTTTCTGTCATATCAGTTGTAATGGTAACGTCTCATCTTCCATTTCTAATTTTAAGTTTTTTTAATAATTATAAATATTTTTTTAAGATTTTATTTAAAGATTTTATTTATTTAACACACACAGAGATAGAGAGAGAGAGAGAGAGAGAGAGAGAGATCACAAGCAGGCAGAGAGGCAGGCAGAGAGAGAGGAGGAAGCAGGCTCCCCAATGAGCAGAGAGCCCGATGCGGGGCTTGATCCCAGGACCCTGAGATCATGACCTGAGCCGAAAGCAGTGGCCTAACCCACTGAGCCACCCAGGCGCCCCATCTAATTTTAAGTTTTTTTTCCTTAGTCTAAAGTTTGTCAATTTTGATTATCTTTTCAAAAAACCAGTAGCTCTTAGTTTCACCAATCCTTTCTAATATTTCTAGTTTCTATTTATTTCTACTCTGATCTTTATTATTTTCATCCATCCTTCTGCTAACTTTGGACTTAATTTATTCTTTTTCTAGTCCTTTGAGTTTTAAAGTTAGGTTTTTAATCTTTTTAATTTCTTATGACATACATTTATTGCGATAAGCTTTCTTCTCAGAACTGCTTTTGTAGCATCCCATAAAATTTGATATATCTTTTCCATTTGTTTTGGGATAATTTAGTTCCCCTTTGATTTCTTTGACCTAGTGATTATTCAGCAGTGATATATATATATATATATATATATATATATATATATATATACACACACACACACATATATTCCAGCTTTTCTCTTGATTGGTAATGTTATACTAGCATGGTAAGAAAAGATAGTTGGCATGATTTCAATCCTCTTATATTTGATCTATCATGGAGAATGTTCTATGTGCAATTGAGAAGAATGTGTCTTCCGTTGCTATTGGATAGAGTTTTTATATATTTCTTTTCCGATTTTCTGTCAAGATTATCTAACCATTATTGACAGTGAGGGTACTGAAATCCCCTACTATTATCATTGTCTTTTTTTTTTCATATCTGTTATTTTCATATCTGTTGTTTTTTTCATATCTGTTATCCAATGTTGGGTATGTATATGTTTATGATATACCTTCTTGATTTATGGACGCCTTTATTACTACATAATAATTTTTTTCTCTTGTTACTATTTTTTGGCTTGAAATCTATTTTGTCAAATAGGATTTTCACTTACATGGCATATCTTTTTCCATTTTTTCACTTTGAGCCTATGTGTTAATTTAAAATTGATATGAGTCTCCTATAGGCAGCATACAGTTGAGTCTTGCTTTTTATTTTTTTATTATTATTTTTAAGTCTTTTGAAATTCATGTAGCCACTCCATGCCTTGTGGTTGGTAAATTTAATCCATTTACATTTAAAACGATTATTGATATGTAAGAATTTACTACTGCCATCTTAATGTTTGTCTTCTGGCTCTTCTTAATGTTTGTCTTCTGGCTCTTTTATATTTCCACTGTTTCTTTTTTCCTTTGTTTACCATGTACTATCACCAACTTACAATGGTAGCATGCTCAATCTCCCCCCATTTTTTTAAATCTACTCTAGATTTGTAGTTACATGACTTGTAAAACATACCATGCTTATATAAAACATATCATAGGTAAAACCATCTAATTTATGCTCACAGCAACTTATCTTCACTTGCCTATAAAGCTCCACTCTTTTACTTCTATTTTTTATTTTTAACGTCATAAGTTTTTATGCTGTGTATTTGTTAACAAATTATAGTACCTACAATTATTTCTAATACTCTATTCCTTTAAACTTTATACTACAGTTGAGTGGTCAACACGCCACTCTAGTACAGGTGAACAATTTCTATTAGAGTGTTGTGTATGTTAATATGATTTTATGTCACTGATTAATATCTTTTTGTTTCAGCGTGAAGAACTCCTTTCATCATTTTTTGCAAAGCAATTCTAGTCATAGTAAACTCCCTTAGCTTTTCTTTATTTTTGAGAGAGACTTTCTCTTTTATATAGCAAACCTGTCCTTCCAATATGAAGTTTCTTGGCTGCCAATTTTTATCTTTTAACCCTCTGAATATGTCAGTTAACTCTTTCTTAACCTAAAGAGTTTATCTTACTGGGTTCCATTGTAAGTTATTTTCTTTACCCTTAAGATTCTTTATCATTAATATTTTTGATAGTTTCAGTATAACGTGTCAAAGAAAGTCTTCTTGTATTGAGATAATAGAGTGTTCTATTGGCTTCATGGACTTGTATCTCTAATTCCTTCCTCAGATTTGTAAAGTTCTGGGGTATTATTTCTTTTCTTAAAATTCTCTCCTCTTCTCCTCTAGTATACTAATTATTCTTATATTTGCCTTTCTGACTAAGTCTGATGGCTCTTGTAGGATTTATTCATTTTTAAAATAACTTGGTTCTCTCTCTTCTTCTAATTGAATTTAATATTCATTCCTATCCTCCAAGTCACTTATTCTTTCTTCCATCTGCTCTGCCCTGTTACTGATGCTTTCTATATTTTTTTCAGTGTTCCAAGATTCATTGTTTCTATGGTATTTCTCATCTCCTTCACTAGCTCTGGAATTTGGTTTATTTTTATAATTTCAGTCTGCTTCATAAAGAATTCCTTTCTGAGTTCACTGAATTGCCTGAGTTTTCTTGAAGCTCAATGAATTTCTTCATGACACTCTTGAATTATTTTAACAGATACACTACTCCATACCTTTGTGTTTGGTTGTTGGTGCATTACCATTTTATTTTTGTTATACCTATTTCCTTGATTTTTCATAGTATTTAAAGATATGTGCTTCCATTTCACATTTGAAGTAGCAGACACCTTAATATTTTATTTTTAATTTGGATCTTAGTCTGAGACTATTAGAAATTTTTTTTGTGTTCCAGAAGGTGGCATTATAGCTCAAGTTTGTGGTTTCTCCTACCAGAGGTGGCTCTTCTTGATGCTGGCAGTAGTGGGGAGAAGATGTAAGCCATATGTAGACCTTATGCTAAAGTCCCAAAGCAGACAGCAGGAAACACACTCTTTTGAACCTTTTTTAAATCTTCTTGTCTGCCTCCTTTCTTTTTCTTTCCCTTCTCCCAGACATGAATTCCTGCCTCTGAAGTCCAGGTGCTGTTGGTGGAGAAACAGGTCTCTCCAGCCACAACCTGCACAACTGGAACAACCAGGCAGTCACTTATCACTTTTGCTTTCCCCTCTTTGGGGACTTTGCCACTGTCTCTGCCAAAAGCCCTGTGCCTTGCAGTGTTGCTCCGAGGAGGGGGCACCTTGATGAGTTCCT
Organism: Ailurus styani; assembly: GCA_002007465.1. Classification (NCBI taxonomy): domain Eukaryota; kingdom Metazoa; phylum Chordata; class Mammalia; order Carnivora; family Ailuridae; genus Ailurus; species Ailurus styani. The sequence continues at coordinate 2,376,254 of LNAC01000010.1, read as the reverse complement.
CCCTCTCTTCTGACTCCAAATTTATCTCTATCTTACTCTGATGGCATGCTGGATTCTCCTGTTGTGGAGGTGCAGCCTGCCTGACTTCTCTGTTGTTTGTGGGTATCTACCCAGATTGGCACTCTTCAGATTTCCCTTTCCCTGTTAGCAGTGAGTGGGGTAGAGCTGGCTTGACAAATTCCTTGGAGCAGCAGCCCCCACTGAGGTTGTACCTGCCCTCTTTCAGATGTACAGATAGGTAGAAAACTCCCAGGTAACATGCAATATTGTGAAGAGATACTTTTGTTTGGTTATAGATGTCCAATTGGTTGTTGACCAATTGGAGAGAAAAAGGGAATTGCTCATGCCACCATGAAACTAATATTACTCTTCAATAACATACACAGTTAAAATTGTGATAGACAAGTCCTAGTTGAGTTCCCCAAAGTCTGAAATCAAAAATGATGTACATCTTTTTATCACTTACTAATGATAGATAGTATTAAATAGCACTGAGTTAACAAAATTAAACATTTTCCATGTGCCTATTATTTTACTGTACCCTCTTTGATTTGCCTATGTTTTCTCTTGAATTATATTTTCAGAGGATTAACTCTACATCACAAATATTTCCTCCTATTTTATCAATTTTTTAATGTACTCACCTTTTTATAAATATTTTCTACAAGTCTTTTCTGAGCTTTGTATTTTGTTCAGGAAGTTCTTTTCTTGAAAAAATATCTAAAATTTTCTTATTCTCTAGTATACTTATAGATACATATATTTAGCTCTTCACTGCTTCTTATATCTTAATTTTAATTCTGAATATGTACTGTGTCAAAGTTTTATGGTTTCAGTCCAAACAATGGGCAAGTATATATTGTCTTTGGTATTCTCACTAGCCTTCAACATCTTCAGCTGAAGAAGTGCTTAGCACTTAATCTAAATGTTCTTTCCACTTCTGATTTCCTCACTGTCTAGGCATAGGAAATATGTCGTGCTAAGAGAAATGATAATGGTAAGTCATCGTAGAGAATCTTAGTGGTCAAGATAGATGAAAGAACCCCCCCCCAAAAAAAACCCATAACAGTTAAAATAGCAATGTGAATTTATGATCTTAGAATTTGCCACCTCTGTAGCCCAATAGCAGTAGCTGCCTCACTTTAGTCCATTAGCCAAATAGCACTTCAATTTTCATTCTAATACTTTCACTTAAAAAAAAAGATGGGCTTAAAGTATTACAATATCAACAACAACAATAATAAAGAGGGAAGCCTGGGTGGCTCAGTGGAGTATCTGCCTTCGGCGGCGTAGGTTATCAAGTCCTGCATCCGGCTCCTTGCTCAGTGGGGAGCCTACTTTTCCCTCTGCTTGTGATCCTTCTCTCTGATAAATAAATAAAATCTTTAAAAAATAATAAAGAATATCTGTATTTCCCACTAGTTGGGAGACCCTGAAGGGGAGGGAAGAGGCTCAGAAATGGGGTCCTTGGGCTCTTTGGAGTAATAGCAGCTCTGCTAGAGACCACTTGGTAGGATGTACTGCTTAGGGGAGAAAACTGCATGTGGGAGTGAGCCCAGCCTCTGTGGGGTTCTTCAAAATGTAGTTAGAAATTTGCACAGAAACACCAAATTAGTAGACCTGAAGAGAATAGTGAACTTGAGGACAAGGAAACGGTTAGGAACTGGGTGCGTCTATAAATTTCTTTTCAGGCTAAGTGAAAAACTATATAGAGAGTATACTTTAAAACTTCTTTACCTCATTCCTAGTTATTTGTATGGCACACTAGTACAATTTAGGATATTTAATGCTATATATGAAAGTAAGGGACAATCCAGAAAAGGAAAGAAAGCCTGCCCTATCCCAAATCCCAAGTAATGGTTTTTGGGTACAACATGTCTGATTCAGGAGTGAGCACCTAGTCTCTCAAATATGTGAGAAGAGATGGCTTGGAGGGGTTTTTCTAAATTATACTCAGTGTCAAAATATATTTGTAATTAATTTGTAATATTTCAAATTTTTACAAATATAATTTTGATTAGGTGTGTGTGCGTGTGTGTGTGTGTGTGTGTGTGTGTGTATCATTCTATGTACCCAGGACTGTTCTAGTGACTGTTGATATGAAGTTTCTGACTTCCTGGACCTTACTTACACTTTAAAGGTGGAGAATACATTAAAAAAAAAAGTGATATACCAGAGAGCACTTAAAGTAATATCAGAAAGTGATAATGAAGGAAAATAAATGGTACAAAGTGAGAGAAACAGGCAATGCAACAGGTCTACTTTAGGTTGGGGATAAGAAAATGGTCTTTCTGCGAGAGTGACATTTGATATAAGACAAGGAAGAAAAGGGATTAGCATAGGAAAACTAAAGAAAGATTGTTTCAGGCACAGGGAACAAACACCCCAAAAGCATTAAGCTGAAATGAGTTTCACATGTCCAAAAAAGAGAAGGGAACTAAGAGGGACTTCAGGGCAGTGGATAATAGTAATTTGGTAGTTAATTGATGATATGAGTACTTGTTATCAAACTTAAACATGGAAGATTTGTAAAGGAAACAAAACAGATTGCTGGGTCCAGTCTTAGGTCTTCTAAATTCTAATTCAGTAGGTCTGGGATGAGTCCCTATGTTTGCGTTTCTATTGAGATTCCCAGGTGATGCTGATGCTTTTGATCTGAAGACCCTACCTGGTGATCCAAGGCTATAGGTCTCTGAACACAGAACAGGTAATTTCAATTTATTGTTTCTATATGTAGTGGAAAGCCATAAATGATTTTATGCACTAGACTCTGAATAAAGCATGGACCATATATGCTTAACCTATGGTATTTTTGGATCTGAAGTGTGTCTCCTGTAAAAAAAGACATACAGTTATAGTTCTTTTGTTTGTTTTGTTTTTATTTATTTGTTTTTGTTTTTAAACCAGTCTGACAACCTCTGACTTTTCATTGTTTGATTAATTCACATTTAGTGGTATTGATATGATTGAATTTATGTCTGCCATCATGCTTTTTGCTCTATATGTCTCATTATTTATTAGTCTATTTCTCTTTTACTAAATTCTTCACTATGAGGTGGATATTTTCTAGCATTACATTTTAATTTCTTTAATAATGTTTACCTGTGTTTTTTGACTTTTTTTTTCTTAAAGAGCTGCCTCAGGTCCTAGAAAGCATGGTATATTAAATTGAGACGGCTAAAGAAAATGCTCCAAAATATAAGTAGCTTAACACAATGGAAGCTTACTCCCACCTCCATAACATAACCTGAAAACTTTTTTTTTAAAGATTTTATTTATTTATTTGACACAGAGAGAGAAATTGCAAGTAGGCAGAGAGGCAGGCAGAGAGACAGGGAGAGGAGGAAGCAGGCTCCCTGCTGAGCAGAGAGCCCGATGCGGGCCTCGATCCCAGGATGCTGAGATCATGACCTGAGCCGAAAGCAGAGGCTTTAACGCACTGAGCCATCCAGGCACCCATAACCTGAAAACTTTTAATGCAATGATTCACAGCATAGACTTCTTCCATCTCTTGGCTGCTCTATCGCTATGATTTCATACTTCTTTGAGTTTAGCCAGCAAATAGGAAATAGTAGTTAAAGTTCACTTGCTTCTCAGCCACCTGGGCTCAGAAGTTATGCTATTCATTTTGACATATAATTTATTGGCAAAAAATTATCACATCCATTCCCAAGGTGCCAATGCAGGGAGCTTTGAAATGATGCCAAAGCAGCAATGATGCATGATATAAGGGGAGACTAAGTCTTTGGTAGACTTGCATGCTGTTCCTGCTATGTGAGGAGCTGGTGTAGGAAACTACTTCAGTGATCTAAGATTGAGATTTTGATGACTTAGACTAAGATTGTAATAGGGGGGGTAGAGAAAATGATAGGTTCAGAATATTTCATGGAGATAGAATCAATAGATTTGCTATAGGGATATGAGCTGCACTGTAGGTGGTAATATTATTTACTGATATAAAAAAGTAGAGTTTGAAGAACAAAGAATAAATTAGTTTTTGAAACATTAATTTTGAGGTGCTAATTAGCCCAATGAAAATATAAAGCAGGTATTTGGTTATATGTATTTAGAATTCAGTAAAGAGCTAAAGGCTGGAGATATATACATATACACATACATACACAATTGGAAGTGATTAGCCTAGAAATAATATTTAAAGCTATAAACATGATTTTCTAGGAAAAAAGCACACTTAACAGTAGTTAGCTCAAGATCTGAGCCCTAAGGGTTCACCAATATTTTAAAGGATAAAGAAGGTTGAGACAGCAAAAAATCACTGAGCAGCTGACAGTGTTATAAAGGGAACACCTTAAACATGTGTGGTCATGGAACTGAAGGGACGATAACCTCTCTTTTTCTTATAATAACTGTGCCAATTATTTCTGACTTTCAAGTAAGATAAACAAATGTTATGAAGGTCATTCTTGACCTTGAAAAGAACATTTTCAAGTCCTTTCCAAGTCCAGATGTCGTAACTCTTTCTCCATTAGAGAGGGACGAACCATACTGTGAGAAATCCTGTACTAAGCCACAAGCAAAGATCACATGGAGAAGGCCATACATGGCCCCCAGATGATAGTCATTATCAGTTGCCAGATATGTAAGTGTAATAAGTTTTCAGATGATTCCAGCCCCCATCCTTAGTTCTTTTTAGTTGAGGACTCATACATTACAGAGAAATGAAAGACCACCTTGTGGTGTTCCCTCCAAATTCATGACCCTCAAAATCTGTGACCATAATAAATAGTTGTTTTACTCCATTACTATGTTTCACAAGCATAGTAAGCAGGATATAGAACTGAATTCAGGCATTAAGTAAGGGGTAAATGTGGCTGGGGAGAGGAGACAAAAAGGATGTTGCTACAGAATGGGTAGTGGGTAAAGTGTAAATGGGTTGGAAGGCCTTCGGCTTTTACTCTGATATAAGATCTTTGGAGGGTTCTGAAGAGAGGGATAGCATAATCTATGTCCAAATATATATTTTCTTATGAGCAAATTTTGGGCATTCCTTGCATAACAAATACAACCCTGTGGCAATAACTTAATTTTCCTGGAAATGTAACTTTAGTTTCGTAGCAAAGAAGTCATAAAATACAGTAGATAATTCTATATTATTTTTGGTTCAGTTTTCTTATTTGAAGGAAGTTACTCACAGAAAACAATTAAGGGATATGTTCACCTAAATGACATTTTTAATATTTATCTCTATTTCTAATTATGCCAAAGAATGATATATTTTGAGCAGAAAATACTTTGACTATACTTCAGATTATCATCTAAATTAAATACTCAAGGGGGAAAATATTTTGGAATTTCATAGGGCGGTTTTGTTCCAACTCCATCTGCCTCCTTGAACAATGCCTAAGCAATTGGTTAAAAAGTAAAAATATCAGGAGCGTACTACTTTGCAATATGGTTTAGAAATTCTTCTAGCTGGTAAAAGTTTGCTTGCAAGATGATACATATTTTTCTCATATGAGAAATAACACACTACCATATTTGTAGTTTTACTAAATTTTTTCACCAACTGATTTTTTTTTCAGAGATGAGAAAACCTAAAGTTGCCATAACTACAAACTGGAGAGCAATATATTCGAAATTACTTGTGTTTCATTTCCATTATGAAACTTATAAAAGATGGGAGTCCTACTATACTTATAGACCACATACTTTTCATAAGGTGTAAGATGTTTAATGAAGAGGAAAGATCTCAATGTAATGTAGTCCATTTATGATGCCTAAAATATTTGCAAGGCATTATATCAAATACTTAAACTAATTGTATCATATCATAGAGAAGTTAAAAGAAAAAAAAGTCACCTGAAAAATCATACTATATGATAAACATGTTTTAGACACATAGTAATATATATTTAATTTGTTTAAACAGCCATCTATATTTTTAAATGGCATAATTATTTTCAACACCACAAATTATTTTGATGCTTCAGTACTTAGTAAGGTTGATGGTGCTGTTCCAAACATATATTTACTGTGAATGAATTAAGATTTTCACAATGCACTTCCATTACATATTTATATCAAAAGAGGTATTAATAGATAAAATAGATTTTTACAGATACAGACTAAATCAACACAGTTCATAGAAATGCAGTCAAAACTCATGATCTCCATCTCTAAATAATACCACGGAAGTTCTATAAATTGTATCATGTCTCATCTTTATCACTTATTACCTATGAGATTTGATTGCTATAGTTGTTATATTAAACTAATATTATGAAAACATCACATAATATATACAAATCAGGTCTTCTCATCAGATGAAAAGCACCAGGGAATGAAATAAATTCAATTATGTATTTCTCATGTAGGCATACAGAATTTCAGTGTCTGATACATGTTTTTTCTTTTATGTTTTCAGGTTGACCCTAGAAAACTGTGTTCTAATACACTCATTATTTGAATTCACCATTGGGTAAGCTGGTTTGAGGCAATTACATTCTTTATATGTAAGGACTATAGACTGTAATGAAATAATCCTGTGTAGCCAAAACCATTTCTTACTGTGAGCAAAGTTAATTTCAGGAATGACCTTGAAGATCTAGGCAAAATTATTTTATTACAAAATAGTGATTTTAAAAAAGTGTACTAGACTAGCCAAGACAGATTTGAACCATTCAAAAACTAAGAATTTTCCTAAAAGTCAAAGAATTGAGTCATAATAGAATTCACATGAGTCTTTAGTTTCTGCCTTTCAGTTTATGAAGGAACTAAACTTAAAGTTATTAAAAATAACTTCTGGGGCGCCTGGGTGGCTCAGTGGGTTAAAGCCGCTGCCTTCGGCTCAGGTCATGATCCCAGGGTCCTGGGATCGAGGCCCACATCGGGCTCTCTGCTCAGCAGGGAGCCTGCTTCCTCCTCTCTCCTCTCTCTCTGCCTGCCTCTCTGCCTACTTGTAATCTCTCTCTCTCTGTGTCAAATGAATAAATAAAATCTTTAAAAAAAAATAAAATAAAAATAAAAATAAAAATAACTTCTGTTATACAGTAGTCATTGATCTGGTTTTATGAAAGCAATTGTCTTCTTCCCCTCCAAGGAGGTTTTAGGGCACAAAGCTACAATTTTAAAACATGTATTATATATATCATATACATATATGATATATAATATATATCATATATATATCATATATATGTATAGAGTATATATTGTGTGTATATGGTCACATTTCAAAACTGTCATGCTACATAAGAGAAACAATACAGATATTGCACAACTGTAGCTGGAATATTATCTGATGATGTAAGCAGAAGGGAGAAAGTATGGTGCTACATAAGAGAGATGAAAAAAATCTACACCAGAAATAAGGAAGATACTCTTTGAAGAAAAGCAACACAATAAAGAGCAAAATATTAACTTAGTCACTGTGCTTAGCGAAGAGTTCATTTTTTTATTATACAGGTGCATTTCAAGCATGAGCATTTTACCTAAATGATTGATTTTATTTTTCCATCTACATTCCTGAAAAGCCATAATAATATCTTAAGGAAGGGCTGAGCTTAATTTTATCAGATTTAAATGAAATCTCTATCCATTATCTCATAATTTGAACCTACTTTATTGTAGTTTATACCTCCTTACTATTGTAGATCTCCATATTCAGACTTTCAGGATTTAGGGAGATTGCTGAACTTAGACTCTTTCACCCTAGATAAGTGAATACTGGAAAATGAGCATCAGGAAATATTAAGGGAAATATTAGGAGCTAAAGGAGGATGGAGATGAAGAGGAGGGAAAGACTGCTATAGCTCTGAGTTGAAAGTACAACTCACTAAAGAGTGAATGATTGGTGAGGGAAAGAAGAGAGGGGATCTTAGGTGTAGATTTACAATTACTCCTAGTTAGAGCAGAAAGAAGGAAAATGATGAGTGTAAGAGAAAAGAGAAATAATAATGGAATAGAGTATTCTGTACCATAATGATTGGTTTGGGGGAAGGCTTGGCAAGAGCCAGAGGAGGATTTAGTTGAGGAAGCGTGAAGAGAATGAAGCAGACATCATTAAGAAAGCTTATTTTTTTAAAACTTTCTTAAGAATGTTCTTTGTTTGGGTGCCTGGGTGGCTCAGTCGGTTAAGCCGCTGCCTTTGGCTCAGGTCATGATCCCAGGGTCCTGGGATCGAGTACCGCATCAGGCTCCCTGCGCTGCAGAGAGCCTGCTTTTTCCTCTCCCTCTGCCTGCTGCTCTGTCTACTTGTGCTCTCTACCTCTCTGTCAAATAAATAAATAAAATCTTAAAAAAAAAAAAAAAGAATGTTCTTTGTTCAATGTAATATTCAGAATGAAAGACTGTCAATCCTTAAGAACAAAGGTTTAGGTCCTTCATGGATTATAAGCTTCTACAGAACAAAGATCTTTACAAATCTTTCAATCAGCATGAAATGCAATTATGTACACCTTGTGGGACATTGGGTGATATCAGATATTTGTTATGGTAACCTAGATTATGTAGCAGCAGAAGATTGATAGTTGTCAATAAATCAAGAAATATAAATCAGAGACTTCTTTAGTAAGATAGCAGGATGCTGTAATCACTAATACCTACATTTCATTTATTAAAAGTACACCCAGGCACTTTAATTTTGTCTTTTTTGTACTGTATATTCTTGTCTATGTGAACTCATATCCATATAATTCATGTGAAAAAGCAACATGAAAGTCAACTCTGGTTACCACACTGAAAATTCAAATGTTAAAGGACACATTGTTGTGGGTTCATTTAACAAACTTAATTTGGGTCATGTTCGGGTCATGTTTATCAGTAGAAAATAACACTCTGCTTTAAAACCTAGATTTACTCATAAAAATTGCATTTTAAATAAATTACATAGGTATATACTTATTTGTGTAAGGAGCTTCATATGGGTGGCTAAGCAACTAAAATAACCAAAAGGTTTTATACCAGATCAGCAATAGTCCTTTGATAGATATCATAGGTCAGTAGATAGTAGTAAGATCACCTTAGACAGGAAGAAAAGGAATTGTCATATCTAGAAATAAGATGCAACCACTAATACACAGGTTTAAGCCATAGAAAACAATGTGTTAACACAAGAAGGTGGAAGGTATAGTTTGGGATATGTACTTGAAAGAGAAATAACTATTGTCAATTTGATCTAGAACCCTAGAATCCATACAAAGAAGAGACTAATTAAGTCCTATTTGCTCCCAATGCAGAAATGGTCTATAAAAATACCTAGTATAGGGCATTCCACTATTAGAGAACTTTTCTAACTTTAAGCTAAAAGCGCTGTCTTCATAAGTCTTCACTTTAGTTATTCCTTCTTTTAGGAAGAATTCCTTCCTTTAGTTTATATAATAAGGAATATGAGAATAATTCTATTCCTTCCTTTAGTTCATATAATAAGATTACTTTCTTATTCAAATAACAGTAATTTCTAATTTTGATGACTGTAATCAAGTTTTGCTAATTCATCTATTTCCCCTAGGTATACACCATATTACATTGTTTTCCACCCTTCACCATAGGACTTGGCAAGCTTTAGCATGAACTTTTTTTCTCAAGTATTAAAATTCCTTCTAGGAAATGCTGTTTTATGTACTGTGGAAGAATAAAAAGTTTAAAATTTCACTTCCTGCAAAGTCTTAGGCATCTCTCCTTAACTGATGTTAAATGTTAGTCAGGGCACATGGTAAACTGGGAGAGCAGCTTTTTGGTAAGAGTTTGGTAAATCTGAATTAAAAATCATCATTGTTTTCAGCTTTTTACTGTGGGCTTTTGATAGTTTCAAACTTAATTTAGAGAATATCAAGCTTATCTAGAAAATGTAAATATTCTTAGTATTTTCTGCTATAGTCATTGATTTATATACATGTACATAGTTGTTTTCTTTAATGTCCACATAAAGAATTAACTGTGCATATATGTATGTATTTATATCTTTATCTACTTCACTGTACCATAAAATTAGGTGAACATTGGAAAACTTTTGAGGAAAATAATTTCATAAGCATAAATTGTATGTGTAAGCACATCCATGATAATTTAGAATAATATGGTTATATTCCTGTGGCAAAGAAAGAACTTTACCATGTAAGTCAGAGAAACTGACAAACTGGGAAATGTATAAAATATTCAAAGAAAAATCAGTCCAGTTTAATTATGTTGTAGCGATCTATTAAACTATCTCAAATAGCTTGACTTAATCATCATGTCATGTTCTGCTAAGTGACCTTGGGCAAGTCACATAGCCTCTTTACATTTCAGTCTTCTTGTCTCTAAAATTAACTGTTTGACAAATTCTAGTGTCATTTACTGTGCCCAAAGTGTCTGCATTTTATGGTCTGAAAATGTGGTGCTAATGTTGATATGAAAAACTCCATGAATGACAATAAATTTAATATATACTTGGTATTCTTCAAAGACATGGGAATGCCTATTTAACAATAAAACATGTCAATAAGGCATCAGAAAATAGTATCAATCACAAAAGACATTCATAGAAGAGAAATAATGTTAATATTAAGGATGAAATAAGAAGAGTTATGTGAGAAATAGTAGTAAATTTAAAAATACTAATAAAATTAATAAACCTTGGCTAAATGTTTAGACATCTTCATCTTCACCTGAGTATGTATTTTATAATCTTTAAACTTCAACAAAAGCAAACTTTGCGTTCTTAAAAAATAAGACAGGGCTTAGCTCTCTAGATTACATTTTATAGTGGTGGTATTTAATAGTAGCTCAATTTTAATGGATTATGTACATTTTACTGAAACTTTTATTAGGTATCCTTGCTACCTCCATCAGGAGGTAATACAACATGTCATATTAAGTGTATGGATGTTAGGGCGCCTGGGTGGCTCAGTGGGTTAAAGCCTCTGCCTTCGGCTCAGGTCATGATCTCAGCGTCCTGGGATTGAGGCCCACATCGGGCTCCCTGCTCAGCAGAGAGCCTGCTTCCTCCTCTCTCTCTGCCTGTCTCTCTGACTCCTTGTGATCTCTCTCTCTGTGTCAAATAAATAAATAAAATCTTAAAAAAAAAAAAAAGAGTATGGATGTTAGAGACACATTAACTGGGTCCAAACCCAAACCCCTGCTCTGATACTTGTTTGGTGTATGATATTAGGCAGGTAATAGGAGCTCTTTGCCATTCAGTTTCTTCACACAGATTCTGGGATAGTAAATTGTAGATGCAAAGAGCATAGAACAGTTCCTGGCATGATGTATTATAAAAGTGCTAGCTGTTATAATTAGTTGTTACTTTTTTATTGTATGACTACAGAGGATATTAGAAGTGTTCATGCCTAATAACTTTACATACTTATCTATGGTTTTCACCAGTCACTTGACATTTTTTGTTTTAACAGGAATGGCTTGGATAAAAGGAATTTATATTTAACCAAGCATATATCATTAAAATATGCTTGTTACCTCATTTTAGTAGAAGAGCAAAATACATCCCTTAAGACTCAGTTTACAATAAAAGAGGCTCTGTAACAAGAAGTAAAACTGCCATGTTCCAGATCTAGAATAGGGTATCTCATCCATTCATTGAACAAATCATTAAACACCTATGCATGTGATGTTAAATGTCTTGTTCTCAATCCTATGTACATAAATATGAAGCCATCCTTGCTCTCAAGGAGTTACAGGCTATAGAAGAGATACAGTTCTTTATACGTCCCAGACTCCTGACAGAATACTTCATTGAGTACATTATAGTCCCTTCTTCTCAATTTTCAGAGAAGTCATGGGGATGGGTCTCACGAAGAGCACGGACATAGAAGTGTCACTGGGAGTGGGGCAATGAAAGATGGTTAGGATAGAGTTGAACATTCCAGGCTGAAGGAATAGTCTAAAGAAAAGCACAGAAGAAATGGTGATGGCAAAGTCAAGAGCAAGTAGATTGCATTGAATTCTCAAAAGTGACAAAGTACATTCACACACACAAAATTTCCTTGATGACTTGTTGAGAATATTAATTCATTTATACTTTAAATGAAGTGATTCTATTAAATGCCAATACAGAGAGAAAGGAAAAAAACACAAACATGAAATAAAGCTCTTTGGCTAGATTTTTTCAAGCTTAAGAAGAATTGATATCCTTTGAGTTCATGGCCTCATAAAAAAATAAATACATTTTCAGCAAGAGTAAAGAAAGCCCTATATTTAGGTTATAGCAAAGGAGAAATTAAACACAAAAGTGACTTTAAGTTTAAAAACCATTTTCTAACTACATAGAGCAGTATTTTCTAGTAGTATGGAATTACTTTTAGAATAGTAACTCAATCAGTTTGGTTTATGCTTAAAACCTTTTTTGTTACTAACAGTAAAAGAGCAAGAGTCAAAGTATACAAGATAGTGTGCCTTGAATTGAAAGAGAGTTTTATTTCTTTCTAGGGTGTTCTCTTATCGCTATGTAATGTAATATTAGTGAAGCATTCCAAAATATTTTGTAGGGAAGGAAGGAAGGAAAGAGGGACTGCAAGGAGAAAAGTGGTGAGAAGAGATAAGAGAAGGTAAGGAAGGAGAGATGAAGGTAAAACAGTTTTCATAATAATTTAGCATGTTTACATATTTGAAACAAAAATATTCTCCTTGAATGATTACTTGATCTAGTGGATTTAAGGGGCATTTTAAAGGAAACTGGTGGTATTGTTCTCTTACTAAAATTCAAGGCCACTGAGAAAACATGTCTTTTCCCATGGAAATGAGCAATTTCACAAACCTTCTAGAGAGCATCTGGTCACCACTAATCTAGTGACTTAATCCTCTCCTTTGGGTCTCTCATTCTATTTCAGGTTATCTATCCTTTGCCTCCAGGCAGGACTACAACTAAGCCATGTAAGACAGATGGGTTTCTAGCCCAGTCAAGATTTCTAGGGAAGTCATTTCCACAGCCTCGCAACATTAATCAAAATAACCAGCCCCATGATTTAAGAGAATGGCAAAATATCCCAAGTAATCAACAGTTTTTGATAAACTTTGTTTTTTTGATTTTATGTCTGACAATGGTTTCTTTCCAGAGAATACAAATGAGTTTAAAATAGTTTAAAATATATATCAGACAATGTGATTCCAACAACCTATTAAATCTCTATTTTGAAATACATTTAATTTTCTGGCTGTAAACATAAAATCTAATTAGTGAAGAAACACAAATAAAATACTTTTCCTACTATATCAGGCTCTTTACAGGTATAGACCTAAGCTTTCTTCTGTTTTTGAATGTCTCTTTTTGGTTGTAAACCTTTAAGGCCTTAAAGTCATAGTGATGATTTTTCCTATAATTCAGTCCTCTAAACCTTCGAAAATTTCATCTTCTAATGACAATGTGAAATTTTACAAAGGGAAAGGTGCCTCCCACAAAATAAATTTTTTTTGGTAAAATATGGAAAAAATCAAACTGCTTAACTAACTTTCAAAACATGTTGCCTTATCAGGTTTTATAGCTAATTTAATATTTTTATGTTTCACAATTCCGTTAACATTGACAACTTCTTATGTGTCCAAACACCCATCCCCAGGCTTTGCAGGCATATGACCTCCACATTACACATTCATCCCATTCTGTATTCCCATGTCTCAATCTAACACATTCATAAATCTCTTTAAAAATGACTCATGCAAAATGACACCTCCCATCCACTGTGAAAACATTAACCAGCAAGCTTTATCAAACTATATTTACTGCTTACATATCTCAGTAAGTATGAGAATTAAAATGCATCAGCTCATTTGTTCCAAAATACATCCCATAGCTGAGTACTATTAGCCCTAATTTAAAAATAAAAAGATGAATAACATTCTCTAACAATTTTTTGGGCTCTTACTATGTCCCAGGGACAAGGTTCCAACATAATTCACAATATTTTCTATTGTAATAACCTGTTATCCAATGAAATAGATTAGTGACAAATATTTTCAATGTAGTGTTTGGTTTTTATTTTTTGGGTTGATGTTGTTAAAAATTTAATTTCAGGACCCTTAACTCATCAGAACAATGGAATTTTCTTCTCAGAGTGAAACAATTTGAAAGATGGGTAGTCTGAAGTAGTGATTCATATTTAGAACTATTAACTGAATTAATACCATATTAATATTATATTGAAACTTCTAAAGAATACTGTTGATGGTAAAGAGGGTGACAGCAAATTTTGGGGGGCAATTGATACGTACACAACATAGGCTATAGTGACAGTTTCAGGGATGTATCTTCTCTCCAAACTCACCAAGTTGTATGCATTAAATAGGTACAGCTTTTTTGAACATCAATCATACTTCAATAAGGTATTTCTTAAAAAGACAGCTGTTGAAGAGTTTCATAGCCTTTGCCCCTGACTCTATTACCTCTGAACAACATACTTGTATATACATATTTTACTCACACAATACCCACTTACTCATGTGGAGTTACTATTGCAAATAGTAAATCTCAGTAAATGACCGATCAATCCAATTTTAAAATTATTTATTCATTAGAATAAATATGATTAAACTAAGGGATCTGCCAAGATAGACTTTTTCTAGTTCATTTTCAGAGTAATATGAATTTATTATAGCTTAGTAAATTCTTACCAATTATACTTATGCTTTTACAGCCCTAGGGTAGAAACTGAAATTATTGATAGTACAATAAACACAAAACAAGTAATTATCTCATGAGAGAAAAAAGTATCATTTGTTCTTGTCTTTATACAAAAGTTGATGTGTGTATCATTTTGAATCATATTTCCTATTTTAATTATGTAACAATTAAATCTATAGGTATGTAATAAAAAGTCACATATAATAGACATAATACTCTTTCTATATCGAAACTGATAGTCACATCAGAATTTTTAACCATTGCTAAAAGGTTTATTTTCTTGTTGCTGCTCTGAAATTTTCTACAGATTTCAGAGTAAGTGGGAATTTATATAGAAGAAAATATTTCAAATGTCAGTTTAACTTGTAGTTTTTTTCAAAATATACAGCAAGAATTTGTCATGTCCTAGTTCAAATTGATTTTCTTTTAAAAGAATTTTTATTTATTTGACAAAGAGAGAGAGCACAAGCAGGCAGAGGGAGAGGAGGAAGAAGCAGCCTCCCCCCCCACCCACCCAGCAAGGAGCTGGATTCGGGACTCATCCCAGGACTCCAGGATAATGACCTGAGCTGAAGGCAGTCACTTAACCAACTGAGCCACCCAGGCGCCCCCCAAATAGATTTTTAACAAGTTCTCTTTCAAAGGACTCTTACTATCTTAATAAAGGAAATAATGCAGATTATACAAAATGTTTCCAACATTTTGAAGTTTCTATTTATGTTAGTAAAATGCTTTGCAATTTAAAAATGACTTTTTTCTCACTTAAGTGGTGCATGCTACCTGATTCCCCTTATCGCTAATTGTCTTTTTAATAAACTATTGCTAGGATAAACACATTTACATTTACTTCAGTTTGGGAAACATTTTGAAAATGACTTTATATAGGCATTTTTCTCTCAAAATATCTTAGCAAATTTTTTAAAAATCCAAATTTTGATTAAACAATGTAAACTAACCTCATATTGAAGAAAAATCTTTCTCTCTCATTTGTCCCTGCTAAGAATCCTTTATTAACAATAAATGCCTTATTCTAGGAATTGATAGATTTTGACTGAATATGATGCATTTTCTTCCCTGGAATTTGTTTGGGGATATTTTCTTAAGATAAAAGATCTGTATAAAAGATTATATTATCAGTTTCCTGTTTGGGTTCCTTGAGTCCTATATTGACTATTCCCCAAAAGTAATTTTCATTAAACCTTACACCGTTCCACTGCCACACCTTCACCTCTTTGTGTTCGCTTCAGTCAGTACTCTCAGATTCAGAAATGTATAGACAGTGATCTTTATATGATTGATTTAGGGAAGCAGGTGGAAAATTTTCTGACCTGACTTTTTTTCCTGCAAGTCTTCTCTTTCAAGTCCCTTAATCTGATATAAAGGACATGGTAGTCTGTAATCACACTCTAATCTCTATTGGTCTAAATCCAAATAATTTCCTTCCGTACCCTGCTTGGTTGAGACTTAAATCCCTTATTATTCAATGATCCTATTTTTAAACTCTGCTTGGGAAAGCAGTGGTGACTTTTGATGCTAATCCTATTCAGTCCACTGACTCTATCCCCTTCAGGGAAATGGCCAGGGATTTTTAAGGGCATAAGTATATAGCAGCCGTACAACAAGAGAAAGAGGAAAGCTAAGTTAGAATTTTCAAAACTACAGAGGATAATAAAAATAAAGCCTTTATATTAAAACCCAAGTATATTTATTCTGATGAGCAATCTATTCATTCTATTGGAAATAGCTAGTTAAATCCTTTAGTCACAGTTTTTCATTGCCTAGGAGTTCATAGTTATAGGATTGTAGGATAAGCAGTTGATTTTATATTCAAGGCAACAGCACTGGCAAGTCCTCAGACACTTCAAATGAAAATTGAATTCGACCACCTTCCATGTTAAAATTCTAAATAAATGTTAATTAATATAATTTGTCATATGGAAATTACAAGCAGGAAAGAAATAATACATATAAAAAACCATTCAGCGGACAAAGCTCTGAGCTCGGTGTCAGAATACCTGGCTTCTATGTTTGAACTCCCATGATGGTCAAGTAAGTATATAAAGGTTAGATTTTAAATCAATTTTTAATAAAAAGGAGTTTAGATAAATAATGATACCATTTTAGCATTGCAAGGCTATGAAAGGCAGTCTCATAAGCACAGTCTTTGTGCTCTAGGCCACATTAGAATGGGCTGAGAACACTACCTCGCCAAGAGATAAAGAGCCTTCATATCCTGTGCTGGGCTCATCATGTTGTGTGAGAATATCTTTCCATGTTTCAGACTCAATGTCGACAACTTTGCTGTGTTTAAGTATATGGCACCTAGCCAACCATGCTGCTAAGTCTGTCTCCTGTGAAAAAAGAATGGGGTCTTAGTGCTGCACAAAAACGGTGCTTACAAGTCAACTGCCTGTGTTAGCTACCAATAGGGAACTGCTGGCCATGGGGAATCAATGCCCACTGCAGAAGCTGCTCTTGCTCTGTTTCTCCTCTGAGTAAAGCATTGTTACATTCAGTGCTTGACTATATTGTGTTCCCCTTGCAAACTCCAGTACCACCATGCAGTAGGCAGAAGTGTTTAGATTTCTACTTCTGATAATAGGTAACAAGATGCCACTTGCTTTACAAATATTTATCATAAAACAATGACCTTATGTACTTCATATGGATAATGTACTAACAATTTAGCTAATATATGCCTAGTCACTTATATCTTAAACATAAAAGTAGAGATAACGTTTGTCCTTTCTCTTGTCATGCCGGTACACTGTTAGTCCTTTTGATGGCATGACCTTCTCTCTCTATCACTTAATTTCTCATTCTTTAAGCCCTAGATCTTAACAAATATTTCTCTTTCTCTCCCTTGCTGGAGAGAGACAACCTTTCCCAATCCATCATATTTCTGAACATGACACTTAACTTTACCACAGTACTGATTGCACTGTTTTGTAATTTTTTATTGATTTACAAACTTACACTTTCTATTACAATATAAGCTTCACAAGGACAGGATTCATGGCTTATAATACACGTGATATTAACATGTATCTTAAAGGTACTATTCAAACTTTTTGCAAATGAATACCTGAATAAATGTCTGGGTATCCTGATATTTCCTCCTTTCTCACTTCTTCTTTTAAAGAATCACAAATCTGGAGTGCCTGGCTGGCTCAGTCAGTTAAGCATCTGCCTTCAGTTCAGGTCATGATCCCAAGATCCTGGAATTGAGCCCCACATCGGGGAGTCTGCTTCACCCTCTCCCTCTGCCTATTGTTCTCCCTGCTTGTGCTCTTTTTTTGTCAAATGAATAAAATCCTTAAAAAATAATCACAAATTCTTATAAGTTGGAAAATAAATTGTCTTTCTTAGCCTACATTTCATAGTGTTTATGAGCCCAGGTTTGTAAACAGACCAAGATTTGAATACTGCTCTCTTTCTAGCCAACTGACATTAAGGAGGTTTTGGAACTTTCTTCACCCCGTAGTTGTCATCTTATATCAGATGATTAATTCCCAAAATTCACACTTATTTCACATATAACAATTAATAGATTCTAGCACATAGATAATAAACTATAATACTTGATTTTTCACATTTAAAAATATATTAATGTCTTCTATCCTTGATAAGTAAAAATTATGTGATTGGATTCCACTTGGCTTATCAAGTAAATTCCTGGCTAGAGTTAAATCTGTTTTTTTCTGACTTCTGGTGCTGGTTAAGATGGAGCAAACCCACACCATCCTACCCCCCTACCACCACTGCTTACAACTAAAAATGTGGACACAATACCAAAAGCAACTACACAAGGACTCTTAAAAGTGAACAGTAACAAGGAGATTGTGAAAAAGTCAACACTAGAAGAATGACTGGTAGAGGGGTCAGTTTTATCTTACTTGCCTTCCTTTCTTACCTGGTTCTTTGACCTGAGCATAGTCAGAACTATAGAACTACACAGCAGGGAGAGAACAAAATCTTCTAGGGAAAGCCCTCTGTCTTTCCAGAAGACTGGGAGAAGGGGATTTTGAGATCCCAGAGGTGAGAGATTTTTTTTTCCCTCTCATCCCTGCTTTCAGGTCAGCCCCAGTCACAAAGCTGCACTGCTATGGAGCGATGACAGGGCTCCTAAAACATCCAGAGCAAGAATATACTTGTCTTTAGTCAGAACAACCCCTGTGATCTGTAGTGTATGTGAGGAATCATCATTATTTTATTCTCTCTCATCATTTGCCACTTTGTCTCAAGGATGGACCTAGTCATATAAAATTGTGTGGCAGGACAGGGGCTAAAATTCTCAGAGAGATTATTTTTCCAACCAGAAAGGCTGGGGAATGAGGCCATTGGGTATAAGAAACTGTGAGGAAAATACTGAAGAAGAGTGAGCTAAAGAAGCAGATTCCCTTGCTCTTTGTATGAACGAATACAGGGACCTGGGCTCACTACCATCATTAACACTCAATAACACAGAGCAAAGGATTTGATAATTGAACTATGACATAAACCACCAAGCAAGTATTTTAGTCCCAGTTGAACTCCTGAGTAGCTCAAGGAAAGAAATTTTCAAATTTTGAAAATACACTGACATTGGGGCTATTGCCACAATAGATGAAGTAAAACTTGCCCTCTGAATCTAACCATGTCATCTGCCTTCTAAAATTACAGCAATGATAAAACAAACAACATGTTTCAGAGGATTTTGTCAGAGCCCAGAATCTCCCAATACTGCAAATGTCCGGAGTACAGTATAAAATAACACTATACCAAAGGGTTGGGGGAGGCAAATCTGACTAATTATTAAGTGCAAAGACAATGAGATGTCAACCAGCATTGCTAGGACAATGATATCACACAAAGACTTGAGCAACAATTCACTAAGTAAAGATTAAACACTATTGAAAAGTAGAAATTCATAGCAGAAAAATATAAATCATAAACTATATAAATAGAAAATTTAGAAATATATCTGAAATTTTAAAAAAATGCTAGATGACCTCAGTATCAAAAGAGATGCCAGAACAAAGCATCAGTAAAACTGAAGATCAGTAGAAACTTTTGAATATGAAGAGTAATGAGAATAAGATTGAAAAATTAGTTAAGTAGGCTCTTCATTCCTACTCAATATCATGCTGGAAGTCCTAAACAGTATAGCAAGGAAAGAAAAAAAAAAACATCAAAGAGGTTGGAAGAAAGGAAACAAAACCATTCCTATTTACAATCAACATATAAATCTTATGGACTCTACATAAAACCCTCCTAAAACTAATAGGTGAGTTCAGGAAGATGTCTTATATATAAACTCAATAGTACAAATATTAGTTATTTTTATAAATAACAGCATTAAACACTTGGAAATAAAAATTTTCAAACAGCATTTACACCACAGAAAAATAAAAGATTTAGCTATAAACCTAACACAATATGGTCTTGATTGGTCTGCTAAAAACTATGAAACACCAATGAAAGATATAAAAAAAGACCTAACAGGTGGAAAGAGATACTGAGTTCATGATTAGAAGACTTAATGGTATAATATACTCCAATATTGACTCCAAGGTCAATATACTCCAAGTTGACCTACAGATCAATGCAATCTAAATAAAAATCCAATATATTTTATAGATATTAAAAAGCTTACTCTAAAGCTTATATGGAAAATAAAACAGTTGAACTCACACTTGATATTGATTAAGTATAAAACTACAATCAAGACAGTGTGGTATTATCAAAAGTATACACATAGAGGTAAAAAGAACAAAATGGTGACTAAATAGAAGAAAATGGTGAGTTTTGAAACAGTCCCAACATAGATGATGGATTTTTGACAAGGCAAAATCCTAATTTTAGGTGAAAGGATAGTATTTTCAACAAATGATGCCAGAAAATTGGACATTCATGTACAAAAGATCTCTGACCCATATTTCACATTTTAAGAAGAAATTAATTTAAATAGAACAGTTATAAAACTTAAAACTTGGGAGCAAACAAAAGAAAATCTTGTGGCCCATATTTTAGGCAAAATGATACCAAAAGTGTTATCCATTTAAAAATGTTAATAAATTGGGGGTGCCTGGGTGCCTCAGTTAGTTAAACATCAGATTCTTGGATTTCGGCTCATGTCATGATCTCAGAGTTATGGGACGGAACCCCTCATCTGGCTCTGCATTCAGCAGGGAGTCCATTTAATATTCTCTCCCTCTGCCTCTGCCCTTTACCCCACTTGTTCATGCTTTTTCTCTCCCTCTCTCACTCTCTCTCTCTCTCTCTCTCTCTCTCTCTCTCTCACACACACACACACACACACACACACACACATATACACACAAATCTTAAGTTGATAAACTGAACTTCAGCAAAACAAATACATAACAACAACAATACAAAGCAACACTACCAAAACTGAGAGTAAAAATATTGGTAGAGATGCACAGAAACTAGAACTCTCATACATTGCCAGTGAGATTGCAAAGTAATACAGCCTCAATATGGAGGAGCTTGGTGGTTATTGCTATTTGAAAAGAGTTAAGGAGAAAAACAAAGGAGGAGAAATAATTAAACAAGTTCAAGTAATTGTATTATTGCACAGAATGTTCAGGGAAGAGCTCATTGACCAAAGAAAACCTCACTGAGGAAACGATACTTGAATACTTGATCATCATGCATTCTGTGTCATTTGCATTCTGTAGACAACTGAGGAATGGTGAGAAATCCATGATAATACTATAAAAAAATTCAAGAAAAGGCAGTAAATACCCTACCTTTTATCCATAAGACTTTTTATTACATTTTTAAGAATCATTCTAAAACTACCTTTAATATTTATAGCCACACTTTGGACTGTATTGCTCTGCAAATCCTCAGATGGTCACATCTCTTATTATTAGGAAGCAGTGGTGTAAAAAGAAACCAGGTGTTTCAATAAAATATATGGACAGTTTCAGTGTTGATATGACATTTATAAGTATGGGAAATAACATTTTTATGTTATTGCATGATAATTCTGGCAGTTAGCACTAATGATATTAGACAGTAAAACTATATATGGGTAAGAAGAAGCATAAATTCAAAATGGCAGATTGAGGTCTTACTTTGAAGACACAGATATCTTATTTAAAGGGTTAATGAAAAAAATGGAAGGTATTCTCAAAGTATGAAGGCATTAGAAACATGAATCCCAACTCAAACACCAATATAAAAATACATATGAAATAATAATTAATTTTTAATGAATTCAATTTAATGGGGATAATTTCAAGCAGCTATTTAAGCTATAAATACTTAATATAATTTTTAATACTCTATCATAATTTTCATTATAAAGTATGTTAAGTGTACATACATTTTATTAAAGTTTAAAACATTTCTATTTGAGTTTCAAGGCCTAAAACTTTTGATTTGAGTATTGCAGCATTCAAGAAACCTGGCAGGGTAGATCATTTTATAAAGTATTTGTATCTCTTCTTTTCAATATTATAAAAAACACTTCCATTAAGAGTATAGCTTATAAATTTATGCTCTTAAGATTAAAGTGTGAAAATATAGCTTGCCACCCCTTAAGAAAAAAAATGAGGCCTCTCTTTACAGAAAATCAATATTTCACAAAATCTTTTTTTTTTTTTTTTTTTTTTTTTTTTTTTTTTTATTTTTTTTTTTTTTTTTTTTTTTTTTTTTTTTTTTTTAAATTTTTTTTTTTTTTTAAGTTTTTATTTATTTATTTGACACAGAGCGAGAGAGAGATTACAAGAAGGCAGAGAGGCAGGCAGAGAGAGAGGAGGAAGCAGGCTCCCTGCTGAGCAGGGAGCCCGATGCGGGCCTCGATCCCAGGACCCTGGGATCATGACCTGAGCCGAAAGCAGAGGCTTTAACCCACTGAGCCACCCAGGCGCCCAATTTCACAAAATCTTGGACCATAATAGCAGTTAAGTAATAAGCACTTTACAGTTTAATTGCCTTGTGGATGCTTCTAGCTTTTCCATTTCTATTCTGCTCTGAATTTTGCCTCATTTAAATTTTTCATCTTTTCTTATGGAGATAAATTTAGTCTTTTATTATTTGTGCCAGCAAGTGCATGAATGGAGGACCATATTGCTTTTTTGTGTTGTTTCCTTTAAAAACCATTACTGATAATTTTAGGAAATTTTTTCCTGTTCTCCCCATTTAGTATTGTAAAATCAAAAGGAAAAGGGTCTGAGGGGATAGCCTTAAATAATGGAACTTCAGTATAGGAATATCAGGTCTTTGTTCACCATCCCCCCCAGCAATAACCAGGCTTCATCTGGTGTAGAAATCAAGATCCAAGGACTCAGTACCAATGATCCTTCAAGAGCTAGTGGTTTTTTAGTATCTAGAGATGCCAAGGCAACTCAGAGAAATGTTGCTGATAGCCTGCTTACATATTACAGATTTGTAGATAAATTCCAACAATAAATATTATAGACATTCTCATTTCCCTTATGTTATACTTCAGAATGCTAAAGCTCAGGAAACATAGGTAGTGTGCCAGAAATCACCCAGCAAGGAAAGAAAGTCCTGAACTCCAACCTGAGCCTTTAGTCCCCTACCCCCCAATCTCAGTCTCTTCTTGTATAACTGTACATTGTACACTTTCCTCATTTATAATAAGATATACTGAAAGAGATTCTACTAGACTCCACCTTCAAATAATTCTTGCTTTTTGTTCATGACAAGAGATCTAAACTTGATTTTATTATTGCTTGTATTATATATGAATTTATCAAAGTACATGCATAATCTGCTAATTGAAATAGGTGAAATAACTGGACTTTCAGAGGTTATTTTGGTCTAAATAACAAACAACTGAGATCAACCAAAGTTAATTTATTATTCTATTAATGGGTAAAATTTGACCAGAAGACTTAAGAGTTTGACTATAAATATCTCTAATTTAAAAAAAGACTGTACTTGTTTCCCTGAGTCACACATTATCTTGAATATTTAAAAGGGCACAAAAAATCATCCAGATTACAATTTTACATCATCGTTTTTTGACTATACCATCCTCTCATCTCTTAACATCTATAGTTCATTTTCTTTCCTACATATTTGAGTCATAAGATATTTATATTGCTGATCTCTGCATCAATATATTATGTTCCTGAACAAGTATTAAATCATTTAAGAACAGAAACAATTTTTAAACTACTTATCCATACCTCAAATACATGCTACTTGATTTATTTTATTTATTTTTTTAAAGATTTTATTTATTTATTTCACAGAGGGAGAGAGATCACAAGTAGGCTGAGAGGCAGGCAGAAAGAGAGGAGGAAGCAGGCTCCCTGCTGAGCAGAGAGCCCTATGTGATGCAGTCCTCATTCCCAGGACCCTGAGATCATGACCTGAGCTGAAGGCAGAGGCTTTAACCCACTCAGCCACTCAGGTGCCTGCTACTTGATTTAAAATAGACATGGCAGCATATGTATACATCCATAAGTACAGATTTCACTGCCTTAACTCAATAATCATTTACTGAGCAAAGCTCTTGTTCATGTCTACATATCTGAATGTTTCCTGCATTAATTCTTCAGAAGCATTATCATATCTTTGAACAACAAATTAACAGAAAAAGAAAAAAATAGGCAAAAAATTTCCCTATATTTAAATCAAGATGCACTCATAGTAGGTATGGTAATGGCATTAGTTGAATTTTTAAATCGGATTACCGTAAACTCTAATTTTTAAAAGCTACTTCTCTGCATAAGGTTCATGTTATGAACAAATGAACACCAATTAAATATTCTCTATGTATGTTTTCACATCTTTTTAATATAATTTGTTTTATTACGGTCTACACTCAGTTATTATGGTGGTCATTTCTCAGCTACAACTCAATAAAGATGCTGTTCTTACAAGTTTTATGATATTTTTCATTAAGATAAATAATTTACAAACACACAAAAATATACACTTAAACATTCTGCATCGATATTGGCCCTTAAAAGAAACTTGAACACTTTTGACCAATAAATAAATAAATAAATAAATAAATAAATAAATAATAAAAAGAAAAAAGGATCTCAAGAGTGCTATAGATGATAAAATAATTTTTACTACGCTACAGAAATCACAGAAGAGTTAAGTAGTCAGAGGACTGAATTTTACAGGGAGATCTCAATTTAAGTCCCATTTTAATTGTTAATTACCTATAATATTAAGTAAGTCATACTGTGGCTAAGCTCCTTCATCCATAAAATAATTATGTTGAGTGGGGAAAAGACAGATTAGTTAAAATTAGCTTAGGGATAACTGCCTAATTATTTATGAGAAAATAAACCTGAATACCAAACTTACTCCTTAAGTTGAAATAGATTCTGTAGGCTTAAAGATTTAAATATAAATAAAATGACATAAAAGAACTAAAACTAAAAGTGATTTTATTTTGGTTATTGTGTATTTTAGGAATTGGGGAAAATTCTTTATAATCAAAACAGAATTGAAGTTATATAAAAAATACAGTTGATAAATTAGACTTTTAACAAAATATAAACATTTTTAAAAGACAAATTGGAAAAATATATACAAAATAAGAAAAGGCTAATGTCCTTAATATGGCAAAAGCTCTTACACTTAATATTTTTAAAAATCAATAAAAAATGAGCACAAGATTAATAGAAGTTTATAGAATTACATATTTGTATATGCATATGTATATATATATATATATATATATATATATATATATACAAAAGATGTTTTTCTACCTTCTGGATATGACCCATGTACAAAAATCTTGCCTACTAAAAATATCTGGAAATTGAAGATAAAATTATAAAGTTATAACTTAGTTTATAGAAAAGGAGGATGAAGAGGCTGAGAAGAAGGAGGAGGAAAAAAAGGAAATAAAGAAATAAAAAAATAAAATGGTAAGAATGTAGGTAGATGTTGTCATTATCCAGGGAAGCATTTGTCCATCTACATAAACTAGTGGATAAGCTTTAATTTCACAAGATAGATGAATAAGCTATGAATTTGTGAAAGGTCAAGAGTTGGCAATGTGACCAACCCTTAAAAACTTCCAAGTCAGTGAATGGCTGGAGGGAAAAAAAATCAAAAGGGAAGGGAGATACCAAGGAAAATTTTATCATTTTTTGTTGGGAATTTGAAGACTGATAACTCTGCCAATGCCACTCACAGATGAGGGATTAATCTTTCTAATATTTTGCATTATCTGGAAATTTTCACACTAAGAAGTCGATGTAAAATTCTGTTACAGCAAATGTGATACTTAATTTTATGTTTCAACTTGACCAGGCCATGATACTCAGGTATGTGACCAAAATTCACAGGTATTTCAGTGAAGGTATTTTTTTAATGGAATTAACACATTTAAATCCGTAGACTGTGAGTAAGGCAAATTGCCCTCAGAATGTGGGTAGGCCTCACCCAATCAGTTGAAGACTTTAAGGAAAAGATTAACCTTCCTCGAAGAAAAAGGAATTCCGCTAGCGGACTGCCTTAGAACTTGAACTACAACACTTCCCTGGGTGTCCAGACTGCTGGGCTATCCTTCATATTTTGTACTTGCCAGCCTCCACAATCACATGAACCAATTCTTTAAAATAAAACTCTCCATGCATACACATCTTATGGGTTCTGTTCCTCTGGAGAACCCTGACGAATACAACATTTAATATATTTGTAAATATGAAGAGAAACACTTTCAAAACCACTCTGAAGGGATACACCATGATCCAGGTTATGGACACTCACATGAAAACAAAACAACCAAATAAAAACTTTAGAAAATTTTCTAAAAACTCCACTCACACACACAATAAAGCATATTAGCTTTTTAAGAAAAATCTAATGGGAGACACAAAAAATGTAAGGTACAGAGTGACGTACTCTATAGAGCATTATAGTAATCTGAAATAGAACCTAAAATATTTAATATTATCCCAATTATAAGAGAATAATTGAATGCTTAGGAAGATGAAAAACTGGCAGATTCATGACAGATCCAAATCAACAATTAAAAATGAAAATATATAGACAGTGAAATTTAAAAAAACAAACCTCAAATGTGACATACAGTAAATCAGAAATAGAGTTGGGAGAACTGGGTCATCAGACTAGCTAGGATACAACACAGAGAGATAGAAAATATGTCTATAGTAAAAAGGCATTGAGGCTAAAATTAGATAATCTAATACACACTTGAGTTCTCAAAGGAAATTTTTAAAAAGAGGCAAAATCTGAAGATAAAACAATGATACAAACATTCCTTATTTATACCCTATGTTCTTTGTCATATCATAGTGAAACTACACAATAATAAAATATAGAAAATAGTATTAAATTCACTGGAGAGCAGGTCAGCTTATTTGCAAAGGAACAAGACTTAAACTTGAATTCTCACTTGCTGCATCAAAAGGAGACAAAAACATTCTCAACATGCTGAATGAAAGCATATATAAATCTGGTAGTCTATACTCTGGTAAATTACCACTTAAAATAGAAGTTTGAAGATAGGGTTTCTATTGGAAATGCAGTAATATTTACTGCTTCTAGACCCTGGCCTGTTATTTACCTAATATTTACTGGAACAGACATACTAGTTGTTAAAATATTGAAATAATTCCATATCAGTTTGAAAACAGCTTATGCTCTAAGTCTTGTGGTTGCCTCTCTCTGAATGACAGACAGACTAGGATAGGAGAAACAATGTTAGTCACATAAATTAAGCATTTTGTTAAAAAATGAGTCAAGAACTAACTGCATAAAATAGGAATAATTATACCAATCAGTATTTAGACTATAAACATAAGATGGAATTAAAATGCTGGACAAAAGTAACGTGTTAAGACAGAAAAAATATACTTCCAATAATAGTACTGTAATATGCTTATATTTTTTAGTTAATTTTAGAGATACTAACTTTATTTTTTGCTAAAACAAATATGCACATTAAAAGTTAATAAAACTTAACCAAAAGCAAGTCTCAACAAATTGCAAAGAATTACTAGCAAACATGTCCCATTAGCTGACCACAGAATAATTTTTAAAAATCAATAATAATCAGCATGTCTTTGGGAATTTTTGAACCATAAGTTTATTCATCAGTGAAAATAAATCTTAAATTATAAGGTAAAAATATTCAGAACTGCACTATGAAATCCTAACATATCAAAACCTGTGAAATGCGAATTATACACAGAAAGTCTTTAGTGAAAACAGTCAAGATATATAATGGGCAAAAAACCAAATGGCTTATAGTTAAGAAATAAAATAAGGATTTTAGAAAGTAAGACAAATAATGTTGAAAACATGAGAAACAGATAATATCCTAGACAAAAGGTGAATTTCTACCACTTACTCAAACAGTAAGATAACATCTCAGTAGTCCCATGCCATTAAGAAAATGCAATCATTAAAACTCTTCACCTTTCCTTATTCATCTCCCACAACACACATTTTAAAAATATCTAGAACCAACTATTTTACAAGAGATTATTTTCAAGTCTTTTAGAAACATTTTTGTCTTATTCAAATTTTTTCAAACATTGGGGGAAAAAGGAAATATATCTAAATAATTGTGATTTTGATATTAAAACTAGATAAGCACACTATGAGAAAAATTACAGGTAAATTTCACTTAAAAATATAAGTGTAAAAGTTCTAAACAAATAAAATCTTAAATTAAGCATTAGCAAGTCAATTATTAATGTATTAAAAAAGTATCTCAATAGATGAAAGAAAACAATTTTATGATATTTAACATTTCTTTATTAAAGGAAAAAAAAACACTAAAATAATTGTGGTAGACTGATAAGTGGCTCCAAAGATATCTAAATCCTAACCCCTGGACCCTATAAAGGTTACCTTATATGACAAAAAGGATCTTGATATGGGATATGACAACCATATCCTGAATTAGGGATCAGAGCCCTGGATGGAATCACACGTGTCCTAATAAAAGGAGGCAGAGGGATATTTTACTACAGAAGAGCATGTGGTATGATGACGGAAACAGCTATTAGAATGATGTGCTTTGAAGATGAAGGAAGAGGCCACAAACCAAGGAATATAGGCGGCCACTCAAAAGCTGAAAAAGGCAAGAGAATTCATTCTTCTACCAGAGTCTTCAGAAGAAGCCAGCCTGCCATCACCTTGACTTGAGCAGGGAAAATGATTTGGACTTTTGATCTTTAGAACTGTGAGACAATAAATTTATTGTATGCTTTTAAACACTAAATCTGTGGTAATATGTTACTATGGCAATAGGTAACTGACAGTAATATGTGAGTGCTTTGCATATCATTTCATTAGCATTACAAATTCATATAAGAAAGGATGGAGAGGTCAGGGAAGTTTTGAGACAATTTGCTATTCACATGGGAAAAGATGAGGTTAGATCCCTACTTCATTCTGTTTGTAAGGAATTAGGGAGGATTTAATTTTATCATAGGTAAATGTGTTGGGGTGCCTGGATGGCTCAGTCAGTTAAGTGACAGGCTCTTGATTTTAGCTCAGGTCATGATCTCAGGGTCCTGGGATTGAGCCCTGCACTCAGCAGGAAATCTGCTTGAGGAGTCTTTCACCCCTTCTCCTCCTGCCCCTCCCCCTGCTCACACTTTCTTTCTCTAAAATAAACAAATAAAATCTAAATGTGTATTACATCCACAGAAAACTTTTAGACAAATACAAAACAACAACATTATGATCTGGTGTAAGAAAAGACAGCTTTAAAAAAAAAGGACAAAACTGTAAAGGAAAAGAATGATAATTTTGCATCAAAAGTGAAATATCACCAGGAAAAAATAATTTATTTACTTAATTTCTGGATAGTAGATTAATATTCTTTCTCTCTCTATATAGATAAATAGATAGATATAGATATAGATAAGATATATTTGCAATCAATAAGGAAACACAAAAAATTGGAGATAGGAGCAAGACAAAAGACAAAAACGGTTCCCTAAAAAAAAGGTATCCAAATGGCTAATAGAAATTTGAAAAATTCCCAATTTTACTGTTAACCAGGCAAATGTCTAATAAAATAGTAATAATTATTTACAATTTGACTGTATGAGTCTGGCACAATTTGAATAAGAAGAGTTAGTGAAAGAGTAGAGAAGAAATTCTGGAAGGGTGTAAATATAATCATATTAAAGAAAAATTTAGTAATACTAGTATAGTTGAAACACACACACACACACACACACACACACACACACACTTTGGCTTGACAATTTCTCTTGTTAATGGTGATTGCATTTATAAGTGAAAAATGAGACTCTAACTGTCCCTTAGAGAATGTATAAATCATTCTAATGAGAATGGACATTACATAAAATTCATATGAATGAACTAAATCAAAAAGAATTTATGTGCCTAGGTGCCAAAAATGAAATGTTGAGTCAAAAGATCAATTTTCAAAAGGAAACATACAATACAATTCCATTTCTATCAAATTTTAAGATACACACATTTCATATATACTTATATTTATGTTAGAGTACAATGATATGACTGACAATTCCTATTAATTCATTCCTTATTCTTTTATTGAGTAGCTACTAGAGATTCAAAGTGGTCCAAATAAACATGAATTCTTCCCCTCTTTCCTAGTGAAGGAGGAAGACAAAAAGGTAACTGTAAAATATAGGACATATTAAGTAGAAAAAGAAACTTTCAGGTATTGTTTTCCTATGTTTCCTATGTTTTCCTATGGCAAAACCCCCCCAAAACCAAAAAGGAAATATAGAGCAATAATCTAAGATTTGTGTGGAAATTCTATTTTTCAAATACATGGAATAAATAAGAACCTGAAACAATGACCAAATATTAAAACTTTTCAATCTCATCAGTACCTATGTGTTTGTTTTATATATATATATATACATATATACATGTAGATGTATATATATTTACATATATAGTGCATTTAAAATATTTGTTTTTAAAATGTAAAATGAAAGGTGATACTCAAATCCTTCATAATTTAATGTATACTTAAACAATTTACTATTTTTCATATGTAGTGTTGATGAGGACTTGGAAGAGAAATAAATTGCTATGTTCTTTGTCACTATCACTAGTAGAAACTGTGAAATAGTATCTACTCCTTGACTAAAGCAATCCTTCCTCTAATAATCTACATTGGAGGGATAATTCAAAGACTAATAAACTGGATAAGGATGTTTGTTTTTATATTATCTGTAATAGCAAAAACTGGAAACAACTTAAATCAAAAAATGATTATTTAAATAAATTATGGCTCAGCAATACAATAGCATAACATAGTTGTAGAATGACATAGATCTTTGAATACCAGCATGGAAGTGTGCCTATAATATATTGCTGAGTGAAAAAAAATAAGTACCAGAACCATATAAATAGTGTGAAGCAATATTTGGTTTTAAAAAAAATCTGTTTATGTATTCATAGAAAATGCCTAGAAGGATTGACATGAAACTATTTATAGTGGCTACTTCTGGGGCATGGAATTGGAATGGATTTTAATATGAATTTCTTTAGCCTACCTTACACACCTTTGCATTGTTGCATGTTAACCACGAACATTATTTAAAGAATAATAATACAGAATAAATGATCACTAAATAACTTTTATACATGAAAACTTGATCACTAACCTCTAATTTCCTGTTTCTCTCATTATTTATCATACCCACTTAACAAACTTCACATCTAGTTAAATAATCTCCTTGCTCATTCCATACTTGTAACCATATAGATCAACATGGCTAGAGAAAAAAAGCCAACCATGGTGACTGGCCTCACTTTATGTTCATAATCACTAACATCAGGGTGCTCCTCAGTAGTACCAAGAAATCAAAATTCATTTCCCTTAATCCAGTTAATACCTCAGAAAGCAATTTTTCCCTCTTTAGATCTTTAACTCTATTTCCCCAGTCCTCACTACCAGCTAAGAATCCTGTTCCCTATTTGACTGGGGAAAAAGCAATCAGAAAGGAATTTCCAGCAGCTGCAACTAATCTATCTGCCCCATGTTTCTTCCATTTTGTGGGATGAATTATGGACTAAGATCAATTATGTTCATATGCATTGCACTCAATTCTTTCTCATCCACAAGAGGACATAACTTTAGCAATTCTCTTACTGGTACATCATTATTTATCCATCTCTACTGAGTTATTTCCAGTAACATACTGATGTCCTATAATCCTTCACATCTTTAATAAAATAAAAAGTTCCTCACTCTATATCCCCTTCTAAGAAGACCTCATTTCCCTGCTCTACTTTTATAGCAAATACTTCAATGTTTCATTCCCTGTACTACTTCTCTATCTCCCTAATTTCTATTTTCTCTTGAATTCACTGCATTCAGCCTGTTACCCTTACCACCTCACTCATGATTACTCTTACCAGAGTTGCCTATGAATGAGGAATCCTCATTTATCAGCTGACTTGACTTGTAGTCACATACTCTTGACTTTGCTTCCAGATTATTCTCCTAGTTTCCTCCTACCTTACTGGCAATTTCTCTCATTACCCTTCATGATATCCTTCTCCATTATCTAATCTTACCACTGTAGAGAGCCTTAGGGATTAGTCCCTGCTCCTCTTCTCAGTCTTCAATGACACCCGTGGTAGTCTCATTTAGTGCCATTGATTTAAAACCCACTTCCATGTTGATGACTCCCAAGTATTTAACACTAGCTAAGACCCCTTCTGTAACTCCATATTAAGCACAATTAACAATTCAGTATTTCGATTTCTCAGTCCTTAAACTCACCATTACACTTTCTCCTCCTCTGTTTATTATTTTAATAAATGGCAACTAGATCTTTCTAAGCAATTAAGCTAAGTTGTCACATCCCATAGCCAGTCTGTCAGCAAATGTGATTGTCTCTATTTTGAAATGTCCAGAAACTGACCATTTCACATCATCTCCACCATGAGCATTCTGGGTCACACTGTTATTACTTATCTGGATTATTGTAGTAGCTTCCAGCTTATCTTTCTGCTCTTTCTTGCCCACTGACTATTCTCAACATAGTTGAGAGGGTTCTTTAAATATGTCAGATGTTATTTCTCTGCCTAAAACCTTCCAATGCCTTCCCATCTTACAGCAAAAGCAAAGGTTTTTACAATGACCTAGAGGGCCCTACATGATCTGTTTTCCTTGTTATTACTTTTCTGACCTCATCACCTACTATTCCCTCCATCATTCAGTTCATGACCTGCTGCTTATTGGACACACTAGACAAATTCCCTCCTGAGCTTGGTGTTTTCTTTTTCTTCTTCCTAGAATACTTTCCTACTGCACAGACATTTAAATGCTTATTTTATTTATTCCACTTCAATCTTGCTTCAAATTTGTTCTGATTGCCAAGTTTTTTGGCAACCCTATTTCACACTATAAAACTGTCCCTCACCCTAGCAGTTCCTAGTCCTCTTCTCTGATAGTTCTCTAAAACACTTACCACCATTAGAAATACTAGATTTTCATATTTCTATATGAACCATAATCTGCAAAAGAAGGATCCCTCATAATATCAGGACTCTGTTTCATATATCTTTCCATGCTAAGCATCTGGAACATGCTTGGGAGTAGTATGTTTTCAATAAATATTACTTGAATGAATGGATGAATGGACCAGTTCTATCAGACTCAAGACAAATTTTTTGAAATGCATGAAGGACAAAGTAGATGATTTAGAAAACCAACCTAAGGAAAAATATAACTCCACTTGCTCAAACAAGCAATAAAATAATCTCAGTTACAAAAAGTTCTAGTAACCTATTAAAATCTATTAAAATCAATCACTTAAAGGGGTGCCTGAGTGGCTCAGTTGGTTAAGCATTTGCCTTCAGCTCAGGTCATGTTCACAAGGTCCTGGCATCGAGCCTCATGTTGGGCTCCCTGCTCAGTGGGGAGTCTGCTTCTCCCTTTGCCCTTCACCCCACTTGTGCTCTCTCTTTCTTATTCTCTCAAATACGTAAATAAAATCTTTAAAAAAATAATAAATAAAATCGATCACTTAAAGTCCAAAAGCATTAATATTCTCAATGACAAGGAGACTAATTTTATTACTAAAACTAAATATTTTTCTGAGGACTTCATATTTATTTTTAGATCATTATTTGGTAGTTGCAATGTGAATTTGTACAATGATTTATAAAACTATATATTTCAATATAATCAATTTTAATCGAATTTTATGTGTCACTGGTATGAACACAAACATTTGTAAAAACACTGACAAAAATCTTTTATAGTAAATATTCCTATCATCAAACTGCAATAATATACACTCAAAAACAAAAACAGATATTTCACTTTTTTTTGTGATCTAGATATATGATCCTATAGAAAAACAAAGGGTTCCCTTTGTCAAAAAATTTTGTATGACTCTGAAGGTTATATAACCTCCTACCAAAAATCACAAAGAAAACTATTATGTGAAAGACATGGAGAAAGTCACTATTAATGTATTTAACTGAGTTTAACCCCTGATTTCATAAAAATAAATTTGATAAATAGAATCAATTTTATTTAAGCATCAAATCCTTTTCTCATAAAATACAAATTAACATACTACAGAATTAGAAGTCCATAAAGCACACATAGATACGTTGTTGATTTTTTGGTACATTGAGCATTTTGTAATCATTATATTTCCTCAAACTGGTGTGGCTTTCAAGAAATAGATAGTTGAGGAAATTGTTTTAGATGTGAATATATAATCAATATCATAATCAGGGAATAATAATGTTTATAATATTCAGCATTTTATCATGGAGACTGAATTTTTCAACAACCCATTATTTAAATGCATAAATTTTTTTCTTTTTTTTTTAGATTTTATTTAATACAGGGGGAGAGAGTACAAGCAGGGGGAGCAGCAGAGAGAGAAGCAGACTCCCTGCTGAGCAGTGAGCCAGATACAGAGCTCCATCCCAGGGCCCTTGGTATCATGACCTGAGCTGAAGGCAGACACCCAACAACTGAGTCATCCAGGTGCCCCTAAATGTATAAATTTCTAAATAACTTCTA
This sequence comes from Ailurus styani, assembly GCA_002007465.1. Taxonomy (NCBI): domain Eukaryota; kingdom Metazoa; phylum Chordata; class Mammalia; order Carnivora; family Ailuridae; genus Ailurus; species Ailurus styani. The sequence goes on along the minus strand of LNAC01000010.1, from coordinate 2,341,680 downwards.
AAGATAAAAGAAATTTAATATATCAGTTCTGAATGAATGTGAATCAAATTAAATTCATGTTCACATATATACATATACAAATAATGTGTCAATTTATTCTGTATGTAAATAAGATATAAGACCTAAATAAGCAAAGTAAGTCAATATAAGAGCTACTAAAGTAATTTCACAAGCATATTTTAAATAAACAATGTATATGTCAAATATAATCAGCTGATTAATATCACAGAGGGTATGGGGCGCCTAGGTGGCTCAGCTGTGAAGCGACTGCATCAAGCCCCACATCAGGCTCCCTGCTCAGCTGGGAGCCTGCTTCTCCCTCTCCAACTCCCCCTGCTTGTGTTCCCTCTCTCACTGTCTCTGTCAAATAAATAAATAAAATCTTTAAAAAAATATCAGAGGGTGGAGTAAATAACAGATGTTTAAAAACTGAGATATTGGGTGCCTGGGTGGCTCAGTGGGTTAAAGTCTCTGCCTTCAGCTCAGGTCATGGTCTCAGGGTCCTGGGATCGAGGCCTGCATCGGGCTCCCTGCTCGGCGGGAAGCCTGCTTCCTCCTCTCTCTCTGCCTGCCTCTCTGCCTACTTGTGATCTGATCTCTCTCTCTGTGTATCATATAAATAAATAAAATCTTTAAAAAATAAAAAAAAAATCAAAAAATAATAAAATAAAAACTGAGATATTTGGAAAAAAGAGCTACTACTAACCTGTTACATACAAAAGCAGAACTGAAGACAATTAAAATTATACCTACCAAACTGTTTTAGCATAGAAACACACAATTGCTCCTGGTCATATAAATGGAATTGAATATTGTGAAGATTTTTTCTCAAAGAACTACCCTCAGGCAGGCCAAGGACCCATTCAAACTTCATTGCTCTACTGATTGTGCTGGGAGGTAGAGTGGATTCATTTTTAAGGATAATTTTGCCATAAAAGTTTTGAAATTATAAAGTAATTGTGTTGCTTTGCTTATGCCAGTTTAAGGCATTTTTAAGACAATTCCTTAAATTGGAAGGAAGATAAAAGGAAGATATAAAAAAATGGTTTGAACAATGATGTTTTAACCATGTTTAAGGATATTTAAATTCAATTAAGTTCCCCAACCAAAAATCTCATGATTTCAGAATCATACTTCTTACACACATGTAAAACATCTAAATATTTACAGCCACTTCTGTTTTTTTTTAAACCTAAAGCCGATTTCGTAAATCTCCAGGCACTTCAAGTGATTCCCTGTTGCCTTCTAGATATCACAGAAATATTCCAATGTGTCAACAGAAACAATTCTCAAACAAGGACATTATAAACTAAGTCACAGGGAATTCACTGGTTCTCTAACATACTGGAAAATGTGGTTGATCCTTGGATTTGAAATGCACTGGTCCACTTACACATAGATATTTTTACTGTATGGTAATGTCAATATATTTTCTCTTACGATTTTCTTAATAGCATTTTCTTTTTCTGAGATTACTTTTTATAAGAATATAGTATCTAATAACATATAACATTCAAAATATATGTTAGTCAACTGTGTTAAATGTAAGGCTTTTGGTTGACAAAAGGCTATTAGTAGATAAGCTTTGGGGGAGTTGAAAGTTATACACAGAATTTCAACTTTGTGGAGGTCAGCATCTCTAACCCCCACTTTGTTCAAGGAACAGCTGTATTCTGTTTTCATTTTGATAGCATCTAAAGCACTCAATAATATCTGGATTATCTGGATGACCTGTCCTACAAACAAGAACTGACAAAGGAATTCATTGTTTGAGCTTGTTTTTAAAATCTCATTGACACAGGCTCCTGGGTGGCTCAGTGGGTTAAAACTTCTGCCTTCGGCTCAGGTCATGATCTCAGGGTCCTGGGACCACGGCCCACATCGGGATCCCTGCTTGGCAGGGAGCCTGCTTCCTCCTCTCTCTCTGCCTGTCTCTCAGCCTACTTGTGATCTCTCTCTCTCTCTCTCTCTGTTAAATAAATAAATAAAATCTTTTAAAAAAATCTAATTGACACCACATTGAACTATTTTAATTTGAAGATTAACAAAGAAAATAATGGTGACTCAATATAGAAAAGATCCATTTATCTGAAAAAAACAAAAATACATACTTAAAAAGATACACACTGTCATATTCATTACAGCACTATTTACTATGGACAAGATACGGAAATAATCTAAGTTTCTATTGATGGATGAATTGCTAAAGAAAATCTCTCTCTCTCTCTCTCTCACACACACACACATACACACACTGGAATATTATTCACTCATAAGAAGGAATGAAATCTTTCCATTTGAGAAAACACAGATGGATCTTGAGGGCATTATACTAAGTAAATCAGAGAGAGGAAGACAAATACCACATGATTTGATTTACAGGGGAAAGTAAAAGAAAATGTTGCCTACAAAGAAAAAATAATTTCTCTATATGGTGTATACTAGCAAAGATTTTAAAGCAGTTTAAATCAGTATGTGACATGACAAACTCAAAAGAACATTCTTAGAGAAACCACATGTTTATTCATATTCCAAGTGCTGATTAAATTTAAGCAACATTATAATAAAAATTAAGCAAAAATAAAAGCGATTAATTCACAATGGGGGACTCCTGAGAATGTCTTTTCAAAATGAATCTACATGACTTAAGAAACCACATCATGCACCATTTACAACTTAACCTTACAATGACACCATCCAGTAAGTTAATCACTAACACCATGTGTCCAGTGGGCACTGAAATGTGGCTAATCTGCATAAGGATGTGCTATAAGTATAGATAATAGCCCACAATTTCAGGATGCCTGGGTGGTATAGTTGGTTAAATGTCTGCCTTTGGCTCTGGTCATGATCCCAGGGTCCTGGGATTGAGCTCCACATTGGGCTCCTTGCTTAGCAGGGTGCCTGCTTCTGCCTCTGCTTGCTGCTCCCCCTGCTTGTTCTCTCTCTCTCTTTGACAAATAAATAAACAAAATCTTTAAAAAATATATTTTAAAAATCCCACAATTTAATGACTTAGTTAAAAAATGTAAATATTTATAAATAAGTACACATTTATTTGATAAACAGTAATGTATAGAATTGTTGAATCATTATATTTTATACTAATACTGTATGTTAATATTTCAATTAAAAAAGAAAATAATATTTAAAAACTTAACAAAAATGGTCAGAGGATCTAAATGTACCCTTTTCCAAAGAAGACATACAGATCACCAACAGACACCTGAAAAGATGCTCAACATCACTCATCACCAGAGAAATGCAAGTCAAAACCACAGTGAGATATCATCTCACACCTGTCAAAGTGGCTATCAAAAAGACAAGAAATAACAAATGTTGGAGAGGCAGAGAAAGTAAAGTCTTGTACATTATTGGTAGGAATGTAAATTAGCACAGCCACTATGGAAAACAGTGTGGAGATTCCTCAAAAAATTAAAAATACACTAACCACGTGATACAGCTCTTTCACTTCTGAATATTTATCTGAAGAAAACAAAAACATTAATTCAAAAAGACACATGCAACCCTAGGTTTATTGCTACATTGTAATAACCAAGATATGGAAACAACCTAAATGTCTATCAATGGATGAATGGATAATAATACTGTGGTACATATACCCAATGAAATAATACTTGGCCATAGAAGAGAAGACAATCTTGCCATTTGTAACAACATGGATGAACCTAGCGGGTATTATGCTAAGGGAAATAAGATGAAAAAAACAAACATCTGTGATTTCACTTCTATGTGGAATCTAAAAAACAAACCAAATGACCAACCAAAACTCATAGATACAGAAAACAGACTGGTGAATATGAGAGGAAAAGGGGTAGAGGGCTGGGTGAAAAGGATAAAGGGATCCATTCTATGGCGACAGACGGTAACTAAACTTATTGTGGTGATACTTTTTTTGTTTTGTTTTAAAATATTTTATTTATTTGAGAGACAGAGAGAGAGAGAGAGAGAGAGAGTGAGCATGAGCAGGGTGAGGGTATAGAGAGAAGGAGAAGCAGACTCCCCAGTGAGCAGGGAGCTCGACTCAGAACTTGATCCCAGGACCCAGGGATCAAGACCTGAGCCAAAGGCAGACACTTAATGGACTGAGCCACCCAGGTGCCCTGCTGTGATACTTTGTATGCAGTGTATGTAAATATTGAATGATGTACATCTGAAACTAATATGTTATAAACCAATCTTGCCTCAGTAAATGAGAATGTAAATATTTTATTAAAATGTTTACACCAATTCCATATTGAAGTGATAAGACCTTAGAAATGCCAGATAAATAAAATATATTAATAAAGTTAATTGTACTATTTCTTTTTACTTTTTAAATGTGGCCTCTAGAGGGGCACCGGGGTGGCTCAGTGGGTTCAGCATTTGCCTTCAGCTCAGGTCATGGTCCCAGAGTCCTGGGATGGAGCCCCAGGTCGGGCTCTCTGCTCAGCGAGGAATCTGGCTCTCTCTCTCCCTCTGATCCTCCTCCTGCTTGTGTGTGCTCTCACTCTCTCTCAAATAAAATCTTTAAAAATAAACGAATGTTCCAGAAAACTTAACATTTCATGTATGGCCTGAATTTTATTTCTATTGGGCAGTGCCATGTTACAAGATTAGTTGCTATCTCTGTATCATGTGCACATATACTCTGCATAAAGTAAACTTCCAGGTCATCTTGAAATAAAAATCATACTGTTTTTTTATATCTCTGTGTTTTTGCACATAATATTTTTTTTGGATTGTTCCTCATATCTTTCTATTTCTGGAGAATCTCTACTAATAATTCATTACTTAGAGCTAAAAGGTTAATGCCTCTGTGAAACCCTCTGATTTTTCCAAGTTAGATTTTCCCTCTTCTGAGCACCTCTAGCACCTATGCATGTCTAATAACGTAGCACCTATCACATATTGCAGCTCTTTTTCTACATGATTATTTCCCTGTGAGGTCTTGAGGCTAAGGATATTGTTTTAATTAGCTTTTCATTCACAGTCTTTAGCCTACTATCTAGTAAATGTTCAGTATGTACACAGTGAATATTCAGTAAATATTTGTCGAATGATTTAATGAACAAAGACTGAACATCTATAGTTACAACTGAAAGTACACACTTTATTTATAAGTCAGATGGCAACTGAGCTATCTTTGCCCACAAATCTGTGAAAGGCAGGCTAAACCCAAGTAAGCTTAAAAGCCTCTTCAAGTGAGGTTATGAATCTATCACTTACATTTCTGAGATTCTGCTTTGTATAACTTATCTCACCTATAGATTGCTTTTCTTTTCTAGGGATGCTCTTTCTATCCCTCACTTTATCCACCCGTATGTGGAATTAGGCCATTTCCTAAGTTTCCAAACACAAAAAATCATACACAGCACTTGTGTTTGTAATAGATCTTATTTAGGGCTTGCTTTGGTGAAAGGAGTTTAGATTACAAAGATGAAACATCTTCAAAGAAATATAAGATATAAACACTTAAAATTTTTTTCCCCATAGTACTCCAGCACTGGAATATTTTTTATCTTTTCATCCCACAGAGTCTCTGTCACACAGTTTTTGTTTTGGTTTTTTTTTTTTTTTTTTGTATTTTTTTTTTTGTTTGTTTTGTTTTCCTTTTCCTATTGGTTTCTCCTAAACTCTTTTCCTCTCCCTTTCACTCTTGAATGTCCAGGGTGTCTTCTCCTTATACTTTATTAGATATTTACTTATTTCTGCAGGTCTTACTTTCAAACTATGTATTCTACAGCTATCAAGACAATCAGAGAATTAAAGGTCTTTTACTTACTGATAATAATCATTTATCATGGGTATTTGTGTTGGAAAATAACAAGTTCTGTACTCAACAATACATGGAGCATATGAAGACAAACATTACTTTTATTGGATTTAGAACCATTGAGATAAATGCAGTATTATGAAAACAAACATCTAGAAAAATACTGCACACTTTTATATCATTTTCCTGGATCTTAAACCTAAAATGGTATCTTCAATTTAATATATTTTGTGAGATAAATATGAATCACCACAGACTGAGATTTTTTGTATTAATCTCCAATGTATTTAAAGTTTTTTAACAACTGCCAAATATACTACTAAATAGTAAGCAAATTCTGATAAGTGAATCAACAACAGAATAAAATAGTAGGTATTTTTACTTTATTAGTAGGTATTTTATACATACTAATAGTAGGTATTTATTTTTACTACTAAAATAGTAGGTATTTTTTACTGTCTGCATAAAAATTCCAGAACCACAATACCTAAATAAGTCTGCAGGTTCACTGTAAAATAATTAAGAACTTAAAAAAATAAATAAGAAAAACCCTTTGATTAAGTCCACTTAATGTTAGCTAGAGATTTAGAACAAATAAATTTATTCAGAGAAAATTCAAAATTATCTATTTCCAAGTAATTGTGGTCTGAAAAAAGCACATTTTTAAATAGCACTTTGCCCTCCCACTTCATACATTCTGTTCAGTATTGGCATCAGCTTAGTTTTATTTTAAGGTATGTGCTTCACTAATGCCATCCAGTAGTGATGTGGTCTAAACTAAGTCAAGAGCAGTAACCAATTGTTTAGGAGGAAAAAAAAAATGTTTAAGGTATATTTAGAATATAGAATCAGTGAGGTATCAAAATAAATTGGGTGTGGTAGTTGAGGAATAATATAGGATAAGTCTCATTCTTTTCAGGCACATGCAAATAAAAGACCCACTGATGATAGCTATGAGAAACAGGAAGCTAGAGATTCTTCTTGGTAATAGTTAATCTATGCAAAAATTAGAAGGCAAATGAGAGATGAAAATTAAAAAAAAACTTCAAGAATGTGAAATGAGAATTGACCTGCTAGATTGCAGAAAGAATGAAGAAATGAAGTTCCACAATGTTTCTTATAATTAAAGAAGTCCATGTTAAATTTTTATAACTATATTTATTTATCCTGACAGAAAACAGGAGTCTTCTGGTCAGAGGACAGACTGATTATTTATCCTCACAGCAAATTTAGCCTTGATTTATTATGTTCTAATTTCTGATGGGGCAACTCAGTGAGGGCCATACGTACCCTGCATGTACAGAGTTTATGCTTCAGGAGATCACCCCAGACAGAGATTATGAATCTTGGAACTTATAGAAGACAGCAGGCATTTACCCCTCATCCTCTCTGGAGAGAAAGTGAACTTTGGTTTGGAATGTAAAGACACCCTATCTGGGAAAAGGAGGTAAAGGTCCCTAGCTCTCTTTTCATTTGGAATATACGTAAAGACTCCAGGAGAGTTGTCTCTTAATCTCTCTGGACATCTTGTAGGGGAGGAAAAAAAAAAAAAAGTTTGTTATCTTCTTAGTGTCTCTGGCTGGGCCTGAGAATTAAGTTGACATAAAATAGATTAACAGAAGAAAAACAGAGAAGTTTTATTTTTGTATGTACATGGGAGCCTTCACAGGAAAATAAAGACTCCTAAAGTGGTTAGGTGTGAGTGCTTATATGAACATATAAGTAGTATTTGTGAAAAAGTAAAATGTAATGGGAAGCTAAAGGAAGGTAATGATTATTTTAACAAATTTCATTTGTTCAGAATCTTCTTGGCCTCAACTCTTCTTCTTTGATGGTAAGAATGTTCTTTTTCACCAGGTGCCTTTATCTCAAAATAGTTAATATGCCAAATTGGCTTATTTTGGGGTGATATGTTCTGAACTTAATTCTGTCTTCAACTTTCAAGGTTTGTTTTCCATTCTAATATCCTTTAAACAAGAGGCCAGCAATCTTTGGTCCAAAAGCTGTTAGGGTGCAGAAACATGAAAATATTCATGAAGTATTATTTCCTGACCATGCTGTGGCAATATGGGTCCCATGTTAGGATGAATGGTACAGTATGGATCAGGTTGTTGAAGTAGAGTGCAGGTAGATGTTACCTGAATCAAGGAGACCGAGAATGTGTAAAGTTAGCGAGTTACATTGGTTAGCCCTACAGACTCTATAATATCTTACAAGTCATAATCAAAGTGCTTTAAAGTCTTTAAAGTACGTGTTGAAATGCCCCAGTGTAAAGGGGAAAGCATATCTAGAGGACATGAGTCACAAAGGAAGCAGGCAAAAAGTAATAGTTAAAAGCGAGAAGAATTTATAGTCCCCTGTCCCTCCCCCCACTTTTGAATCCATTTCACTGGAAAATAAATGGTCTTCCTCTATGAGGAGAGCTGGGTTAAAGTTAAACCATAAATGGGCTGCATGTGTTCTGTGACTGGGCTGAGTAAATGTTTACCACAGAACCAGCATTCCAGGGACTTCAGGGAGAAGAAAAGAAAATGTTTAGGACAAAGTCAAAGTAGATAAACAGAAAAAATCCTGTTTTCTGTATTCTACTATAGTTCACTTCTGACACCATATATGTGGGTTTTTCCACATCAAGCAATTTTCCAAATCTCAGTGGCCAAAAACTGGGCATCCTCAATTTTGACACCACCTACTTGGAATTAGCAAAGATCACATAGGTTAAAGACTCAGTACCACAAGACTGCACACCCTCTCATACTTTAGATATCAATCCCAAGTCCCATATTGCCAACTGCATTTCTGATTAACCAATTCTAAATTGGGGGTGTAAGGTCCAAAGGTATGCCACCTCACAATGGAACACTTAGGCATATTATTTTCAATAAAAAGCTACTAAAAATAGCCAATGTTCTGTCCCCATGAAATAATAGTAACAAAAAAATACCCTTTGGAAATTATACTTAGGAATCATTTAGGAAATTAGAAGGGTTTTAGGACCTCTGGCCAGAAACCTGGAAAAAGGCTGAACTATATACATTTCTTATTTTATCATGTTACAGTAGAGAATGTCTCAAGCAATTAGATGTGGAGCTTGAATGGGTGATGAATTAGAGTCGATTTTCCTTGAAGAGACTAAGGACTTGAGATAAAATATTCCTATAGTCTTCAATATCTCCAAGGAAAATAATAAACAAAGGTTCTTTAAATAACAATAATAATAATAAAACCACATTCTGAAATAAACAGAACATTGAGTTAATGGTTTTTTTAAAGATTTTATTTATTCATTTGACAGAGAGAGAGAGAGAAAGATCACAAGTAGACAGAGAGGCAGGCAGAGAAAGAGGGAAGCAGGCTCCCTGCTGAGCAGGGAGCCCGACTCGGGGCTGGATCCCAGGACCGGATCCCAGGACCCTGAGATTATGACCTGAGCCAAAGGCAGAGGCTGAACCCACTGAGCCACCCAGGCACCCCTGAGTTAATGTTTGTTAAATAGTCATTTGTAATGCCTACTATCTCTTCGACATTATAATTCATGTGTAATTAAGTTTCAGTTTTATTATTCACAAAAGATAAAAGAATAGCAGACGTTTGGTTTGAAGAGAATGTTGGAAGCAGCCCCACACAGAGGGTCTGTCTGTAGCAGAGCGAGCATGAGGAAAGACCACCCTGCATGGCAGGCTCCTGGAGTGAGGAGCAGAGAGGTTTCTCTCCCATTAGGCTTCTCAGCCTTAAACATGTACTAATACAAAACAAAGGAAACTAGAGAGAAATCATTTCCATTTATCCCTTCTTCCTAACATATCTTCCCTTACTTTTTCTTCTCTCGTTTGCTCCTCATTCACTCTTCACCCCCTTTTTTTTTTCTATCATCACCTTTCTGTTTCCTTTTTCTTCTCTTCCTGTGTCCTTTGCACTTATCCTCTTCCTTTTTCTCCTTTATCTTCCCCAAATTCCCTCCTTTCTAAGACACTGTTGGCCACTTTCCACAAAAAAGGTAAGCCAATATTCTAGCTTTTGATGACTGTCATGTTCTAGTGAGTAATATGCCCCTTAGAGGTTCTCCACATTCTGATTTTTAAAAACAGCAGTAACTACTGATAGGCTTTATTTTTCAGTAACTACTGATAGGCTTTAGTTCATGGGGCTCTATCTCAGATATTAAACAGTCCATGGAACACTATGCTGTTATGACCTACTTTATGACTTTTTACTGAGCTCCTGAAGAGAATACAGTGCAAGTGACAGTATTAGAACATGAATACTGGTGTCTGCATTTTACTGAGCATGTAAGGACCTTGAGAGTTCTAAGTCTTCTAGAGTGCTTATCTGTAACTCTTATATTAGTTCTACTTTTGACAACTCAATTTCTGACAATGTGCATCTTTGAAACATTATTTTTCATTAATATTCTCACCTAGACTTTAACACTATTAAAAAGAAACAACAGAAGAGATTGGGTGGTTAAGCGTCTAACTCTTAGTTTTGGCTCAGGTCATGAACTCAGGGTCATGGGTCGAGCCCCACATAGAGCTCCAGACTCAGCATGTTGTCTGTCTGAGGATTTGCTTTCTCTCTCTCCCCCACTAGCAGGCTCTCTCGAAAGAAATAAAGAAAGAAACAAAGAAAGAAACAAAGAAACAAGAGAGAGAGAGAGGAAGGGAGGAAGAGAGGAAGAGAGAGAGAGAGAAAGAAAAAAGAAAGAAAGAAGAAAGAAAGAAAGAAAGAAAGAAAGGAAAGAAAGAAAGAAAGAAAGAAAGAAAGAAAGAAAGAAAGAAAGAAAGAAAGAAAGAAAGAAAGAAAGAGGAAGGAAAGAAGGAAGGACAGAAGGAAGGAAGGACCCCCAATGGAGTCACTTTTGCTAAGCCATACTGAGACCAGGAAACTAAAGGAACACCATTTTTTTTCTCCCTCTCCTACTTCTATTTTTGTTAGGTCCTACACCCCCACCTCACACACATGCCTTACAGAACAGATAATGTATGTTTTCCTTGTAAAGATCAAGGTGTTAATGATTTCTTTGGACTCTTCAAGCACAATAGATAACATTTAAGGAGTAACTGGGCGGGGTCATCCTGAACTTTTCCTAAGACCACTGACTCACCAAGACCCTTGGTTCCAGGGCATAAGTGACTCACAAAGCGCACCTCAACACTCATCTCTGTTCCTGGCTGCCTGAAAAGACAACTGCACTGGACCATAACCCTCAGTAAAAACCCTAGGCCTCAAGCAAAGAGGAGACTCACTCTCCTTTCCTTTCCACGTCTCCTGGATACTGTCTGTATCTGTGGTGTCTTTAGTAAAATCTGTTCTCACCTCCTCTGGGCTCACATTTGATTTCTATTCTGCCTGAAGCCTAAGACCCTCTTGGCTCGTCCTGTGAGATCTTCCTCTGGGTCCTTGGTCTCAGCCAGACTGCATCAGTAAGACCCCCTAGACTTTCTCCCTAAGGGAGGTCATCTTCCCTTGTTCTTTTGCTAATAATCTCCTTGTCCCATCACACTTCTGCCTATAATATCCGTCCACTTCATACGAATGCTAGGAGCTCCTTTCCACTTGCTAGATGAGAAGCTGCCCCATTAATCACTGAATAAAGCTAATTATATCTTTCCATTTACTCAGTTGAATTTTGTTTTTTAACAAGCCATATTGCCAAATAGTCAGCTATACATTTCCTCAGTTTTTTTCAGCATGGGAGTGGTCAGAACAGAGCTGTAATAGTCACTTAAATATTAAGACAACCCAAAATGTACATTGACATGTAATAGACATTCAATAATGCTCCTCAAAAATCTTGTGGAAAATTAAAAATTCATTTTTGTATTCTTTAGTAAAAACAAGTCTTATAATGTTCACTTAAAAAAAAAGACCCCAAGAAGAATTCACTTAAATAAAATTTCACTCAGTTTGGGGTTTTAAATTTGGGTTATTAAAATTTGGCACATGTTTTGCTCTATTCATGTATATTTGGTTATTATTTTTAGAACTTCCTTATTAAACCTAATCAAGACTAGGATGTCCCCAATCTTTCATTATTAAAACAGAGCATGTGAAATTAGAGGGATAAAAACAAGTTTGGCAAAGTATTTAACTTCTTTAGGGTCATCTCAGTTCAAGTTTTGGGCAAAGATTCAGGCCAGTTCTTATTTTATCCAAACTAGTGCATCCCTAATCATAATGCTAGCAACCAGCTGTGTTGATTCATTTGTATCTAGTACATGCTTTTATTGTGCTAGAGAGGAAAAGAACTTCATTTCATTCTGCGCTGAGACAAGGGTATTTTTCATCAAAAACAACATAATACCATCTCTGATTTTTGCCACATTCCAAACGATAGTTGTGAATGATCACAGCAAAATGTATCTTAAGCTACTCTATGACTAATTTAAATAAACATTTTTCCTTTCTTGGGTATGAAAATAAAAGTATTTAAGATTTACAATATAATAATTTATAATACAGAGTATTATAATAATTTATAACACAGACTCTATATTAAGTCATTGGTTAATGGATGTGCTGGAAGATGCCCCAATCCACATTCAATGTTCTTGCTTTGTTTTTAAGATTTTATTTATTTATTTGACAGAGAGAGGGAGAGAGAGATTACAAGTAGGCAGAGAGGCAGGCAGAGAGGGAGGAGGAATCAGGTTCCCTGTTGAGCAGGGAGCCCAATGCAGGACTGGATCCTAGGACCCTGAGATCATGACCTGAGCTGAAGGCAGAGGCTTTAACCCACTGAGCCACCCAGGCACCCCCCACATTGAATGTTAATATAAAATTGTCTGTCCTGTTATTTTTATGTAGGTACATTCAAGAAAAGGTAATATAAATGTGAATGACAATGGGCCTACATATTATATTTGTTCACAAATACAAATACATACACCCTTCAGCATTAGTTTAATATTTGTTTCTATATTATTACAGAGTGAAGTCACTTTCAAATTCACTTCAAAAATAAATTCCACAGATTTTGATTCATTTAAAAATAAGACATATAGCAAGCCTAATAACTGACAATATACTGAATATTTTACCTCAGTATGTTAAGATATAATTTTTTAAAATGTTTGACAATGGGCAGGTTACTTGCTCAATTAGGTGTTCCATATAAATATCATGTGTAATCCTAGTTCTAACTAAATTCTAACTGGATGCAATAAAATTAATTATATTGTATTTTTCAGGTGCTCCAAGATTAGGTAATACTATTTCTATTTTTAGAAATAAAAATAAATGCAAATATGTTTATACATATAGGATTCCCATGCTCTGACCTACATAATCTGGAAAACCTATGAATTCAGAATATACAATTTGTAGCTAAAGTCTTCTATACTGTATTTTTAACAAAAGTCATTTTAATACCCTGATATGTAGGACTACACTGAACAAAATATTCCAATGTTCCTCTAGAACTGTTTTTTTTAAATATATTTCTGAAATGTCTGAGAGCCTAAATTTCCATTATACTATTATATTAAAAGCATGGGAGTCTGATAGATAAGGAAAGGATACATATTGTAATAATGTACAGTACAGTCTTTTAATATCAAAATAACAGTTTTTATACGTGATTAGGACTCAAAAGCTGAGAATATAAAATAATAGAGTAAAACAATGTATCCTGTTACTGAAAAGTCTCAACCTATGCTCCCATAAAATTGCCTGTCTCATTTCAAATGATCAATTATTAAATAAATCAATATTAAGAAAAAACCATTTTGTCAATGCTTCTACCAAGCCTGTTTTTCCTCATTTCTTCAAGTTTCTGCCCTAGGAATTTGTGGTCAGTGAAGGGCAATTCCAGTAGGTGGAGTAATAGTAAAGCAAATACTCTGTGAGTCTGTAACTTTCTGCTTCTGTTGTCATTTTGGGGGCAGAAATTAGCATAAATCGGGTTAATACAGAAGATGAGGTAAATATAGAAATAAAAAGTGTAAGTACAGATAAATGCATTGCTTTACAGAGTAAATATATTGCTGTGAAACAAAAACTTACTCCTTTTGATTTTCAAATTTCTCTGTGTTTTTCCTTTTTCCTTTTAAAAGTTTCCTGGAGAACTTGCATTTAATACAAAAGTCGGAGAGACTATCTTGTTATTAGCAGGACCAAATGGGATAGAGTGCTCCTGAGTAGTGTGTTGGGGGAAAGCAGAGAGGACAGACTCAGGCAAATTCAATGTTGATATCTGGTCATTTGAGATTTTATGGAGAATTTTCTAATAAGGTCACGGCCCTGCTAAGCCATACTTGTTTAGCCTGGTCAGAACCTTCACTGTCCTGACCAGAAGCATGACAGAGAGATCTCTGCCAAATAGTAAAGTAAAAAGAGTGCTCATACTGTGATAGGGATGGATGCTTTCAAGGCATCTAACACCACGTCTTCTGGGGATCACATAGAGCTTTGACCAGCAATAGTGTATCTACCAAATATGCATGTGAAGGAAGAGAAATATTAATTTGTTCTATCTCCATATTTATATAAACCATCTATCCATATTTATATCTATAACCTATCTATCTATACCCAGAACTAAAATGGTCGTACTTCACAACCATCTTCTACAATTCACAAGAGAAGTCTCCCTTCCTCCTAGGCTCTGGTCAGAACATCTTGCAAAGAGTTTCACTTGAACAAGTACAAATATGCCTGGTGTCTAAAGCAAGGCCCTGGGATTGCTCCCCAAATAGACAGCAATTTATAGACACCCCTTCTGAGTGCTTTCTATCTTCTGTGGATTAATTTAGAAATTACTTCAGAATGCTAGGATATTCTAGTTGAGAAACATGAAAACCTGAAGGCTAGCTTGTTTTAATGTTTTCCTTTTGGCTTGTCACATAGAGTATGATAGCCCACGTCTTCACATCTAGGTGACATCCGCTATTGCAGAAATATACAGAAATAGAGAATCCTCAATATTTTCTTATTCTCAAATACAACAAGAATCAATTTAGAAAGGGGGGCACCTGGGTGACTCAGTTAAGTATCTGCCTTTGGCTCAGGTCATGATCCCAGCATTCTGGGATGGAGCCTGCTTCTCCCTCTCCAGCTGCCCCCTGATTGTGCCCCCTCTCTCTCTGTCTTCTCTGTCAAATAAATAAAATCTTAAACAACAACAACAACAACAATTGAAACAACACACACTTCCTTAGTCTAAAATTTGTTTCCTTGTGCTTTATCTAACCTGTGTCTTATCAGCTGGGTAAATACAGATACTATTTTATCAAATATATGTGATGACAAAATATTAATATAAGCCATGAATTCCATATTCTACATAACTTCCTATCAACCATTTCTCTTTAAGATATTTAACATTATAATTATGTATCAAAATTGAAAAAATAACTATAACTACTAGTTATTCAAAATAAAACACAAATATTTAAATTCATCTTCTCACTTATATTTTCTTTCTTTCTATATTTAATCTCATTAAAAAACAGATATATAGAATGTGATTTGTACACTTTTACACTCAAAGTTTACCTCTGTAAGAATCACTAGGTAACTGAGCATAAATTCCAATATCTGAAAGTACCTCACAATGGCAATTTTCATTAGCATAATTGAATAGCACAGAAGTTAATAAAAAATATTTTAAGATCTAAACAAAAGTGAATCTTTAATCAAGACTAGTCTTGATTCTTTTTACAAATGTTAAATAGAGAGAAAAATTAATGCTCTTGTGTAAATATTTCCTACTATATAATCAACTCGAATTTTGGTAATTTCTTTGTCCATATAATTCCATATCTCTCACAAGTAGATAACCCATTTTTAACAGCAGAGCAACAGAATCCCTGAGGACACATTGACATTTTTTCCTCATTTTGAGGGGATAAAAAATTAATGAGATACTACCAGGAGGATAAAAGTATTTTATCAGGGAATAGTCAATAAATTAAGTGAAATACATTTTATTAGAATATGTTATATTGGTAGGAGGGATACCCCCTTTCTCTGATCTCACAGTTTCATGTGGAGACACTTGGGTTAGAATAGCCTTCCTTACTGCATTCCTTATCTTTTATTTCTCTCTTGACTGGTTATCTGACTGGTGGGTTAAACAACAACAGCAAAAAACAAAACTGTCATTCCATTCACTGTCTACTTTAAAATTTCTTGACTCAACTCAAACTGCTTTGTAGATACATTTTCCTGAGATGGGAGGTTCCAAGGCATTTATAAGTACAGGAAAAGGGGGTAGTGTGCGAAAAGGAAAGAGTAATAGCCAATCCGTTTTAGATACAAATCTAAAGTGATTTTCTAGACATTCGTAATAAAAATTTTTATATCCACTTGGCTGTCTCTTCTGCCTTATTTTTCAATTTGTTTCTATTTTAGGAGAAAAAAGAAAGTGCTATATATTGACAACCTTAATCCCAAGATATGTTTAAGACATTCTAGAGAACCTCTCTGTTGAATATAATTATATGTTAAATACGGCATCAATTTTAAAACACCTTTCAAATCACCTGAAAAGAGATCATATCAAATCAATTTTATATATTATCACAGTATTTTATGTAATTAGTAGTGTCTTCTAAAATTATAGCCAGGAGATAGTCAAAAAATAACAATGCAATCTGCTGAGGACATGTTAATTTATTCCCTGATAAAGCAGCTGTGTAAATTTTAAGGTCTTCATATTAGGCCCTTATAACATTAACATAATGTGTTAGATCTTTCCTAAGAAGTTTTAGAGTCTAGATCATGAAATGAACCATATTATAACAAAGTAAAAGTTATTTAAATAGAAGAGTTAATTTCATCAATATACATTGTCTTGAAGCTTCTTGCACATGAAGTTTCAGTTTACTAAAACACACCAGTAAAAACATAGATAAGATTATTTAAGACTGTATCAACTGGCAATAAATTAGAATGAATCCAATTAAAAGCACATTTTTAAAAAGATTTTATTTATCTATTTGACAGAGAGAGAGAGAGAGAGAACACAAGTAGGCAGAGAGGCAGGCAGAGGGAGAGGGAGAAGCAGGCTGACTGCTGAGCAGGGAGCCCAATTCGGGGCTCGATCCCAGGACCCTGAGATCATGACCTGAGCTGAAGGCAGAGGCTTAACCCACTGAGCCACCCATATGCCCCTAAAAGCACATTTTTTAATAATTAGATCAGACTTCTGTAATGTGCTTATTTATTCCAAATGAATATAACATATAGAGTGTTACATAACTTCTTTTTGAGGAAAATACATAGTTCCTACTAATTTCATAATTTCCATTTAAAGACAACATCAGCAGTATTAAATTTGAGGTAAAACTTAAAACAGGAAAAATAAATTAGTCATGTGGACCTATTTATATATAGATATGTAGGCAAAAAACCCAGGAGAATCAGCTCAACAATAAGGTTAAAAAAAAAGAAAAAGTAAAACCAACAACCAAAACTATAAATCTATATGCAGGCTATTGTTCAAAGACAGAAAGCAGAATTTTTCCACAAAAATGTAAGAGATTAATGGATTTTAGATAGGACTGAATTTTTAGAGACTAACCTCCTAATCTCTCTGACATATGGACACACACTTGTACAACTTTAGAGGCATAACATGTTTTAAAGTAGAATACTGTATATGGCATATTGTGCCTTGAAATGATGTTTCCAGTCTGAATGTAATATTAGCACAAAGAAAGTACATTCCAGAGAAGGAAAAAAATCATTATGTGGTAAGTTCCATCTTATCTAGATGGCAAAAGAGGTCATGTCAGTCATGAAGGACAATTCCAAACTATCACAGCTGAGCAAAATTCCATTATAAATCATCTCAATGTAACATCTCAATATACATAGATTCAATTTTACAAAGTCATCAAATCATGACCTCATTTTGATAGTGATATATAATGTAACTGTGGATCTGGTTTCACTACTAACTAGTTGTGCGATCACGGATTGACACTTCCCCTTTTTGAGTATTATTCTCTCCATTTATGAAATACAAGGATTAGAAGAGCTGATCTCTAAAGTCCCCTGTAGAGTGAATATTGTGTTTGTTTCCCTAAAATCAGAGAATAAAACAAGAATGCTATTCTTGCTTCTCAGTTTCAGCACTCTTGAATGAGATTATGTTGTATTTTAAATGATGAATAAAAGAATTTCAGTTAAGCTAAGTGCATCAATTCCCTAGAATGGTGAATGAATTCTTCGCCTGCTCAGATATGAGAGGAGACACTCATCATTAATTTATTATAAAAGCAATGTTTCTTGATGTTTGGAAACCTTCAAATTTAGTTCTACATGATGATTAGTCTCACCAACATACATTACATACTAAATATATATATATATATATATATATAAATGGAGTCTAACATTCCAGATAATTGTAATTTGACAATAGTCTTAAATCACTGAATGTATTAAGTTATAAATTTTATGCTCATGAAATAGTCTATTGCAGTTTTTTCCAACCGTACCATTATTCACATTTTGTTCTAGATAATTCTTTGGTGTAGGGTGCTTTATTGTATATTACAGGATGTTTAGCAGTAACAATATCCTTAGCTTCCAGATTTTAGTATCAATCTTTCTCAACAGGTTTCAACAACAACAAAAAGCACCTTCTGGGGACTCATGTCTTCTACAGGACAAAATGGCCCCTAATTGAGAACCACTGGTCCACCGCAATGCTATCTATGTGTGTATGCTATCAATAAAATTCTAATAGTTCTCCAAAAAAGTTCTCATCTTAATGATCCAGGATAAATTGCTTCATTTAGGTTTAAACACTAATTACATTTAATGTGGACTTCTAGAAGTGTAAAGGTTATGAAACAAAGACTCTTTCAGCTTAGTTTCTCTTAAAATTATTACAAATCTCTATAAAAACACAAACTTCACAATATCCAGGATATGGAAACAATCTGTCCTCCGACAGATGAATGGCTAAAGAAAATGTGGCATACATATATAAAGGGGGTATTATTCAGACAAAAACGAAGGAAATCCCGACATTTGCAACAACATGGATGAAACTGGAGAACATTACGCTAAGTGAAATAAGTCAGACAGAGAAAACAGATACTATATGGTATCACTTATACACACATTAAAAAAAAGACAATTTAATAGAAAGAATTGTTGCCAGGGTGAGAGGACAAGGGGATAGGGAGATGTACATTTAAGAGTGGTTATGGACATTGGGGAGGGTTTGTGCTATGGTGAGTGCTGTGAAAGGTGTAAGCCTGATGATTCACAGACCTGTACCCCTGGGGCAAAATTAAAAAAAAAAGAGTGTAATCTCTCAGTTGTAAGAAGAGTTAGGAGGATCTAATATATAGCAAAGTAACTGCAGTTAATATGGTATTGTACATTTGAAAATCACTGAGAGTAAATATTAAGCATGTTCTCCAAACACACACACACACACACACATGCATACACACACACACACACACACACACACACACACACACTAACTGCATGAGCTGATGTGTTAATTATTTTAATCCTGGTAATCATTCCACAATGAATATATACATAGATAAAATCATCGCACTGTACACTTTAAATATATACACCTCTAATTGTCAATTATTCCTCATAAAGTTGTGGAGAAATCAGTTCTGCAGATGTGCTTCCCTTTACACAGAATCTCCTCATTACTGGGCAAACACCCTTAAGTTCTTGTGTGCTCTGTGACAGAAGAGCAGCTGACTGAATGCTGTGCCCTTTTCTACAACCTCTATGTTCAAAATATTTTTTTATGCTAGCAAAAACAAAAATCACTCCTTTCATGACTAGTTTTGAACCAAGTTTGTTGGTTCCTAATGAAAATATCTTATTTACCAAGACTTTTGTTTTTCCCATTTTGTGGATCTGTGATATTCCATTATTCATTTGCATATACTCAGGATTATTTCATGTATTTAGTATTTTAAAACTAATTAAAGCCACCATGTTTCTATGCTCTGGGCCACCCCATTGAGACAAAATCATAAGTAGCATTAAACCCAGAGAGGATTATGCATGTCCATAGACAGAATGTTACTCACTTAGATCATAGCTATATAGTGACCTTAACCAAATCAATGTACAAAACTCTGTTGCTTTCCTATACACTAATAATGAAGCAGCAGAAAATGAAATCAAGAAAACAATCCCATTTACAATTGTACCAAAAAAAATCTAGGAATAAACTTAAACAAAGAAGTGAAAGTCCTGTACTCTGAAAACTATAAAACATTGATAAAAGAAATTGAGAGCCAGACAAAGAAACAGAATGATATTTTATGCTCATGGATTGGAAGAACAGATAGTCTTCAAATGACTATACTATTCAAAGCAATATACAAGTTTAATGAAATCCCTATCAAAATACCAACAGCATTTTTCACAGAGCAAGAACAAACAATCCTAAAATTTGTATGGAACCACAAAAGACCCCCAATAGCCAAAGCAATCTTGAAAAAGAAAAATAAAGCTGGAGGCATCATAATTCCAGACTTTAAGTTTTAGTACAAAGCTATTGTGATCAAAACAGTGTGGTACTGGCACAAAAATAGACACCTAGATCAATAGAACAGAATAGAGAGCCCATAAATCCACAATTGTATGGTCAATTAATTTTCAACAAAACAGGAAAGAATATACAGTAGGAAAAAGACAGTATCTTCAACAAATGGTATTGGAAAAACTGGACAGCAACATGAGAAAGAAAGAAATTGGAGCACTTTCTTATACCATACACAAAAATAAATTCAAAATGGATTAAGGACCTAAATGTGAGACATAAAACCATAAAAATCATAGAAAAGAACACAGGCAGTAATTTCTCTGACATTGTCTGTAGCAGCATCTATCTAGTTGTGTCTCCAGAGGCAAGGGAAACAAAAGCAAAAGTAAACTATTGGGAATACATCAAAATAAAAAGCTTTGGCACAGTGAAGAAAACAACCAACAAAACTAAAAGGCAACCTACAGAATGGGAGAAGATATTTGCAAATGAAAAGGGTTAGTATTCAAATATGTAAAGGTTAGTATTCAAAATATGTAAAGAACTGATACAACTCAACACCCCAAAAACAAATAATCCAATTAAAACATGGGCAGAAGGCATGAACAAACATTTCTTCAAAGAAGATATACAGACAGCCAACATACACATGAAAAGATACTCATTATCACTTACCATCAGGGAAACCAAAACTACAATGAGATATCATCTCACACCTGTCAGAATGGCTAAAACCAACAACATAAGAAACATCAGGTATTGGTCAGGATGTGGAGAAAAAGGAACACTCATGCATGTTGGTGGGAATTGGTTGGTGGCAAACAGTAGTACAGCTACTGTGGAAGACAGTATGAGATTCCTCAAAAAATTAAAAATAGAACATTCTACTATCCAGGAATTACATTACTGGGTATTTACTCAAAGAATATAAAAACACTAATTCAAATGGATATATATACTCCCTATGTTTATTGCACCAATATGACAATAACCAAGCTACAGAATATACAACTAAAATCATGCCACACGCATGCGCGCGCGCGCACACACACACACACACACACACACACACACACAGGAACATTATTCAGCCATAAAAAAGAGTGAAATCTTGCCACTTGCAACAACATGGATGGATCTAAAGAGTATAATGTTAAGTGGAATAAACCAGTCACAGAGAAAGACAAAAACCATATGATTTCACTCATATGTGGAATTTAAGAAACAAAACAAATGAACAAAAGGGAAAAAAGAGAGAGAGAGAGAGACAAACTGGAAAACAGACTACAGAGAACAATTAGATGGTTACCAGAGGGGAGATGGGTAAGGGGTTGGGTGAAAGAGTTAAAGGAAATTAAGAGCACACTTATCTTGATGAGAACTGAGCAATAAACGGAAGTGTTGAATCCCTTTATTATATACCTGAAACTAATATAACACTGTATGTTAACTACGCTCGAATTAAAATTTTAACAATTTAAAAAATTTGAATAAAAATAAAATAAACTCTATGTATGTAGCATTTTTTTTTTTAAGATTTTATTTATTTATTTCACAGAGGGAGAGAGATCACAAGGAGGCAGAGAGGCAGGCAGAGAGAGAGAGGGGGAAGCAGGCTCCCCGCTGAGCAGGGAGCCCGATGTGGGCCTCGATCCCAGGACCCTGAGATCATGACCTGAGCCGAAAGCAGAGGCTTTAACCCACTGAGCCACCCAGGCGCCCTGTATGTAGCATTTTGAACAGGTAAACATAGTAAGCATTTAATAAGCATTAGCCTTTGTTACCAGGGAACTACCTGTTGCTGCCAATTATGAAACTGTTAATTCATCTTTAAACAGGGTTTGTGAAATGATGAAATATATTTTGTAAGGATCATAGTGTTATATATTTCATACATAAATTATACATTTCTTTGTATATTTCAGCATAACTGATATTTTCCTTTATCAAAAAGTACAATATTCTAAACCCAAAATTCAATAATTCTAATTTGGTTTTTAATTTAAGTTAATAAAACATGAAAATAAATCTTTTAACACCACTTCCATATATAGGCAAACCTTTCTCTACCCCCCTCTAATTAATATATAGTAATCAATGTTAGCTTCCCTTTCAGGGTTTCTGATCGCCTGGCATATTCTATGTATTTTCTAACTTAATCCTCATAATGATCTTGTGATTTAGGTATTACTACCAAAATTTACCATATGAAACAACAGATTCCACAGATTCTAGGAGACTGGTGATTCCAAGTAAAGTCCATGTGACTCCTTACATATTATTGCCTAAGTGGAATGATAGCCCTGAGGTTCTAGGAAGTGAGCTTCTCTCATTTGAATGCAAGTATTTGGTTAGACTTGAGTTTTAGAGAGAAGACAGAGTAAGATAAATTCTACTTTTGTTTTTAATGATAATTGTCCCTAATATTTTCTGCAACATAAAAGCAAACTACTATTAGCCTAGGGAGACTTAGCCATATTTTTTTTCCATCCATTTCTAACTCATTACTCCAAATTCTCAGTCTCTAAAATATTCCTGTCTCAAATGGAGATGTCGGGGAGGGTGTGATAAATGAAGCCTTGGGAAGTAGCTGAGACATGTGCCAGCTGAGACACATCTGTGCTGGGGATGATGTTATAACCATACATTACAAAAAGAAAACCCTGAGGACAGAGGGAAGTTTGGGGGGAAACTTTAAAACAGAAAAGAAGAAAGAAAAAGAAGAAAGAAGACGAAGAAGAAAGAAGTTTTTTTTCTTCTTTCTTCTTTCAAAAAGAAATTTGAGCAAATGCATTTTAAGTTGATTTGTAATTTAAACCTAACTCTAAAACCTATACTTGAAAGTGAGAATTTCTTTTTTTTTTTAAAGATTTTATTTATTTATTTGACACAGAGAGAGAGATTACAAGTAGGCAGAGAGGCAGGCAGAGAGACAGGGAGAGGAGGAAGCAGGCTCCCTGCTGAGCAGAGAGCCTGATGCGGGCCTCCATCCCAGGATGCTGAGATCATGACCTGAGCCACCCAGGTGCCCGAAAGTGAGAATTTCTTTTTCTCATTAAACCAGTTCAAGAACGTTCTTCACTACTGAATACTTTTTGTTTAATCTAATTTTGCTTTACTTATTTTGCTTATTTTTTCCTAATCAAATTTTGCTTAATTTGCTATATGTGTCTTATATGGTAAACTTTAAGATGGTGTAGATTTCTTAAAAATTAATTTTCTGGCCTTGCACATTTAGATCTTTATTTTAAAACAAAAATTACCAATACAAATAACTCTAATTACTCTGCAACACACAACCACATCTCTTCATTAAGCATTAATGGAATAGACACATTTATTTCTGAGTGATACTATGGTATCCTGAATGAAAAGAAATAGGTATTAAATAGTTTTATATTATCTGCCTAGTTACTTTATGTCATTAAATTTAACTTAAAAATATTAATACATAGGGTTATTAAGTATCTTCAACCATAATGGCTTATAATTTTTAATGGAAAAAAGTAGATTATGAATCATTGCTTTGCCTATGCAATCCTTAAATATGAAATAAGTATCATTTTTAAAAAGAGTACACTAAATTAATGAAACATTCTCAGTAAGAACAGCTGACAGTGGGAAACTGGGATTAAAACTGCTCTCATTATAAAGGATTTGCAGTAGAAAGTTGGGTTATTTCTAAACTCAGTACAATAGAGATGCAGCAAGTATTGACCTATAAGCAATAGCCAACATGACTGCAGATAAGGGTTAACTTTGCAGTAATTTACAACTACAAGATCAATATTTCAAGGACAGCACTGAATTTTATTTAACCTACTTTGTCTTCCAAAAAGGATCTAAATATATGAGAGTTTAAAAATATAGGAAACTATTATATATGAGTTTACAAGTATTTTTCCCACTATACTTTTTAAAAATAACTACTTAATATTATAGCCAGATGATAAAACTATCATTTCTTCTCCCTCCCTCTTAATTTAGGGTGATTATTATATTTCTGGCTTGTCTCTTCAGCAGATATCAAGAAAAGCCCAAAAGAGGACCCACAGAGTAATAACCTATATTATTAGTTTATTACATATTTGTAGAATGAATAAAGGAACTGGTTCTAGAATTTTAAGACAACAATATTAAATGTAGGTGGTATTTTCAAGGTGAAATTTGAGCTGCAAATCTGTGAATACTTTTATTATTTAAAATATTTATATATCATTAATATTACTTGCTTCTCCATATGCTTTTTTTTAGAAGAATCAAATAAGAATTAATAAGTCAGAAGTAATGTAATGCCCTGTTAATGATCATTGGAGGAGAAGCCATATTTCTTTTTATTTTGTAACTTTTTTTCCCCTTTGCCTCACTAAGTAAGATGGCCTAGCACAAACTTAATCTTGGGAGAAAGATATGTAATTTTTAATTTAAGAGAGTAAGAAGAAACATTCTTTTGAAAACCATCTTTGTTCCCAAAATGATTTTTATTGTTTTATGTAAATGAATTTTCAAGTGCCACATAGATTTCCTTTTACCTAAGTCAGTAGGCCTCATAGTTTGTGAGGAGAAATCTTCCCCATTTGGGAAATTTGTGGTAATATTGAGATTTCAGCAATATTGACTAAAACTTATTGCCTTTAAAAATCTTTTCAAAAGGAATCCCAGAACTGATCAGAGATAGAATGATAGAAATAGGATCCATTATATGTGTGAGAAAATATAAATTATTTATGATAAAATTGCAAAAGACTTTTGATAAAAAGGACATAAAAATAAGAGCATAAAACCAGCAATAATAATGACATGATAGACCAATAGGTTAACTATAGACTTAAAAACTATGAAAGCTGGAAGACTGTGGACTAATATCTTTGAACAACAAGAAAAAATATCCATCAATCTAAAGGTGTTTGTATAACAAAACTATCTATTAATAATGAAAGGAAAATACTGGTATTTTCCAATTAACTGGAGTTAACATTACCACAAATAGTTCTTTCTCAGAAATACTTCTAAAGGATATATTTCAGGAAGGAAAGAAAAAAATTCCCAGAAGGATAGTCTAAGATACCAGGAAACACAATGTGGAAAAAAAAATGAGTAAGACAATCTGAAAATACAGGAAAAAAGGCATGGGAACATCAAAATACCATGTACAAACCAAAGACAAAGGCCTAGAAGAAATCCTACTAACAGTCCTCAGAAAGAATCAACCTTAGGGACACCTTGATTTTGGATTTCTAGCTTCCAAAACAGAGAGATTTCTGTTGTTTAAGAAAAAAAAAGGCATAAATTTATTAATATCTAAATAAAATATATCTACACAAAAATAGGAATATTAATAATATCAAATGTTTTTGGCTAAAAATAAATCACAAAAGAAATGATCTGTAAAATAGATTAGAATTTACAGAATAAGAGTCCTAAGGTATTTAAATCATTCAGAGGACCCATATGGACAGTACATAGAAAATGATATCAAAAACCTCAAAATTCCTGATCTGACAAAGTTAAAAATCAATGAAAAAAATAGATAAAAAGAAACATTTTCAATTGATATGTAAAAGGAAAGAAAGGAGGAAAATAGTCATAAAAAAATGGGACAAGCATAAAACAATAGATGACGTCAAAATATGTCAATCATCAAAAAGACTAAACTTGTAGTTTAATAGACAAGTTTAAACAGACAAGTTAAACAGAAAATCTAAATGGAAGAAAATCAAACAGTATTCTACAATATGCAGTTTGTAAGAAACAAAAAATATAAAGACCCCAAAAGTTTCAAAAAAAAAAGGTTAGAACAAGAAACAGGAGTAGATGTTCTAAGGTTCAAAAAGTAGACTTTAGGAAAATACACACACACATCTATAAGAAGGTGATGGTCACTACATAATGATGAATATTTAATTAACCAGGATAATATATACCAACCATGTATTTCTTTATACCTAATTAGTTTTAAGATCAGATTGAATCACAGGTGTCATTAAATTTAATATAGAAATGCCTAAAGTAATTTATTTTCTTCTAGTGAATTTAAAATTCAGGAGCAAACTATCTAGTGCTAGTATGAAAATTTTGCAATTCATATTCTTCAAGGACCATGTTTTTTTATACCTCCTCTCTCGGTCAAGAAGTTGACATTATGTCCCATGCTAGGCTAGAGAAGGGACAAACAAGAGGGCACAATGACTCTGCCAAGTACCATTTAAAGACTTTCAAAAAATATGTTACACTGCTTATATCCTATTAGTCATGAACCGTATCTAGTGATAACATCGTGTGGAGATGCAAAGGAGGCTGACAATGGCAATATGCATAGGTGTCACTATTATTGCAGAAGTAGAGAACAGATTTTGGAAGATAACCAGCAGCTTTTGCTTCAATAGCTTCGAAATTCAAAAGGCAAAAGTTGATATGACTCACCAAATAATAATATACCTAGGAGTAAACCTTACTGAAAAGGTGAAAGACCTGTAACTCTGAAAACTGTAACACACTGATGAAAGAAATTGAACACCACACAAAGAAATGAAAAAACACTCCATGCTCATGGATTGGAAGAACAAATATTGCTCGAATGTCTATATCACCCAAAGGAATCTACAGTTTTAATGCAATACTTATCAAAATACCAACATCATTTTCACAAATTTAGAACAAACAACCTTATTTTTAAAAAATATTTTATTTACTTATTTGAGAGAAAGAAAGAACAAGTGGGGGCTGGGGATGAGCAGAGGAAGAGGGAGAAGCAGACTCCTTGCTGACCAGGGAGCCTGATAAGAGGCTTGGTCCCAGGACCCCCAAATCATGACCTGAGTTGAAGGCAGATGCTTAACTGACTGAGCCATCCAGATGCTCCAACAATCCGTAAATTTGTATGGAAGGATGAAAGATCCCCACTAGTCAAAATAACTTTTAAAAAGAAAAATAAATCTGGAAGCATAATTCCAGACTTTAAATTTTATTGCAAAGCTATAGTGATCAAAACAGTATGATACTGGCACAAAAATAGACACATAGATCAATAGAACATAATAGAAAGTCCATACATCCACAATTATATGCTCAATTAATTTTCAACAAAAGAGGAAAGAATATACAGCAGGAAAAAACAGTTTCTTCAACAAATGGTGTTGGAGAAACTGGACAGCAACATGAGAAAGAAAGAAATTGGGCCACTCTCTTATACCATACACAAAAATAAACCCAAAATGGATTAAGGACCTAAATGTGAGACACAAAACCATAAAAATCCTAGAACAGAGCACAGGCAATAATTTCTTTGACATTGTCTGTAGCAGCATCTTTCTAGATATGACTCCTGAGGCAAGGGAAACAAAAGCAGAAATTATAAGGACTACATCAAAATAAAAACTTCTGCACAGGAAGAAAACAACCAACAAAACTGAAAGGCAACCTACAGAATGGGAGAAGATACTTGAAAATGACCTACCTGAAAAGGGTTAGTATTCAAATTATGTAAAGAACTGATACAAGGAACTAGAGGGTATTATGCTGAGCAAAATAAGTCAATCAGAGAAAGACAATTATCATATGATCTCTGTGATATGAGGAACTTGAGGGGCAGGGTGGGAGGTTGTGGGGGGTAGGGAGGGAAAAATAATGAAACAAGATGGGATGGGGAAGGAGACAAACCATAAGAGACTCCTAATCTCACAAAACAAACTGAGGGTTAATGGGGGGTGGAAGGGTAGGGATAGGGTGGATGGGTTATGGACATTGGGGAGGGTTTGTGCTATGGTGAGTGCTGTGAAAGGTGTAAGCCTGATGATTCACAGACCTGTACCCCTGGGGCAAATAATAATAATAAAAATTAAAAAAAAGAACTGATACAACACCCAAAAAACAAACAATCCAATTAAAACATGGGCAGAAGAAATGAACATTTTCCCAAAGATGGTTAACAGACACATGAAAACATGCTCAACATCACTCGTCATCAGGGAAACGTAAATCAAAACTATGATGAGATTTCACGTTGCATCTGTCACAATGACTAAAATCAACAACACAAGAAACAACAGGTGTTGGGGATGATGTAGAAAAAAGGAACACTCATGCATTGTTGGTAGGAATGCAAACTGGTACAGCCACTCTGGAAAACAGTATGGAACTTCCTCAAAATGTTAAAAAATTTAACTACCTTATGATCCAGCATTCACACTACTAGGTATTTACCCACAGAATGCAAGATGAATAATTCAAAGGGATATATAGACCATCATATTTATAGCAGCATTATTTATAGTAACCAAGATATGGAAACAGTCCAAGTGTCCATCAACTAATGAATGGATAAAAAAATGTATGTGTCACACACATGAGATATTATTCAGACATAAAAAAGAATGAAATCTTGTCACTTGCGAGGTCATGGATGGATCTAAGAGCAATCTACAGATTCCTTGCAATCCCTATCAAAATACCAAAAGCATTTTTCACAGAACTAGAACAAATAACACTAAAATTTATATGGAACTACAAAAGACCCCAAATAGCCAAAGAATTCTTGAGAAAGAACGAAGCTGGAGGTATTACAAAGATATACTACACAGCTGTAGTAGTCAAAACAGCATGGTACTGGCACAGAAATAGACCCACAGATCATTGAAAAACAGAACAGAGAGCCCATAAATAAACCCATGCTTATATGGCCAATTAATTTATGACAAAGGAGGAAAGAATAAACAATGGGGAAAAGACAAGCTATTGGGACTACATCAAAAAAAATCTTTTTCACAGTAAAATAACAAAACAAAAAAGCAACCTACTGAATAGGGGAAACTATTTGTAAATGATGGTCTAATGAGGAGTTAATATATAAATTCTATAAAGAACTTATACAAAAACATCAAAAAAATTGAATAGAAAAGGTCAGATGACCTGAATAGACGTTTTTCCACTAAAGACCTATAGATGGTCTACAGACACGTGAAAAGATGCTCAACATCACCAGTTATCAGGGGAATGCAAATCAAAACCACAATGAGCTATTATTTTACACTTGTCAGAACAGCTAAAATTAGGAAAAAAGAAATAACAAATTGGTGAGGAAGTAGAGAAAAAGGAACCCTTGTGTACTGTTGGGAGTATAAACTGGTAGAACCACTGTGGAAAACAGTATGGATATTTCTCAAAAAATTAATAGAAAGGGCACCTGGGTGGCTCAGTGGGTTAAAGCCTCTGCCTTCGGCTCAGGTCATGATCTCAGGGTCCTGGGATCGAGGCCCGCATCGGGCTCTCTGCTCAGGAGGGAGCGTGCTTCCTCCTCTCTCTCTCTGCCTGCCTCTCAGCCTACTTGTGATCTGATCTCTCTGTGTGTCAAATAAATAAATGAAATCTTTAAAAAAAATTAATAGAAATATCATATAATCCAATAATCCCGCTACTACTTATCCAAAAAGAATAAAAACACTAGTTCCCAAAGGCATTTTTGCCCTGTGTGTATTGCAGCATTATTTACAATAGCCAAAATATGGAAGCAACCTAAGTGCCCATTGATAGATGAATGAATAAAGAAGACATGGTATATATGCACTGGAATATCGCACAGTCATTAAAAAGGATGAGATTCTGCCACTTGCCACAACATGGATTGACCCAGAGGGTATCATCTTAAGCGAAATAAGTCAGATAGAGAAAGACAAGTACCCTTTGATTTCACAATTATGTGGAATCTATAAAATAAATAAACAAACTAAAAGCAGAATTAGATCCATATATACAGGTAAGAAACTGATGGTTACCAGAGGGAGTGGATGTAGGGGGTGTACACAATGGATGAAGGGGAGTAACAGGAAAAGCTTCCAGCTATGGAACTAGTAGGTCATGGGAATAAAAGGCACAGCATAGAAAATGTAGTCAATGTTACTGTAATAGCACTGTACGGTGACAGATGGTAGCTATACTTGTGATGAGAACAGCATAATGTATACAGAAGTTGAATCACGATGCTACCCATCTGAAACTAAAGTAATATTTTTGGCTCAAAACACTCAAATTTAAAAATGAAATAATTTAACTCATCTCTGAGTAACCTATATTATAGTAAGATATTTTTGCAGAAAATTACAAACTTAATTGCAAGACACATAAAAAGACATAATTGTTCTTGTAGGTTCTATGAAATTGTTAGAACATTTTCAGCACAATTTTTGTAAAATTTACATGGAATTTTAAGACCCATGAGTAACCAATGGGGTCCTGGAGAAGAGCAAGTTTGGAGGATCTTCCTCCATGAAATATCAAGATTTATTAAAAAACAAATATATTTAAGCTAAGGCATAAAACATCAAAGATAAACCTATTAATTGAAGACCATTTAACCAACAACAAAAGGATCACTGTAAATGATTTCATCATTAATAAATGAGGAAAGAAAAGTATTTAATTGGTAGTGATGGAGCAACTGATTATTCACATTTAAAAAAGAAAATGAAATTAGGTCCCCAGTTCGTGAGATCCACAATAATCAACTTCAGATACAGACTTAATTACAAGGCAAAAACTGTAAAAACTTTAGAAGACAAGAGAACCTCTTGTAGCCCTTGGCATAGAAATACTATTCAAACACAGGAAAAGTGTGGACATTAAAGTTGGAACTTTTCACAAGATGCATTTAAAAATGTGAAAATAGAAAACAAAAATCAGGAGAAGATATTTCCATCACATAGATTTGAAAAAGTATTATTTTGCAGAATATCTGTTTAATGTATAAAATATACATTTCATACAATGCCTGTAAACAATTAACAAATAAGGAAAACAATTGAAAAATACACCCCATTAATAATTAGGAATTTGTAAAATAAAACTAAAATAGGAAACTTTTATAGTCATAAACTGGCAATGCCTGACAATACCAAAAATGTTGAGAATAGAGTACATAGGAAACCATATATACTGCCATGGAATAAACTGATTTAATTATTTTGGAAACAAAATAATTGAAATTATGTTGTGAAGTCATATATGTAAATACTAAAAGCCTACAACTGTCCTTCTAGACAAATTACTGCAAATACACGTTAGAAAACCAGGAGTATTCAAATCAGCATTAGCTGTATCAACAAAAAAATAGGAACTGCCCCCAATATAGGAGAATATGTAAATAAATCATAATGTATTTATATAACAATGAAATGGGGACAAATGAAGAAAATAGCAGCAACATGAGATTCAGAAACAATGTGAAAAAATAAAAATATCAAAAACTTCATGAAGTATGAAAACACTTTTAAAACCTCAAGTAAAATTAATGCATTGCACAAAATGTATACATATAGTAATTACATATAGACAAGCATACAAATAAAATTACAAATTTTAAACATTCAAGTAATTTTCACCATAATGAGAGGCATGCCAGTAGAATGGGAAAAACTAATATGTAGCAGTAATAGTTGTGGTTTCATTGATGTTTTTTATTATTCTACATAACTTACAAATTTGTGACATATTTTTATGCAAATAATATTATTGTTCCACAATGCCCCAAAGCAAAACAGTTTATCAATTTTTGTCTTTGTTCTTTTTTTTAAAATAAAAATCACAGAGCTCTCTCACTGAGGTATAGTTCAGAAAACTATGGCTGTAAAAAATAACATATTGTGCCATCAGTAATAGGTGAGAATTCACTTTATATGTATTAAAATAAAGATTTTAGTTAAAAGTAATAAAATGTACACATATATGCAGAGAAAGAGAAAAGGACTAAAACAGGATGCTTTTCAATTAAATTTCAGCTTCAAATTAAATATCCCATGTCACTTGCTCGACGTCAGTGGTTCTGGCTTTCAAGTTAGAAGAAGAATGCTCCTTTCCAAATAAAAATTTTCTGTGTCAGCAAAAATGTCCAAATCATCTATTTCACACTGATATGCCTTTTTAAAACTTTTCTCTTCAAATCAAGGGCACTTCTCTGTTCCAGATTTAAGGAGCAGATGAAATATATTCTAATAGATTCGTATCATAAATCTCTAGTGTCTAAGTAGACCAGAAGAAACATCTATCTGTCCTGATCAGTATCTCCAGAGGCTATTATATTCCCATTAAAAAAAAAAAAAGTTGTCATCTGTGTAGAGCCCATCTCAGTCTCTAGCTTGTCAGTTCAAGAACACTAGAATACCTCTTTAGTTTTGCTCATTAAGATGTATTTCTTTTATGCCCCATGATAACCATTAATATTCAAAAAATACAGGAAAATGCCATAAGGCATGTGCTTAAACTAGAGAATACTACTATGCCAAACACTTGGAGCTTCCCAATTGCTACTGGACCCTATTTCCGTCTGGCAACTGACGGTTATATCACAACACAAGTGCCATTTTGAGGCTCAAGTAAGCAGCGTCAATATAACTGCTAGTTGCAGGACGACTTTGTAGTCCTAGAGGATTGCAAGATACGGATGATTGCCCCT
Organism: Ailurus styani; assembly: GCA_002007465.1. Taxonomy (NCBI): domain Eukaryota; kingdom Metazoa; phylum Chordata; class Mammalia; order Carnivora; family Ailuridae; genus Ailurus; species Ailurus styani. Next base: position 2,308,977 of record LNAC01000010.1, on the reverse strand, counting down.
CAGAGGAATAACTGTTGACAGGGCTGGGAAAACAATTCATGAATGATGAACTGAGAAAGCGTCCAACTGTTCATGCAGACCTGTAAATGTGCCACACCACAACCTTAGGAAGGATTACAGCAATTTCCCCGTGTCCTATTCTTTGCCTCTGACCAAGAATGACAGACATGTTCAGTGTCACTACGTATAGCCTAGATTCGCATATCCTGAACTTTTAACTTCATTCAGAGGTATCATCATAAAGAATTATCAAAATATTGAACTTCTGTTACATCTTGAACACATAACAATCCCCTTTTTGCAAAATAACGATTAAAAAGCAACTCTAAAAATCAAGGAAGAACTTACTCAGAGTTCATCATTGTACTTCTGCTTCACCATCTATTCCCAAGACTAATAGCATTTCAATGACTTAAGACTCACGATATACACATTTTTAAAATCAATCTGCCCCTATATGTGAATTTATGTAAATATAAGTCTATAATAGGCATGCCTTAAGCTGCTTTAATTGTGGAAAACATTTACATAATAATCCTACAATAACATATTATGAAAAAGAAGAATATACTTTATTCCTCTGATACTTCCCTCCCTGGTAACCACAGCTATAACATTTACAAAAGGGAAACTATGATGTGTCAAGAAAGAGGATTAAAATACATGCAAGAATGGAATCAATTACTATTTAACAGAGTAATCCCATTCTATGATATCTTTGATATTTCTGCCACTATGAATTGTTCAGTCACATTTGCTCAAATATCACAACATACACTTTAAGTTAGTAGTTTAAAATTTAGCAGTTAAGTAACATAATCAGTTTTACGAGCAAATTTTATTTCCCTCCCTACCCTACATATTGTGTTGTCCACTTCATTAGTTATTTGCTGGTGATCTTTGTTAGCCACTAATGAATGAACTACTTTATCCATCTGTATCACTCATTGCCTTCTACTACTAGTACAACTACTGTAAGAACACAGGATATCTAATGTCTTACATTTAAGTGCACAATACAGTATGTTAACTATAGACATAATGTTATACATCTCATCTCTAAGGCTTAATTCACTTTGTATAACTGAAACTTTAATACCTGTTGAATAGCAACTTTCCATTTCCCTTCTACTTCTCACTTTTTCTTCACTCTTTCCCAGATCACACTGCTGCCTTTGCATTTTACCACCTTCTTCGTTCCTTTTTCTATTTTATCCATCTGACTCCTTGTCAAATCCATTGGATTTTTTTCTTACTTTAATTCTCAAATTCCAGATAATGATCCAATCTACACGTGGATAATATTTAAATTGTCAAAAGAAGTCTTATTCTCTAAAAAGAAAATCATTATCTAGTAAAGAGATTTTATTTTCTTCACATTAGATAAACATTTTATAATATCAATATTTTGTGAAGACTTCTCTGCTAAGGAGGAAAGAACATGTTATGCTATCTATTTCTTGTCATCCAGTCTGTTAAACAGGTTTTATATCCAAATTAAGTTTTTGATTGTTGCTTTAGCATATTTATTTTTAATATTCCTTTAGTCCCTCCTATTAATCAGTCTTTTAAACAAAATGAAACAACGTTTCCTAACCAGTAAGGCCCTAAGAAAATAAGCATTTGGATGAAGATCTAGTTTTGGGCAGGATGAGGTAATGAAACAAGAATTGTCACAGCTCCTCCTAAGGAAGGAATTGAAATGCTCTGCCTTTGTCTCAATTCTTAATCAAAATTTAAAATGAAAGTAAAACCCATTTCTGCTCTATTGGTTGGCTGATGATGATTTTGGTAAATATGATTAATATTCATCCTAAGTTTGTTTTAAAACTCAATTTTCTAGCAGGTTTTTTTTTCTAGCAGGTTTTATGTGAGAATACATATTCAGTTATATTTAAGTATATTTGAAAATAAATAGCACATAGCTTAAAAGTGTGGGATATTTAGGAATTTCATTTGGAAACCATTTTTACTTATTTTCAAAAGAAACCATAATCCTTACATACTACTTAATCCCTTGTTGAAAAGTTAAAATGTGCCACAAACACCCATCTGATTCACTTGACAATTTGAAGAAATGATTGAATCACACACACTAGAAAATCAAAGGTCTTAGTAAGGATAGAAACATTTCCTAATATATAAATAAATATTCATTATATTTATATTCATAAAAAACATTTATGAATGTGCCTCTTTTCCCTGATAACCTATTTGAAATGGTCTTCTAAGAAAACAAGGTATTTGGACTAAGAAACTTATTTAGAAAGTAATTTACAATGAAAATATATTAGTTACTATATATTTATATATGTGAATTATATTCTAACATCTCAACTTAGAAATCTATGTTCTTTAACATTTATGAAATATTTCTCAATGGGTCATAACTTTATGATATATTTAATAATTAATAGTGACAAGACAGACTTTGCTTAATCATTTTTAAGTATTCATTGATAAATATAGTACACATTTACAAAAATAATGCATTTATGATAAAGGATTTCCTTTGTAACATTGTGTTTGGTGTTATTATGGGTGCTTCTAGCAGGCAAAGTGTGAAATTAGGGTAACTTACCAACATTATTCTTTTATCTGTTATGACAACAATCATCTTTAAATATAGGTAAATAAATGTAAATGTATATATTTTATCAGTTTAAGGAGTGATAAATTCTCTATAATTATAATTTCCTATGATTATAGGTATATACAACAGAAAATAAAACTAACGATCATAACAAACTGTGATTATCTCTTTGCTCATGAAAATTATTTGGCCATAGCACTAACTTATTATGACTATAATCCTTCTTATCTGCAAAATGAAAAGAATTTAAGTAGAGAAAACTCTTATAGTGTGAATGTAGGAAAATATATTTCCTTGTCAAAAATGTGTAAGGATTATGAATTCAGAGTCCAGAGAAGCATGCTTTTAAATTTTAAATTTTGTATCTACTACTTATATATAATGTAACTTTGGATCAAAGTGTCAGTTTCAACATCCTCCTCCTCCAAAAAAAAAAAAAAAGTCAAAATATGTCGATTATTTTAAGACTTATATGAAAAAAATCTTCATATAGGACAAAGACAGTATCTGGCTAACTGCGATATTTTTAAAAGTATTAGCAAATTTCCCTTCTTCCTTTATCAGATGTGCAGATAAACAACAGTCTAAATAGGCATTTTCTCACATACTTAAAAAAAACTGGCAAATATACATAAAATATTTAAATTGGTGAGTTCTGTTAAATGTACAATTGAGTGGTATTAGGTATGTTAACATTGTGCAAGCACCATCACTATCAATCTCCCTAACTTTCATCATCTCAAACTGAAACTGTACCTGTTAAACAGTAACTCCCCATTTCCTTTCACTCCTGGTTCCTGGTCATCAGTATTCTGTTTTTTCTCCATGAATTTGATTATTCTATTTACTACATAGAAGCAGACTCATAAAACATTAGTCCTTTTACATCTGACCTATTTCGCTCAGCATCATGGTGTGAAGGTTCATCCATATTATAGCATGTATCAGAATTTCATTCTTTGTGAAGGCTGAATAATATTCCATTGGATGTTTATGCAACATTTTGTCTATCCATTAATCCTTTAATGGACATTTGGGTCACTTTTACCTTTTGGGTATTGAGAAAAGTGCTGCTATAAATATGGTGTGCAAGCATCTGACGACTTGCTTTTAGCTCTTTGGCACTTATACCTAGAAGTGGAATTGCTGAATCATGTGGGTATTTTATGATTAATTTTTTTGAGGAAACACCATACCATTTTTCACAGTAATTACACTACTTTAAACCCCACCAGTAATTCCATATCCTTGCCAACAGTGTTGTTTTATGGGTTGTGTTTGTTTTTTTGGCTCTTGATAATAGTCATCCTAATGAATATGAAGTGATTATCTTATTTTGGTTTTGATTTGCATTGGTATTGGCAGATCTTTGGGGAAATGTCTATTCAAGTCCCTTGCCCTTTTTTAAATTGAGTTGTTTTTGGCACTGAATTTCGAGTTTTATATATATACATATATATACTCTGGACATTAATTACATATTTGGACATTAATCTCTTATCTGATATAGTATTTGCAAATTATTGTTGATTGCCCTTTCACTCTGTTGATGGTATCTTTTGATTTAAAAAAAAGGTTTTCATTTTTATATAGTCCATTTTATCTATTTTCTTTTTTGCTTCATTGCCTGTGCTTTTAACATGATAGCCAAGAAATATTTGTCACATCTAATGAATCCGATACCCTGAATTTTCTCCTATAGTTTTGTAGCTTTAGTTCTTATGTTTATGTCTCTGATCCATTTTGTATTAATTTTTGTATATGGTGTGAGGTGAGGGTCCAGCTTTATTGATATTCAGTTTTCTCAGCACTGTTTGTTGAAAAGACTGTCCTTTCCCTGTCGAATGATCTTGACCATACTATTGTAGATCGTTTAATCATATATGTGAGATATTTATTTCTGGGATTTCTATTCTATTCTATTAATGTATAAGTCTACCATATAAATGCCAATACCATTCTCTTGATTAGTGCAGATTTTAAGTAAATTTTAAAGTCAGATCATTCTAGTCTTTCAACTTTTTTTTCAAGATTGTCTTGTTTATTTATAATCACTTGAGATACAAATTTTAGGATAAGTTTTCCTATTCAGCAAAAAAGGTATTATTGGGACTTTAAAAGGGATTACATTAAATCTACAGATCACTTTGGGTAGTACTGATATCTTAACAATATCATGTCTTCCAATCCATAAACACAGATATCTTTCCATTTATTTTTGTCTTTAATTTCTTTCACCAATATTATTTTTTTTTAAATTTTCAACATACCATTTTTACTTCCTTGGCTAAGTTCATTCCTAAGTGTTTTATTCCTTTTGATGGTCTTGAAAAACAGCTTTTTAAAAGATTTCCTTTCTGTATTGTTCATTGTTAGTGCATAGAAAGATAACGGATTGTGTTGAACTTGTGTTCTCAACTGTTGCTGAATTAATTTATTAGCTTTAACAACTATTTTGTGTAACCTTTAGAGTTTTCTACATTTCAATTCAAGTCATCTGCTTAGAGATAATTTCCTCCTTTCCAATGTGGATGACTTTTTAGTCACTCATTGCCTAATTGCTCTGGCTAGAACTCCCAAAGCTGTGGTGTATACAAGTGGCAAAAGGAGGAAACTTTGTCTTGTTCCTGATCATCCAAAAAAATCTTTCAGTATTTCACCATTGAGTATGACATTATTGCAGGTTTCTTATATATTCTTTTTATTATATTAAGGATGTTTTCCTTCTGTCTGTCCCTTGTTGAGTGTTTTTTCATCAAAAAAGGGTACTGAATTTGGTTATATGCTTTTACTGCATCAATTGAGATTATTTTTTCTTTATTCTGTTAATTTGGTATATTATTTTGACTATTGAATTTGTTTTTAATTGAACCATTCTTGCATTCCAGAAATAAATTCCATTTAGTCATGGTATGTAATCCTTTTAATATTCTGCCAAATTCAGTTTGCTAATTAAAACAAAATTATATTGAAGATTTTTTTGCATCAATATTCGTAAGGGATATATATATATATATATATATATATATATATATATATATATATATAGTTTGTTTGTTTGGTAGTGTTTTCATTTGGCTTTGGTACGAGGGTTATGTTGCCCTCATAAAATGAGTTAGGAGATGTTCCCTCATCTTCAATATCTGGAAGAGTTTGAAAATGATTGGTATTTTTTCTTTTTCTTTTTTTTTTAAGATTTTATTTATTTATTTGACACAGAGAGATCAGATCACAAGTAGGCTGAAAGGCAGGCAGAGAGAGAGATTACAAGTAGGCAGACAGGCAGGCAGAGAGAGAGAGAGAGGAGGAAGCAGGCTCCCTGCTGAGCAGAGAGCCCGATGCGGGCCTCAATCCCAGGACCCTGAGATCATGACCTGAGCCAAAGGCAGAGGCTTTAACCCACTGAGCCACCCAGGCGCCCGGTACTTTTTCTTTAAATGTTTGGTAGAATTCACCAGTGAAACTCTATGGTCCAGGGCTCTTCTCTGTTAGGAATTTTTTTTATTTGTTTGTTTTTGTTTTGTTTTTAAGTTTTTTATTTATTTGACACAGAGAGAGAGAGATCACAAGTAGCAGAGGGGCAAGCAGAGAGAGGAGGAAGCAGGCTCCCTGCTGAGCAGAGAGCCCGATGCGGGGCTTGATCCCAGGACCCTGAGATCATAACCTGAGTCAAAGGCAGAGGCTTTAATCCACTGAACTACCCAGGCACTCCTATTAGGAAGGTTTTGATTGCTGACTCAATCTTCTTACTAATTATTCGGTCATTTGGATTTGGATTTATTATTTCTGTGGCTAGACTTTTATGAATAAATTTTGTCCAGTTAATGAACATAAGGAGCTATGACTCCAGGGAGAACAAGATTTGATTCTACAAAATTTACCCTCTAATTTATATACTTTTCTATTAAAGAACCAGGTAAAGGGAAGATAGGAAGATGATATTTTTAAGTGTCTCTGATAGGGACTACTAGATATTTTACATTACTCCATTTAGAATATCATGTTTTGGAGGCACCTGGGTGGCTCATTGGTTAAGTGCCTGCCTTCAGCTCAGGTCATGATCCCGGGGTCCTGGGAATCGAGGTCCATGTTGGGCTCCCCACTCGGCGCGAGCTTACTTCTCCCTCTCCTTCCTGCTTGTGCTCTCTCACTATTTCTGTCACTGTCTCTCTCTCTCTCAAATAAATAAAATCTTAAACAATAAAAATAAATAGAATATATTTTGTATTCTTATACATTATATATATCCTATATCATGTCTTATATGTTCTTCTAAATTCATCATACCAGCTATGTACCTTTGAAGGCATGTAACTCTTTCAGCTTGTTTTCAAATAGGGAAAACCGTCTTCACCATATTTGATAAACTGTCTTCACCATATTTGATAATTTCACATATTTGAAGACATGGATATTTCCAAAGCTTCCAGCAGTCTCTAACATATAGTACCATGAACCAACAAATTACAGTTCTTTCTGTTTTTTTTCTATCTTGAAGAATAAAATAAGGATTACAAATAGCTTTCAAATCAAAGAGTAAGAGCTCCATGGTAATTTTATCTTTTCTTCCTTTTATTTTTTTAAAGATTTTATTTATTTATTTGACAGAAAGAGAGATCACAAGTAGGCAGAGAGGCAGGCAGAGAAAGAAGGGGAAGCAGGCTCCCCACCGAGCAGAGAGCCCGATGCGGGGCTCGATTCCAGGACCCTGAGATCATGACCTGAACCGAAGGCAGAGGCTTAACCCAGGCACCCTCTTTTTTTCCTTTTATTTCAATAGTCTATTTCCTTATCTAATAAGTAATTGTATAAAAGGAGGATCATACATTCATTTAAATGTAAGGACTGATTAAAATATTTCACAAATTTTTTACCTTCAATATATTTTTTCATAGACATTAGAGTACATGCATTTAAGGTTCCATGTTTTCTGAATAGCTAAATATGTAAATTAATATATAAAAACACATCTTTAATAGCTAAATATCTAACATACGCATTCCTTTGTGAGAGGAAACTTTACAAATAAACATTTTAAAATATTTCCACGAAATTCACTTAGAAATGCTCAGTAATCTGAATTCTGCCGAAATCCTTTCATCATGACCCTCACAGCTTAATTTGTTTCTAATTCACAATAAATTCAGAATGCTGAAGAATAAGTTAATTATATCTATTTGGTCTTTTAATCCTCTCTGCAATTAGGTTTTAAACTCAAATCTTAAAACAGAGGACGGCTTATAAGAGCACTTTCTTCAAGACAAAAGGGAACAAAATTGCATTTAAAGAACATATAGAATATAACCATGTTATGAGACTGTTCTGGAGACTAAATGAAAATAAAACATATAATGACAATAAAAGGATACAGTTACTATACATATTAAATAATATTAACTTGGAAAATGATAGAAATAGAAGTTACATTAAGAGGCTCAAATTAGATTTTTAGGTGAATTTAATATTTTTAAATGCTAATGACAAGAATAAAGGTGTCATATGGGACATTTGAAATGTTATTCCAGACAGTAAATAGAATTTACTGTCAAAACACATCCTGAAATTAAGTAGGGCAATGTCTTTATCATCTCCCTTAACTGTTTATTTTCTTCCTGTGTTCTTAACAGACTCCTATACACTTATCTTTAAAATAGAGGCTATTCAGATACTTACTGGTTATCAATACAAATGAAACCCATTTCAAAAATTGATTTCTGGATCATGCAAACAGCCCATTCTTGCCGACATCAAGCTCCATTATTTAAATATTTGGTCCTAATAAGCTCATGGTAAAGGTGCTTTTAGAATAAAGGAGAGGGGGATTTAAAGTCCCAAGTAGCAGAATATTAGTCTTACTGTATATTTGCTAAATGCTTGTTATAATTCATCTATATCTGTTATAAATGCTTATGGAAACCTACTGTAAAATAATTTGTAAATTTTAGGGGATGCCTTGGTGGCTCAGTTGTAAGCGTCTGCCTTCAGCTGAGGTCATTATCCCAGGATCCTGGGATAGAGTCAGGTACTGGGCTCCTTGCTCAGCGAGGTACCTGCTTCACCCTCTGCCTGCCCCTCCCCTGATTGTGCACGCGTGCTCTCTCTCTCTCTGACAAATAAATAATCTTTCAAAAAATAATTTGTAAATTTTATTTATATATGACAAAATAACTTCTTTCAATTCTGCATGGCTAAGATTGTTAAATAGCAAAGTTATGAACATTTTGATAGTGAGGTTATGAACATTTTTAATAGCTGATGCCAGCCTCTCCACATTCAATGCCCTTACTAATATTTGAAAATTCTAAGGATCATATATATTTCTTCCATTTCCCTATGGCCTAATTTCTACCTTTGTTAGACTTTCATTTATCACTTCATAGTTTGTACCTGCTTTAGATTTTTTTGCTTTACACTTATATGAAACATTTCCTACTCTGTTCATTAGAAATCTATTTAGGTTCAAAAAGTTATTTTATTCATATATTACAGAAGTTGTGTTCTGTATAGAACACACTACTTAAAGTAGAATAACAAAGGCTAAAATAATGGCTTGAGTTCCATTCTTTCTCTTTAAAAGCTCCCACAATATGGTAAACCTATAATAAAAGAAATATTTATCCTAAAATATTTAGTATGAGGAACCAAATTCCTCTACTTTAGAATATAACAATCTAGACAATTAAATCTTGACTATGGTTTTTAATGTATTAAATATTAATATTTTAGTAAATAATTATTGAATGTTAAAAAATTATAAGACCTGTCTTTTTTTTTTATTTGGGCTGTTACAATCATATTTCACTTAGATTTTTTTTATTTTTGTTTCCAGGAATTTATAGAATACTAATAATATTGGGTCTTATGGACATTAGGGAGGGTTTGTGCTATGGTGAGTGCTGTGAAAGGTGTAAGCCTGATGATTCAGGCACAGACCTGTACAGGCACAGACCTGTACCCCTGGGGCAAAATAATAATAAAAAAAATAAAATAATATTGGGTCATCTTGGTAGGTTCTAGGACTATTCTTAGAGCAAACAAATGTGCCATGATTTGCATGCATAATTATCTACGTACAAGCTATTGCGCTCTTTTCCTGGTTTCCATTTGAACTTTGGATTTTAACTGAATATCTCTTCTTCCACAATGCGTCCCCTGATACTTCTCTCATTGTATCTGTCCTTTGCTCTCATTTGATGGTGATCACAGTAGCAGGGATTGTATCTTTTATTTCTTTACCCCAATACTTAATACCTGGTACATAGTAGACACTCAATAAAGTTAAATAAAATATATTTTTTAGATTTCATACGTTTCACTTTCTCGTCTTCAGTTACATATTAATAAATGTAATTAATGCTGAATCTGATTAAAACTATGTCCTAGATATTCAGCCACTTCTATCTTATAACGTCTATAAAAACATATGCATTTAATAAATAATGTCAAATTAATAAGACTAAATCCCATTCCCCATAGCCCTATGTGAATAAATAAGGCATTAATTTCCCTAGGAGAAAGCTAAACTCCCAGGACATATTTCAAAGCCACTTTCAATTATCATAATTTGTGAGATTCCTTCTGTCATGAGTGAATAATAATGCCCTTCCATTTTCAATGCCACATTTAAATTTTTTTTAATTCTATCACACCACCTTTCAAAAATGTCTATGGAATAGTTAATCAAGAAAATCTGTAAAATTTAAAAACACTGAATTTTCCTATAAACTTTGTCTATGAAGAATAAGTTTTTCATACATATTTAAGTTTTCTTGTGAGATAAAATATTTTGATACTTCTTTACCAAGCAAATATCTACTGATCTATAAAATCTGTGATTTAACAATGCTTTTTATTCTTAGTGATACTACTTGTAATATCTAGAATTATTATATCAGTGAAATCTTAATGCAACCCTATTAGGCTAGGCTTACAGAACACACAATATTCAGGTTCCTCACTGAATGAATTAGATATATTTACCTTAAAATAAGAATCTCCTTGTCACAAGATGTACTGAACTTCAGCATACATTGAGTGGTATCTATATACCTACTTGGACTTGAATTACTATCTTGCTATAGTAGGCTATGAAGATTAAACACATACTTCTTTGCTCAGTTTTACTTATATAAAGATCCTTATAAAGGAAAAAAAATATGTATGTATATATACACATAATTCCAATGGTCCTTCTCTTCTCATTTATTCTTCTGTGTGTAAAGCTTCTAGAACTCTTGAACACACAGGTTTTCAAAATATAGTATGCATTAAAATCACTACCAGCTCTATGTCCAAAGACTCCAAAGCAGTAAGCAAATGGTGAGACAAAGGATACCACATTGTCAACAAGTTCACCTGATGATTCTGGTACTTGGATCACATGCTAAGAATTGCTATTCTAGGTTATGAAATTCAAGGTTCAGGATCCATAGAAAATTGTGAGAAATTCCTGAGAGACAATATGTTGACCTTTTTTCCCCCACTGTGTTTCAGTCTTTTATAACATCTCGTATGAAGGCAATTAAGGTTAAATTGACTGTGATCCTTAATTTAAGCTAAATAAAATTCAGATATTCCAAATAAGAGTTATATGAAAGAATGGCTGGCAAAAAGTTGGATATGCATTTTAATAACGAAGAGGCTTTTAAGTGATGAAGAAAAAGGGAGAGGAAAAGGAGAATCACTGGATGCAAACATAGTCATAGAAATCACCATTATGGACAATGACATCAAATAGATCTCAGAATTAAACAACAAAAGGAGGGGCAATGGAAAGTCAGCATTATAAAAAATTAAAGTAACGGGTATGATATGACCATTATTATCTCAAATACTGTGTAAATTATGATTAAAAGTTCGGGCGCCTGGGTGGCTCAGTGGGTTAAAGCCTCTGCCTTTGGCTCAGGTCATGATCCCAGGGTCCTGGGATTGAGGCCCGCATCGGGCTCTCTTCTCAGCGGAGAGCCTGCCTCCTCGTCTCTCTCTGCCTGCCTCTCTGCCTACTTGTGATCTCTCTCTCTCTGTCAAATAAAAATTAAAAAATAAAATAAAATAAAATAAAATAAAAGTTCATCTTAGGGTAAAAAGAATATTAAAATTTCTTAGCCCTATATCCTAGGTTTGACTAAGCTTATAAAATTATATGCATTATAATTAACTACATTGTTCTCAAACCTAAACTGAGCACATACATCCATGAAAAAATACTAGACAATAGTAAAATGTCTTGTGACAAGATAATATATTCTCAGTGGGTATAGTTTAGAAGATCAGAACAAAGCAATACATAGTGGCAAGCCCTGTGACAGAGAGGAAAGTTATCATGGCATCCTGACCAGCCATTTTGTGTGCTACAGAGTTTTGACAATGTGGACACATAACAGAATGATAATTAATACAATGAATGCTTGTTCCTCCTGGTATTATGATGTTCTTTAATATTCTTGTTTCCTGCTATAGATTATAGTATCCTAATAGGAAAAGATATTGGTTATTTAAATTTTGAAATTTTCTTGCTGTATGATGCAGTTGTGAGTAATTTCACATAATGCTTTAATCTATTCCTAAGGTGAGGTTGGTGGACCTCGACCCAGGTGTGTGCATAACAAAGTAATTTCAGAAGTTGAGTCCATTGACAGGTGAACTCTATTCAAAACTGGGTATCACCAGCAGATGTATATGTTCTGCCCTTAACAAGGTGTGATGTGGTTTGGGGTATTAGCACCTGGATTTTTTTTTTTTTTAACTTTGCCAAAGTTTCTCACATCCTTCTTTTTTTTTTTTTTAAGATTTTATTTATTTATTTGATGCAGAGATAGAGAGCACAAGTAGGCAGAGTGACAGGCAGAGGGAGAGGAAGAAGCAGGCTCTCCTCTGAGCAGGAAGCCCGACGTGGGACTCGATCCCAGAACCCTGGGATCATGACCTGAGCCGAAGGCAGTGGCTTAACAGACTGAGCCACCCAAGCGCCCCTCACATGCTTCTTTTGACTATCCTCAGCTCTCAGTGTGACACTGGAACTCATACTTGGTAGCTAATAACTAAAAATGGCCAGTAAAAAGCCAGTATCATTTTAATTTATGTAATTGCCTGGGTCCTTTCTTTGCTTATTCTCCATATTTGCCAGTTTCTGATAATCAAATAATACAAAATAAGTTATATGTAGGAAAACATAGAAAGTTACAAGTTTTCAGTATTATTTTTTAATTTAAATTACTCCAATGCTCATGCTTAAATTGGACATGTGTCATATTTATTGTCTAATTATGCTCAAACTTTCAATAATTTAAGCAAATATTTACTGAGTGCATTCTAGATGCCCAGCATAGTTTCTGGGCTCTCAATATGCAGCAAGATACAAAACCAGCAATAACACTGATGTATACAGCTTATATTCTAATGAAGGGAGATAAAAAAATAAACATGTAAAATGTGAGGTGGATATCAGTAATGAACACAAAAATAACACACCATAAAAGATAAGAGAATGATGTTGCATTGCGTTATTATATGGAACACGGTAAAAGATAAGAGAATGATGTTGCATTGCATTATTATATGGAACAGCCAGAAAAATCTCAGATGTTTTCTGAGCAGACACAATTCTTATTCTACTCAATGTGGGTCACTGTTTTTATTGTATCTTGAGCAATACTCTTTTCTAGGATAGTCTCTTCACATTGTTTATCAGTGTCATTTTGGTTAAAGTTAAGAAAAAAATAAAAATAAAGATGGAGCTTAAGGAGCGCCTGGGTGACTCAGTCAGTTAAGTGCCTGCCTTCAGTTTAGGTCATGTTCCAGGGTCCTGGGATTGAGCCCTGCTTGGGCTCCTTGCTCAGCAGGGAGTCTGCTTCTGCCTCTCCCTAGGCCACACATCCTGTTTGTGTGCTTTCTCTCTATTAAATGAGTAAATAAAATATTTTTTTTAATGGAGCTCAAAACAAAACAAAAACCTCCTTCCACATGCATGACTTAGGAAACCTTCCCATCTGACCAAAAGAATCTCAAGTATTGTGAAACTGGGACTCACTCTCTCAAATGGCCATAGCTCAGGTCCAATTATTCTCATAGGTACAATTTAACCAGCAGTTGGAAGTTTCAGTGAGTATGCACTGCTTTCCAAACTGCTGGCTTTATTCAGGGAAACCACATACAGCTCTGCCATACGAGGGCTTAAAATTACAACTCTGGATCCCTCAAGTACATTAATATCCCAGGTTCTCAAGTCTGCACTGGCCCCAGTACCTCTGTGAGTCATATATAGCTTCAACTTCCATTTTACTGCCACAGCTAGAAGTACCTTTTAGTAACTGAAGATTTCTCTTTCTTTTCTATTTTCCTCTGTGTTTTCTATGTGCTAAATTTCAATCTTAAAACCATTCATAAGAAAGAAGTATGTATAATAAACTTGTTGTATTTTAAGGATTCACACCAAACCACTTAATTTATGGTGACAAGTACTAGTTTACTAACTGGAAATTACCTAACACCTCATCGAGTAAGATAACAGCCAAGCTTGTATTTTTTCACAGAATGGAAAAAAAGTAAGCTTGAAGGATCAAAGTCTGGAAAGGTCGGTGTTCATATTTAGTCTTCCCTTTCCCTGTTTACTCTAGGAATCTTGGTAGGAGTGATATACCGTCTTATTGTCCATCAAGGACACATTGGGTCACTGAAAATGCACTTTGAATGACTGAGGAAAACAAAGTCACCATGTTTGGCTTTAGACAAAGACCTTAAGAGATTTAAGTTATGCTTCAAGTTATGTGGCTCTCAATTACAAACATCCATACATGATGGTTATAGAATCCTCTCCTACTAATTGTGTAATAGAGCCTGTGGAAATACTTTTTTCAAAAGATATAAAACACACACTGACTTAATAAAGTGTCCTTTCTTTCACAGATTAGGTGGCAAGAAAAGTTTTCCTCTGAAGGGGATAAACAGACTTCCACTTTTAAGGATAAAGGAAGATTTTAAATGCTACATTTAAAATTCCATATTCAACTGATATTAATATGGTTAAGAAGTAAGAATGTGGACTTAGTTCAAATGGAGAGTTATTATTATATCCATAAGAATTTCATACCACATATTTCTTTTTTACATTTTCCAAATGAAGTAGAAATCTCCTCAAGATCATATCAATTTTACTTATTATAAAATACGTTAAAAATAAATTCTATGGAGACTTGAAGGTGATTTTACTGTGTTTTAATTCTTTTTTAAGCTATATATCATAGTGTGTAAACATTTGTGTTTTGCATTATTGTGAGCTATTTGTGTGTATGTGTATGCATGATTGTTTTATTTTTATACCTACAAGAACAACTTCAGTAAAGTAGCTTTTTTTTCTCCTGGGACTTATCATGTGGCTTGCAGAGGAAATCTCTTTTTAAGAAGTTTAGGGTAGGGTGCCTGGGGGCCTCAGTGGGTTAAGAGTCCAACTCTTCATTTCGGCTTAGATCATGATCTCAGGATCTTGAGATGAAGCCCTGACACCTTGGGCTCCACATTGAGCATGGAACCTGCTAAAGAGTCTCTCTTCCTCTTCCCCACTTCCTCTCCCTCTTCCTACAACCCTCCCCCCAACTCAGGCTCTCCTTCCCTCTCTCTCCTTTAAAAAAAAAAGAAGAAGAAGAAGAAGATGAGGTTAAGTACAATCATGAATAACATAAAGGAAGCCATCAAAAACTATCTCCATGGAAGTAAGTGAGGTATAAGTGGTTAAGATTGCTAAAACTTCACCCTCACTCACAGAGTTAGAATTTCCAGTTAACAATTCTTATAAGCTTAAATATCAGCTCAAAAACCTTTTGGCTAATTCATATGCTACCAAGATACCTCCTAATTGCAGAAACACAGTCTCCTAAATGCCTTGGATATGGATAGGAAATTTAAAAAAGCAAACCCCAGAATCATGTTAAACATTAATAAACACAATAAAAGAAAAACAGGCAAAAAGTGTGAATAAAGGAATTAAAATTTATATTGTACCATTTTGGGAAAAAAAAATTAAACCAACTAGAAACTATACTCCTAAAAGATGAAGGGATGAATATTAAAAATATCCCTTTGAAGTAGACTAAGAAAAATAAGATATTCATGTTCCTCCTCAAAGCCCATCAGAAAATTCTCTGTACATCAGATGTTCTTAACAATCAAGCAAATTGGATGATCCACTCTGGATGAAATATCAGTACCCTTGCCATCCAGTCCAGTGCATGGAGGATCTTCAGACATGTTATGGACTCATAAAGAGATGAAGGCTGTTTCAGGACTTCTACTCATTAGAACAGACTTGACTACGACACACTCTGATCTAGAATGTATGTTTCTAGCGACGAAAACAAACAACAAAAACAAGTAACCCTTACGGTCCAGATACCATGTCTTCAAGAGACCAACCTAGAGGCAAGTTATTATACCGAGCTCCTTTATGTTATAAGTTGAAGTTAATTTCTTTCTCTGGAGTAGAACTTATTTTGGAGATGGATGAACCTCTTCTTTTTCCAAGTAACTCTACCAACATTTCTAAAAAAAAAAAAATGTGATTTTTGCAAGCATCATACACTGTCCTGTTCTTTTCCACAATATTGAGTCACATATAGAGCTCATTCGACATTCAGAATTCCCTAGTTTATCATCCATAAACAGTTCTACTGAATGGTGCAATGACATACTGATTTGTAGGATGTCATTAGGATCAGATCCCAGTTAACGGTGCAGTTTTTCCTGTAGATAGAATACATGGGTCCCAGAACCAATAGTTGAAGTTAGTGGTGACTTCATATTTATAACCAAATATACACCTTTATAATATTTTTTATAATATTTAAACCTTTTTCTCCCAAGACTTCAGGTTCTATAGATTTTAAGATTTTACTACCCTAGTGATAAATACTTTCTACTACAGGATTAAACAACAGTTCCAATGATTTGGATCTAAGAGCTGGTCATTAGCATTGTTCATGTCCCTTCACAAATAAAGGGATGGCAGAAGGGTATTTCAGTGTTGGATGGAGTATTTCACAGTAATAAAAGAGTAATAAGGAACAGTAAGATAACCACTATAAAATAGAAGCCTAGAAAAGCACAGTTGGAACTCAAATGCCTGGAATATTTTTTTTTCTAACCATGTCCAAAGTTATGGTTAGATTACTACAAAGCAAGACAGAAAGGATTGTGAAGCAAATCACTTAAAGAAATTTTGGATCAGCCATTAGTAAAAGAAAAAAAAAACAAAACAAAACACTACTACAGACCTGGTTTAGAAAACTCTTCTCTGTGCCACAATCACTAAGGTAAGGAAATTAAGAAAGAACATTTGGGATGGGTACACACAGTTACACAGGTGCCTTTATTTCAATTTAGAGAAACAGAAACTTCTCCCACCCCTGCAATTCCAGGTTCTACTGTTTCCAGTGTGGATATAACACTTCTAAATAATCATCCATTCTGCCAAGGAAGATTAACATTCTGTGATCTCTAGTGACAACTTCTGAGTATTAAAACAGGCATTCCTCAAGGTCTTTATACATGATCACGGATGATTTTGTCACTCCCTAGACCTAGAGAATTAAGTTGTATGTTACTAGTGTTGTGACATTTATAATTTTAAGAATAATATGAGCATTAAATGGACAGTTGGTATTGATATGTAGTATACACCATGGCCAAGTGAAGAGTCAGATTTTGTGCTAGTCCTGGATGTGCTCCATGAAAACTGTGTCTCCAGGAAAACGATTAAAAGTATGTAGCCTTAATTCTACTTTGGCGAAGTTAGGTAGTATGATTGGATATTCACCAAAGATACATTTCACCTTTCTCATAATAAATTACTGAACTCTAATAAGCCTGCTATGGCATTGGTATACAAAAAATTATTTTCTAAATTTTCCATAAAGATAACATTGTCCACTATTTACTCTGGAAGTAAGATTTTGGTTTTTGATGCACCTAAATATTTCCTTCAAAATTTGTAGAAGCAAATTTCTATGTGTGTTCATAAATGTACTAGAAATATTTGATTCTGAAGTATACCACCTACATAGCATGGTTGAGTCCAGGGGAGAAACTATGGGATTGGGTACCAATCTATTAACATGGACATGTTTCAGCCTTATTTTGGTCATTTTGAAGTTACCTAATATCATAGAACTTGAAATGATCTAAACCTCACTTTTATTTTATTTCTTTGCCAGAGCAAAGCATAAGTGCCAAATCATACTTTGCAAAACATAGCAGGCATCATGAAAAGTGGGCGGCTGCATTGTCTTTCTTCTTTCATACTGACAAACTTACTTTTGAAAGGCTGACGGAAAATTCAAATTACAGTCTGCCAAGAAAAAAAAAAGAAATTCACAAAAGTCTTTGTCTCTATTCCTTACAGGAGAAAACCATTTTTTGTTATAAAACTCATAATTAGGGATAAATTCCTCAGTTGAACATAAGGATAACTTTGCAGTTTTATGTATGTATGTGGTTTTACTTTTATATGGAAACTAAAACAGCGGTTCTTTTATAGTGTTCTGGATGTAGGAAGTGAGAGTCTTATACTAAAATAAAATATTAACTATATATTATTTATTTAAAAAGAGAATACACTCTCATCTTGTTTTATTTGAATAATCCATTTTGGTATGCCTGTGATGTTTACCTAGATAGAATGTCAACTTATTTGCAGAAAATTAAAATCTATGTGGAAAATATAACATCTGTTAATTATTTTTCTGTTGAAAACAAATAATAAGTGAGTAGATTCTAATAATTAAATTAAAAAGCTCCCTGGAAGGTTGGATAATTGTTTATCTATGCCCATATTTCACAACTAAAAATGCAAATTACTCACAGTAGCTGTAAGTAAAATGTGGGTCTTCAAATATTCATATGGAATTGAGGGAATTGAAGGATGCAAAGAGAGTTTGTAAAACCTGCTTATCTTACAGGTAAGTAACTTCTTCAAAGGGAAACATTTAGATCATATTAAAGCTGAATTTGGAGTCTCAACTCAGTATTCCAGTATTCATAATTCAGTATTTCAATTCAGTATCAGTTCCTGGATGGATTCCATTATTCTCAGCATATTATTAAAGAATACAGAAGAGAAAAAAATGTTGGGAAACAAAGATCAGTAAATGCAACCCAAGCAAATAATTCAGATAAAAATATATATCGAAAGCTGCACTTGCTTTCAGCATATGGAGATTAAATAAAATGGCCGGACTTTCTCCTAAAGGAGGGCTATAGAAGGTTCAAGATTATTGAATCATGTCAATAACATTGTTACCACCAATAACTTGCTCTCAGTTTTTCTCAATTTTTCTTCAGACATACAATTTTAGTTCTAACTTTTCCATTGTCTTCATTTCACTTCAGTCTGGCTTTAGCTCCCATTTCACAGAAATTTCTTTCATTAAGGTTACAGTGACCTCTATGACTTTGAAGTGAATGGCCCATTTCTTTTTACCTTGTCTAACATCTTAACTTTGGATACATGTTGCTGCAACTTTCTTCTTGAAATATATTCTCCAGCTTCTATTTATGATTTTTCTCTAATATTTCTGAATTCTCCTCAGTCTTTTTTACTGACTGCTCTCCTTCCTCCAGTCCTTTCAATAATGGAGCACATCAAAGTCTGGCTCTAATCTATTTTTGCTTTCCCTACACTCTCCCTAGGAGATCTCATCCATTCCATGGCTTCAGGTTCATTTTGTACACAAAACACGCAAATGTCTATCATAATCCTGAACCAGTCTTCTGTGTATGAGAAATCTAAATCCAATCTTCATTTGTCACATATAAGATGTCTCTAAGACCTTTGGAAACTAAGGTGCCCAAAAGCAAACTCATGATCTTCTTCCTTGAAAATTAATTGCAAAATGATGTTCAAGTTGGCATTTCTTTACTATTAACTATACCCAACACAAAAATAATTCCATCTATTCCATAGAAGATTTACTCCAGACAATATTCTTCTCTATCAAATTCCCTTTTACAAACCTCCATGACAGCCACTGCCAGTTTTATACTGACTTATCAAATAGCCTCTTATTCTATAAAAAAGAAATCATGCTCTGAGTTGTAAATATAATATTGTAAGTCCAATATTCTTACAGTTATTCCATTTACTCATCATTTGTTTACAAACCTTGAACTTATAGCAATGAAATACAGAAGACTAGGCCCCTGATCTCAAGGAACTTAGTCTAGTAAGAGGAAAACATAATAAAAATGTATACAAATAAGGTGATTTCAGTTAGCAATTAAATGTCGTCTAAAAAGTTAAACAGGAAAATGTGTACAGGTTGTCTCAGAGTTGGATGGAACTTTAGCTTGAATGTGAGGACAGATCTTTAAGCAGGAAATAATTTCAGCAAAACCAGAAGAATGGAAAGATCCAGGAGGACAAAGATCAGGAAGAACAATTGAGGCAAGAATGTAGATGTTTAGATGGCCTAGTAGGGTGGAGAAGACCGAGTGAGTGTGCATAACTGAGGGGGAGAAGGACAAGAGTAAGCAGGAAATGGCCAGTGGAGAGTTCATAGGATATGTGTAAGGGGGGCAGATAAAAGAAGATGAAGTTGGGGTGGGGAGTGAGAGAAGCAATAGCCCACTCATATAAAGTTTTTGCCTATGGAAAATTTGGTTTTATTCTAAGTGTAATGGGAAACCACTAGGGGTCAACAATACCACTTGGTTTACATATCTAAATGCTTAACCTCATTAGTCAGGGTGAAAGTGTCAGTCCTTCTGTGGTGGCGAAATCTAGGAGATGTAAAACTCACAAGTAGTTGGAGGGCCTGTTTCTACCTTGTGGAGGAAGCAAAATCACAATACAAATTAAACCAAAAACTGGAAAGAAGCAAAAATAAAGGGAAGACAGTAAAGGTTCTACATTAGTTGTCTCTTGATGAGTCGCAAATTACCTCAAATCTTAGATGCTTAGAACAACATTTATTATCTCATGATTTCTGTAGGGCAGGGATCTGGCACAACTTATCCTGCACCTCTACTTCAGGGTCTCTTACAACCTACAAACAAGATGGCAGCTGGGCTTTAGTCATCTCAGATCTCAACTGGGTAAAGATTTGCTTCTAAGATCATGTGATGAGTGGCAAGATTCCATTACTGGAAGGTTGTCAAAATGACAGCCTTAGTCACTCACTGACTATTGGCCATAGGTTGCCCTTAGTTCCTTGCCAGGTGGGCTTCTCAAGCAATACAGCTTGCTTCGCAAAAACATACATGCTTAGGGGCACCTGGGTGGCTCGCCTGGTTGTGTCCAACTCTTGATTTCAGCTCAGATCCTGATCTCAGGATTGTGAGATGGAGCCCTGAGTTAGGCTTGGCACTGGGAGTGGAGCCTGCTTAAGATTCTCTATCTCCACCTCTGCCCCTCCCCCCAATAAAAACAATATAATGCTGAGAAGGCAAGAGAGAAAGAGTATGGTAGAAAGACAAAAGTCGCAATCTTTTAAAACCTAATCATGGAAGTAGCATTATAAAATTTTGGCATATTCTGTTTGCTAGAAATAAAACATTAGATGCAGCCATGGTCAAAAGATTACACATGGGCAGAAATACCAAGACGTAGAAATCACTGGAAGTAACAGTAAATGACTCCATACCACACACTATCCTCTGGCCTCCACTAATTTATGTCAATCCCAAATGTAAAATATCTCCTCTCAAGTTCCCCAGAAATCTCATTTTATCATATCACCTCAGAATACCGACTCTTCCTTATTAAAATCAGTTTTAACTCCTTGTTCAGTGCCTGTGACACTTATTGATGTTGTATAGACCAAAAGAATCATTTAGACAAGTCTTCCCAAATTCCTTAGCCACATATTCACAGGATTTAATAAAATCGTTATTATTTTAAGCACCTAGATTTTGTGGCATTTTGTTATATAGCAAAAAACAAAAACAAAAACAAAAACAAAAAAACAAAAAAAAAAAAAACAAAAAAACAAAAAAAACCTAGGAGTCCCAGTTCTCAAACAACAGAAATGCAGGACCACTAAATATACTCTGCAGTGGAGTGTGTCAAAAGTCTTAAAGCAAAGCATCCTTATGTTTCATGGTCAGATGCTCAGAGCACTATCCTCTGAGAAAATAGACACTGAAGGCCAAACAGCTACAGTACAGGACATTGGGCTGGGGAGGGAGGTAGGTATTAGCACTGACCTTCATGCTCACAGAAGGCTTTTCTGTATGGGGCACACAGGTTAAGCCATTCTGAGGCTATAGATAAGGGAATAAGTCCGGTAACCATTAAAGGGTAGCAGGATATGGTATGTCAAAATATTTATGTTGGTTTATTACTTTAAGTGGTAGGCATGTGAAAAGAGCAAATTCAGAAAGAGGTTTTCTCTAAATTCCCCTTATCTGCCTAAAGACAGATTTTACAAAAGGAACTCCATTGTCATAAATGCCCTTCCTGGGAGTTTGATCAGCCAGCGAAGATTGACTCTTACCAAGGGAGGGGAGACTAGAAGTTGATACCACTGCCAAACCTTCGCAAACTGACACACCACACACCTTTTCATGTTCCGAAATTTTGTTCATTCCTCTCTTATTAATCTTTTATTAGAGGGGTCTTAGCCAATGTTTCTTATTGCACATTCCTCCACAAGCTCCTCAGGTAGAGGGGGGAACAAATAAACATCAGGGAGGTCTGTTCAGAAGATCAATGTCAGGAACCTCAACGTTACTGAAACCACTATCTCATTTCACAGATATCTCATTTCATAGTTTAGGAGAAGCACTGACTGCCTGGATGTCCAAAGGTGGGTGAATATGTCCCACATGGCTGTGTGTCAAAAAGTACAAGGCTAGGCTTCCAAGTATTTAAATCAACAAAAGGTTGACTTCTTATGAGACCTTACCTGAGCAAAAGCTGGCTGATATTTAAAGAAAGCTTTGGACTTCCTCTTGAGTAAAATTTTAATCAGTTAAGGAAAACAAAATGCATCATGAAAGGTTAGACGATAGGAGCAGTAGGATTATCAGCCTGGTAATGAGGAAGCGTAGCAATAGGTTCATGACTATGGCAGAAATGTTCAAGGAAATTTTTGGACTCACAGGATAGTGTTTGGTACAAACTTTCTCTTTGTCAGAAGACTTTGTCCGGAATCTCCATCACGATCTACACTAACTCACGATCTACACTAACTCCTGTTATCATCCAGCCTGAGGACTTTAAATATCTTTCTGATGATGACACTCAAATGGTGCTGTTCTCCAATTATTACCCAAATACAAAATTCATACTTCTACCTGCTTTCATCTCCTCTTAGATGTCTAACTGGCTTCTCAAACTTGACATGTCTGAGGCTAACTACTGGAGTTTTTCTTTGTCCCAAATCTACTCCTTCCATGGTCTTCAATTCCTCAATTTACCTACTCTAGAAAAAGCTAAAGTCATCTTTGTCCACCTTTCTCTCACATCACACATTGATCCAACAGACAATCATGTTAAGCATATCTTCAAATTCATCCTAAATCTATTCACGTGACTCCTTCTCCACAGGAACCCTTCTGATTCATGTCCTACACTTTTTAAAGAGAATATTACAGGAGCCTCCTCATTAATCACCCTACTTTGAATCTTACACTTTAGTCAAAAGCCATTTTGATCCTTTAAATGTAAGCCTGATTATGTTAAATCTTGTGATTAAAAAAAATGTTCTGTATTCTTAATAAACCAGGTCAAGAACCTGTCACCTCTGGTATCCTACTTGAGCTGGAATCCATTAGCAGCCAAACCACTTCAGTAAGTTTTATCTTTACTATAATGATAGTAAGCATTGTTTGAACGCAGGTATGTTGCCACAGATGCTTCTGAGGCATTCCTAAAGTTATTATTAGTTGAAGGGCTAGTGTATCTCTGAAAATAACCTCCTTTCCAATCCTATAATATTTGTTACCTCCAGAGAGAGATCTATGTATGCCTACACCCTAATATTCCTCTTAACCCCAAAAAGAAATGGGAAAGCTTCCGTAAACATCAATGGAGGAAAACAATCATAAGAAGGGTACCTATGTTGGACCAAGCAGTTAGCCCAATATGTCCTGTTAGACCTATAATTTGCTCATTTGGGCAATATTAACCTATTAATGAGATGTCATGTCCTTAGTCAAAGCTTTCATTATTGCTTACATATTTCCCTTATTCCCATTCTCATGCCCCTGACTCCATGGACCTGTTGCACCTGGGCTTGAGGTTTCTTGGAAAGTTTTTTGCTAATAACAGAAGGTGAACACAGATCAATAAATGGTCATGAGAATTGGTGCTATATTTTATTAGCAATATATTCAGACAGAAAATGTTTGCCTGCTTTGAAGAGAAATATGAAAAGTAATGCAATGAACTGAAGTCCTACTGTAGAGTTTACAAAGCTCCTTTTGTTTGTAACTTATTGTTACTTTCAGTCTTTATGTTTCAAAGGTTTTAGATTACTCCTTAGAGTTTAGAATTTATCTGTCCAGAGCATTACAATGTCACAGAAAAGGGGAAAATATCCCCAAGTTCAAACTTCTATTTTCTATAATAAAGGCATAAAAACCCTACAGACCTCATTCTTTATGGCAGAATTGTGTGCCCCACAAGCTGAGACGTAGGACAAAAAACTGCACACATCTACTCTCCCTCAGTTCGCAGCAGTTTTCATTTTCAAGCAACCACTACAAAGTTCTTTTTCTAGTTATCAAGATGAATGCAAAAAAAAAAAAAAAAAGATTTCATGCTCCAGGGCACTTCTGTGTTAAAAAAAATATATCACCCAAGTAAGTAATGCATACCTTAATGTGATTGATATTCAACTTTATGATTCCAGTTTAGGCAGAAAGAAAACAGATGAATTACACTTGACTACATACCAAAATATACCTGTAAAGTAATCTTCCACATGAAACAAAAAGAAAAAGGTAGATGCCTTTTCATATGCCAAGGGGAACCACATTCATGACAATGTCTGTGTTTCCCAACACCAAAACAACACTAATACAAAACATAGTACAAAATGCAGAGTGATCAACACTTCTCCCATGAGAAAGCTACCACTAGTACATTTTGACCTGTATTTTTTTATGTAATTATGCTGGTCATTAATTACAAAACAACTATAAAGTATCAGTTTCTGTATTTTTGGGATCTAAATTATTTGAAAGTGTTTGAATGGATATTTTCCATGTGGGAATTTGACTAAAGCACAGGTACTTTACAGAGACATTATTACCAGTAAATTCCCTTTGTAGATGAATACCCACCTTTTCAAAGGACTTTCTATAATTATTTCAAAACAAAAGAATAAAAACTAGAACCAATTACAATGAGAAATTTTACTTTTATAAACTTCTGGATGTTAAAACCCAGTGATCCGTATAGACAAGGGAAAAATATAAAAATATGGTGTAGTCATTCATTTTAAGCTTCCCACCATAAGAACAGAATTTCTTCAATTGAAAAAGGTAAAATAACCCATAGATACATGTTTAAACTTCCCCATATCAATGATAATGATAGCGTAGTGCAAAGACTTCTAATTGGAATAACTGGGATTTGAATTCTGCTCAAAGAATGGCAGGCAATTCAGTTAGTTTCTTTTGGAAGCTAGATGGAGTACCAAAAGAGTTTCTTTAAGAAATTGTCCCATGGAAGGATAATTAAACTTGTTTTTCTGTATCTCAGTAGTTATAACAGGACTAACACGAACAAGCATAAAATTTAAGATCAAAATTTCTATGGGTCAGAGTTACCTACAAATGGCATGGGAAGAAGGCACGGTATGTACTCAAGCTTAAGTTTATACTAGACTATGGTAAGTATCTGGGAGAGGAAAACCAAGCACTGAGAAGAATATAGGACTAGAATTTCTACTAACCCTGAGATTTTTTGCCTTTCTGGTGTTCATATTTCCAATCTTTCTCAAATACTTTCCTCAGGTACTTGCTTTTGCAAAGGGTCATTGATTTAAACCATAATGAATCAAGTTCCTTTGAATGATTCTTATGGCTCATGATCTTTATTTAAATGTATATATCCTTCAAAAGTATCTTCCATTCTAGCTGGGGCAGTCTTCACCTTGTGGCACAAAACACCATGGTCATCACTACCTCCATTTTTCCCAGCCCTACAACTCAGAATGACTTTTTAAAATTTGTTTAGGATAATGCCTACATTCTTCAAGATCTGCCTTACGGCTTTAAACACTTTCTACTTAGCCCCCTATTGGTGAGGGAGGGATTCTTGTCCTAAGGTTATAGGAATGGCAGAACACAGAATACCCAACTCTAGACAAGTGATATGGACAGTTTACCAGTCACATATACTCAGCCCAGGGAAGGAGGGCACCATATGTTATACAGTGTCATAAAGGGCATGTACTTAGGAACAGAGTGAACAACCATTAGCTGTGGAAGTGGATTTCATAGTGTCAAGAGAGTAAAGTTTCCAATGTTTTCTCTGGTTCCAAAAGAAAGACATGGTTAGCTTCTTTGAATTATTTCCATGGGCTAGCAAGGAAATGAAACCTGCTACTCAGGAATAAGCAAGAAATTACCTGTCCCTTTATTGAGGAAGACTGGCTAGCAAACCATATCAGTGCAGGAGCAGAGTGGTAAAGGGAACTTGCAGAAAGTCTATTTGAGTGAGGCCTTCAGATGTCAAAGCAGGACCTAATATTGGACCTTAATTTTAGGCTTTCCACCACAAGTATGTCTTACATTTTCCATAAAATCTTCTGATAAAATGAGATAAAATACACAGATATGATCTTTAAGTTACTAAGCTGTTGTTTTTCTACTATATGTCCTTATCCAACTAAATAAATAGCAAGAGTGTAACATAATTTTATATATGCATTCTTACTACTAATTTGCTATTTGTGTCTTAATATCTAGATTTTATACTCCTTAAAGGTACTGACTTACAAAAGTCATATTTTACTTCATATTCTCCATTGCAAACGACTACAAAGTAGTCATTTGACTGGTTCAATCACCCTGTGAAGGGGGCGGGGGGGATCCCTAATGCATTACCCAGTGAATTCTAGTAAATTTGTTCGTTCATCCTCACTTACAAAAATAGATGTATTTCAGGAAAACTAATTATAATATATATTCCCTTTCCTAGATGACTTCCATTAAGAAATTAGAGATTTCTTCCTACGTAAAACTAGGCCTTACTAGACTACGTTAAACATCTCTAATGTGGAAGTGATTAAAATAGTCACATGAAATTCTGGGATAGAAATAATTATTAAACAGGAGGCTTACAGGCACCTACTAAATAAAATTAAAGTAATTGGAAATTGGCAAGGATTTATTAGAGTCACATGAAAATTAACTTGCTAGGGTGACTGGGGGGCTCAGTCAGATAAGTGTTTGCCTTCAGCTCAGGTTGTGATCCCAGTGTCCTGGGATCAAGCCCCGCATCGGGCTCTCTGCTGTGCCAAGAGCCTGCTTCTCCCTCTCCTCCCCGCTTGTGCTCTCTCTTGCTATCTCTGTATCGCTATCAAATAAAATCTTTAAAAAATTGACTTGTGTTTTAGCAGTGTTGCAACCATTATCAATTTAGAAACTATCATAGAGAGTATTCAAATTTTGTTGAGATATGTGACATGACTTTAATATTTTTGAGGATTAGAAATAAATTTATAACTGGTAAAGAAATACATAGAGCATACTGATTAATGTCGATCTGACTAAATGTTTCTTCTCGTTTGATGAAAGGCTCCATCTTTGGTCTTATTCTCTACAAAAAAAAAAAAAAATAGTGACCAGGATAGGACACAAAATATGCTTATCAAATTTTAAAAGTCATACAGTTGAGAGAGATAATGAAAGAATCAGATATAAAATTATCTAAACAAGCTGGAAAACCTAGTCCAAAGAAATAAGATTAAATTTAACAGCAATATTACAAATAAAGTCTTGTATTTAATTTAAAAATCCATCATGCAAGTTACAGAATGGCTAAATTTGGAAATCCAATTGGCCACAAGATCAATAATGAAATGTCAGTGTTATGAGCATAATGTCCAGGTCTAGATTGATGGGGCAGGTTGACCACAGGCACACCTGCAGTCCTGCTCTGCACATACCTAGAGCCCTCCTGTTACGAATGTGCAGGTGAGACCATGCTAAAGGCACAAGATGACCAGAGAAAATATCCAACTTAAGGTGAGGAAAGATAGAAAAGAGGACAAGCACAGTACCATTTTTGAGGAAAACGCTTGGATGTGATTTGAAAATACTGGTTTAAGGTTTCTGTGCTTTGATTCTGTACTTAATACTAAACTGAAGAATGGAGACATCATTCTCTGTTGCAAGAGGTTGCAGTGGAATGCATATATACTTGTACATACATTAAAAGTAAGTGTGACAAAAATTACTACCAACCCAAAGTTGATCAACATTCACTTACCAAGCTTTCAAGCCCTCTTTCCAGATCACCAGGCTAAAAAACAAAAGAATATCCCGGATGCCAAAACCACTCAGAGGTCAGCCACAAACACAACTTCCTCTATATATCTAACAAAAAGGTAATAGAAAGAAGCTGTAGGAAAGGAAAGATAAGAGACAAGATAATAATAGTGCATTTCAAAGGGGTGAACTTCAAAGGGAGAAAGTTTGGAGAAAGGAAAGCACAGGGTTGATGCAGTTAGGAGTGGGGGCCTATAGCAAAAAGAACTTAGTAAAATGACTTTGAATTCACCTTTTTTTCCTTTTTTTAATTCCAATTGATAATGCAACTCTGGTAAAGATTTTCAAATTTGCATATTTACTTTAAGATATTCCAAAGTGCCAGCCAAATTGGATTTTTATTTATGTTTATTATATATAAATAAAAGTGTATATATATAAATACATATCATCATTTTCCCTGAGAAACAGAAAGCACTGATGTTCTGAGACTCCTTTTTCAACCATTAAATAAGCTGATATTCTTTCAGAATTTCCCAAGCTGTTGGAAAACTGAAAATTGACACAAAAATAATTTTGTTATGCCGAAGAGCCTGACAGGTGGGTAAAGTATTTGAGGGGAACTGCAGTGACTTTCAATTATCTATCCTTAGACACTTATCTGTTTCTCATGGTGCCTTACCTAATGAATAACTCTTCTGCAGATGGTGAGAAAACCAGGATTCTTAATTGCCACCAGGCTAAAATTAACAACAGTCATGGGCAATGCTAGGAGAAGAACCAGATATAACATAGCTCATCTATCAAGAAAAGGAAGCTCAATATAAACTTTGATGATGTGTACTCTAAAATGGGTGGAAAGGATCATATTAGCATTATGAAGCCCAATCAAATTATTTTACTTTTGAGGGGTTCAGAACGAGTCTCCCCAGAATGTGCCACTCTGGCATGTGGGCTATTTTGAGCTGAAGGCAAATGAGACTCTGAGGGCTCAGGAGAGACTTTTGCCTCTCCCTTAACTACCTACGAGAATCTAAATTGCGGATCTTTCCCAGAATAAGTGTTACTACCAGAGATAAAATTTGATCTGAGTGACCTTTCTGTATGTCAGGGCAAATATCTAATTATCAAACATCTGCTCTTTTTCTTATTGCCCTGCTACTGCCCTCTTCCCCTTTGAAGCCTCATGCTCTGATCCCAGTCTTTTTTTTTTTTTTTTAAGATTTTATTTATTTATTTGACACACAGAGAGAGATCACAAGTAGGCAGAGAGGCAGGCAGAGAGAGGAGGAAGCAGGCTCCATGCTGAGCAGGGAGCCCGATGCGGGCCTCCACCCCAGGACCCTGGGATCATGACCTGAGCCGAAGGCAGCGGCTTTAACCCACTGAGCCACCCAGGCGCCCTTAAATCTCATTTCTTTATCACAGCTTGAAAGTGAGGATATGGGACAAAAACGAGGCAGCAATAGCACACATATCTTCATAACCATAGCTCTGTGTTTAACTTCTGTTTCAGTGCTCCAACTTCTAGGTTACACGCATAGTCAAACAATCTAATGGCTCGGGGAACAAGAAGGGTCAGTGAAGTTTCTCCTTTTCTAATCTTTCCTTTTACTGGTGAGTTTAACAAGGTCTATGAGATTAGAAACTTCGCTCTAGGTTACTAGTATAAGTAAAGATTTGAATCTATGCCAAGGCAAGTTACATGTTGGAATCTTTGATGTAATTTAAGTTCCACCCTAAAGCATCATCACTGAGTAGGAAGCAGTACAAACATAAACCTCGGTAAGTGTTGCTGGACCACGTCCATCCTAGGGTCTTCTGGGTCGAATTGATCTGTAGGGAGTTTCTATACCAAGTACAGAGCCATATCACAAAATTGGTCCAGAGTTAGGTGTCTCAAACATAAAGAAGGAACTCATAATTTTCATCATAAAGTTCTCTGTAGTAATGGAATTTCAAATATTAAGTACTTTTTCTCTTCTATCAAAAGATCTCATTCCTGTGATTACCTAAGAATAATTAGATTGGCAAACCCGGGTCTCATGGTTATATTTTGTTTTGACTATGGCTTTAAGGAATCTTCTAAATGGCTTTAAAGTAATTCTCAGGGCGCCTGGGTGGCTCAGTGGGTTAAAGCCGCTGCCTTCGGCTCAGGTCATGATCCCAGGGTCCTGGGATCGAGGCCCACATCGGGCTCTCTGCTCAGCGGGGAGCCTGCTTCCTCCTCTCTCCTCTCTCTCTGCCTGCCTCTCTGCCTACTTGTAATCTCTCTCTCTGTGTCAAATGAATAAATAAAACCTTTAAAAAAAATAAAGTAATTCTCAGGTTGAATTTGAAGGTGGGCAAATTTCAAAATATTGAAAACCTTTATATAATGAAATTCACGGATACAGACTGATTTTTTTCATCCTGCAACCATGTTTCTTGATTACCTTTCTTTATGTTACTGTATATTTTGGGAAAGCTGTTACACTAAAAATACAAAAAGTAAAATTGAGTGGTTCTTATCCAAGCCTTCTTGGGCCTTTCAGGGCAAATAAACAAGAAGCTGTTAAGTTCTGTGACAGCCTCCAACTTAAGCTCTCTCTATGAGCTTCAGAGTAAAGAACTGCATGAAAAGGATAAGAAATTAGAAGCTCCTAGATATCAGCCTCTAAGACGGAATTGTCAGACTTCCTTATACCATGGAGCATTTAGGTCATTGTACAAATATCAACCACCTCTTAAGGAAAAATATTTATCTCCTTGCGGGAGGAGCATGTAAGAGTTTTCACTGTTGTTTGCTTTTTGTTTTTGCCTCTCATATTGTCCAGGGGATTTAAATAAGGCCACTTTGGAAATTATTTATAAAGAGTTGGCTAAGTGACATGATGCTTTAGCAAAAACCTCTGTGTGGCTTTTTAAAATTTAATTATGTCTTCAAGCATCTGGCTACTATTCAATTACTGCCCTTGGTGTCATCCATATCTATACTTACTAGAAAGAGACAGTACTTGAATTGTCTGCAGTTTAATGTTCTAGATTTTACTTGTTATTTATTTTTGCAAATGTCAGTATGCCCAAATCAAAAGCTTTACCCCAAAACACAAATACAATTTCCCAGAGCTTATAGTTTTGTTCTGCACTTTCCATTATCTTAGGTAAGTTGTCTATTCCATCATAATGGAGAAATGTTTTCTTTCCTACTTGGCATGAGATACATACATTTTACTTTGTAATATGCTTATCATCAATCAATTCTCAGGAGTTGAGTCTATTACTAACATAAAACAGTGGAATGCTGCCTTGATGATAGAAAACAGAATGTCAGAGCCACAAAGACAGTAACTCGGGCAGACAGAAAGGCTAACACTTAAATGCAATTTCCTATTTTTTGGGAAGGAATTATTGGACCTTCTTTAGTCCTCTTCACTTATTCTGTTGCCCCTCAGGTCTTTCCTTTTTCGCTTTTAATATTAGATTTGGGGAGATTCAATTGACTGCTGTGCTCTACTGCCTAATCAGTCAGTAAAAGAGCACCAAAGTCAAGAAAAATATTTTAAGAGATGTCAGTTCCATAAAAGTCAACAGAGATAAAGAGATTTATTGCTTCTATCCTCACTGCTGACCTGATTCTATTGGAGTCGGAAATCAAGAAAATCCGATTGTTTGTGTGTGGGTATGAAAGCAAGCAAGCAAGCAAGCATGAGAAATAGATTTAGTTTGCAGGGGAAAGGAATAATATTTATAAGTTGTCAGAAATCCCCAGAATTTGATATTTTACTGTGCTACCTGAATTTCTGGAACTTTTTTTTTTTCTCCTGTTGACAGAGAAGAAAACAAAATAAACTAAAAGGTAAAATATTCTATTTATTTGTACATTAACTTATATCCTTATTTGATCAATGTTTATTATGCTCCTACTAGATGTTAGAAATTGTGTAAGC
The DNA here is from genome assembly GCA_002007465.1 of Ailurus styani. Lineage (NCBI taxonomy): Eukaryota > Metazoa > Chordata > Mammalia > Carnivora > Ailuridae > Ailurus > Ailurus styani. The sequence goes on along the minus strand of LNAC01000010.1, from coordinate 2,277,024 downwards.
CGCTAAAGTTTTAACAGTGGACCATCCTAATTGGGCTCTATTTTCATATTACACAGCCTAAGGGGAAAGACTCACATTATTCAGTCATTTCATACAAAGAAAGATTAAAGGGTTTGGGATAGAGCAATAATGAGAGAAGAAACTGCTCAAGTTGTAGACCAACTCTAGCAATTTCTGTAATTATTAGGTACCTTCCGGGTCAGATCTAAGTTAGAAGAGACTGGTCAAGATTGAGTCCCTGGGGCGCCTGGGTGGCTCAGTGGGTTAAAGCCTCTGCTTTTGGCTCAGGTCATGATCTCAGGGTCCTGGGATCGAGGCCGCATTGGGCTCTCTGCTCAGCAGGGAGCCTGCTTCCTCCTCTCCCTGTCTCTCTGCCTGCCTCTCTGCCTACTTGTGATCTCTCTCTCTGTGTCAAATAAATAAATAAAATCTTTAAAAAAAAAAAAAAAGATTGAATCCCTGGATGCTCCTAGGGTCATCTAAGATATTAATATAGAGATTTTCTAGGGTAGGAGGGAATTCAGAGATCATAATACAGTCCTTCATTTTAGAGATGACAATAAAAATATGTGGCTTGGAGGGCTAATTTGTTCACACAACTATTACTAATAGTATGAAAAGTAAAAATGCAGTTTCCTTTGTCTTTTCATTTCATAAATTCTGCCAAAGTGTTTTAATGGTCCCTTATACAAACAGCTTCTTTCAAAAGCCATTCTTGTTGTAAGAGCAATAGGAGTACTATATACTACATACAGGTTTGTTTTTGTTTCGATAAGAGACTGTTAAATATCATTATTTACACATATCTCAAGTCTCACATTACATATATTAGTACCAAAGATTTTAAGACCATTTACTACCATATCCATAATTTCATTTAATAACCCAAATATTCTAGTAACTGATTAATTCAACAAAAAAGGATTACCCATCACAAACTAGGAATTCTATGTGAATACCCTTCACACAATCTAAGCTCTCAAAATGTACTAGAACACATAATCCACAGTCCTTTAATAGTCATATTTCTCCATTTAATGTCATCTAGGAGAAGAGAGGAAGAGAGGGTAAAAATTGGAGATTTTCATAAAAAATTAAATATATCTATAGATATCTATATCATATATCTATATATGTGTCTGTAGATATCTATATATCTATATAAGTCTACATAGATATAGATAGGCACCTTGGTCAATGTCATTTAAATGCCTTTAACTGCTTGGGTGCCTGGGTGGCTCAGTCAGTAACTAACTCTTTTTTTTTTTTTTTTANNTTTTTTTTTTTTTTTTTTAAGATTTTATTTATTTTGACAGAGAGAGATTACAAGTAGGCAGACAGGCAGGCGGAGAGAGAGGGGGAAACAGGCTCCCCGCTGAGCAGAGAGCCCGATGCGGGCCCCGATCCCAGGACCCTGAGACCATGACCTGAGCCGAAAGCAGAGGCTTTAACCCACTGAGCCACCCAGGCGCCCAGTAACTAACTCTTGATTCCAGCTCAGGTTATGATCTCTGAGTCTTGGGATCAAGTCTGGGGTTAGGCTCCATGCTCAACAAGGAGTCTGCCTGAGATTCTCTCTTCCTCTACCTCTGCTCCTCCCCACATACACGCTCTTACACTCTAAATAACTAAATATTTAAAATAAATAGATAAAGGCATCTAGCTGCTCAGCAAATTTTAGGCATGGACCAGAAACCCATGAATCTTATAAATGCTAATTCCAGATTTCAAATACAGCTCCAGTGGGTTCTAGTTTGTCATTGCTTTTATTCTTTTTGTACCTTTATCACCAAAACATAATGCCCTTGAATATTTTGACTACTTGTAATTTTTTTTAGAGGATGACCATCATCTATCCTTCATAATTATAAAATTTTATTTTTAGATTTACGAACACCAACTAAAGAACCCAATTAATCATTTTCCATTTCCATTTGATCAATTTCTTTTTAACCATTTTTGTATTACCTGGGCCATCAGCTTTTTTCCACTTATGAAATATGTCAAGTGCATTTTGGTGAACATCAAAAAGATAGAAAATATTGTCACATGTTTTGTAAGGGAAAAAAGTGTGCCTCAACTCCACCATAAAACATGCATGATGAAATGCCTTGTGTTGAATGAACTGCATGAGATCACCATATTTCCTTTTCTGTCCTTAGAAATGATAGTCTACTGATTCAATAATGCTCACGAATTCTTGCGTTTGAGGAAATTCATGTAACACTATTCTGAAGACTTATAACCTGAGATTTCTATTTCAACTTCACTAACATTGTTAGGATCTGAAGTGTGGCTACCTTGCTCTGCATTAATGTTATTACCTAGTAATTTTGAAAAGTCATCTTTTATTCATGTCCTACTCACTGCCATTATAGATGGAAAGTTTTGGGGGTTTTTTGACTCAGTTTTTTTTTTTTTTTTTTGAATCAGAGTTCTTAATTCTGTTCAATGAGAATGTCAAACAAGCTCAAATGCTACAAAGAAGGCGACACCAAATTTCCCTTAAACATTTTTGAAGAAAGATGCAATCCTTTAGGCAATGTAGTAAGACAAACTGACAAATGATCCAATGTTGGTCATTTATTTCACTACTGTATCATTCTACCAAGTGATTCTACCACTTTTCCATTTCCATATTACTTCAATTTTTATTAGAATAACTTGGTAAGTTGCAGTTCTAGATGGCAACATACGAGACTCCTGAGCCCAACTTCTCCCACAGATGAACCAAATTTATAGCTATACATGGAGAAATTCCCTAAGAAATTCAGAAAACTGAGTGACTCCTACATATTGCGCAAAAGAAAAAAAACCCACAGAGAAATGCGGAGAGGCAGAGACAAAATCTGGCCATAAACCCCAGCCCCAGCACGGCAACATATGGTTGGAAGGAACTTAAAACTCCTCACTTCACTCTGAAAATTGAAGGATTTGGACCCAATATCTAATGCTTCTGCTTTTAAGACTTCCACCTCAGGGTTAGGCCCCCAAAACACCTAGCTCTGAAAGCCAATGGAACTTGTCTCCAAGATACTTATAAGACTACAACAAACAAATAATTTGGGGGCTTGTTAGAACTCACCCTGGCTATCTTCCCAGGGCTCAGCACTGAGGCAGCAGATTGAAATGCCCAACCCCCAGTCATTCCTGGAAAGAAGCCTATTTGCATATCTTAAAAGCCACAGCTCAGGGTCAGGCTCCTAATTTAACACAAAGCTAGAGGCTGCCTGCAATTCTCTCCAGAGACAGAAAGGCCAACTGGTACCATCATTGCACTCTCCCTTTGTCCTGCTCTAGGCTGTGAATCTTCCTGAGCAGAGCCATTTGTGCACAAAAGAGATGGGAAAGGAAGATCATCAAGTTTCCATAATAAATCTTATATTTATAAAAGGGCCCAATGGGCCCTTAGGGAAAAACCAAGATAAAAGTTGTTTTATTGCTTTAAAAATATAAATTTTCTCTTTATTCATTGGAAGATCTTAAAAAGAATAAAAGTCATGAAATATAAATTCTTACGTGTTAATAGACCTTTTCAAAAGAAGACCCAAAGATTGGAGTTCAAAGAAATCTGTTAGTATTCCCAGTGTTAAATTTAACTACTTCCTATTGATAAAGTTGAGTAAGTTCTTTATAGGTACTCTGAAGGGCAGTAATAAGCATACTTATCAAAGCATGTGTCATTTAAATCTGCCTACTCTTTAAACTCCTGGTAGATATCTGAGACCTGAACTTAAGGTCCAGATTTTTAGTTATTTAATTCTTGCCTAGTGGAATTAAAATGCACTTCCTAAGTCTTTTTAAGTTAAAAAAAAGTTTACTAAAAAAAAAAAAAGTTTACTAAAACATTAACATGTTGTCTTAATATCTCATGGCTTTTTAAGTTTTCATAATCTTGTAGGATTTACTACAATTTAATTTCCTAGTTTGTTTGTTTCCCTGTGATTTGAGATTGAAGTCATGGAAAAATTTTGTTTTTAGTTATATTTTTGTTGATGTTATATATTCTGCAAGGGTAAATTTTGGAATGCCTGACTAAAGATCCAATAGTTAGCTGCAGGATTCTGGTGAATCCACACTATTCAGGGATAAAGTTCTGCTCATCCAAGGAAGTCTGAGCTTGGAAAATAAACATCAGCTCTGCATGAGAAAGCATCAGTTTGGCTGAAGATAACTACAATTTATTGATAGGGGTTTGGAAGCCTATATTGGAGTAGCCATGTCAGAATCAGAGGCTATTCAGGCAAAAGACTGCTATGTAAACACCTGAGGACATGAACCATAGTTTACCAGAAATACCTAATAGCAGTCACTGTTCTTGCTTTTGATAGGCAGTGATTAATATGATTGCAAGTGAAAACGTTGGTTTTTGCTCCAGGGTATTTCTGTCTACAGTAAAGATTTCCCAGATATTTGGATAAAGATCACACTAAAATTGCAAAATAAAAAGTCTTCTCGATTTATATATATTTACATAGAAGTAACAAAACATCCAAAAAGATGGAGAAATTCAGGTTGGTGAATAACAAGAATTTAACAAAACCTTGCATATTTGAAGAGATTTTCTTTACACTGCCCTCTTGGTAAGTCTTGGCTTTTATTATTTCTGGAATTAATCATGTGACTTAATTCTTCACCCATTTATTTTAGATTGAACAGGGGTTAAGTACAACAATTTTATTGGCTATTTAGTGTTTATCAAAAACACTTAGCCAGGTTGTCCAAAAACCTACCACCTGCAAGTCAGATCCACACATGCCCTGGTTTGCCTAGGATGGTCCTAGCTTATAACTAGTTTTTTTGTTTGTTTTTTTGTTTGTTTTCTTTAATGGCTTTTTTACTATTGTCTGTTTTTATTCTCAGAGTTCTGGTGTCTAAGAGAAATATTATATGGTCATTCTATATACAAGAATATAAAAAGACTCATTCTCTTATCCCTTAGTTTTTAATAACTAATTTTGACTATAATAAAAATGACTCAGGATGTCAATTAGGAAAACTCAGACCCCATAAACCCATGCCAACAGTGGGAAAGTTCTCTTTAAGTGGAAGGTATTGAGTTGGAGGATCCAGCAGACAGAGACCTGTGAATCATTCCAAGGCCAAAGTCTGATTCCTTTACTGATTCTTCTATATCTAGTTCAGTGTTGGATAGGTAAAAACAGTAAACATTAACCAGTGAGATTAAATTCTTAGTATCACAGACAGGAGAATGACTACTCAATATTGCAATGATATATGTTTGTGGCGATTTTAGGGAATGCCTCTCTAAAACAATCACACATATACAAATAGGTTACTTAGACTTCATTTTGAATAAACCTTCTTTTTAGTAAACACAGTAAAGAACGAATGAACTTGTCTCCAATGTTCTTTGAGGTAAAGTATGCCCTGTAGTCATTGACAACTGATTGGAAGGGAAAAAGAAAAAAAGAAAAGGAAAAAAAAAAACCCAAAAACCTAGTGTAAGAATGTATTTATACTAGAAAAAATTGTTTTTACAACCAGATTCACTGTAGAACATGTTCTAAAAATGAAGTTTTAGATTCAAGTTAAGACTATTTTTTCCTCAGTAAATTCTGTATTTCTCTAATTACTGTGGTTTTAATATTAAACAGACTTTTCCAGTCCATGCCAAGCATTTATTTGGAGTAATTTCCATACCTGAATGAAAAAATTATGATGTAGAACTGCCAAAATGTATCATTAAGTCAGTGAATTCTAAACTAGGGAACTGTATTCTGATGTGACTGAAGTAGCAACTGGGGTACTGTGGAAGCACAGGGGCTTTGGTGAGATCTGTTTCATGACCCACACCTCACCCTAAAAAGGAAATAGGACAAATCTCAGCAGAAACATGGACTAAAGATATAAAGCTAATTAAAACAAAAAAACAAAAACAAAAACAAAACATCCACAAAGTATTAAAATGGGCATTTAGGACAAAATCTGAATTGTCATAGAAGTCAGAATGCTTGACAATGATTAGTCATTGAAAGAGATTATAGAATGTAAGGAGTGGTCCCTCACCCTGAGTGGTGGTCAGAGGTTCTTCCCTGACCCTGTTTTCCCTCATGTAGTTTCCATCTTAGTGAATAACACTACCATCCACTTTGTAACTTAAGCCATGCCCTGAACTCACTTTTCTCTTTTTCACCAATCTTACTCATACCCCCACAGCCTTGCCCAAGATCAATGAAAGTGCCACAGTCCTGCCAGCTTCCTGTTAATATTTGCTAATCTTAGAATAGGGGTAGATCATTTTGTCGGACAACCTATTAGGTATGTGTGAGAGTTAGCAGTTAATAATAGGTTACTTCTTTGGGCTGGAATCCAACATCCATTTCCTATTCTTCTTGTACTCATTCCACTATGGTGCTGGGAATGAGCTTTTTACTACCTGACGATGATATGGTCAATCAAGGTTGAAAAACAAGACTGGAAAAGCTGGTCATAGATTCATCCCCCAATGGTAACCTAAAGAAACTTATTTCTTGCTACCTGAAAGCCAGGTTCTGCCCTCGTTCCTTCCTTGCTTCCTCAGCATCCAGTTATCCCTGTGAGCTCCATAAATCCCCCAGGAAATTTCCTTTTGCTTAAATTAGCTTCAGTTTCCCTTGTTTGCAGTCCCAAATTCCTAACAGACACACCATGGATTCTCCCGAAGCCACTGACTGCATTCCTTGGGCTCAGAGCATGCCTTACCGTTCCCATCAACAAGCACTGAGACAAGTATATTTTGCTTAAAATGAAAATGAAGTAGCACAAAAAGATGGTGTTAGACTGATCCTCTAATTTATTCTTATAAATTTTTCCTTGTGATTAGTGTAGCTAGTAGCTAAAACTGTTGCCTGGACACAAACAAAAATGCCAGAAAATTATTTTGCTGGATAGTAAAAAGCTACTGATTTTTATACCAAATTGTTATTACAGCAATTACACAGCTGACATGCAGAAGACTTGAAGATATGTGGCTCTTGGGATAGCAAACAAGAAGTCTGAAATAAATGAAACTCAAATACCAGAATCATGTTGATGGTCAGCACTGCTCCTCTTGGCAAGAAAGCAGATTCTTCTCTTCCAAGAAACAATTTGCATGACACTTGCTGTAGACATTACTTTTCCTCCTGGCCACACATTAATTGACTACCCAGGTGCTCAGAGTAAGGAGAGTAACACCAAGTGCTTATTTAAAAAAAAAAAAAAAGAGGAAGAAAGAAAAAAACCTTTCAAGAAAGCACAAAGTAATCACAAACATGATTGCCTTGATAATAATTAATGCCTGGGGGCTAGCTTGTAGCCTAAATCAATAATGGTTATTTTTCCCCATCTCAAACCCATAAAATTCCAGACATGATTCTTTCTCCACACCCCTTGCCAGAGGAGCTAAAAGCAAATCTGTGTCAAATTCTTGATTCCGTATCTGTTGCAGACACAATGCAAGAGATAAAACCTAATGAGTTTCTTCAAACACAAACAATTTGTTAGCATTGACTGGTCACTTCAGTGAAAGAACCAGTCAATTTAATCAAATTGGCCAAACTGGCCTTAAGCTGAAGTGACAAATGGATGCAGTCAAAATAATCAAACTAAGTAAATAGACTGGGTGTGTTCACTTCAATATCCTTATTATGGTTCCGAATCTTAACATTTTTGCTAATAAGCCCTGGTCCCTGCTGAGTGAAAAAAACATTAGTTTTGGGGAACACAAAGCAACATGCCTGCTCACCCCAGTGGTCATAGCCAATCATCTGAATGAGCAAAACATGTAGGCAAATGGAATAAACCTTTCCCCCTACCTCTTGACTGAGGGCATGCCCAGGAGTGCTACACCAGGTTTTCTAATCATTGGCATGTGAAGAATCCAGAAGAGACATTGCCCCTAGCCACAGTATAATTGGTTATATACATACAGCATAAACATACGTTTACTAGACAGTGGACACAGGAATACTGAATTAGAAAACATACCCAAGTGACTCGACCAGGAATCTAAGAAGAATAGACAGCAGAGAGGGCTTTCTAAAGCCCCAAACAATCATGGTAATTCACTTCCAACGGTTGCCCTGCTGGCACTCTTCCTAAGCAGACAGGGGAGAGCTGCTGCATCTCCCAGATAACAAGGTAATTAATGTTAAAAAGGAAGACCATATTGAGGAGGGTCAGTTGTAGCTTCAGAATTATAAAAAGGTAGAATTAAAGAGCCTATTTCCATTTGGCTCGAACTTTTTTTTTTTCTAAGGCTTATTTTAAAAAGATTTGAAAAGGCAGGGGCTAGAGACGTGAATAAACAAAAGCTATTACAGGAAAATGAAATTCCTTTCCTCTTAGCCTCTTTCCATTTCAGAACTTTTCTGAACCCCAGTGGCATTTCACAACCCAACCTCCCAAAATTAGTTTCATCTACTTAAAAAAAAAATCACATCATAGAATTTGTTCACAAACACCTTTAGAGGTGATGCCATCCTTTCAATGAACTAAGGATCCGCCTCACCTTCCCACCCTGATTCTCCTCTTCGCAAGTAAATACATAACCACTATTTGTTAATTGCGTGAACTCCACTGACAGGGATTACAATTATTGTAGCATGACATCTGGAGGAATTTTACCATCAGAAGATGGTGATGAGCTTGCAGAGGGTTATATGGGAGGATTATACAAGACTTACATGTCCTATATTAAAAGGAAAGACTAAGTGAAATTTATTTATTTTTAAATATTTTTATTTATCTGGGGCACCAGGGTGGGCAGTTGGTTAAGTGTCTGAATCTTGGCTTTGACTCAGGTTGTGATCTCAGGGTCATGAGATCAAGCCCCACATTAGGCTCCTGCTCAGCAAAGGAGTCTGCTTGTTTCTCTTTCCCTTTCCCTCTGCCCTTCCCACTCATGCTCCTATGCACGCTTTCTCTCTCCCTCTCTCAAATAAATAAAAATCTTAACATTTAACTGACTGAGGCACTCAGTCACCCCAAGACTAAGAAAAATTTAATGTAATTTTTAAATCCATGATACTGATTTCCTAATAAATGACAATAGTAAATCTTGTCTTTAAATATCAAGGGAAATGTATAGCCTTATACAAGTCTAAAATAAATCAAACCATAAGGAACATTAATTAGGTTTATCAGAAAAGCTGTAATCCTAAAAATGTAATATCTAATGTGTACTAAATACTCTCTGCTAGATACTAGGCTTAGAGTTTTAATATGTATTAGTACATTTAAACTTCATTAATAACCTTAATGTAGTTATGGTTGTTAACCTCACTGTTTTAAGATGAGAAAACTGAGGCACAGAGAAGTTGAGCAACTTGACAAAGGTAACACAGCCAACAAGCTTAAGAGCTAAGATTTGAACCCAGAAAATCTAGCTCCATGATCCAAACTGTTAATCTATACATATAGTAGCCCTTAAAATAAAACATCTAGATATCTGTACAAATGAAATACCATACATAGTTTTGAATACAATGTTGGAGCAGCAGGGTAACCCTCCAAGGAATGTTAATATTAATGGTAGAAGAAAATATAGTAAGGAATGTATAACTTCTACATAGCCTTCTTAAAAAAAAAAGCCTGCATTTTTTAAAACACATTTTTAATGCTATTTACTTATATATTTGAATGTACCACACTCCTATACTTAGTACTCAGTGGCAAAATATATATCCAGAAACAATACCCATTACAGAAAGTTTTAATTTATTTATATTTAACCTATGATGCCTGCTTTTTTTTTTAAAGGAGTATACATGTGTTAATTTTTTAATCACAAATTTAATTGATCAGTTTGGATTTGGAGAAAGCTATCTTGAATGATATTACTTTATGATAAGTCTATTAACTAGCTTCTAGAGACTGTATGTATAACACCAACTATAATTTTATGTCCACAGTCATGAGAGGACAAATGAATTGTCCCATTAAAATCCTGGTAGATAGAGAACAAGTCAATTAGCTATAATCTATGACATTGGTGCTTTCTTAAAATATTTCTTATCGCATGTTAAATGACTATGGTAGGAGATCTAGCCCCCAGCCATCTTCCCAATCTCTTGGCCCTCCTGCATATACAAGCACACAGAGCCCACCACCAATTCCAGAACAGCAAAGTGGCAAAGGAAAATAAAAGGAAGTTGTCACAAGGAGTCTCTGAATATTTTATAGTTTTCAAAGACTAACTTTATCATTTTGATCAATATAACTAAAGAAAAGCCAAACAGCTCACAACTCCTAAAACTGAAGTATGCCATAAACACAGGAAAAGGACAGTCCTGAGCCTCATGCAAAGAAAGTCCACACAGTGCATTTTCACCCAGGAGACAGTCTGCCTCATTAACCTTTAGGTGATGGCAACTGAGGAAGACAGGAGAAAAAAGGGGTTGGAACAGCTCAAGGAAAGATGACAACAAGTCAGAAGTAAGATGGGTTGTGACAGGGACGATCTCCAAAGGAAAGAAAAAACATGGAAATCGGCAACGCAAATGGAAAGTGACAGGAAGAAACTGTTTGGGACTGTAAATTAGCTCGGTGGGAAAAGAAGTGGAACACGCACTGGAGTGAAACCACTGAATTATGGGATTATGCCCCCAGAACTCTTAGCATAGCAATATTGTCTCCTAGCCAACAGAGCAGGACTAGATTTATTATATATACATCCTCCTGCCTTCTTCATCCTGATCTCAGAGAAGCAGCGAAGTCAATTGTGAAGAGAAAATTAACCAGCTCTTTCCTTTTTTGCCTCTTCTTTGCTTCCCAAATTAGTGAGAAAATGTAAATGTGAATTTTCCCTCTGTGGCTGTCTCATCACAGATGGTGACACATTAGAAAATCCTGGTGAGAAAATTTAATTCCAGTTTTCTTCTCTCCATCGAGGCCCTTTGAATGTGCTAATGGACCCTCTCCTATTCAGAGTCTAGTACATTTACTTTTAACTCTTCTCTATTAAAGTTCTTTTAACATGAAGAAACCTGATGATGTAAATGTCTCCACTGATTCCCTGTATTTGAACCTCAGGTGTTTCACTTTGTATTTCCCCTATAGGCATTCTTAATAGATTGTCTGTGGAAGGCCCCCTGACTCTGAAATCTAGGTCACCAACAGATTGCTCCTTGCTCAGCATCCACTTTCTCTTTTGTTTCTAGGGACAGCCCTAGTCCACTTTGAATTAAAGATATTTAACACATCTCTAAATACTGTGAAATATTGCAGACTTCTACAATTGAGTTCAATGGGAGCATATCAGCTCACCCTTCCTGAATGTTGGATAGCAAGAGCTGTGACCACTCTACGCTCTACCCCATGCAGTCTAGCCTTTAAATGAGTACCCACATAAACACTTTACATGCTGTGTGTTCAATGACTCTCTGCATGCATTACTCGCTTCATAACAGATGCTTAAAGATGAGGGACAATAGTAGTCAGGAAGTAAGTTTGCTTGGATAAAGATGTGACATAGTTTTTTGTGGTTTTTTTTAATGCAGGTTTTGAATAAAATACATATATACAAAGTTAAAAACAAAACAGAGATCCTTTAAAACCTTAAAGTACTGCTGTGTCTAGAATAAAATGGCTGCTTTGTAACAAAGCATGGGGAGAATGAAGTAATGAGAGGGCATGATAAGACACTCTTGAATATGCACTTTAAGTCCCTACACTAGATGAAATTTTCCCTCCCTGGAGAAAATGAGTGATTTGGAGGGTTTGGACAGATATATTCATCAATTAGGAAAGTTTGAGAGAAAAGCTAGCTTAAGTATGGGCTGGAAATCCATCACCTCATCATCCACATCTCAGACGGGCAACAGCAGTAGTTGTCAAAACGCAAGAATAGACAGAAGACCTAAACTACTTTCTCCAGGTCACTCCAATCTCCTTCAAGAGAGAAGGAAGTATGACATTCTGAGATTCAATGTCCACACTCTTCAGGTGAGGGGAAGGTTTGAGACAGAGATGAGAAACTATTGACCTCCCTTGAGTTTCACTTCAAGGTGTCACACTAGGTGATCAATTCGCAATTTTCTTGTCTGATAGATGTAAGAGAAAACATCAGACAGCCTATGTGAGTTTTCACAAATTTGGGGGAGATTTTCCCAGATGGGTGAGAAGTGCTACCTGAAAGAGGAGGGGCTTCACACCATCCCAGCAGGCAGAAGTGGGAAGCCGAACAAGGAGATGGAACAAGGCAGGGAGTTATTTCAGCGCAGAGGAGAGCCTCAGTGGAGGTGATGTACAGAGCACCAGGTGACATTCACACTCATTACTAGTATTATCCATAGGAGGAACTGACAATCCCAGAGCTTGGAAGTGACCACAGCAGGGACACTGCTGGATGCAACTGTTCACTGGGAAATATAAAGCTTTGAGCAAGACAGAAGGATCAAAGAGGCTAGTGTTTTCAAAAAGGAGGGGATGCATTTACTTTCATTATTTTTTCATTTCTGATCTATGAACTGTGGCCTTGTAGAATCAAATACTTCAGAGACTAAATATTAGGGCTAACTAGTGAATATTTTTATAAGGAAGCTGGCACAGTTGGCTTGACTCCAGTGAGGAAAACTGATATAGTTCTAATGAAAATAAGATTTCTAACCTAGAGAAAATAGTGAGGTATATAAAAATATTTAAAATTGTCTTTTCAGCATATTATTTTTAATACCGTGTTGTCCATTTCACTGGGAAAATATCTGTAACACCTACAATTATTTAAATAGTTCTTTGCAGTTTCAGAATATGAACTAAAAAAGAAAACACACAAAACAGAAAAAGAGATGATCTGTATACTTATAAATCCTTTAAAGTAAATCATATGAATTTTAAAAGTTAAGCTTAAGGTAAAAAAAAATACAGAATATTGAAATTTTAAACTTCATTTAAAAATTTAAATTCAGAAAAGACAAAATATGATTCAATTTCAGCAAATATTGTTTAAAAATATTGTTTAGTAATTTCTAAAAGAAATTTATTAAGCCTCATAAGAATCAATAAAATAAGGCGCCTGGGTGGCTCAGTGGGTTAAAGCCTCTGCTTTCGGCTCAGGTCATGATCTCAGGGTCCTGGGATCGAGGCCCGCATCGGGCTCCCTGCTCAGCGGGGAGCCTGCTTCCCCTCTCTCTCTCTCTGCCTCCTTGTGATCTCTCTCCCTCTGTGAAATAAATAAATAAAATCTTTAAAAAAAAAAGAATCAATAAAATAGTCAACCAATAAAAGCAACAAAGAAGTCCACAGTCTCTCATGGTTCGTCTCCCCCTCCAATTTCCCCCCACCCCCCAACCATGAAAGACTATGGACTCTGAGAAACAAACTGAGGATTTTAGAGGGCAGGGTGTTGGGGGGATGGATTATCTCAGTGCTGGGTATTAAGGACAGCATGTATTACATGGAGCACGGTGTTGTAGGCAGACAATGAATCACTGAACACTATGTCGTCAAAAACTAATGATGTACTGTATGATGATTAACATAATAAAAATAAATGATTAACAAAATAAAAAATAAAATCTTTAAAAACAAATAAAACCATTTTTGACCAGGTGGGGGGGGAGTAACAAAGAAGGTCAATAATATCAGGTTTTATTTCATAAAAATTCAGAGTAGATAATGAATTATATATATCTTTTAAGGTTGGTGAAAAATAGGAAAATAATCATCACATTAAATTCAGAAAGAAGCAAAATATAGGTCTTTGAAAGCTCAAAGTCATTGGAAATTGCATATATCATATATTAACTTTCCAACCATAATCTTTAACATATTATTTCTCAATATTCACATCAAGTGGGATAAATAAGAATAACAATGGTAACATTGGTATAGTCAAGTTTAGTCACCAAATGTGATTTGGTGCCAAATCAATGAGGAAAAAAAAAAGTATTGTTTGTTTTCGTTTACTACACCATGGAATTGTAGAAATGGGGTATGTGCCTCTATTTAATATGCACACACAAATCTAAGAACTTCATTGACAATAAACTTTTTCTGTCTTTGAGCAGCAAGTCCACTAGGTATAATTCAACTGGACTGTAAAAGACTAGAGTATGTTGTGCTGACTTGAGGAAGACTCTACAGCCAACAATGCTATGCAGAAATTCACATGTGCCAAAAGGCGAATGACTGAATTCAGAATGTTAGCAGGGAGAGATTTCCAAATAGTGTTGAAATAGAATTTCAAGTGAGGTAAATGAGTTATTAGTGTTAAAATTTTAATCATCTCTTCATTATGTTATTGAGTAATACACTGAGTATAACCGCTGTAGAGCTTTTCATCCTTGTATCCTGCAGGCAGGAATCACAGTGGACAATACATATTTTAAAAGGTCTCCTTGATTTCAGGAGTCTTGAGATGGTGAACATGGTTACCATAAAGCAGCACAGCCTGAATAGCAATCAGAATATGACCATTAGATTTCTTTTGTAGTAGCTTACTAATTTTGGTATCTCTAAGACTGAACTAGATAGGCAATTGATTCAAAACCCTACTTGAAATGTATAACAACAAAATTCATAGGTCTGGTGAACAAAAGCCTAATATGAATCAGCACAACAAATAGTCATGATCATTCATTCAATGCCCAGACCTGAGCCAGTCTATATACTCGGAGTCCTGTTTTAAAAAGGACTGTCACCTTAATATTGACAGTTCTACAAGTATATATTTCTGGATACTTCCCCTAATGGACCTGAAATCATTTACCATATAACTGAATTGGAGAAAAGAAACAGATTACTGGATACTGTGATGATAATCTCTGGGCACTGTGGTTTGAATGTCAGGTGATAAATGGAGTTTGGTCCAGGTCTGTCTTTGCTTTCCCACTTTCAGAAGGCAAAGTTGAAATGGACATGCTTAGCAACTGATAGAATTAAACAATTAGCTATGTTTATTCAAATAATTATCATAATTTTACTTTTGTGACACCAAATAACATAGTTTGAAGTTACTATTTAAGAAGTTAACCTGGAATTTTAAGAAGTTAGTCTTCACATATGAAGAGTTATCCATCCTTATTTTATCATATAATTGATATATAGAGGAACAACATTTGCTAACCCAAAATGTATTCCTTTGGCATTTGGATTGTTTTAGGTAGAATGCTTTTAAGAAATCAAAGGTTCAAGAAGTTTTTTTCATTTGCCTCCCCACTAATTACCTAAAAGAATTTAGATAGCTCCCATCTTGAAACAGGTTCTCTAAAGAGAACTATGGTATAACATGAACTAGGTGTTGTAGACAGGGGAGAACTAAGCGAAGTATGTAAAAATTTCCTCTGTGTGACCCACTGTTCTTGGACAGTCAAGCAAAGATTTGTTTACCTAACATTTACTTTTTCCATTCTCCCTGTGAACTTCCATTCTTTCCTTTGAACCCCAGATTCCCACTCACTTCACTTTTGTCTAAAATGACAAAAATAATTCCTTTTGCTTGTTTTCAAAATCTCTCATATTTATTTGGATTCTCCCTACATAATTAAATTGCATTTTTCTCCTGTTAATCTGTCTTATGTCAATTTGATTCCTAGACCAGCTTGAAAGATAATCTTGAAGAAGAACCTTGAAAAATAAAGAAGTTTTACCTCCTCAACAATCAAAAGACTGTGAAGTTTGATTTATGAGGTTCTACAAATTTTTTTAAAAGATTTTATTTATTTATTTGACAGAGAGATCACAAGTAGGCAGAGAGGTAAGCAGAGGGAGAGGGGGAAGCAGGCTCCCCAATGAGCAGAAAGTTCAATGCTACGCGGGGCTCACTTGATCCCAGGACCCTGAGACCATGACCTGAGCCGAAGGCCAAGGCTTAACCCACTGAGCCACCCAGGCACCCCTGCAAATTTTCTTTAACAAAGACATATGTAAAGACAACTCCTTAATACTATCAAATATAATTTAATCAAAGAAGAGCTTCCCAACCAAGGTGCTGCAGAAAGAGTTATGGTTTTAATTTGATAATTGTAACTCTTTTGTAGTGATTAAAAGTTCTCTTTACTAATCTGGAAATTCTCTCACCTTAGAGCAGAGAATGGAATATACATATAGATATATAATTAGGTTTATTTTAGATAAATAAGCTGGCAAATATAAGGAGTACATTTTATATCCAATATATAGAAATCATGTAATACAGCTGAAATAATAATACAATTGAATCAATCTTGACAAAATCAGTATGAATTAGGTCCTCTATTCTCCCCTTTTTAGAGATGAGGAAATTGAGGTACCAACTGATTTAGTAATTTTCCCAAGATCACACAGCTAGTAATTGGGGCCAGTATTCCAACTTCACAGTTTGGCCCCAGTGTCCATGCTCCTAGTTGTTGTTCTAAGAAAGAACTTAGACCTAAGAGAAATATGTTGATATGAGTTCTTTGCTGCTATACTGAATTTTCCTGATCAGCATAATAAGGAGAAGGTGCTTTCATAACCAGCTAATAAAAACAGAATAAGAAGAAAGAATTTCTCACACAAGTAAGAACACACTGTACATGTCCCACTCTTGGTTGTCCCAGCTATAAGGACTTTACCTAAGAACACCAAGATTATAAAATGAAAAGTCATACATGCAAAGGAAAAGAAGTAAATAGTAGTAAAAGATGGCAATCTGTGTTTTAGTTAACTCTACTTCTGGGAAAGGTCTAGATAGGGACTTGGGCAGTAGACAAGAGGTAAATGTTCAGACTGGATTATACATAGAAGGTATTATAATAAGTCTTCTAAGACTTGGAAGAAGCTTCAGTGCAGACTAAAAATTGTGGACCTATTTCTTCTTGTGACATTTGGCTGAGAAACATGGCAACTGTAGAACCTGTTTTGTTTTGTTTTTTCTCTATTTGACCTTTTACTAAAGTTAAGGAGAGTTTAGCCCACTATGAGGGGTTAATGGGAAGAGAGCAGATTTTGTGGTCATTGTTACATAGAAAATCCTGAATATGACACTATGGTTGGTTTGTTTGTTTCAAGTGACAAAACCAATTTAAAATACTTAATGCCAATATAGTGGTATATGCAACTAAGAATTCTGAAATGTCTAGATACAGGTCTAAACCTATGCCATCAGGATTCTCTTTTCTAATTTCCACCTTGTTGGTTCATTCTTAAAACTCCTCACATAGGGCAAAAAAAAAAAAAAATCAACATCGGAAGCTCTAGCTCTGTATATAAAGTAAACACTTTCTCCTCTTGGTCCCATGCATTCATAAAACAAACACACACACACACACACACACACACACCCCTTCAGAATAGCTGTTTATCCGTCCCATCTCTAGACCTGGACCAATTAATTACTTGATCAGGAGAAGGTAGGAGAATACTCTGCTTTTGCAAACTTGGGTTACATCCCTATAAGTGGCACTAGGCCTAGAGTCCAGTCTCAGATGGAAAAGTTGATGAAATATGGGAGAGGAGTGTTTACTTAAAGAAACCTTGGACTTCCATATTTATAAATGTACAATTAGGTTTATTTTCCTTTCTCTTCAATATTCTTTTATTTCCTTTCCAATATTCCAAAGTTTGCAACTGATTTCCAAGATTAGAGCATTTAGATATATATATATATACATATATATAGAATTTTAAAAAAATGGATTTAAATATATATAATTGAAAGAGTTAAAAGTATTATTCATTAAAGAAAACTAAAGAATACATTTAATTTTAAAAAATCACTAAGATTTTCCTTTTAGAGAATTTAATAAAGTATAGCATTATAAAAATTTAAAAATATATATTAAATAAGTTAGACCAAGAGAAACACTTTCTAAAACAAAAAACAAAAACAAAAATCAACCTTTCTAAAGGAACTTTCTATAAAATTTTAAAAACTATGCTCTCCTAACACACAATCTTGCAAACTCAAAGTACCTGCAGAAGCTGAATTTTGCTACTGCTAGCTATGTATTTTTGTGTTGGAAAAAAAATGATATTCAGACTAGCAATAAAATTTTACGATCTCTGTCACCTACACTTCAGTATTTACTTTGTCATACTTCCCAAGCACCCTTTATTAGAGTCATAAGCATCAACCTGTAGATTCAAAATTCACCTCTAGGATATCTGAATATTTGCTTACTTCCAATTTTCACATTCTCTAAGATTTTAGAGAAAATTGAGAATGATCACATCTAAACTCATTAATTTGAAATGAATAACTTATTTAATGTAATTATATACTGTCTAAAATGTTTCTCTTCTTTTCTAATATTAAGACTATTTCTGATTATAAATATTTACATGTTATATGTACATTATGCAAAAATTCAAAAAAGGTATGAAGAGGCAAAAGAAGCTTTCCCTATTATCACCTAGAGAGGAGCTCTTATTTTGGTGGTATTTTTTCTCTATATGCACACATTTTAAACAGTTAAAATCACAGTAATAATGTTTTCATCTTTTTTTAGCATAAGTATTCTCTCATGTAATTAAGTCTTTTTTTCAATTATTTCATTTTACCATAAGAATGTATAATAATTTTGGGTTTTTTTCCTACTCCTAAATATACATTCATGAGTCTATTTCTGGACACTATTTTCCAATAGTTTATTAGTCTATTCTTATACTAATACCACTCATTCTAGCTTTACAGTAAGTTTTTATCCCTTATAGAGTAAATCCTGCCCATTGTGCTTCTTTAGAATGCCTTGGCAATTGCATTTCCTATGAATTTTATAATCAACTTGTCAATTTCTGGACAAAAACACACTCAGACAAATCTGAGGATTTTCAGTGTGATTTTACTATCAGTCAATTTGAGGATAAGATCTTCAAGTTTTCTCCATTCCCTTTGCCTCTATCTCAAATTTCAAACCATAATCCTCATACATTCTTCACTGATGTCTTTAAGCTTCTCTTAATATCATTTCATTGTCTTGAACATCTTTCATTAGATTTGGTTCTACTTGATTTAATAGGTTATTGTATAGAGTATTTTAAAGTTTATTTTATGTTTATTGCCCCTTTAATATTCATTCCTGTACTGTGAAACATTTGTTCATTTTTAAGTTGAATGTGTGTTTGTGTGGTGTGCGTGGATATGTGCGAGTGATTTCTCTGTATCCTTTAGCACTTCACTGCTGTAGTTTAAAGATGTTAATTTTATAGGTGAAAATCAAATTTTATTATCTTAATTTACATTTAATTATTAGTGAGGGTGAATATTTTTAAATGTTCATTAGCCATTATAACTGAATAATTAATGAGTCTACAAGTCACAGAGAAACTTACAGAAATATTGGCTGAATTCTGATCATACACTTTTTATGAACAAACATGTAGATCAGCCTTTATTTAATCATGGTTTCATTCTGTATAATACCATTTCCTAAGACTATGCTCTATAGTAATGCCTGAACCTTGAAACTCCTTTTATCAGGTCTTGTTATTAACTAGATTCACTTACTCCATTCTTGGGATCCAGAAAGTTTCCTGACACTGCCAACTTTTTATTTATGACAAATTATGTCTTAATACTTACTAAATCCTGACATAGGTACAAGATTTTTTATTATGTGCTGTGAGAAAAATGAATGTGATTTATTTCTTACTTTCAAGTGGCTGGCCATCTAATAGGGTAGAAAGTCATATGTGCAGTTAAATATAATCAAGGCTGAGAAAAGAATCTGAAATTAGACAACTACAAAATTCCAAATGGAACATTAATTTTACTTTGTAGCTTATTTGGCCTCACTGCTTTTTTAGATACTAATGAGTCCTACCTGGCAACCTGTGGTAAAATAAGTTGATAAAACAATTTGAAAGGATATAAAACTTATATGAAAAAGGATAGGAAGAAGACAAAAACTGTTGCCATAAGAATAGATATAGAACTAAAATTCACAGGTAGGATGGCATTCGCATTCCCTTTATCACGTATTTTAGGTTATAAATTTGTTCAATGAGAACTGGGTTGGGTTCAGCCAGCCCCCATGTCCCCCCAAAAAAGCAGGTTCTGAATCTTCTTACCCTGCAGGTGTTACAATTAATCAAACCAGTGTTTCTATTTTGCATGTACTATGACTGTGATAGCAAGTGCTGATTAGTCGAGATTATATTGTTAGGCTCTCATTTTCCAGCTTAGGGGTATTGCTTTCATTCTTAAGTGTTGATTGTTTCTTATCTAACTTTGAAAATAAGATTAGATGCTTTTTAAACTGATGTCTCCTATATTTTCTAACTATGGAAATTTATATGGTAATTTAAGACCTGATAAGCTATGAGTGGCATAAGTCTGCATAATAAAGTAATCATAAGTATTGACACATTGGGCAGAATTCAGTTCAGTCTGCCTTTGTAAGGAAAAGATTTCCCACCACATGCTGAAGAGTTAGAGGGAACACTGAAGGTGCTATTCATCTAACAGAATTGTCTTTATTGTATTCACTTTCTGCACATATCTGGAAAAGTTCATTTTGGAAATTCAATAAGATTAATGAAAAAAATAAAAGATAATATCTTTCTGGATAGCATTTTGTTAAGTTTATTTATTCGACAACTTTTTAAAATGTTAACTTTATAAAACTAAGCCTGTAAGCCTCTGTAAGACACAAGAAAGGATCAGATGCCATTCTTAACATCTAATAGAAGTCAGACAACTTATATTCAATTGTCATTGCAATCTTTTTTTTTATTTGCCCCAGGGGTACAGGTCTGTGAATCATCAGGCTTACACCTTTCACAGCATTCACCAAAGCACAAACCCTCCCCAATGTCCATCACCCATCCACCCTATCCGTACTGTCCCACCCCCCAGTAACCCTGTTTGTTTTGTGAGATTAGGAGTCTCTTATGTGTCATTGCAATCTGAGTATGGATTTGCTACTTACTAGCAATGTGACCCTATAAAATTAATCAAGAGTGTCCTTTTGTCAAAGGTAAAAAGCAAAATAATCAAAATATGGATTACATTCAACATTAGCCCAAATTCTGACATAGTAGATACCAAAAAAAAACTTTTCTTTCTACTGTAGGCAGCTCTGACATGGCTCACAATAATTCCCACCTCTGGTATTCATACCCTGGTATAATCTCCTCCCATTGCATGTAGGCTGACTCCAGTGATTTGCTTTCAAAAATAGAATACAGTAAAAATGAGGGATGTCATTTTGTTGATTATAAAAGACCACAATTTCTCTCTCACCAATACTTTCTGATACTCTTTCCCTCCAGATTTGCATCCTCATCTTGCTTACTTTGATGGAGATGCAAAAGGTAGACACACATGTACAACAAGAAACAGATGCCCTCAGTCTACCAGACTGTGAGGCACCAAATCCTGCAACAAGAAACTAGGTGAACTTGAAAGTGAATTTTGCCCTAGTTGAATGTGGAGATGGCTACAGCCCCTACCAATATGGTGATCACTGCTTTGTGAGAGAAAAATGGGCCAACATCCTGATTTCTGTTTGTGAGACACCCTGAAGCAGAAAATCCACTAGAGCTATGCTTGGATGCCTGACCCATAGAAATTGTGAGATAACAGATGTGAAGAGTTTCAAGCTGCTATGCTTAGGAGTAATTTGTTATCCAGAAGTAGGAAACTAATACAGTTTATCTCCCATACTGCTTCTCTGAATCTGCATTTGCTGTTCTATAAAAGTTGATAAATAATATATAACCTACTAACCTCAGAGGTCTTTATAAAGTTTAAATAGGATAATGTATAGGGAAGAAGGTAGCAAACTCTTAAGTACTCTACAGATACAAGCTAATTTTAAGGAAAAAACAATGTTAACAAAAGTGATTAATATTACAAGGCAAGTAATTATTAACCGAACACCTAGGATATTCTAGGCACTTTCCAAGATATTTTATAAATACATCTAATTGACATTGCCATAGCATAACCAAGAAAATTGAGGCTCAACAAAGTTTACTAACTGGCAAAGGTTAGGGTGGGATGGTTTTAGAATTCATTACTCACATATGGCTCAAAAGTTCACATCCTTTCCTGTAAGAGATCCTACCTGTTTTCCCTGTTTTCCTATTGTTTTTGTTTGTTTCACTTTTTGTTTTGTTTTTTAACAAAATAGTTAGATTTTCCAAACATTAAGTATCTTGCAGCAAGTAATTTTGCTTCTCTTACCTGTATCTCCTAAATGGGTGTGCTAATCCTCCAGCTATTGAGTATCGGCTGCCCCCATCTGAAGAAATCCCTTGCAGAAGGGAGGCACGGCCTGAAGTTTAGGATTGACTTACACAGGCTAGAACATGAATGCTTCAAGTTGAGACCAACTCTATGCTACAATTCATGTTTCAAAGTCTCCTACAGGATGAAGCAGAAGCTAGTTTCCAGATAAGAACACATTGCTATGCTTTTATTCCTTTGCCCTCTCCTGTTTCCATTTCTGTCCTTCTCCTGAGAACACTTCTTCCCTCAGTAAACCTCCTTCGCCCTTATTGTCTCAGCCTGTCTCCACGGAACTCAACCTAAGAGAGTCCTATGAATCTCTGATTTTCTACTTTCTCTTTTACACATTTCCACCGCCTAATCCAAACCCCACAAACACTTACACAGAAATGCATTTATTCAAACCTTCAGGCTATAATCACACTCGTTATTGAGGTTAACAAAAGAACCAGTCGAGATACAAGGAACAGTAGGCCTAAATTCATGCTGTAGTTTTACTGATTCCTGAAAAAGAAAATTTTTCCCCCAAGGGTCTCCAATACAAAATTTGTATATATCATTGTGTCCATTGCACAGGGGAAATTTTATGTTGCATTAACAGATATTTTATACATAATTTTTTAAAATTTATTTTACTTGTAAAGCAATGCAGTATGGTACAAAAATTTGAAAATATAGGAAAATTATTTGAATTCTACAGGTACCCTTAATTCAACTAACCAAAAATTTAAAAAATCAGTCAAATTTTAAAGAAATTAAAAAAAAATCTTAGTCAAAACTGCTATTTTACTAGTACAGAATATTAGTTTTTGATGGAAATTCCTAAAATTTTACCAATTATTACCCTTTGGGTACCAGGCTTTTTTTTGGGGGGGGGAAGGCTCCACATGGGTGGGTTGGGCATGGAGCCCAACATGGGGCTTGAACTCAGGATCCTGAGATCAAGACCTAAACTGAGATCAAGAGTTAGATGCTTAACTGAATGAGCCACCCAGGCACCCCTGGGTACAAGGCATCTTACAAACTCACTTCTCACTCTTCTCAACAGAACTACTGTTATGGTAGGAAATTTTGGTCTATCAGGAGTGTCTTCAAGTGAACAGTGGATTCAACTTCTATTTCCTTTATTTTATGTTATTCTTATTAACTCTCCAGGACAGATTTCTCAGAACACAGGCATATTGACATTCTCTAGTTATGGTTCAACATAAAAAAAATCAGTACTCACTGCCCTCACCTTAAAGCCTATTCAGTGAGGTAATTTATCATTTAATTATTATTGTATACATATATTAATATCACAAATAAGATATAATCATCAATAATGGCCACCATAGTTATAGTACACCCCCACAAAATTGTAGGATTATATATCGTCGATACAATGTGACCTGAAATTAACAATTTATGTAGCGCTGATGAATATACTCTTTAAAGCCCTATGCAGCCTTTTTCCCCCTCTACGCAGTCTTCCTTTAAACACAAACTGGCAAGCAGTATCTTCAAGAATGTTGTAATGTTACATAGTATTTAGCACATTTTCAGTAAATATTAAAAGGTTAGTTCATTGATGCTTACATTGTTTAATAACATGCACGTGGCAGAGTACAGAGGTCACATATTGTCTCCTTCCTGGTTTGGCCTTGGTCACTGAACCTTAAGATTCTCAAAATGTGGCTCAAGTAGATGCTAATCCTTGTCACAAGGTCTCTTAACAAAATGCCTTATTTGATAGACAATTTTATTTTTTTCTAGATAATATAAAATATTGAAAAAGGAGCATAAAAACATTTTGAGTACAAGTTAATCATTATCAGGTAAAGGAAACCTTGTCCCCAACTATGGCCAGCTATCATAACAATGTAGTTCTATGGTAATACCTTTATCTGGGTAGTTTTCGGTTTATTCTGTAAACGTTACTTATGGAATTTTGATTATATATGTTAAAACAACAAAAAATCAAAATAAATATTTCATAAATCCAGTAAGTATTTACTCATCTTTTTCTCAATATTTTTGCTTCATATATCAGATTAAAGTCTATTTTAGATGCAAGATTATCACAGTGCCTCATTCTGCCAATGATGGAGTATATTTGGACATAACTTCAGCAAACACTCATGATACTTGGTATACATAAGGCACTGTTCTTACTCTGGCTATGGTGTCCAGGTTCTTACCCACTATATAATTCTAACTCTCATTACAAACACTTGGGAAGGTTATATGCTCAGGAACCTTGCTAAACTTTATAATTAAAGTAATTATAAAGTCAAGACTATAATTAAAATAATTTAAAAAAATATTCTTGACTTTATCCCAAAATATGTTACAATAGCCTTTGGACAGTAGCATTTCAATACTGACTTTGCTTTTGTGCTTTTTAAGATTATTTTAAGCTTACCCCCCCCACACACACACACACATAAGGATGTATTTCCTTTCCAGAAAACAATCAACCCCCAGCTAGGATAGAACACATTAATTGTGAACACTGTTATCATAGTAAAAAAAATGTTGGCTGGTATAAATAAATAAATAAATAAATAAATAAATAAATAAATAAATAAATATTATTCATCTACTCAGAAAAAATGTATACCATGAAATTATGAATATGATATGAAAAATACCAATAGGTATACACCTTGGTTTCATTTATAGCCACCATTAAATAACTTGGATCATGGAATCTGAAAAACTCTCACTGCTTTATAAGAAATAGCACATTTGGGGCACCTGTGTAGCTTAGTCGTTAAGCATCTGCCTTCTGCTCAGGTCATTATCCCAGGGTCCTGGGATAGAGCCCACACATCAGACTCTCTGCTCTTTGGGAATGACTGCTTCTCCCTCTCCCACTCCCCCTGCTGGTGTTCCCTTCACTGTGTCTCTGTCAAATAAATAAATAAAATCTTAAAAAAAAAAAAAGAAAAAAAAAGAAAGAAAAATATCATGTGTGAAAAATAAATCAATGACAGAAACCAATAAGTGGTAACTTATCTATAACTACAGAAAGTTTCCTACGTACCACTTGTGTTTCAAATGCTAGGAAGTTAGAAATAAACTGTAATGCTATTTACAGTGAAACTATTTTCCTGATTAGAACTGAGAGATAGGACACCCCATCGCAAAGTAAAAAATCAATCTTTTCATATGAATGAAAATCATAATCCATAGACTGTGAGAAAGATCAGAAATTTGGTTTTAGAAATCGGAAATCGGGGCCCTGAAAGCTGAGTAATCTGCTTAAATCTATCTGCAAGCTAGTGATTGAAATAGAGCATCTCACTAGGTTAGTCTCATTCTTAATGGCATGTAGTCTCCAGTCATTAAAATAAGCACGAAATAAGAATGGCCTCTGGTAATCCAAACACATTTTCGTTCACATCAATTACCTCAAAACAAAAAAAAAACTGATGCTTTATGTCTTAAGTATTCTAATGTCAACTTCACACAATCTATGTATACATAATTTAGTTTTTACACTTGCACCTGATTCATACAAGAATTTGAGTAATAAGTCTTTTTCTTATTTTAAAATGTGCTCGTTGTGTTTGCACTAGCCATATAATTAGGAAAGATGGTGTCTTTTAATAAGGAGGACATTATTTTCAACATTTCATAAACTAAAAAGGCTTAAAAAAAAAAGCATAGTTAGTTCCATGTGCGTGCATGCAAGTGTTTCGTCTTTGTTGAAATTAGCAGTTACCAGAGCTGCATTATGTGACTTGAAAACAAGGCCCTCTGCACAGGATATAAATTCAGCTTTTAATAGGATATTAAAAAAAATAAGTATGTGCTGTAAATATCAGATTTTCCTTTATAGTGACAAATTCTGATCAAGTTGTAATAGTTGAAATCCATGATTTTATTTATCCAGGATCCCAACTTTTCTACTGTATGATGAAAGGACAATATAGACCATAATTTTTTAAGTTGTATACATATGCATTTAAGTACAATTGTGGTCACCAGTTCTAAAGTGTGAGAAAGATTTCCCCACCTAGCAATTCTTGGATCCTAGCCAGGTATCCTACAATTCAACTCCATTCAGACACTAGCCATTTACCTAGAGATAGCATCAGTTTCCACAGACTAAGGTTGAAACCTATGTAAGTGTACTCTCCCACACTTGAGATGCCAATCTCAAGTTCAATTTGTTGCCTGTGCTTTCTGATCAACTAGTTATAGATATTTCAACCAGCCCTCCTTATGTTCAATTAATTTGCTAGAGTGGCTCAAAAAACTCAAATGTTTTAATTACTAGGTTACCAGTTTATTATAAAAAGAAGTCAGAATAATCAGATAGAAGAGATTTGCAATAGGCAAGATATAGGGAAAGGTCACACAGCTTCCATGTTGGAGCACACGATTCTCCCCACATCTCCACATGTTCACCAATGCAGATGCTTTCAGAACCCTGTCCTTTGGGTTTTTATGGTGGTCTCATTACATAGGCAGGATGGATTAAATCATTGACCACTGACAGATAACTGATTCAACCACCAGTCCCTCTCCTCTCCTCAGAGGTGGTGGAGGAGCCTGCAGGGGAGGATTGAAGTTCTAATCTTCTTATTGCTGTTTACCCTAGCAACCAACCCCCATCTTTAGGTTACCAATTCACTTTTCAAAAGTCAGCTCATTAACATAACAAAAGACACCTTATTGCTATCATCGCTTAGAAAATCCCAATGGTTTTAAGAGCTCTGTACCAGATATACATTTATTAAACGTCACAATATCATAATATGTATATATATGTTTATATATGAACAGTCATAGCTATGAACTTTGAAGGTATGAAGTATGGTAAGCACTACTATACTTACTAACCAGATACTGATATAACATTACCTATATACTTAAATATCCTCTTTGTTTATCCCTGTGTCCTACCTCATAGACATAACCATAATATTGAATAATTTACCATTGTATAATTTATCACCCCCAACATGGCCACACATTTTCCCATTCCTATATGGTATACTTTCCTGCAATGGCACTTTCAATTCTACTCAAGAATAAGCAGAATCTGGATTTTGCTGGATCAGTTTTTTGGGGGGCCAAATTGACTGTGGTAGTGAAACTAGGTCATATTGGGTCAGGCACGGTACCCAGATATGTGGGTAAACATTATTCTACATGTTTCTGTAAAAATATGTTTTTGGATGAGATTATCATTTAAATCAGTGGATTCTGAGTTAAGCAGGTTGTCCTCCATCTTGTAGGTAGGCCTTATCCAATCAGCGGAAAATTGGAATAGAACAAAAGACTGACCTCCCCCTGAGCAAGACAAATCTGTGGCAGAGAGTCTACAGACCTGAAATGCAATGTGGGGCTTTCCCCTGTGTTCTCCATTCTGCTGCCCCTCTTAGTATGTTTAGACTTGCCCATCTCTAATTTTGTAAGCCAGTTTCTTAAAATAGAACTCCTTTTATAGGTAAATATATCCCATTGGTTCTGTTTTATAGAGAACCCTAACACACTGCCATTTTAAAAACACAAAGCACACAGGGGCACCTTGGTGGCCCAGTCAGTTAAGCGACCAACTCTCGGCTCCCGTTCAGGTCATGATCTCATGGTCATGGGATCGAGGCCCTGCCTCAGGCTCCATGATCAGTGATGAGTCTGCTTTAGATTCTTTTACCCTTCCACCCCTACCCACCCTGCTTACACACACTCTCTCATATAAATAAAATATTTAAAAACAAAACAAAAAACATGAAGTACACAGAAGCTTACAAAATCCTTACATGATAAGGCCTAACCTCTCTTTGTGCAAATGGCCTCCTTGGAACCTTATGACCACCACCATATGAACAAACGTGGGTGCGTTGGCTGGCTAATGAGAGGCACAGTTAATTCCATCATTCATGTCAACAGCCAACCTACTTACAGATGTGAAAGGAGAAACTCAACTACCAGCTCCCTACAAATGCATGCTCAAGTCCAGACAGTGGCATGCAGAGCCGGAATGAGCCATTTTAGTGAGCCCAAGTCAAGTTTCCAAACCACAATATTTTTAAGTTATTTTTATTGAAATATAAACAATATACAGTTATATTTCAAGTGTATAACATGATTCAGCAATACTATGTTGTTCAGCACTGTTCAATATAACTATAGTCATGATCTGTCACCAAACAGATCTTACTATATTCCTTATGCTGGATTTTTCATCTCTGTGACTTATTTACTTTTTAACTGGAAGTCTGTACCTCATAATCCCCTGTATTGATTTCACCCATCCCCCACCCACATTCCCCTCTGGCAACCACCTGTTTTTGTATTTAAGTGTCTGCTTATTTGGTCTTTTTTCTTTGTTTACTTGTTCTGATAATTTTAAGTTCTATATATAAGTAAAATCATATGCTATTGGTCTTTCTATTACATCCCCCCTCCCACAGAAAGAGTGATGGCAGGTATCATTTATCCAAAAATAAATCATTTAATCTTTACTGTTAAGTATGATGCTTGCTCTACGTTGTAGTTTTTAACCTTTATCAATTTCCATCTAATTTAGCTATGAATTTATGGATGGAATACTGGATTTTATTTAATGCTTTTATTACATATATTGAAAGGATCATCATTTTTGTTCATCTAATGTATTAATATGGTTAATTAGAATATAGACTTTCTTTAAGTTAAATCAGTCTGGCACTAGCAGAGATAAACCCAACTTGGTCATACTATTTTGTCATTTAAATCCATGCTGTATTTTTACTTTGCATTATTATATGCTTGCATATCTGCTCTATGATATTAATCCATAACTTTTCTGCTTCATATTAGCCTTGTCAATTTTGACATGAAGACTATCTTGGCCACAAAACTTCAGAGAGTTCCTTTTCCCCATTATTTAGAAAAATTATATTAAGT
This sequence comes from Ailurus styani, assembly GCA_002007465.1. Taxonomy (NCBI): domain Eukaryota; kingdom Metazoa; phylum Chordata; class Mammalia; order Carnivora; family Ailuridae; genus Ailurus; species Ailurus styani. The sequence goes on along the minus strand of LNAC01000010.1, from coordinate 2,248,022 downwards.
CTGAAATTATATCTACCAAGTTTTATCTGGGCCTGGTATTTGAGGATAAAATTATATTTTACCTATCAGGTTCAATAGTTCTAATGGTTATATTTCTATTGAGATTTTCTATTTCTTTGAGTAAAGGGTATTTTTTTAAGAATAATCTAAATTTCAAATTTAAACTAATTTTTAATTACTAACTGCATAATCTCTGCTAAATATATACATATATATGTATATTTATATCAACTTCTCAATCTTATTTCTTACATTTGTATTATTTTCTTTATAAAATTTTCAAGGTTTTCAGTTTTATTAGTTTTAGAACCATCTTTAGCTTTGTAGGTTTTCTTTTTTGCTTTATGTACTTTTATATCTCATTACCTTTCACATTTATTCAGCTTAGGTAAGACAGCAGTAAGGATCATTTTAGGACTTTGTGCCTATTTAATTCAATGCTTAGCTCGTTAACTGTCACTTTTTTTCCCCTCATCTAAGTTTCTCTAACATTAGCATAAAATTGTGATAGGTGATATTTTCACTATTATACATTTTGGAGAATTATTTTTAATTCCATAGTTTTTAAAAATTATTTATTTTGTTTCAGGGGCACAGGTCTGTGAATCAGTCTTACATAATTCACAGCACTCGCCATAGCACATACCCTCCCCAATGTTCATCACCCAGCCACCCTATCCCTCTCTTCCCCCTCCCCCTCAGCAACCCTCAGTTTGTTTCCTGAGATTAAGAGTATTTTATGGTTTGTCTCCCTCCCCTCCTATCTTGTTTCATTTTTCTCTCCCTTCCCCCCAAGACCCTCCCACCCTACCTCTAAAATGGAATACTATGCAGCCATAAAAAATCTTGCCATTTGCAACTATGTGGATGAAACTAGAGGGTATTATGCTAAGTGAAGTAAGTCAATTGGAGAAAGACAATTATCACACGATCTCTGATGGAGGAATTTAATTCCATAGTTCCTTAAGTGATTCATTTAGTAGGCTTTCTAAATTCGTAAGCATTTGGATTAGTCATTTAAAGATATTTTGGTCAAGGGGGCGCCTGGGTGGCACAGTTGGTTAAGTGTCTGCTCTTGGTTTCAGCTCAGCATCATCTCAGAGTCATGGCATCAAGCCCTGACCAGAGCGGCTCTGCTCATTGGGGATTCTGCTTAACACAAGCTTTCCCTCTGTCTCTGCCCCTCTCCCATATTCTCTCTCCAAATTAATCTTTTAAGATATTTCCCTTAAAAACACTTATTTATAATTTTGGTCTTGCAGATGTTAATGTTTTTGTTTCCATGTTTGTTCCTAATCTGTATTCTCTAACAGTTTTCTTTATATATTCAGCATAAACTACTTTAAAAAAAATCTAATTCTACTTTATGTGGTGCTGCAGATTTCTTCCACTATTAAAAGCCTATTTCCATATTTCATTCATGATTTTATAAGTATTTCACGGATAGATGCATGTCAAAAACTGTACGTATTTCTTAGGAAATGAATATTTTTTGCTTAACATTTTCTTAAAGCCTATTTTCTATTATAATAGTTAGATAGGCATTCTTTTAATATCTCTATGAATTATTGTCTGTTATTTTCCCAATATTTTTACAACCCTTGTTTTTATGTTTTGTAAATGGCAGTTTTATTGTATGTATATGTATGTTCTCACCTAGTCTTGCCAATTTTTATCTAAGTGAAGATATTATTCCATTTACATAGATTAGGGCTGCTATATTTGTGTTTATTTCCATTATTTTACCTTGTGCTTTTTATTTTAACCATGGTATTTCTCCCTTTTATCTTTTGTGCTACTTTTTATTCCAATTTTTAAGATCAGCTTGTAAAACTTGCTTTCTTTTAGCAATTCCAATAAGTATTAACATGCTTTTATAACAAATCTGAAATTATAATTCCTCCTCCTGTTGATACTACAAGGACTAAAACATGCAACTTTTGACTTCTTTCCTAGCAGTCTTTTTAGTACCAGATATTACTATTACTTATACACCATTTCTTAAGATGACCAAATCATCATACAGCGAACAACTGACTGCCTCAGACTTCTCCATCCTGGAAGGCCCAGGTATTTCTGTAACAGAAATAAACATGCAACCCAGGTAAGGGTTGGCCTCTACCATGTGGAAGGGTAACAGTCAATACTACTTCATGACAGCTTATAACATGTTTGTTCCAGTGTTCTAGAACTCCACAGAACATCAAAGAGACCAGGGACACCCTTTAGAGCAAAAGAAGGTCCTAGAGAAGGCCCATGAATGCAGGATCCATTGAATCACATACTATACCACACAGAAGCTGCACAGAAATGGATAGGGTGGTAAAACAGCCTGTCGACAACATAGCTGAAGAGCCAGCATGAAGACAAAACTCTGGAGTGTGAGGTACTCTTCTCTATAATGCTGTTTACTCATTGACTCACAGTCCTTTAGGTGGCGCTGGACTCCCAGTAGGAGAACGACATGGTTCTGGAATCCAGGCAGTGAAACAGGAGTTGCTGAACTTACTGTTCCCAGTATCTCCCTAGGAGATTTCATGCTTCTAGTGCCCACAACTCTGAGCTCAAGTGTTGGAGGTCCTGCTCCCCAAAAGAGGCACAATTTTGCCTGGGACACTGAAAGTGACCATTATAATAAATCTGCTGCTGTGTAGGCACTTTTTTAATTTCCAGAAACCAAGAGATAAAAAAGAAGATAATTTTTGAAGATTAGTTGACCTTGACTACAAGCCTAAGGCAAGACTGCTCTTACACAATGAAAGTAGGGAGGAATATGTGTGAGCACTTTCTGGTGGTTCCCTTGCCCACTATGATGCTGAATTAACAAGTAGAGCAAAGGAGCCTGAGAAAGGCATGGTGACTAGAGGGTTTGGATCACTCAGAGAGGAGGCTCTCAGTTACATCAGCAAGTAAGCCACTGAGCCAAGCAGAGGGGGTAGCTGAAAGTAGGAGGAATCTAGAATGCAAAGCAGGGAAGGGACACAAGAAAAATCAACCACAGAGCCAAAACCAACGGCAGCAGTGAAGATCAACTACTCTGTCCCACTGACTTTCCTCTTTAAAGTTCTTTTAAAATAAAAAGTCCACTGGAATCCTGATGGGTCTATTCTCTGAATCCATAGGGAGAAGTGCTTCTGGACAACACAGGAGCGGGCTGTGATAAGGAAATGGGATACCTAGATCCTCATTCAAGTAAGGATTTGCTACACAACTGTAGAAAGTCTAACCAGGAAGCCACTGTCATCTGTTAAGTATTTTAAGGTCTTCCTCAGCTGCAGAGCTGGCTGAAGGTCATGTACCTGCCCAGACAGCAAACATTTGGTGACTGAGCATAATCCAGGTAGCAAGGTCAAATAATTGGCAGAAAATACTTATTCCAAATCTTCCCACCAGTTTTACTGAATTTTATTGGGCTTGTATTACAATTTGACTTATTCCTCTGGCTTATCCCTTTCCCCTCATGAGATCTGAATTCTAGGAAGTGCTTAGACCCTGAAATCCATGTAAACATTTGCTTTCAGAGATGGAAACGCTCCTGATAATTGTTTCCTATCCTCAGAAATAAAGATCGGTCTCAGAGTGGCCAATTTTCACATGTGTCACATGCTGTAAACAAGTTTATTGAGCAAATAAGCCAAGATAGTTCAGTTTGGAAATTGAATTGCTCTGTAAGCTGTATTTTCCTTTATGACTAAGATATAATTTATATATATACATATATATACATATATATATATACATATACACACACACACACACTAATGCATGTGCTAATACTATTCCCTTTCATTACTCTTAGCTTGAGTGCCCCCTCTGAACTCCTATCCCCAGCACAGACACTTTTGAGCATTTGTATTTAATAGTTCTTAACATAAGACTGTCACCACCAATTTAGTGTTCTACTGAGAACATTCTAATAATGTTAATTAAGATGACAACTTATACAGTCAGACTAATGTGGGAAGGTGAATAGTTTTAAGATTACATTTTTAAATACCATAACATCCATCCTTTGCACCACCAAAACTAAAACTAAAGTAAAAACAAACTAAGAAATTGCTTAAACTATGGTTCTATACCTTCTCCCTTGATGGACAGCTAATGCTATAATGCAGTGTCTTGATTCCTTCTATACCAGTGCCAACCTAGGAATTATGGAGATGAAACTATGGCACACCAGCACATCTTTTAAGAACTGCTAGAAACCTTTTGGAGCCCCTTTCTTAAAATGTGGACTTACAAACACGGACCATGATATAGGTCTCTCCAATAATCATAAGCAAATCATATAGACTAAAGTGGCCTCTGTCCTTTTGTCAAAAAGACAATTTGTCAGTTACCCCACGTATCTTCAGAAGAGGTTTGTCAGTATTTATTAGGATTGTTCATGCAGTTCCATAAATACCACATCCATTTGGTACTCTTTCGGTTGCCCCATACAGCTCAAGCAGGGAAACTACTGCCTGGAAATGGTCTTATTTCCTAATATTTTTCACAAGGAAATTGTTTGTGTGTCATTCATCAGTTTTATGGCCTTTTCTCCCTGTTTTTAGAAAGCAGAAGCATGCTCAGTATTCAGTCACACACAGAGCAGACTCATTACAGGATTGTCAATGAGCAATTTACCAAGCAGAAAGTTAAATTAGCTCTACTGGAAAGTTGACTGTGGTGTGTTACCCTCAGTGAAAGTAGCAAGTAAAATTTTACCCACAACCGGTTACATAGGGGTAATTAAAACCATTAATCTTTTCATTGATCTTTGACTGTTGCCTACTATATTTAGCAGCTAAGATTCACGAGCTACTGGAGTGTGTCCATTGTCACAGATCTCCATCGGTAGATATCCCCTAAAGAGGGCTCCAGGGTAAAAGAGCGTTTATCAGATTTATGCCTATTATGTGGTTCATTCAGACCTGAAACAAATAATGGCTATGCTTTATTAAGAAGCAATATTTGCAAACTGCAAGTCTCATGAAAATTTTAACTTCTTTCATGCTACAGAAAAGTAACACACGGTAAATGTCTTTTGAGCCCTATTTTATTTATTTTTATATTTGACGGGGATATGGTTCTACTCGATAACATCCTAAAATGCTATAAGGCAATGTATAATTTTTATACTTAGGTACTCTTTTAAAAAAGTAAATGTTTGACCTTATAGGCCATAATTATGTCTCTGAAGGGGTAATAGTCTATCACAAAAGCATGGCTTGCTTCACAGATCACTGATACAGTTAGTTTTAACAGATGCTTAGGTGCCATTATAATCTTTCCTATCCATTTGATGGTCATAAAAGTTAGACCCATGTGTCCAACTTAGGCGATTATTTCTATAAGGCCTTTGCTCTTCTACACTAGGAACAATTAGTAAAACTAGTGACCTTCACCAATTAGAGAATTTTTAGAATTAGGCATGTGGTAACTACTCTCAATATTTACTGAGGCAAGTAAATGTAAGATTCAGATACTTCATTCTGGGTGTCAATAAGAAGTCAATAGAAGCCTGAGGATTTGGTATCTCGACGGCTGCAGTCTTGGAAATTTAATGGTAAGTGTGCTCAGTAAATAACGCCTATACCACTTCCACTCACATGAAACCGATCAGTGCCAGTGCAAATAAATTAGTGATTACAATTTTACTGACCAAAAATGCAAAAGTAGAACATGTACAATGAACAATTGTCACTTGAGCATTACCATTACCAATGCCTACACACTTTTTGTTTGGGACGATAGCACTCCATGTTGTCATTTTGGTAAGAGTCAAGAACTCCATTCTCTCACCTAAGTAGTTAGAAGGAAAGCAAGTAGGCCTTGCAAAAAAGAAACAACTTGAGAGACTAAATCCTGCAAAGGAGAGGCTCCCAGGGGATTGGAGGTGGAGGCTCATCAGAGTGCAGCAGCAGGTGGGTGTCCAGGAACAGGATCACCAATGGTAACAGCTTGATATCCTGCTCCATGACCCTGGCTTGTTCTCAAGTTCTTAGGTCCATTCAATTCTTTTCAGTTTTCTAAGCCAGGTTCTCTAGATTTCTAATCCTTTATGCTAGACACTCAAAAACCCTGCAATAATTTATTTTCTTCTGAAGTCTACCAGAGCCCACCTTTGAGGTTTTAAATCAATAATTATGATTGATGCATTGTGTTTCTAGGTATACATGCAAATATGTATGTATATAATGTCCTAACTGAATTTGCTTGATGGATTCTCCTGACTAATGACTATTAGTCATCCATAAGATTTTTATTCTTCATGCAGATTAATATCAATAATTTTACCCATTTCTGGACTTCAGACTTCAGATCTCAAAAACGGTAAATCCAGAGTAGACATCTGAACTCCTTTCTGCTAAGTATTTTTAACATTTTTTGGGCTCAAACTCTAATAATTTTTGTGAGATACCAACAGAGGCTCAAAATTTACTCATTAACATGCTTTATACATTGTCCAGGAGTGCTAAAGTTATAAATTTAGTAGTTAGGTAAATGAATATATATTTGTTTTTTCTCCATTTATAAGAGTAATCAAGTCTTAAATAGTCCTTTATTTTTTTGACTTCCATTACACCTAATACTATCTCATTTTCAAAATATTCTCTTACTCCCTAATCACCTCCTACCCAGATGACTGAATTCACTCAATCGTCCGACTATTTATTAAGTCTAATGACGTAATACCAAGCATTTGTTCATTAATGAAATACACACAGATTCTGCCTATTCCCAGCATACTCATCTATGGGAGCTAGACAATAAGAAAAAAATAAGAAATGTGAGACACAGGTTATGAAGACAACACACTGCATGCAGAGATGGAAAATAACAGAGTATCAACTGAAGAAAGGAATAGTAAGGAAAGGCCTTTCAAAGAATAAGACTTTAAGAAGGTACACAGAATTATATAAAGAAATTAGCCATGAGTAGGATGGAGAGAGGTATATATATCTTCCGTGGTGGAGAGAGAAAGGGACAGAGAGAAGTAGAATATGTGACAATTTCCGTAGTACCGAGAGTTTGGAATATATTAAAAGCTGAAAGGAAGTCCATGTGGCTAAATTGTTGGCTGCTATGGACGAATGACATTGAGGTGGGCAGACATTTCATGTAATAATTTGCTTTCAATAATTTGCTTTCATGTAAGAATTTGTCCTGAAGAGAGTGGGAAGTGGTTGAAGGGGTTAAGTCTAAGAAGTGACATAATTTGGGCGCCTGGGTGGCTCAGTGGGTTAAAGCCGCTGCCTTCGGCTCAGGTCATGATCCCAGGGTCCTGGGATCGAGGCCCACATCGGGCTCTCTGCTCAGCAGGGAGCCTGCTTCCTCCTCTCTCCTCTTTCTCTGCCTGCCTCTCTGCCTGCTTGTAATCTCTCTCTGTGTCAAATGAATAAATAAAATCTTTAAAAAAAAAAAAAGAAGTGACATAATTTGATGTATTTTTACTAAGCTGGCTAAGATGTGGAGAATCAATTGAAGTTGTTAAAGCTGGAGTCAGGAAGAGCAATACGGATGCACGGGGTGATGCTGGTTAGGCTAGAGTGGTAGCAGGTAGAGCTGGGGAACAAAAGACTATCTTTGAGATGGAAAATAAAGGGCTCAGTTGACCATCAGAAGTTAAAAGTAAGAAGGAAAAAAAAAACTATCAAGAGCGATTTCATGTCTAAAATATACAGTGATTTTAAGGGCTTTGAATAGAATAGTTAGTTCTATGTTTTGGTACTGTCTCTCTTTCTCTTCTCCTTCCTCTCTCCACTCTCTCCCCGCTCTGTTTATCTATAGAAAGTTCAGAAAACTTTTGAAAATAAAGCAATCAGATATCCTAAAAAACTCTCAATACAAAATACAAAATGTTCTGAATAAACTATAATGAATATAATATTAAACACATAATTGGGATTGCTGTAATTTAAGATAATTAAAGAAGAATAATCATTCTACTTGCTTTGTTGTTCAAGACAATCCTGGTTCCCTTCTGAAGACCTTGGTTTCCCTGCAGCCCCATTAGGCAGTGAATATCTTCTCCCACAGCACGGAGTCTCTGGGAGGAAACATAACACTTCTCCATGATGGCCCTTTATAGACTTTTAGAAAATTTCTTATTTTTCTTTAACAAATGCACCTTTGAATCTCATGCTACCATGTGACATTACCACCCAATCTACAATTTCCCTTTAAACCGCCAGCCCCCAAATAATTTCTTTTGATTTCTTCATGATTTGGGGGTCTAATAGAATGGCCTGTCATAAGTGGTTTCAATACAGGTATAGAAAATCCTTTTCCTAGTATGGCCTCTTGGTTGCATTAATTTCTCCCCTTCAACAGTCTCATCCTCTCATGTACTTCAGCCACTCACTCCAATGGGAATCAATGATCTTTATTCTTACAAATAGCCACAACCTCTCTATAGTCCCAATTTCATGTAGCCTTCTTTGGGAGAACTAAAAGTGGTTTTGTGTTAATGTTAATCTCCTGTGATGGTTATTGTGTGATTATAGAAAACGATATTCTTATTTGTCGAAAATGAAGTATTTGGAATTCATGGAAATTGATTTTGACAACCAATGGTTGGAGGAAAAATAGATTTTTACTTGTATTATGTTTTTAACATTTGTGTAAGTTTGATATTGTTGCAAAGTTTTAAAAATACATACCAAAAATGTATAGAATGTCATAATAGGTGCCCAAGTATTCCCATAAATGACTCAATCTTAGAAGAATTCAAAGCCTATAATCACAGAAGGTACAACACAACAACCCACAATGGATAAAGTCGAGATTGCTAGATAGAAAACGTGCAATAAGCCAACTCATAATGAGAAAAAACATTTTGGTTGGAGGAGCTCTATAATACACTTTCAATTTAAGTCTAGATTCAACCCTCCAAAACACTTCCCAGCACATGGAGATGAATTTCAGAGTTTCCTAAGCAGCTTTAAAACTGCTACAAAGTATGGCCCTAATGACCTCTCAACCCTCATCATGAGTACTGCTCTTGGATGCTCCCACACATTAGCAAGTAAGGTATTTCACAAATATCAAACAGACCGTTTTTTTTTAAATCTCTTTAAAACATTTTTTAAAAGTTCAGTAACTATTAAACAGGAAGTAGGCAAGCGAGGATGCACAAATGAGAGGGGGGAAAAAAAGCCTACCTTTATTTAAAGTTGGGGGCTCTCCCAAGTTATCCAAGAGTTCAGATAACCCAAATATCTATGCTGCCTTCTCTGCCCTGAGGTAATTTTTTTTTTTTTTGGAAGGCTTTTTAAGTAGCCTGGAAATACCAAGTCAGCAGAATTAGGCATGAGGAGAAAAATCTGTCCCAATTCAGTTCTCTGGGAGTTGGACCAGGTTAAGCTTTCAAGTGGATTCAGGTAGGTACAATCACAATTCGGGAGTCCTGTGTGCAAGCCCAGCTTCTCCCCTGCTCAGCCTCAACAAATCAGGGCTCTCAAGTAGGCTTGTAGATGCCAGGCTGGCCAAAGAAGCAAGAAGGTGCCCCTTTAATTTCCAGGTCATGAAATAGAAATGCTGGCCAGGCCATGAGCAGAGCTTCATTTATAACTGTTAAATTTGCAGACGTATAAATTTTAACCTTCATTTTGACTCTAACCCAATTTGGAAATTTTAGGGATAGACCCTCTCATCGCTTAGCCTTCCAGAATTTTCCCTGTCCCAGCAAATTGAGCTACTGGCTCCTTTGTGCCTACAAGTTCATTCCCATTTCAGGACTCTCACCTGGTAAACTTCTGCCCATAAAGATCTTTCCTGGCTCAGGTGTCCACACCATACAGGTCTCCTGCCAACTTCTTCCAGCTGTCGGATGTAAAACAGCACACCTGCCCCCTTTATTCCCTTGCTGTTTATCCTGTTTTCTTTTTTTCATATCACCTAAATTCTCTGAAACCAAAACTCTGTTTCTTATCTATCTCCTCTCAAGAAGGTAAAGACCAAGAAGGCATCTTTTTCATCATGTGGTCCCCAACACTTAGATTACAATATAGCTTCTCAATACATACCAAATAAATGGATGAATAAACTAGAAAAGGAAGTGAAGTAATGTGATTTTATTTTAAAAAAATACAAATAATTTGAGTACATGAGTTTGTAATATCTAAAATAAGCAAGTGTTATGTAACAGCTAAAAGTGTCTAAAATATTGGAAAGATCATGATCATATAATTATTTGTTTAAAAGATACAATAAGCATAACCAGCAAAGCTACATCAAAATGCTGATGCATCACTATATTTATAGTAAAAATTTTTAAAAATAAGCTTAGAGTTTCAAGGAAAAAGATTATTCAATAAAAGTTTGCATTAACAAGACTCATTTATTTTGTCTTGTTAAACTCATGAATAGCTAAATTAAAATGTTAAATCTATCATGTTAGCAGGTTACATAACTGGTCACAAGGACACACATAGTGTTATTGACTGATCATTGTCAAATTTAGTCTGGTTCAGCGCTAAACATTTTAGTAAGTTGATGGCTGAAAAAAAAAACATGCACAGTAAATTTGAACATTATCCAAACCAGAGAAAGAGGTAACTATAAACAATAGGATAATAATATCAGAAAACTTAAAAAAAACTTTTAAGAGATAATAAGACTAACCCAAGAATGCTGTGAGTAGGTGAATACCAAAGGGAAAATTATATTCTATGTTTAGCAACAGGTGACCTACACCAATAAATATTTTGACACGTAAGTAAATATAAAAACTGAATTCTAAGTAAGCAGTCATTTGACCTTGGAAATATCATTTAACATTTTGAGGTTTAGCATAAAGAATTTAGGTGAAATCAGTAAATACAGTGAAAGTTACATACTTAAGTTTTGTGACTTCCTCAAACGGGACAATTTTAAAGCTGATGCACGTGTTAGTCAAGTCAGTAGAATGAACAAACAAGAAGGACTTTATATCTGCTTGTTTAAATACCATTTTCATGAGTATTATTTTCTTACAAGTACAAAGGCCCAAATGGGATATCACTGTTTATCAAAACCATGATTTTCAAATACTGGTAAGTTTCAGGAATGAATAGTTCTTCATAGCAAAAATACATCATAATCAGTTCATGTTGAAGTAATTCGTTTTTCAATTTTTAATTAATTTATCAGTACAATAAAATAAGTGGTGATATTTACATTGCATCTCAAATTTAGTTTTTAAAATCACCAGATAAATGATAATGACTGTGGTGAGTAAAATCATAAAAATGGTTTCTGCAAGACTTCCATTCTCTGGTTATTATTCAGTCAAACACTGATGGAAGGAGGTTACTAATCAATTGACTTTAAAATAGGGAGAACGTCTTTGATTATCCAGGTGGGCCCCATCTAATCACTTGAACCTGAAAAGCAAAGAAATTTCTCAGTAGAAAGCAGAGATGTGCAGGAGAAGCAGAGGGAAGGTGAAATCAGAAGGGAGAATGACTCAACTAGCTATTACCAGCTTGGAGATTAAGGAAAGGGCCCGTGAACCAAGAAATGTGAGTAGCCTGTAGAAAGGAATGACTCCTAGCTGACAGACAATAAAAAAGCAGAGACTTTAGTTCTAAAACTGTATGGAACTGAGTTCTCCCAACAACTTGAATGAGTTTGCAAATGTATTAATCTCTACAGGCTCCAGAAAGAAACACAGCACTGCCAAAAGCTTGATTTCAGCCCAGTGAAACCCAAAATCTCATCTACAAAATGTGAGATAATGCATTTTTGTTGTTTTAAGTCACTGTGTGGTAATCCATTTGGTAACAGTAAGATGCTAATAAAATGCCAGAGATCAAAACTATATATTCAATCACATTCTGTAGATTACAACTACGTTTAAACTACATTCTTAGAGGTGGAAAAAGATGAAATGACTTTTGGTACTTACAGCACTGATTATTTTTAGACAAAATTCCTTTAGATAGCATCCAGTAAGCTACTATAATATACATACTGTTGAAAAAACTTTTGAGACCCAAGGTGGAGTCACTTATTCCCAGGGTGCCATGTCAGCAGACTGAAACTTAGATGACTTCTGTGTCCCTTGTAAATGTCTCACTTGATCAGAAACACAGCATATCCAGTTAGCCAATCCCAAAATGCCAAGCCAGCTGTGAGGTCTGTATTTGTTCTTAGTCACCTTAAAGTTTGGCTATGTGGTCCCAGCTAATCAGATTATTTTCTTCCTTGTTCTTTATTTTCCATCCTACAAAAGCTGCCTTCTGCCCAAATTTGCAGTTTTCCAAATGGAGGCTGTCTACTCAGGACAGCCCGTTAAAGTTCAGTTTGTATCATTAAATTTTCCTCTTTAATCATTTTTTTAACAATGCAAACACACATACATGCATATTCATAAGCACAATGTAGTAAAAGAAACAAGTGTTAGAGAGTTATTAATTATACACCAAAGACAGTGTGCTACAAATAGCCCTTGTTTTTACCCTATACTAATAAGTAGGTTTTCAAACAATAGACATTTGTATCCAAGATTTCCAGTTTGATGCCTGTCTGCCAAGGCACAACTTTTTCAAATAGAAAGTGCTTTTTAATACCACCAAGCATTATCGTCTAACAAAATTCTCCTGCACTGCCTTAAAGGATGCACTCTTAATGTAAACATTAGAGTTGTCAGAGACTGGGCATCAACTGATAATTGCTCATTTCTCATCTGATATTTTCTGTCTTGTGAGGAGACTGAGATTTTAATTTCTGTAAGGTCAAATTGGTCTTGGTGCAAAACTGAATCATCCTCCTAATCATAACGTTGCTGAAATGCCTTAATAATCAGTTTTGCTTCCCTAACCTTGAACAACTGAATTTTCATTTCATTAACTTTTTCCCCTTATTACTAAAAATATTTATTCTGGCTATAATGGTAATTTAATTTACCAATTTAAACGCTTTGCATCACAGTTATCTTTATATACCTCTTAGCTTCCCTCGAAATTTAAATCTCTCTTGAGGTCACTGAGATTTTCCGTGTCATCTTTTTATAGTCCCCAGCATAGGATCTTTCACCAAGTTTGCACTGAATACAAAATAATGTTTTGACTATCTGGCATGATATTTCCTGAAAACTTTCATGGATTCCCCACTAATTAGTAGAGTGGAGTCATATCCATGTTATAGTCCTCTCTCCAAGAAACCTTAGAACTCTCTGAAATAAATGGGCTATGTTCTCTGTTTTATTAAGAAGGTTAATTAAAACAAAAATGATTAAGCATGTGGACTGAGAATTTCTGGTTACTCCCAGTCACCTGACCTATATGTAAAACTTGAAATACTCAAAATTTCCTGCATTCTAGTGATTGGTTTAACTGGAGTCCCTAAAACTCCACTAAAGGTTTCCTTGGTAATTACTTATAAAACTATTACCTACTTCCATTTAAAGAGCCAGTCTCCTAGGACTTGCTCTATGATTCGCCTCCATTCCCATCTTCCAAAATCCATAGACCGTGCTGCCTTCGGGAGTGGTTCATCTGACTTTTTCCAATCCACAAACTTTAAACCACAAACTCTTGCTGATTAAATGAGGGAGGCTTTACTGGGTTTCAGTTCAATGGGGGAGGTGAGGGAGTCTCCTTTTCTTCTTCCCTGCTTCTCTTCCCCTTCAAGTCACTTTCATTTACAGTGGGTGCTACAGCTAGTATCCTATTGTAGAACAATTGAGATCACAGATTCTAAAAGTCAAACATGAGTTCTAAACCCAGCTCCACTTTCTGACTCATTGTATAATCTTGTACCCTCTGCTTAATGATGCTAAGGTAAAATTGTTACTTGGTGCTTTTGTTAAAGAGGTATATGGACTGAAAGGAGTCAAGCTGAGCAATGACATATCAAACATGCCTTTATTAAATTACCTTTTTCATTACTTTGAATTTCAAACATAATGAACTTAGGAAAGAAAAAAAAATAGAGAAAGGAGAAATCTACTGGATGCACCTGAGCCTGCTGCTATAGGAACAACAGACAACACCATCTGTTGCTCTGTGTCTTTGGCTGTGTCTCTATGGCAGGGAGGAGCTCCAACCGTGGAAGCTCATAGGAGGTCTACAGTATTGAATTGTACTCAGTCTGGTCATGTTCAAAAAGGGTGAGTATCAAAACCCAATTCATGATGAGTACATTTCTAGTTTTCCTATTGCATCTAATTTTATTTAGTTATTTAAGATAGTGATCTTTCCTTATTGTAACTGTACTTTCTGATGGTGGAATGCATACTCATTCATTAATTCACTTACCCAACTGCAAAAACTTGAGTGTACATAGTCTGCTTCACTTCATTTCCTGGCACTGTACACTAGCTTTATGATGTCAAAACTACATAAGTCAGCACCAAGGGAAGAAAATACATTATCAAATCACCAATGTACCTTATATAAAAGTGCTGAAATATATATTAAAAGTGCACCTGGGTGGCTCAGTCATTTAAGCATCTTCCTTTGGCTCAGTTCATGACCCCAGGATCCTGGGATTGAGCACCTATGGGGCTCCCTGTTCAGTGGAGGGCCTGCTTCTCCCTCTCCCTCTGCTACTCCCCCTGCTTGTGCTGTCAAATAAATAAATAAAACATTTAAACATATATATTAAAAAAATAAGGTTCATGAAAGTGTGAGTGGCTCAAATGAGGGGAAAATGTCACCCTGAAAAGAATCAAAGGCCTCACTGAAAAGAACACAAGAGAAATATCTCCAACCTCAACCTTGCCTTTGTAAATTACACTTTGGCCATTCAGATTTACCCACTTTTTTTTAAAAAGATTTTTTAAAATTTATTCATTTGTGAGAGACAGAGACAGAGAGAGACAAAGAGAGAGCACAGGCAGGGGGAGAGGCAGAAGCAGATTCCCTGCTGAGCTGGGAGCCCAATATGGGACTCGATGCCAAGACCCTGAGATCATGATCTGAGTTGAAGGTAGATGCTTAACCGACTGAGCTACCCAGGCGCCCCAGATTTAAAATAAGGTACCCTTGTGTTTTACACCAAAAATAGTCAGTAAAATAGTCTCTTAGTGAGAACTGTAATAAACTCTATAATAGAAGCTTTAACATTGAAGTTCATAATTCCTTGTCCCTTTAAGCACAGAAAGATTATGAAAATAGTACGTAATGATCAACTTTTGAAATGTCAAAATGCTAAATTTATACCTACAATATATGAATGTTTCTCTAGATAGTAAGCTTTGACTAAAAGTTGATCCACATATGATTAGCTTATTTGAAAAGTATTTTTTGGAAATTCTAGTGAGGTGATATTTTAAAATAGTCTCCATACACAGATAATTTACTGAAACTTTGGATATTACTTAAACTACAGGCTACCAGTAAAATATCCAGGTCAAAAAAAAATCCAGATTTACACTTTATTTATTCACATGGCATTTTTAAAGTTCATCATCCCTGTCGTTAGAATGCTCTTTGCTTTCATAAGGTATCACCAATATGAGGAGTCATATTCTGCAATCTCATTACTACCTATGGGCTGATTTTGTGTAAGCCCCACCTAAAATCATCAAGCCTCACACTGATGAGAATTTATTATGTTAATCTTATTTCCGTGCTCTTCTTTTCCTTGCTAAGGTATTAACTACATTACAAGGGGGTTACTAACATTATCAAAAGCTCCCCCCAAGACAATTTTGTTAATTACTTCCATCAGCTGCCAAAGGAGCATGCAGCTTACTCTTGATTTCTTATTGTTTTAACCTGAATTCAATCTCATTTCATATGAAAACTCAAAATTTCAAAACAACTGAAGAGTCAAATTCTGATTATCCCTTCATAATAACAGAGCAATGTAATATTAGAGAAATTTCTCCATGGAACTTAGGGCTAAAATAACTCATCTGTATTTTAGAAAGCATGTTAGAGGAAGTCTCAACCAAGCAAAGTTAACCAAATTTCTGTAAGAGATTAGAAAGTTATTAATTCTCTTGTTAATAATTGAGTAAAGAATCTATATTCCCACTCCTACTTATTTCTGTTAGAGAAATGCATTCTCTAATAATCAGCATGTTTCCCTGTCCTGAGAACTACAATTACTCACTGTTTAATTATCAGCCACAACCTGTCACTCCACAGTATGGTATATGAGCAACTTCTTTATAGTTTGTGACTGCAGAGTTGAAGGGATCAGGAAAGGACACCTAATGGCAGTGGGGTTACTTGGATTACCTGTATATGGATGGACTGAGTTCCAGATGTACAAACTAAAGAATGAGGTCCATGGAGAAGGGATGGGAAAGGTTGGCGCAGGTGAGAGGTGGGCACATCTTCTGCCATACTCATGGAGAAGCAGGAAAAGTAGGATACAAATTGAAATAGGTATGCACAAGCAAGAGAACACATGAATCCAGAGTGGGAAACTCGGAGAGAAGCTGAATTATTCCCTGTTTCCATCTAGTGCCTGGTTCTACTAGACCCTCCTCAAGCCAGACTTGCACTTACCGCCCCGATGGGCTGTGGGGATAGCATTTCTAAATAAGGTCTACAGTTTTGTTTTCACTAGTATGATTTCTGTATGTGAAAGTAGTATGTGAAACTGCAGAATCTTAAGCTACTTATGTACTTTATGACACCAACAAACAATTAGCATTTCATAATTTGCTACATATTTGTAGCTTTTTGTCTCTCAAATTTAGAATTCTAATTTGATTCATCTTATGATCCTCTTCAAAATAATAGGAAATGTTGAATAAAGCTTATTATACAAATTTTTTAATACGCTCCATGACCTCAGGTAATATGGCAATTTGAGTTCAAACAGTCAATAAGTATGGCAAATTTATTACCTTCAAGTATATATTTTTGGAATACCATATGATCTCAATTTAAAAACACTTTAAAGTTGACTTAAATGAGTCATTTACAACTAAAGTCTGAGGTATCTAAGATTATAGAGAGTTGTTCCAAATATTCTACATTTTTACCATGACTTTGTTTAAAAAACATTTTTAAATCACTCAAATGTATACAACCTCACATTTTAACAGTTTATCTCTAACACATGCCTCATCTCTTCTAGTGATACTTTGAAGAATCTTCATTGGAATAAAACTTTTTCTTACTATCTCTGGGATTAAATTTGAAATCTTATAAATGTGTCATTTTTTCCCTTGCATTGTTATATCTGCATATCTGTTCATAAAGTTTTATAGTAGGCACATGTCATAGAGTAGGTGCCCCACATGCAATTAAATGTGTAAGAGCAAGCAGGGCTCAATTATTACATAGTACATAAAATACTCATGAATAAGTGAAAATATAATAGGAATAATATATGGCATAATGATATCATCTTATATAGAGTTCTTATGTAAATTGTGCCTTACTGAATTTTTATATTGTTGGAAAAGAACTTAAGGAACTTGAGAAATTGTTATGTATCATAGGTGAATCACTTTGTAACAGTATTCCCACTACTGTAATCCCTGTTTTCTGGACAGAAGCTTTAACCTTCAATAATGACAGTTAAAAAAATACTTAAAAGGACAATATACATGTTAAAAAACCACTTCCAAAAACTTATATGTGAGTCAAAATTTCCAGAAACTATGAAATATATGAATTAGATACTCATACTGATGAGTTTAACTTGTCACTCATAACCTATAATTTAAAATTGGTTTATTCATCAAAACTTTTATTCTTACTTTGTATTTATAGATTTACAAAAAAATAGCAGATTTATTAATTAATCTCCCTAAAGCAAAACTCACAAATTGACTCAATCCTCCCACTACACCAAGTAGCCAAACAACCTTTATGCTACTTGCTGAAATACAGATGACCAAGGATAATGAACTTTTTAAGAAAGTACAGCATGAAAAACAAGTCATATATAAATATATAACTAAGATAATGCAGGAAGAAAAAAAGGAGTAATAAAACTTAAGTCATTAAATCTCTAAAACATGTATGTATGGAATTGACCATTAGCACTATGAGAAGACTTGGAAACTAAAATTATGGTGGGATAAATTAATTTAAAAACTTAGTAAAACAGAGTGAAGATGAAGTTAGTGAAGTTTCTCAGTGAGACAAAATGAATAGAGAAAAAAATAAAAAAAAAATGAAGTCAATAGCTCCATCATTTGACAAGAGAAATTCCAGAAAGAAAAACAGAAAGAAGTAATTAGAATGGATAATCCTTGAGAAGAGAAAGAAGGTAGTATTTACATTTAAAGACAGCCAGATGTAGAAAAAGCATTTGACAAAGTACATCAATTCATAATAATAATTTTTAAAAACCCTCTTAACAAAGTAGGTTTAGAGGGAACATACCTCAGCATAATAAAGACCATATACATGAAAACACACAGCTAACATATACTGAGTGGTAAAAACAAAAACAAAGAATGCTGTGAAAGATGTAAGCCTGATGATTCACAGACCTGTACCCCTGGGGCAAAGAATAAAAAAATAAAAAACAAAACAAAACAAACACAAAAACAAAAATAAAAACCTGAGAGCTTTCCTTCTAAGATCAGGAACAAGACAAGGATATCCACCCTCATTTCTTTTATTCAATGTAGTAAGGAATGTCCTAGCCATAGCAATCAGAAAACAAAAAGAAATCAAAGGCATCCAAATTGGTAGGGAGAAGTAAAAATATCACTATTTGCAGATAATATATATAGAATATCTTAAAGATGTCACAAAAAAAGTACTAGAATTGATAAAGGAATTCAGTAAAATCATAGGATACAAAACTAATATACAAAAATCTGTTGCATTTTATACACTAGTAATGAAGTAGCAGAAAGAAAATTTTAAAATAATCCCATTTACAATTGCACCAAAAAGAATAAAATACATAGGAATAAACTAAAACAAAGAGGTTAAAGGCCTGTTCTCTAAAAATGATAAAACACTGATGAAAAAAATTAAGAATGGCACAAACAATGGAAAAGTAGTCCATACCCAGAGATTGGAAGAACCAATATTGTGAAAATGTCCACAACCCAAAGCAATCTACAAATTCAATGCAATCGTCTAACAAAATACCAACAAAAATTTTCACAGAACTAGAATGCATAATACTAAAATTTGTATGGAAACACAACAGACACAAAACAAGCAATCTTAGGGTGCTAGGGTGGCTCAGTGTGTTAAGCCTCTGCCTTCGGCTTGGGTCATGATCTCAGGGTCCTGGGATCTAGACCCACATCGGGCTCTCCGCTCTGCAGAGGGCCTGCTTTCCCCTCTCTCTCAGCCTGCCTATCTGTGTACTTGTGACCTCTCTCTCTGTCAAATAAATAAAAATCTTAAAAAAAAATCTTGAAAAAAAAAGACAAAGCTAAAAATATTACAATCCCAGATTCCAAGATACATTATAAAGCTGTATTGATCAAAACAGTATCGTACTGGCACAAATATAGACACAGCCATCAGTGCAACAGAACATCAGTGTAACAGAACAGAATTGAGAAATAAACCCATTCTTATATGGACATTAGTCTTCAACAAAAAAGGCAAGAATATACAATAGGCATAAGACAGACTCTTCAACAAATGATGCTAAGAAAACTAGACCACTTTCTCATACCATATACAAAAATAAACTCAAGATGGATTAAAGACCTAAATGTGAGACCTAAAACCGTAAAATTCCTAGAAGAAAACATAGGCAGTAATTTCCTTGGCATCAGACACAGAAACATTTTTCTAGATATGTCTCTTCCCGCAAGAGAAACTAAATCAAAATTAAACTATTGAAACTATACCAAATAAAAAGCTTGTTCACAGTGAAGGAAACCATCAACAGAACAAAAAGGTAACCTGATGAATGGGAGAGGATCTTTACAAATGATATATCCAATAAGAGTTTATATCCAAAGTATATAAATAACATACACAATTCAACACCAAAACCACAAATAATCTAATTTAAAAAATGGGCACAGAACCTGAACAGACATTTCCAAAGAAGACATACAGATAGATGTCCAACAAACACATGAAAAGATGCTCAATCAATCACTCTTATCACCAGGGAAATGCAAAGTAAAACCATGATGAGATATCACTTTATACCTGTCAGAATGGCTAAAATCATTGTTGGCAAGAACGTGGAGGAAAAGGAACCCTTGTGCACTGTTGATGGGAATCCAAACTGGTACAGCTACCGTGGAAAACAACATGAAAGTTCCTCAAAAAAATGAAAAATAGATTTTCATGTGATCCAGTAATTAAAAAAAAATTTGAAAAGACACATTCACCCCTTTACTTATTGCAATATTTATAATAGACAAGATATGGAAGCAACACAAATGTCCATGCATAGGTAAATGGATAAGAAATGACTTTACATATGTGTGAATACTACTCAGCCATAAAAAATGAAATCTCGCCATTTGCAACAACATGGGTGGACGTAAAGGTAAAATAAGTCAATCAGAGTAAGACAAATGCTATATGATTTCACTTATATGTGGAATTTAAAAAAACAAAACAAATGAACAAAGGATAAAAAGACCAAAATAAACTGGACTCTTAAATAATATAGAAAAAAACTGGGGGTTGCCAGAGGGTAGGTAGTGGGGGATGTGTGAAATAGATAAAGGGCAGTAAGAGTACATTTATCTTGATAAGCACTGAAAAATGTATAGAACCGTTAAATCATTATGCTGTACACCTGAAACTAATAACATGTTAATTATACTTGAAAAATAAATAAAAATAAATATTTGAAAAATTTAAGAATAAATACGTAGAGATAAAAAAGTTTAGGCTTTCTATACATGTAAACTGGTAAGGAGTCTAGCAGAATTCTGTATTCTTTGTAACTATTTTTAATTTAAAATTTTTTCCAAAATACAAAGGTTATTTAAGAAAATATTTTCTATTGTTTGTCTATCTCCCATCCTTCTTTTGCAATTGGCCATACAAATGAAAATGAATCTTGATTCTTACCTCACGCCATATTCAATAATTAGCTCTGAGTTGATCATAGTTGACCTTAAATGTAAGACTTATTACACCTATAGAAGAAAGCACAGTAGAAAATCAATGTTGCTTTAGGTTAAGCAAGTAATCCTTAGAAAAAACAACAGTAAGTAGGAAACACAAAATAAAAATTATGAATTGCAATTTACCAAAATTAAAAACCATGCTTTTAAAAAGTTACTAGTAATAAAATAAAAATGCAAGCCACAAACTGAAAATAATATTTGTAAAAACATTTTAATAAGGGATATGTATCCAAAATATATAAAGGACTCTTCCAACTCAATAAAAAGTTAAACATCCCAATTAAAAATTGACAAAAAATTGAACAAATGATATTTCAATTGCAAACAGGGCCATGAGAAGATAATCAGTCATTACTAAACTATAAAAAGTACAATGAGATACCACTGCATTCCATCTAGAACAACTAAAAACAATAAGGATTGGTAAAAATGGAGATCAAGTAAATTTCTCAAACATTGCTGAAAAGGCAAAATGGCCAACCACATTGGAGAATAGTTTAATGGCTTCTTACAAACATATTCTACAAATGTCCATGCTTTTAACCAAGATAAATGAAAGCACACCTCAAAACAATACTTCCATACAAATATCCACAGCAGCTTTATTCATAATAGTCAAGTTTTGGAAAAAACTCAAAGGACTATCAGCTGGTAAAAGAATAAACAAACTGTCACATACCCATCAAATAACTATTCTGAAATGAAAGGAAAAAAACAAAACAAAACTATTATTTTCAACAACGTGTAAATTTTAAAAGTATCATTCAAAGAAAGTAAAAGAAGCCAGACACAAAAGACTGCTGTATGCCATATGATTCTATTTATAAGACTGTCTGGAAAAGGCAAAATTGTAGTGATAAAAAGCAAATCAGTGATTTTCAGGGCCAAGTGTTCAGGGCAGAGGACTGATATAAAAAAACAAAACGTGTTAAAAACTCAATAATCCATCCCCCACACAACAAATATGTTCATATCATAAACAGCTGTACCTATCAATGTTACCTTATTTGGTAAAAGGGTATTTGCAGATGTGATTAATTTAAGGACCTTGAGAAGGAGATATTATCCTGGATTATCTAGGTGGGCCTTTTGTAAACAGAATGAACAAGTACAAGAGTCAAGAGGGGCATAGGAGGAGTGACATCAACAGGAGAACCGATGGGACAATGAAGACTGACATGCTATGACCACAAGCCAAGAAATACTGACAGATTCTAGAAACTGCAAGAGGAAAGCAACAGATTTTCCCGTGGAGCTTTCAGGAGCTAGTTCTGACAATATGTTTTGTTCCCATAAGATGTATTTTGGACTTCTATTGTCTAGAAGTTTAAAAGGATACATTTGCGATGATTCAAACCACAAATTTTGTGGTAGTTTGTTTCAGTCATGATAGTTTACTAACCTAGAACGTGAGGGAACTTTTAGAGGTGATGGAAATGGTCTATATCATAACTGTGGTAGTGGTTTTAAAACTATGTAAATGTATCAAATCTCATTGAACTATATACAGACTTTTATTAATTCTACGTAGATTATATAAAGCTGATTTAAAAATTACACTTTGTTATATACATTTTATTTCCATTATTTCTCCTAAATTTACCTGCAATATCCTAAACTTCCCATCCTCATCCTATTGATATCTTAGCATCCTTCCATATGTAGCTGAATCTACAAAGTCTTCCAATATAATCCTAGCTTTTTATATGCTCCAGTAGCTTTCAAATTATCTCTCTCACATACCTCTTATTTTCTGCCCTGTGGTATAAATAATTCTAATAATTCATCTTCCCTGGTAAATTGAAGCCCTCTCAAACCTAGTACCATGAAAATTTGTGTTCAGAATGCATCCAGCACAGATCCTCCCACATAGTATCTATTTCATAGACATCTGCCAAAAAAAGCACTAATTAATTCATGCTTTTATTAAATAAGCAAATATTGCCTAAGTCATTACTATGTACCTGGTTCTGTATTAGACACTACGTATTAAATGTCTTTTCTGGTGATCACAAAGTTCTTTTTCTTTTTTTTCCATCCAAAGCCAGAGATTTGTTACTTTTATTGTGCTAAGAACTCCTACTTGTCCATAAAAGAGAGCAAGATAAACACAGTACAGACATCTCCTAAAGTGATTAAATAGCACTCAAACAGCCCTGTGTATCTGGACTCCATTCATTCTCTCAGGTATAGAGATCCACACAGCCTGGATGACCTGTGATGTCAGTGTGTTACTGCCTACAGTCCTAGTTCCTGCTTTGTTCGACAGCGTGTGAGCCAACTATTCAATTTCTTCCTCTAAACTGCAAAGGCACTACTCTATGCTTCTAATTATGTAATAGGTTCTGCTGTGCTGGCAACCACTGCCACATTTTTACCATGTGTAGCCCAAGCTTTGTATCATGCAATCACATTCAGTAACAAGCTAGCTGGTCCACAAAGACAGGCAAATAATCTAGCCTAGATTATAACATTATCCTTTATGTTAAAATTTAAACTTTGTGTTAATGAAGTTTCTGGGAAAAAGAAGATGGCCCCAGTATACACCAGCTGGATTGCATTTTTGGGCTGACATGGACAATTTTCACTTCATGGGATTCCTATGAGCCAGTTTTATTCTTACAGAGCTTTGAACTAAACCATTGTGTTCATTGGTCTCATAAAAGTTTGATATCTGATTCATCTACTACCTCTCTTATTTTTATAGAAATAGTACTAAAAAATGGAAAGCAGTGTTTCATGTTTGTATTTTATTACAGAAAAACCTCTAAAACGTCACCTATATGGAGCTGCAAATGATACTAATTTCTCTTCTCACAGTTTAGAAGAGATGTAGCTTTTTTTTTTTAACATTTTCTCAATTTCAGAAGATTTTAGCTCTACTTCTTTGGCAAGGATTTTTTTTAAATCCCATTAGTTTTCTATCAATGTTTGCAAAGTTTCTTAATTCTAGAAAAATACTAGCCATTTATAGTGGGACACTATTTTTTTTTTTTAAAGATTTTTTATTTATTTATTTGACACAGAGAGAGAGATTACAAGTAGGCAGAGAGGCAGGCAGAGAGAGAGGAGGAAGCAGGCTCCCTGCTGAGCAGAGAGCCCGATGCGGGCCTCGATCCCAGGACGCTGAGATCATGACCTGAGCCGAAAGCAGAGGCTTTAACCCACTGAGCCACCCAGGCGCCCAGGGACACTATTTTTTAAAGCATGTTTCAAATATAATATTTTTAAGCTTTTACCCTAATGTTTTATTTTTTAAAAAATAAGACAAATTTGAGAGGTTTTACAGTGAATGGCTGCATCTGATTTACTTTCACTAAGCTTACTCTTTCACATACCTATCAATTCCTCTATCCATTTATGAATCCACTTGATTTTGCACAAGTTACAAGTAAATTAATTGCAGACATCAGTAATTTTTTCTCTAAATATTTTCAAACAGAGCACTACTAGAGTTCAGTATTTATTTACAATTTTTTCTTTTGATGTAAAATGTACACACAATGAAATACACATTTCTTAAACAAAGTTCATTCACTGATATTTGACATAGCCTACTGCTGTGTAACCAAAATCTCCATCAAGATGTACATAAACTTCTCTCCCAGACATTTCTCTCCATCCTCCTTTTCAGTCAATATCCCCTACACTACCCTCGGGGTCAATTTCAACTCTGATTTTCCCCCACTTTATATTTTACTAGCTAGTTATCTATATCCTTAATGAGATTTAGTGAACTTTGTAATAGAAACTACAAAAACAGGAGAATGTTCTAGAATGACTGAGTAAACACCTCTGAAAATTTACTTCTTCATAAAAGCAAAAAGAACACTAACAAAAATGGTCAAGACCAACTTTCTCAGAACTCTGAGAATTACTAAAGGCTTGTAACTATCTAAGAGGCATTCATTAAAAAAAGAAAGATAGAAGGAAGCATCTGAAACTCAGTTTTAAAAAGTGAGCTTTGTGTCACTTTTCATTTGCTATAATCCCACTTCTCTCTTTTCAGTAGTTTAGAAAATCAATAGTCTTGCAACAATGGTAGCTATGGAAACCAGCATCCCAGAAGTTATTAGAAGAATATAAACAGATTTGGAGATCCACAAAAACCTTACAACCCCCCCACCCCCCGCCCCCTGCTCCAAATGTCAGTATTTGACTATTTGGTAGCTTTCTGGAAGCTCCATTATCAGGTTTGTCTTTATTTGACGTGAATCTAGAAGCTCACTCAGTGGGAAAAGACACATGCCCAAAGCATTCATGGCAAATGATCATGGATAATTGTTTAACATTGAAGCTGCTTGCTTTTAGGCTACCAAGAGGCTGGCCAAAATGCTAAATGAAACACTGAGGAATGAAATGTCATATTCCTCTAATATATCCCTGGGAATCCAGAGGATCATGCATATAATGCAAAGCATTCCCAGTGAAGACATGAGAAGGTCCTAATCTCATATTTCTGACTGCCCTTGAAGCTCTGCTCCAGCAATTAAAGGCTAAAACAGAATTGCAAACTATCTGTCAGACCACATACACACATGACACTTCTCAGCAAAGGCTGAGAGAATTATTGGTTCAAATCATTTAAGGAAATCTCCATCCAATCATTAACTAACAACTGAACTAACCACAGACTTCAGTGGCCTCACATGACATAGAGTTCACAGAATCAGTCCAAGAAAGTAGTTACATTACAGTAATTTAATTAATTAGTAATTGCATTAAATATAAATAGACCAAATACTCCAATTTAAAGGCAGAAATTGAAAAAGAGGATTTTTTTAAAAAAATGCAGCAATATACAGTAAATCCTTGAACAAGATGGGTTTGAACAACACAGATGCACTTATATACAGATTGTTTTTTGATAAATACACTACAGTGCTATAAATGTATTTTCTCTTACTTATGACTTTCTTAGTAACATTTTCTTTTCTCTTTTTTACTTTATTGTAAGAATACAGTATATAATACATGTAACATACAAAATACGCATTAATCAACTATTATTTTATTGGTAAGACTTCCAGTCAATAGTAGGCTACTCATAAGTTTTGGGGGGTCAAAAGTTATGTGTAGATTTTTACTGTGTGAGGGTTTGGCAACACTAGCCCTCACATTGTTTAAGAGTCAAGTATACTATCAAACACGAGACACACTTGAAATCAAAGTCACAAATAGATTGAAAGTACAAAGATTTTAAGAGATATACTATTCAAACAGTACCCAATGCAGTTTTACTCAGAGGACATGATCTTGTATATAGAAAATTCCAATGAATCCAAAATATACTGTTAAAATTAAGAAAGTTCAACAAGATTGCAAGACAAAAAATCAATATACAAAAGTCCTCTATATTTTCATATGCTAGGAATGAAAAGTCTAAAAAATGAAACTAAGAAAATAATTCATCTTACAACAGGATCACCAAAAATATTAAAATATGTAGGAATACATTAACAAAAGAAGTTCAAGACTTATGCACTGAAAAAAATAACAAAACACTACCGAAAAAAAAAAAAAGTTAAAAAAGGCCTAGATAAAAGACAAGCCAGTGCCTGCTCACAGATTAGAAGATTTATTGTGACAGGAAAACTCTCCAAATGGACTTACAAATTCAATGTATTCCCTTTCAAATCCCAGCTACCACTTTTTGCATAAACTGACAACTGATTCTAAAAATCATATGAAAATGCAAGGAAATCTAAGTAACCAAAACAATCTTGAAAAATAATAAAGTTGAAGGACTTACATTATCCACTTTTCGCATCAACAACACCAACTCTGGAATCAACCAAAACTAGCATAGATATTTATTTCTAGAATCTAAAATGCTTGCTCTTTTGTACCCCTAGTCAATCCCATTCCCTACTCTAATGCAAATATTTACAGTTGTATGTTTTTGCCAGATATATGTTAACATATATAAATTTATAAAATTACATGTAAATTATCTTATGATTTAGTTTACATTACAACTGAGAATGGAAGAGGACCTGCTCACTTATCTCTCACTCTTTCTTCCACGTGGGTTAACCATAATAACCAAATATTCTAACTAATTCTATATGAGACCCTGGAAGATACATAAGTATGATCTAATGCTATAAATCTTTAAAATATCCCTCTGAATGTTTAAAAAGGTAATAATGCCTTATAATTATATACAACTTTAGGATTTTCAAATAACATTATGTTACTTGATATAAATATGAGTTTATTAGTGAAATGATTACCAACATATATTAATCCAAAATATAGAATCCAGTTCTATATTTTATATAGTGTATCTTCATTGTTTTCTTTTAAGAATAAACTTTGTTGGTCATATAATTATTTGAAATTCATCAGTATAAGCAAAGAAATGCAAAGAAATTCATCTTTATATTAATAAAATTTTACATACTGAAAGATAATTAGAATTCTGGAGCTATCAGAAATTTGATATTGTCCAGCCAAAACCCTCATTTGCAGTGACAAGGTCACTCAGATATTTTCAGGTCAGTGTTCTATGCTTTGTGTAAGGAACAGACACACACATGACAATTAATAATTAACACTGCAGGAATAATGTGCAAATGAAGTACACCTTTTTCACAAAGTTTTCCCTCTTCCCATCCATTCTCTCCTTCCCTCTTACTCTTTCTTTCCCCCAACTTTAGTTTTATATGATTTTCTCTTCTTATTTTTTGATAGTGATTCTAAACCTGAAGTACAGTTAGTGCTCAAAAACATCATATATTATTTAAGGAAAGATGTGTGTTAAATGCATTCCTGTAGATATTAGTCCCCAGGGATACCCTTCGGAAAATTTTGCTTAGTGGTTAAGCTTAGACAATATATTCTTACATGCATTTATATTTCCTTCCCTGTCTCATACATAATTAACTGCTAGTACCTGCTTTGTGCTCTACTGTCATTAACTATTTGAGAATTCACATAGAACCAAAGTTTATATCCTATAACTTTTTAAGCATTTCAATGAAATTAGACATTATGACTGATGGACTAACTTGGTGGCATTTTTTTTCCTCCTAATAATATTAATCATTGCCTCTAGGAGTAAGTCAAACTTTGAATTTGATTTGACCATGCAGATTTTATAACTTACTTCAACTATTTTGCTGCTGGCAAAGAATCTGTCAGCCACTGCTGTAAAGTTTGCATTTGGTATCTTTTGAACCATGAAGACAAACATGATAATAAAAGGATATGACTAAGAAGCTAACAGCTTTGCATTAGTGTTTCTCACATCAATGGTAGTTTAGCAGATTCTGTGTAATTTTACCTGGGGTTAGAGCTAAGTTAGAAATATTTTTTTTGAAGTTAAAGAAAAAGGTCATCATTTTGTGGACAGGAATAGATGAAAGGACAAATTACAAGATACCAGTAGAGATGAGAATGGCATAGGACCTCAAGGTGTTCTGTTGAAAAAAAAAATTGGTAAAACATACTCAATAACTAGTACACACATCATTTTTTTTCTCACATTCTTCTACAGTCTCATACTTACCAAAGAAATAGTTTTATCTGGATTGGCTACAAAACCATTTTATTTTGCTTCAGTCATTTAATGGAGCCAACCATAGGGCAGAAAGGTAGGGAAGTTAGATGGGAAACACAATAAGAGATCTGAGTTAGAATCAATAGGAAGTGTGTGTGTGTGTGTGTGTGTGTGTGTGTGTGTGTGTGTGTTTGTATGTGCATATATGTGTGTGTATTCATGAATTTATTATAAGGAATTGGCTCATGTGATTATGGAAGCTAGGAAGTCCAAGATCTGTAGGCAGCGAGCTGGAGAATCAAGAGAGCTGATGGTACACATTGCAGTCCAAAAACTGGCAGGCTCAGTACTCAGTAATAACCAATATTTCAGTTTTATCTAAAGGGCAAAATAATGTTTCAGCTCATTCAGTTAGACAAGTGGAGTTCCCTCTTATTTATTATTAGCCTTTCTGTTTCTTTCAGATCTTCAACTGATAGGAAGAAGTCCACCCATATATAGGTGGGCAATCTGTTTTATTCAGTCTACAAATTTAAATGTTAATCTCATCTAGAAATTCTCTCACAGACACACCCAGAAAAATGATGGGAAAAATGTCTGGGCACCATGTGGCCTAGTCAAGTTTATACATAAAATTAATGACTACATAGACAAAATAGGAGTTGATCATTAAAAGGAGAATGATCAACTTTTAATCACAATATTTTCATGTAAAATTCAGAAAAGTGAATTTTGGTACTGCTCAATGAAAGGCCATCCTGTCTCTTCTCAAATACATCATATTCCTGCAGCTGCTATATATATGATTATATCACCCACAGATTTATGAATCCCTTAAAGCAGAATCTCTTTGTTTCATTCTTGAGTCCAATACAAAGCCTAGAACTTGTTATCCATTTAATCAATATCTGCTGAATGAATTAGATGACCAATATCATCTACAATTTAATAAATCATGTATCATTTTAGACTTGTCACATTTTTTACATGCTTTATCTCATCAGAGCATTATGATCCCAATTCCATCAATGAAAACATAAAGTTCAGAGATAATACTGACCCACAACCAGAAGTCAGCAAAACAAACACTTAAATCAGAGCTCCCAAACCCAATCTATACAGCACAGCAACAGTAAGGAAATGATTAGGAAATTATGAAAAAAAAATAACAGAAACTGGTTATCTTTTAGAAGTTAATATAATTATAGATACTATTTGAGACTATAAGAAAAAATAGGGGGATTCGACATATATTACTTTGTCTAATAGTGGCAATAACTAAATGAGAGGGATTATCACTATTTTATCCATACAGAAACTGAAGATTTAGAAGTTATATAAACTACATAAGATTATATAGGTAGTAGCCATTAAAACCAAGTTTCCTGCTGAGGTCTGGCTAATCCCTAGTATTTGTATTAACTAACCACTCTTAAATACCATTATTTATTCTTTAAAATACTCCCACAGAGTATATGTAATGACATTTTACAAGTAAAGAAATGGAATCTCAGAAAGTTTCAATTACTATCTAGGCCACAAAGACAATTAGCAGATATTTATTTATTTATTTATTTATTTTTTTAAAAGATTTTATTTATTTATTTGACACAGAGAGAAAGATCACAAGTAGGCAGATAGTCAGGCAGAGAGAGAGGAGAGAGGAGGAAGCAGGCTCCCTGCCGAGCAGAGAGCCCGATGCGGGCCTCGATCCCAGGACCCTGGGATCATGACCTGAGCCGAAGGCAGAGGCTTTAACCCACTGAGCCACCCAGGTGCCCAATTAGCAGATATTTAAAGTCAAGTCCAAAACTGTTCTCTTTTTCCATTGATCTCAGCCTCTACTGCATTTCAAGCTCTTTGATGTATGAGACAGGCACTGGGCCTGCACTCACAAACACGTACTTTAACAAATAGAAAAGGTTACAGAAATACACTTATTGGACTCTGAATTGACTTTTAATTTGGAGCCATTAAAGAAACCAAAATTAACGATGGATGGCATATCAATCATGAAAAAAGAAAACTCCAACTTAAATTAACATAAATGACAGAAATATAACACTTAGCAAGATGAGTAAACAAGGAAATATGACAATAAATGAAGAAAAGGATCTGTACCATGAATAATGTATAGATACTTCATCTACAATTTTTGGCAAACACTTCCACTAATTCCTCAAAGAGGATATTATTATAATCACATTGGCATATTCCAGTAGCTTCTTTTTTTAATAGATGGAAAGATAGGTAGTTTGAGACAGATATATAGACATGGAAATACAGGTATATGTAATTTACATTCATTTAAGGTAACTATTTGTAATTCTCCACATAACTTACTCTGTAAAAAGATTTTAGTGCAAACCTTTCCTATGTTATTATCATAACCCCAATTTAGAGAACCCCACCAGACATTCTGAAGAATGACTTTGGTAGACTAGAACTAAACAGACATTTGAATGCAAGAATTTGGTTAGTCAAGTGAGCTATATGGTAATTGTTTTGTATTCTGCCTTCAAATTATAAGGAGCTAAATACATTAAATTGATCCACAACTTTAAGGAATTTACAATGTACTGAGAAATAAACCATGACATTTTGCCTAATATCCAAAAGAGAAGAAAAAAATCTAGTTTGAGAAGAAAAGGTCTAAGTTCAGTTTGAATCCATTGACCTTGAAGATGACCAGGTTGGGATACTTATCAAACTGTTTAAGATAAAAGAGAGATCTCAGTAAGTAAATGCAGGCCAGAGATAAAGACTTGGAAGTCAGGTACTTCAAATTAGTTATGTAAGTTTTTTAAATGATTGTAATTTTATCAAGGAATAGAATAAAAATGACAGCAAAATCCAGAATGTTGCAGTGTTCCTGCCATCAGTGTTTGAAAGAAGGAATGGGGACAAAAGAGATGCAGTTCCAAAAGAAGAAAGAGAAGTCCCACTACTGCCATAAAAGACTCAGGAAAGAAAACTTTAGAAAGAAAAGTTGGCAGACACTGAAATATATTGAAAAAATCAAACATGGATTTGATTATTAGGGAATTTTTAGTAACCTTTTCAAAGCAACCTCAGTATTGGGTGAGACATAATCAAGCAGAAGTTATAAAGAGAAAATGGCTGAAGAGGATCAGATACTGGTATGATCAAACTTCAACTTTTCAAACTTTAATGAGCATATAATCATGACTTTATTTATTTATTTATTTTTTTAAAGATTTTTATTTATTTATTTCACAGAGGGAGAGAGATCACAAGGAGGCAGAGAGGCAGGCAGAGAGAGAAGGGGGAGCAGGCTCCCTGCTGAGCAGAGAGCCCGATGTGGGCCTCGATCCCAGGACTCTGAGATCATGACCTGAGCCGAAAGCAGAGGCTTTAACCCACTGAGCCACCCAGGCGCCCTAATCATGACTTTAAAACGTAGATCTTAACTCAACAAGTCTGAAATGTAGACTGCAATTCTGCTCTTTAAAAAGCTTGTAGGTAATACCACTGCAATTGACCCATGAAACAAACTTATGTAACAAGATTTTAAAGTGCTTAAGTTGATTTAGTAACAAACAAATAAGAGAGTATGCTTATCATTCAAGGGACTGAGGGGATAGAAGGAAGATAGAATGCTTTGAGCTCAACTGAAAAAGTTCAAGCTAATTGGAAATAAAAAATGAAGCAAGGATGCATTTTTGGTAAATCTTCCTCTTGATAATACTCAATTACCAAGTGTTTTACAGATGCAAGTTGGGAAAAAAATTAACCAAATATATTGGGTAATAATATTGTACTGATAGACAAGTTTTACTTGTTCAATCCTGATAAAGATGGATCACGGAAAAGGATAAGTTTTGACTTTGATTTAGTAAAGCAACACTGTGAAAAGTGGTTGAGGCTTTTAGAGATACAAAAGCAACTTGCATATATATATATATATATATATCCTCCAAAGTTCAGATTTCATTTTCCCCCTACATTTGAAGATGTTCTTTCTCCCCCTTTTATATAAAGCATATATAGCTTGCAAAATAGTAAGGGAAGATATAAAAATAGCTAAATAAAATGTATATTACCTATAATAATTGTGATATTTGAATAAAGTTTCAGTACTTTTGTTTCCCACTCACTGTACAAATAGAGAACAACAGATCTTAATTAGCAATTTGTTAGAAATCACGTCATGTGTCATAGTGCACTGTTTCCTCAGTTGGAGGCACTTCTGGGTAGAGAACTCAATCTCTAACGAGACCATTCTTTTCTAGTTCTGATAAAGAAAAAAGTAATAAAAGATTTATATTCAATAGAGTGTTCAGTTAAATAAAGAACATATAAGTGAGTTCAAAGATGACATAAAATTAAACATGCTTTTGCTCATTTTTATCTATTTATTTTTGAACATCTGGATGCTAGCCAAGAACATCTGAAGAATTCATGCCAAATTAATTGTTTCCCTGGAGGGGAGCATATAGATAAGTTGATAAAACCAATATTTATAAACATTGATTGTCTGATTATGTTTCCTGGATTAACTTTGGGTAAGGTAACAACATGAATACAAGTTCTTCATGAACCAATCCTGGAAGAGAGACATCCTCATCAGAACTAGGAACTAGGAAATAACAGCACACACCTTCCAGGAATGTGGATTAATTTCCATTAGATTCAGTAGAGATGGAACCAGATAGAAAGAAGATACCAAGGCCATGCTCACAGTTACTCTCCCAGAGAAAGGAGAATTACAGGGAGTAAGCAAAGAAGAGGGAAAAGGGCATGCTAGGCACAGATGTGGAAAGGACAACCACTAGTTGACAGTGACAATCAGAGGTTTTCCAAAGCAGCTTTTCTGGGAGCCACAGGAAAACAGTCACGGCAAACTGAAAGCTACTGAGTGGCAGTCCAATCTCCTGGAGGTCAATTTGCATATAACAATCCTACCACTAAAAAAAGGAAACAGAAAAGAAGGTGCAATGAACACTTCATTTAAAAAGTATGAAGAATATGAAGATGCTCTTTACCTAAAATATACCTATTATTAATGTATGAATGATACATTTACATTAGGTAAAATTATTCATTATATACCAAGTACAAGCATCTCAACATGCAAGGTATCAATGAAAGCTTCTAAAACTGCTTTGTACAGGGCACTGTAATTTTCCTATTTCACAGATGCAGAAACTAGTATCAGTGAGATTAATTTACCTAAGTACACATTGCCCGATACTGATAATCCAGAATTTAAATGTAAAAAATTCTGGTTCTCAAATCCTGTGTGTGTGTGTTTTTTTTTAAGTTTATTTATTTATTTCAGAGAGAGAGACAGAGATTGAACACAAGTGGGGGCGGGGAGGAGCAGAGGGAGAGGGAGAAGCAGACTCCCCACTGAGCACTGAGCAGGGAGCCCTACTCGGGGCTCCATCCCAGGACTCTTTGAGATCATGACCTGAGCTGAAGGCAGACTCTTAACTAACTGAGCCACCCAGGTGCCCCTCAAATCCTGTGATTAACATTTATATTATATGGTCTCACAAGTAACAAACGATATGCAAAATCAAGTCATAAGATATCACTTTCAACTTAAAAACTAATACTGATATTGGTTGTTGGCAGAGACAAACTCTCAGTGCTAATGGAAACATAAGTTGCTACAAGTGTTATGATTACTATTTTAAAATTAATTATTAACAGTCAAATAATCCCTTTGAGAGAGCAAGTCTACTTTTAAGAATTTATTTAAAAGAAATAACAATGGATAGACTTAAAAATTTCACTAAAAGATTATCACATTTTTTAGAATTACTAACAAAAAAATAAAGATCTCAAAAAAGGATCAGAGAATAATAAATTACAGTATCTCCAAGAGAACATTATGTGACATTGGAAAATATACTGAACATTGTAAATGGCTTTCAAGGTAATAGAAGGCAAAGATCTTTATATCATTAAAACACACTCACACACACACACACACACACACACACAGAATGTCCTTAAACATACATGCAGCTTAAAAAAGAATTTTGTAGTCACTTCTTTATTCCAAATTGGGAAAGAATAGTATAATTCATATCAGTGGGTTAATGTAAGTCCATTTCCATTTCAGAGACTCCAAAGGAGTAAGAGGTAAAACTGAATGTTAGACACTCTTTTCTAAAGAACCTGAGATTTGAACCCAGATAGTTTTGGAGACTGAGCTCAAGTTAAACACCACCCTGCATTTTTAGTTAAGACTACTTTTCCAGGGGATAACCTGTGCCATGCACTGTTCTAAGTACTCCACAGACACCTGACTCACTAGTCTAATGTTGCTAATAATCGTATCTGGGAGGAACACCATGGGTACAACTTTTTATACAAATGTGAAGTAGCAGGTCACAGATCTGGTAAGGGGCAGAGCCAAGACTTACAAGCCAGAACAGTCTAATACCAGAACTATATTTAACCACAAAGTTAAGATGTTTTTGTATTCTTTGTGTTCCCTCTACCTTCTCCACAGTCTCAATGGCCCCATTGTAGGACTTATTTTCTTCATATCCTGACACTTTTAGATTTTATTGGCTTGAATTATTATTTAAATATCACCACTATGTATATATTTTTTCCTTCCACATTCTGTCACCTTAATTGCCAGAATTGTGTTGCTTAATTGGCCTTGACAAAGATTATAAAATTGACTAATTTTATCAAACTGCCCAATTCATCTCTCAAAGCTTGTCCTCTAAATTGGCTTACTAGAGGTATGTTTCCTGAATTTTTAAAGTTTTCTGTTGCCTTCATGCTTGAGTAAGAGGTTAGCTCAATCTAAAATTCTTGAATTACACACTTAACTTCCCTGATGATTTTGAAACAATACTTCTTCATTTTCTAATTGTCATGTTACAAGTGTATTCCAAAGCCAGCCTTATTCCAACTTATACTCAAATTGCATTTCCCCTCTGAGTGGCATAATTTTTTTGCTTGGAAGTACGCTTATGTTGATTGATCTCCATTATTTTTCCTAAACATCTTTTTCCCCTAAACTTCCTTGTAACTTCAATAGGTTGATTCAAGTTTTCATTTATTTTATTAAAGTTTTCTTAGATTGTCCCTGAAAAATATGTTTCTGCTTTCATTTTTCCCATTCTCCTTGTTTTGTTTTCTTTATAAGGGTCAGTAATAATGCATACATTAGATCATCTTTTTCTAATACACATAATTATTACTCTCTTCCAAAAATATTTTTTCTTACAAATTTTCTTTCACATTTCACTTGGCTCAATTTTTTTAATTATCTCCTTTATCTCCTCAACTATTTTTAGGAGAATATATTTCCTTTTATCTATTTCTACTGCAACCTCTATTTCTGTGATATTTTCTCCTTTATATGTAAATCTTTGAATATATTAATTTTGTCACATAATTTTTCTCTTTTTTTTTGCATTGTCTCACTTTTTCTTAAATCTTTGTATCTCATCTCACTATGTTATCTTGTTTTATAGAGAGGTTTCATTGCTATTTACTTCAACTTACTTAATGATAAAATGTGTATACTAAATTTTACCTGCTTTATGGTATAATCTTTATAGACGTTTCTAGTATGTTCACAAATATCTTTTGGACGCTAAGCCCATCTTCATGTTTATTTTCAGTTATTTTTACCATGTACTGATCTTTTGTTTAAAAAAAAAAGATTTATTTATAAGAGAGAGAAAGCATGAGAGACAGAAAGAGAGAGCGAGAGAGCCCGAGCAGGGGGAGCGGCAGAGGGAGAGGGAGAAGCAGATTCTGCTTTGAGCAAGGAGCCCAATGCAGGACTAGATCTCAAGACCCTGGGATCATGATCTGGGCTGAAGGCAGACGCTTAACTGGCTGAGCCACCCAGGCACCCCGATACTGCACTTTTTAATTTTTTCTTATGAATCTGAAAAGTTCTCCAAAAAATACTCTTTGCAAAAGTTTATAATAAAATTTTGAGTGGTGAGTTAGGGTGATGAAAGATTAAAACCCAGGGACATTGAACTTAAAGCGCTGTCATTCTCTCATGAGCATCTCTAGTGTGGCCTGGTACAACTCTGTTATAGCCAGAAGTCTCACTATGGGTCTGCTGACTATGTTTGGACCTATTCAACTGCAAGGAAATACATTCACACACACATTCAACTGGATTGAGGAATTATTTAAATTCCTCTTATTCAGGGTCTGAAAATTCCAGGGTGGGGTTCACCGACATACAGGAGCCAGAATATCAGCATCATCAGAACTTGGCTGGAGTTGGAGTGAGGTAGGAAAGTTGAAGGGGTCCCATTCTAGAAAGGTTCCATCTCTGCTGTTTTTCTACTATACCTCATTTACTCATGTTCCATATTTTGCCTCTGAGTAAGCCAAAGAAACCCTGTTCCCATTTCAAGGGGGAATCAAGAAAGCAAATCATTCCCTGGGTTTTGTCCTAGGCCCCAAGCACCTGATAAGATCTAAGAAGAGTCAGGTCCAGAACATAGTCCAGGACATTAGCTTCAGATAAACCTCAGTTTGACATTGGGATCAATAACCCTATCTTCGCTAATTTACAGTATAATATCTATTGTTTCCCTGACACTTGCCTTTGATTGTACCCTACCCTGGATTTCTGAAGGAACATGTACCCTAGTCCCTTTTCCAATATAAACCCCTAGCCCCAAGCAACAACGAGACTCATCCTCTTTTCCCTTCTGAGTCTCTCAGACACTCTGTCCGCTATTCTCTATCACCTATGCTATTCAATAAACTGTGTTTCTACTTCCTCTGGCTCATGTTTGATTTCTGTTCTGTATCAAGCAAAGACCTTGGCTGGCTCTGTGGGACCCCCCCCCCCAATTTGGGTTATGGGACCCAGGCTGCCTGTATCAGGAGGTCTCTCAGTCCTGTTTTCTTCTGGATTTCTTCTATTTCCAGGAGTTCTAGGCTTTAATACTCCTCTTACCAAATCTGATGGAAAATGCATTAACTATCCAATATCTATTCTTCCTTTCTCCTTTACTAATAGAAACACAGTTTTATTTAGAGCTGCAATGTATCCCACTGAGCACTATTTGTGTTCCCAAACTGTGTGACAATAAGGAGTGACGATATGAGCCAGTTCTTAAAGTGAAAAAGAAGACTTCACTGGATGTGATCCAGGAATGATACTATTTTCCTGGAATAACTGAATAGACGAAGTTGACCCAGGTATTAGTTCCTCGTCCTTCCTCTTTCTTTCAGCCTGCAGATGGAGCAACATTTTCTGACCTTAAGAGTCATAACAGGGAGAAAAGAGAATGGAGCTGGATAGAGCCCAGACTCCTAAGTCTTGTAATGACTTTGCTTGCACCTGACTTATTATTTTATTTTTATGCTCTAGTAGTCCCAAAAGAAAAATAAAGCTTAGTTTCTTACGAGACTATACTTGAATAACTGGTACGTAGAAATAATAAAATCCCCAAATCACAAGATAAGAAATGGACAGCATTTCAGTTCCTAGCTTTCACTTCCAAAATTTCTGAAATTCAATCTAATTTATTTATTCTGTTGAGTGATAGATCATTCATAAACAAATACAAATGTTAGGAGATGGGGGTGGGGGGAATGCCAGGCTTTCACTCTCAACTCTAAAGTCAAGGATGGAATTAGTATTACCTGGACCAGAGAGACTACAAATGAAAGACACACACTAAAGTAACCTTCTGAGGAGAAAAGTGAATGTATTCAAGAGAGACAAAACCATTCCCCCAGGATAAGGGAGGGCAGGAGGGAAGGGGTGTGTGTGTATGTGAGAGAGAGAGAGAGAGAGAGAGACAGAGACAGAGACAGAGAGAGAGACAGAGAGACAGAGAGAGAGAGACAGAGAAATGATTAAGTTTTTACTTAACTTCAGCTGACAAATATTGGCAGCAGTAGGGCTGTTTGCAACCCATAGTTTCTCCCCTAATTTGTCACACTAAAGGCTGGCTTTTGCAGTGATGGAATGTCTGTATGATTTCTAGCTTCTCCTCTAACGTAAGTATTGTCAATCAAAATTCAGGAGATTTCTACAACAAACTTCTATACTGTGATCTGTTTGTTCAAAATAAGTTGGTTTTACTCCTCAGTTTGTGCCTTGTAGTTTAGAAAATACAGTTGCCTAGAGAATCTGGCCAAAGTATGACACACTCAGTACATTTGTTCACGCATTGATCCTGTAGGGGCTGGTGCTTTCCAATCCTGGTTAAAATCAAGTTTGTTTGTTTTGTGTTTTGTTTTTGTATTTCTGCTTATTGTTTCCCTTATTTTTACTATTTCTACTTAGGAGATGACAAAAAATCTTTATTCCATCATCTTAAACTAAAAGTACACCATATACCACTTAAATTCACAAATACATATATGAGTATATATATCTCCTACTGGTGAGTTCATACTCTAGATTTCAGATTTATCCTTAATATAAAAGTATACATTTCTAAAATGCAGTTTTTATCATGCCAACTCTATCTTTGAACCATCAAAAGCAATTTTATCAAAAGATAAAATCCAATATTCTTACCCTGGAATGCATGTACTTATCAAAGTAAATTCAACTATACAGTGTTTCCAGCTATGTTCTGTGCCTCTTTACGTTTACAAGTGTTCAGAAACTATTTAAAATGTTCTATCTAAAATGTTTACTCTATCTAAAATATTCTCTTGGTCAATCAACAATGTGCATTTATTTATAGGCCAATAGCATGGAAAAACTTCCTTCATTGACTTGACAGATATTATCATTTTGAGTTTCTATGTTATTGCAGAATTTGCTACACCTAAGTCTGTATTTTATTTGTTTAAATATGGGTGTTTTATGTTGAAAGGTCTTACTCTCCTGTCTAGATATTTATATCTGTAAGGGCAGCACCATTCTATTACTCATGATTGCTTGCATAATGGCTCCTAATCTAGCAGGTTTTCAGAGAACATTTGGTGGATTACATTTTTAAAATTAAAACTTAAAAAAAGAGTTGTATTAAACAACTTTTACTTGTGTGGCGATCAAGAAAGGATCAATTTAACCATTCCAAGTTCCAATTTAACTTTTAACTTGTGATCGCTCTGAATTTACACAGCCTAAATAAAATTGACAGAACTATGAATTAATGTTAATAACATTAACTTGAATAAGTAGGTTAATGTTGAAGGAAATAGGAAACAAACAAACAAAAATATACTGTAAGAATTCTGTTTGACATCATCTTCCAGATGATCTGGAACTTTTTAATCAGGAGTGATCATCTCTTA
The DNA here is from genome assembly GCA_002007465.1 of Ailurus styani. Classification (NCBI taxonomy): domain Eukaryota; kingdom Metazoa; phylum Chordata; class Mammalia; order Carnivora; family Ailuridae; genus Ailurus; species Ailurus styani. The sequence goes on along the minus strand of LNAC01000010.1, from coordinate 2,208,327 downwards.
GAAATATGAAGATAGAGCATATATACCTTCATAAGAGATCACTTTTTGAGCTAATGTCTTCCCTATCTACAACTCCTCTAGATCTCTTTCCTAAGATCCTAATCTACATTTTATATGTTATCTAAAGATACGTGAAATGTCCACTGTCCTATAAAACTCATATCAAAAAGAACTTACTCTCTTTCCTCACTTGACAGTGTTTCCTACCAACCTTCCTTTTAAGCAAATGTTTTGGATATCTAATGCTGCACACACACAAAAAAACCTAAAACTTGGTGGTGTAAAATAATTATTTTGCTCACAGATCTGGTGTCTGGCCTGGCACCTCAGCAGGACAAACTCATTTCTGCTCCACGCTGTATCAGCTGGGACAGCTTGAAGCCTGTAGTCTGTAATCATTCAAAATCTCATCTTCTCACATGACAGTGTCTGGGATACAAAGCTTTGGCTAGGAAGGCCTGACTGAGCACCAGAATGGCTAAGGATTCCTTGGATATCTCTCTTTATTTCTATGTGATTTTGCAACACAGCAGCTTCAAGGTAGCTGGCCTTGCTACATGGCTTCTCAGGCTCCAAAGCACATGTCCAAAGAGTTAGCCAAGGGGAAGTTGGAGCCTCAATATTACTTTGCCTTGGAATTTATATAGTATAAATCACATTCTGTAGGTTGGAGTATTCACAAGTCCCCATTCAGATTTAAAAGGAGGGGCCACAGATACCATTTTCCTGTAAAAGGAAGTGTGATGTCTAACTGGAAATATTGTCACAGACATTGCTAGAAAACACGATTTGTTACAACAAGTTTATTTTCCTCTTGGAAATTCACTGAAAAGTGTAGTTACTTGTAGTATGATAATATATTATTTTTGTCCTTCAAGAAGGATTAATCCTGAAGAATAAATGACAAATAATTATGTTTGGCTATCAATGTTCCTCTGTTTAATAATTGTTTCACTTGTTTTTAAAATTTCTACCTTGTACTTCTGTCTCTTTTTACTTCTTTTTAAAACAGTTATTATTTAGTCTTGTTATTTTAGAGTACAGAATGGGTAAGTCATACTGTAATATACATCTATCTAATTGACACTCACAACGTAACCTATTTTTTGTATTTTCTTCAGATTTTTCTCTCTCCTTTCAGTCTCACTTTCACCTCTGCTCTCCAACTCTTTCATTAAAACTTTATGGATGACTCAGGAAACTTACTAAGAGTTGCTGGAAGGGAGGGGTGGGAGGGATAGGGTGGCTGGGTAATGGGCATTGGGGAGGGTTTGTGCTATGGTGAGTGCTGTGAATTGTGTAAGACTGATGAATCACAGACCTGTACCCCTGAAACAAATAATCCATTATATGTTAATTAAAAAAAACTTTATGCATAAAAGAAAGTCCTTCTGGATTATTCTCTCTAGTACCATTATCTCTTCTGCTTTAATCCACCTAAAATTCATTTTTGAACATGGTACGATGAAGGAAAGCTGTATTTTTCTATATATAGATTAAAAAATTACCCCAGTATGACTTATCATGTATTTTATATAATCCCTAATATTTTTAATCAGCTTTTTTCAGGTACAACCTATGTATAATAATGTTCACCAATTCTTATTCTCTCTGAAATAATGTTCACCAATTCTGCACACACAATTTAAAGGTATTGACAAATATAAGCGATAACCAAAAAAGTGTTAATTGATATACAAGATAATAGGATATAAATTGTGATATCTAAAACATAAAACAGTGTGGGGGATAAAAATATAGACCTGTAGAATGTGTTCAAACTTAAATTGTTATCAATTTAATATAAACCGTTAAAAACATAAGTCTTACATAAGCCTTTTGTGTATGCCCCCAAGTAACCACAAGCCAAAAACCAAAAACCAAAAACAAAAAATATAAAAGGAATCTAAGTATATGACGAAAGAAAAACATCAAATCAAAAAGGTAGGAAGCAAGAAAAGAAGAAAGGAACACAAGACTTATAAAACCGCCAGAGAGCAACACAATGGCAGTAACATCTTAACACACCTATCAGTAATTACTAGCACATAACTATACTAAATTCTCCAATCGAAAGATGGACTGGCTGAATGGGAAAAATCAAGGCTGATCTATGTGCTCCCTATTAAAGACTTCTATCAAAACTTAGGACACACACAGACTGAACATATACGGATAGAAAAGGATATTCTAAATGGAAACCAAAAGAAAGCTTGGGGTACCTATACGTATATCATACAAAACAGACTTTAAGCAGCACCTGGGTCATTCAGTCAGTTAAGTGTCTGTCTTCGGCTCAGGTCATCATCTCAGGATCCTGGGATTGAACCCTGCATCGGGCTCCCTGCTCAGTGGGGAGCCTGCTTCTCTCTCTGCCTGCTGCTCTCTTTACTTGTACTCTCTCTCTCTGTCAAATAAATAAATAAAATATTTAAAAAAGAAAACAGACTTTAAGATAAATACTATAATAAAAGACAAAGAAGGTCCTTACATAATGGTGAAGGGGTAAATCTAATGAGAGAATATAACATTTGTAAATATTTATGCATTTACCATAGAAACATCTAAACATATAAAGCAAATATTAACAGATTTACAGAGAGAAATAGATGGCAATACAGTAATAGCAGGGGACTTTAATACTCCATTTTCATCAATGGATAGATTATCAAGACAGAAAAACAATAAAGAAACATTGGCCTTAAATGACATGTTAGACCAGATGGACTAAGATTTTGCCAGAACATTCCATCCAAGGCAACAGGATACAAATTCTTCACAAGTGCACATGGACTATCCTCCAGGACAGAGCATACGTGAGGCCACAAAACAAGTATTAGTTAAATTAACAAGGTTGAGATCATATCAAGTATCTTTTCTGACCACAATGGTAGGAAACTAGAAATCAATTACAAGAATAAAACTAGAAAAAGTCACAAATATGTGGAGATTAAACAACATGCTACTGAATAATCAATGGGTCAAAGAAGAAATCAAAAGAGAAATAAAAATACAAAAATATCTTGAGGGGTGCTGGGGTGTCTCAACTGGTTAAGCATCTGACTCTTGTTTTTAGCTCAGGTCATGATCTCAGTGTAACAGTTGGGCTCCATGCTCAGGAAGGAGTCTGTATCTCTCCCCACCCCTCACCCCCTGCCTCCCGCCCCTCCCCCCACTGATNGTATCTCTCCCCCCCCCTCACCCCCTGCCTCCCGCCCCTCCCCCCACTGATGCACAGGCTCTTTCTTTCTCTCAAATAAAATAAATAGATAAAATAAAATTAATAAAAATAATCTTGAGATAAATGTAAATGGAAATGCAGGGGCATCTGGGTGGCTCAGACAGTTAATTTTCCAACTCTTGATTTTGGCTCATGTCATGATCTCAGTGTTGTGGGATCAAGCCAGAAGCCACGCTCAGCAGGGAGTCTGCTTGAGATTCTCTCTCTCCCTCTGCCCCTATCCCTGTGTTCACACGTGCTCTCTCTCTCAATATATATATATATATATATATATATATTCTTAAAAGAAAGAAATGAAAATACTACATGTCAAAACTTATGAATATAACAAAAACATTTCTAAGAAAGAAGTTCATACAAATAAAGGCTTACATCAAGAAATAAGAAAGGTTTCAAGTAAACAACCTAACTTTATGCCTCAAGGAACTAGAAAAAGAAAAAAATGAAGCCTAAAGTTAGTAGATGAAAAGAAATAACAAAGATCAAAATAGAAATAGAGACTAAAGAGACGATAAAAAAGATAAATAAAATTAAGAGCATGCTTTTTGAAAAAATAAAAATGGCAAACCTTTACTTATAAACACTAAGAAGGCATAAAAGGACTCAAAATCAGAAATAAAAGAGAGAAGTTACAACTGATACCACAGAAATACAAAGGATAATAAAAGACTATTAACTAATCCTTTTTAACCTCTTCCCAAAAAAAAAAAAAAGAGGAAGAAACATTTCCAAACTTATCTCACAAACTAGCACTACCCTGATACCAAAACCGGACAAAAATACAAGAAGAGAAAATTAGAGTCCAATATCCTTGAAAAACACAGATGCAGATTACCTCAACAAAATATTCATAAGCCTAACTCAACAATACTTTAAAAGATCCACACACCATGATCAAGGCAGATTTACTCCAGGGAAGAATAGATGGTTCAACATATGCAAATCAATCAACATGATACACTACATTAACAAATGAAAGAAGTCATATGAGTATCTCATTAGATTCAAAAAAAGCATCTGACAATATTCAATATCCATTTATGATAAAAATTCTTAATAAAGTGGGTATAGAGGGACTGTACCTCAATACAATAAAGGCCTTATATGACAAACCCACAACTAACATCATACTCAAAGGTCAACTTTTCTTCTAAGATCAGAAACAATACAAGGATGCACACTCTTGCCACATTTATTCAACATAGTACTGGAAGTACTACCCAAACAATTAGGCAAGAAAAGAAATAAAAGTCATCCAAATTGGAAAGAAAGAATTATAACTGTCACTTTTTGAAAGATGACATATTTTATATAGAAAAAGCCAAAGATGAAGAAAAAAAAAAAAACCTGTTAGAACTAATAAATGGATTCAGTAAAGCTGCAGGATACAAAATTGATGTACAAAAATCTGCTGCATCTCTATCCACTAATAATAACTTATCAGAAAAAGAAATAAAGAAAGTTCCATTTATAATTGCTTCAAAAAGAATAAAATACCTAGAAATAAATTTAATCAAGGAAGTGAGAGACCTGATAATTACACTGATAATTATAAACTCTTTCATAACAAAAGAAATTGAAGATGACACAAATAAATGTAAAGATATGCCGTGCTCATGGATTAGAAGAATTAATATTGTTAAAAATGTCAGTACTACACAAAGCAATTTACAGATTTTATTTTTTGCACATAGATCATAGGTGGGAGCCTAAATAAGTCATTTTAAGATGGAAAACCAAGTAGTAGACACTAAAGAAAATGAAGCCTACAGCAGAAGTCAGCAAACGATAATACTTAGTTCATATCTGTCCCTACTAGTCTGATCTAGCCAAGTTCATTTGTCTATTATCTATGATTGCTTTGAACCCTATTTATACCAGTTCAGCTACTGACAGGCAGGTTATGTAACACACAAAGTTGAAAATATTTACTTTCTGCCCTTTCCAGAAAAAGTTTTGACCCCTGTTCTTAGAGTATCATGAAACTGAACTGATATAAAGATAAGCACTAAAAGAATTACATATATGTGTACATACATTTCTAAATACCACAGTAAGTTAAAAATAGAGTACGACTGAGTTCAAATCAAATCTATTAGTCATAGCAATAAATGTAATTGTGTTTGATTCACCCATTGCAAGAAATATTTTGATTCACTGTAAGCAAAACTTAAATCTATGTCGTACTCAAAAGAGACACTCGATAATACAAAGAGACTAAAATAAAAGGATGGACAAAGATTTATCAGGCAAATGAAGACAATAAGAAAGCAGAGGTTTCAATCTTTATATCATTCAGGTAAGTTTCAGGACAAAAAGCATTATTTAAGAAAAATAATGCTACTTTATAAAGGCCACAAATCATGACAATATAATCTATACACCAAATGCCTATTTCTATCTATACACCAAAAAATACAGCAACCGTTTGGTTTCTGCCTCCGACATTTTTTTTTTTTAAAGAGAGAGAGAGAGTGTGCGTGAGCAAGTGGGGAGGGGCAAGGCGGTGCGAGAGAGAGGGACAGAGAATCTGAAGCAGTCTCCAGGCCAGGGTGGGGTCCACACAGGGCTCAATCTCACCACCCTGAGATCATGACCTGAGCCGAAATCAAGAGTCAGGCACTTAAGGAGCTGAGTCACCCAGGCACCCCGGACTGATCTTATTTTAGAAATGAGTGCTTGAGTTAGGTCAGACCAAGAGCGTTTGTCAGAATCGAAAATTTCTTTTACTTCAATTTATTAGATTTGCAAACAAGCAATGTAATGAACACACGCTGACCTCATGTTTTGTAATCTGTTATGAGATAATCAGTCAGGTACGGGCACAAGAGGAGAGAGAGGAGAGGTTTGGCAGGGGGAGGTTGTTACACTTACAAGTCCTGGAAGCAGTAGGCATAGGTGGTCAGGAGAAACAAGACAGGAGTGGAGGAAAGCATTAGACCAGAGCCTTCATTGGGGCTTTCAAGAAAAAGGCAGGGCAGGACAGGTTAAACAGTTCAGAACTGGCTAGTCTGAATAATTCCACTGAGTTTTGGAATTTGGGCTACAGGTGTGCTCTCTTGACTGGTTCCTGATTGCTAGGATGATAACTTAGAGGAATATTATCTCCTGAAGCGCAGGGGCCAGGTGAGGCTCTGGATTGGTTAGTTATCCTATCACAGACTCCGCGTGGGCTCTTTGAAATCTCTAAAAAATGTGTGTGGGGGGGAAGGTCTCTTCTAAGCCAGTCTCCTCCAATTCAAAAAGATATGTTAAGATGTCAAAGCATTCAAATAAACAAAAATTTAAAAAATACACATTAATATACTCCATTAACGTAAGCTAAGAAGGGGTCACAGTGGTTAGAATATAAATGCTGCTTCTCTGTTCTCCCAACTTTCCGAATCAGAAGTCAAGGGAGAACTTCAGAGCTCTACACTCTCCTAAAAAAAGAAAAAGAAAAACCAAAACCCCATCCCTCTTCCTTTTTTTTTTTTTTTTTGAAGATTTTTTATTTATTTGACAGAGAGAGAGAGAGATCACAAGTAGGCTGAGAGGCAGGCAGAGAGAGAGAGGAGGAAGCAGGCTCCCTGCTGAGCAGAGAGCCTGATGTGGGCCTCGATCCCAGGACCCCGAGATCATGACCTGAGCTGAAGGCAGAGCCTTAACCCACTGAGCACCCAGGCGCCCCTCCCTCTTCCTTTTAACCATCAAAATTTCTTAGCCACAAAGATTCAAAGGCCACTGGGTCTTCTTCATCTCTTTAATTACCATTCACAACAGACAGCTGTTTCTCTCACAGCCTCCACAGAACCAGGCGGGAGGCAGAGGCGCTAACCCCCCCTTTTCTCATTGCTGCTTCAGGATCATTCTCCCGCCATAGTCCCTCATCCTGTTTTGCATTTTATCTCAAAGGATTACACCACCTCTGCGGGTTTCTCTTACCTAGTACTACTACTAGTGATATCCAGTGGTATCGCCACATTTCAATATCCCAGTCTTTCGTGCACTTCCTTTCTTCCTTGCCCAGTTTATATTACAAGTTCCTCACCCCCGTCAGGTTCAAGCACCTTTTAATTTCCTAACCCTTTCACGGCTTCATCTTACTTGCCAAGAAACAAGCTTAGGGGAACGAGGAGCGCAGCGCTCGGCCTGCGGGGGTCTCTGGCGGTGGGACGCCCGCGCCCCAGGGAGGTCGCGTCACCCGCTGCCCCCGCGCGGGAGGCCCTCAGGCCTGCGCGTCGCCCTCCAACCAACGAGGGCCGGCGGAGGCTCGCCCTTCCGCGCTCCGGCGGAAGGTGGCGCTCGGCCCGGGCTGCCCCGTCTGACCCCTCCCCCTCTCCCGAGGGCGCGGAGCGCGGGGCCTCGGTGCTCACCCCGCCCCTACCGCGCCCTCGGGGCTCCAACCACCCTGTGACCCCTGACAACTCCGGGATCTGCGTCTGTACCCTAGCTTTGCTCCGAACGCCCTTGTGGGCGTCCACGCTTCCTCCCCCCAGGCCTCTAAAATCCTTCCTTTGTTCGTCCCTCAGTCTTTTCCGTATAGCTTGCTTTTAAAATTGCATAATAATAATAAAGTCAAAACCAAATCGTATGTATATATAACCCGCAATGCATAACCAATTTTTTTGGAAAACTGCACAATGAAGCTCTCTGGTCTCGGTCCAAATACGGGACAATTAACTCCAGGGGGCCCTTTTGCTGTGTGGCAATTATGTTACATTTCCTTAGCCTTTTATTCTCCCCGTCCATCCATTTCCACACTTGACCAGAGGACTGTTTTATAACTTATCTTTTCTCCCTCAATACCTCTTCCCTTCTTTTTCTTACTTTTACTTAATCACTCTCCTTTCCTTTTTCCTTAAATTAAAAAAAAATACTCGCATAAAGCTAAATTCTTCAATGGTGTACCAGCTTCCATCCTTCTTAACTACTCAGTCATCTTTCCCCAAAATTACCCCTCTCTCTCCTGAATCGCCATGTTTCTTTTTTTTTTCTAATTTATGGGTTGAATTGTTTCCCTCTCCCCAAAAGATATGTTGAAGTGCTAATCTACAGCAACTTATTTGGAAATAAAACCATTACAGATATATTTAGTTAAGATGAGGTCACACTGGGGTGCCTGGGTGGCTCAGTGGGTTAAAGCCTCTGCCTTCGGCTCAGGTCATGATCTTAGGGTCCTGGGATCAAGGCCCGCATCGGGCTCTCTGCTCGGCAGGGAGCCTGCTTCCTCCTCTCTCTCTGCCTGCCTCTCTGCCTACTTGTGATCTGATCTCTCTCTCTGTGTCAGATAAATAAATAAAATTAAAAAAAAAAAAAGATGAGATCACACTGGAGTAGGGTGGGACCTTAATCCATTATGACTAGAATTTCTATAAGAAAACACAGGATACCCAGGGAGAAAACCATGTAACAGAGACAGTGACAAGACTAATGTAGATGCAAGTCAAGGACCACCAAGGATTATCAACCACTACCAAAAGCAAGGAAGAGACAAAGGATTATCCCCTAAGGGGAGCATGGCCCTGACAGCTTGATTTCAGACTTCTAACCACCAGAATTGTGAGACAAGAAATTTCTGAGTTTTTTAAGCCACCTAGTTTGTGGCACTCTCTTAAGCAACCCTAGAAAACCAACTAGCCAAAAAGTCTGGTCTTGTCAAGGTCATAAAATATTCAAATATCAATTATTACCCTACCTGGTTTATCAGAAGTATTAGACATGTGTGTTGATTACTTCATAGAAACACTTTCTTCAGTTAGATCCAAGTACTCTACATTGTCCCTGTTAATTCTTATCTCACTGACTACTCCTTCTCAGACACCTTTTCTGGCTTTTCCTCATCTCTTGGGCTTTTACAGGTTGGAGTGGCCAACCTTCTTTCTTTGGTCCTCTTTTCTTGGCCTTCTCTTTCAGTTTCATGGTTATAAATACTCTTTACAAGCAGAAAGTATTAGATCTACATCTCTAGCTAAGACCTCTATTGTCTGCTCAACACTACCTCTTACATGTTTAAGAGGTATTTAAAAATGAATATGTCCTAATTTTTCCTCTAATTTTCTCCCCCCTTCATTTCAGTTAATGGAAACCCTTTTTTTTTTTTTTCAGTTTCCAGACCCAGACCTTGGGGTTTTCTTTGATTCTTTTCTTTTCTTTTCTTTTCTTTTCTCTTTTCTTTTCTTTTTTCTTCCTTCCTTCCTTCCTTCCTTTTTTCTTTCTTTCTTTCTTTCTTTCTTTCTTTCTTTCTTTCTTTCTTTCTTTCTTTCTTTCTTTCTTTCTTTCTTTCTTTAGTTCCCCATATCCAATCCTTCAATAAATACTCAGTTCTTTCTTTAAAATGTATCTGGTATCCTCTGGCAACTTTTTATCATTACCTTGATAAATCAATATCATGTTTGAGAGAACTATTGTAATAATTGCTTAGCCAGTGTCCTTGCTTCTGTTCCTGTCATACTACTCATAGTCTATTCACTAGTCCATTCTTATCACTGAATCCAGGGTGATTATGTTACATGTTCGAACATGCCCTTCATCTGCTCAAAACTGTTCCATGGTTTTGATTTTATTTAGAGTGAAAGACAAAGTATTAAGAAAAGCCTGGAAGATCCTACAAAGTATTCCTTCTCCCATTCTATTATTCCTCTGATCTCATTTCCTCTTCCTTTCCCTCTGTTCCACTCCCAAGTGGCTCTTCTTTCTTCAAACATATTTCAAAAATTTTTGAGATTTTTGAATTGTTCTTCATTCAGCTAAAACACTATTCCCAGAATACCATATCTCACTCCTTCTTATCCTTCATGTCTTTCAAATGTGAACTTCTCACTGAAACCCTTAATAACCACCCCATTAAAAATTGAATACCTCCATTTCTGCATGACCTACTCTACTTTCTTGCTTTATTTCATAAACTTTATTGCAATCTGAAAAAAATATGCATTTAATTTTTTAATATATTATCTATTTTACCCCTCAAGAATACCATGAAATCAAGAATTATGTTCTTCTTAATTTACAGTGAAATGATCAGTACCTGGAAGTGTATCTGACATATGTATCAACTGTTAGAAAAACAGTAAATAATCTGAATGGACCATTCATTCATTCAACAAATACTTTTGAGTATGTATGGAAATTTTAAATATTCAGAATGTTTCTTGTTAAATAGGAACCTTGATGTATGCTGTACTCCTATACTTTAACACACTCCATTGAGCGTAAATGCTTTAGCAGTTTATGAGATTTTCAGTTGAATCAACAAAGAACAGAAAAGTGCATTGAAGATTAACATTATCAGACTTGAGTAAAGAGAAGTTCCTCTAAAGAAGCCTGGGTTTTGACAAAGAAAAGATAGAAAATACCTAAATAAATAAAAGTGGCCAAAGCAAATGGACTAATAGAGAGTAAGACTATCTTCATGAGTGATAGGCAAATAGACTTGGAGTGAAGAAGATGGGATTATGTAACCAGGTTTCTCCATCGGTGCTTTTGGGAGGAGCTAGCTTCAATATAGATCATCTTGTAACTACCAATGTGTTGATGTGTAAAAACAACAAAATTGTAAGGGCTCAAATACTATTACTTCTGAAATATTAGAATCTCTCAGCAAAGGGGGACAATCCTGTCCTTAGTAGCATGAACTGGTTTTGCTGGCTCCAAACTCTTTAGAAATTTCAATGACGAAGTATTTCTCCAAGGTTAAAATACCTGATCCTTAATGAGACCTACAAGAATTCCTGATTTGGCTATTACTTACCTTTCTGAACTCATCTCTCCAATTTTGTAATCTCTATGCTCTAACCCACTGAGCCACCCAGGCGCCCCTATAATCTGTATGCTCTTACTGAACAGCAGTTCTCTCAAATATTGTATTCATTATGTTTTTTATTTCTATTGTTGAATACTCTGTTGTCCATCTACATGAGGTGTTCTTCTTCTCTGACCTCTCTCTGTGTATCAAAGGAACTCCTGCTCAACCTCTTGATCTCTGTTTAGATGCCACTTTCCCCAGGAGTCTCCCTGATTTTTCAAGATGCCTTAAGATTCCCACTTTACATTGATTGTACTTAGCCCAAACAGTCCTTAGTATCATATACTGGGATTGCTTGTTTACATGGATCTCCTTCACTAACATCTCGAGAGCAGAAAGTGAATCTTATTCCCAGTGTCTAGTATTAGGCTTAGAAAAAGGCCAGTGCTCTAAAAATCTATTTATTGAACTAGTTAATGTATTCATCTCTTCCGCTTCTGCTTTTTCCTCTCTGCTGCCATAAGAGTTTTCTTTGTAAAAATAAAAATAAAACACACAAATGAAAAACCCCATAATTATGTAATTTCTTCTTTTTTTTTTTTTAAAGATTTTATTTATTTATTTCACAGAGGGAGAGAGATCACAAGGAGGCAGAGAGGCAGGCAGAGAGAGAGGGGGAAGCAGGCTCCCCGCTGAGCAGGGAGCCTGATGCGGGCCTCGATCCCAGGACCCTGAGATCATGACCTGAGCCGAAAGCAGAGGCTTTAACCCACTGAGCCACCCAGGCGCCCGTAATTTCTTTATTTAAGTATATCTCCTGACTGTCTCTAATATCCAGCAATGATTGTCTAATGGATCCCATAAATTAAAGGGTTTAATTAACTTGGGGTGGCAAAAAAAAAAAAAGATTAGTGAAAACGAATTACAGACTTCTTCAAGTCCATTTAACAAAGCAGCTACAATTCCATTTTTCTGGATGTATTAGATTTCAATACTTGATTTTTTTAGGAATAATAAGAGTTTCCATGCCTTAAAAAATAACAAAAGTAGACTTATAAAATCTCCTATAGAATTAAGCACACAGTCCTTTACAGGCAAGTAAGACCCAGCCTCCACCACCAGTTTCATTTTCCTCGACTGCTGCGGAAAAATTTTATAAACACCACACTCCTATTGATTTGTTGTTAAAACATGTCAAGATCTTACTGGCCTCTTTGCTAGTCCTACTCCCTGAGCTTGGAAGGTATTTTAACATCTTCTCTTGTTTAGGTACACTTGCTTTCTAAGAGCCAGCTAGTACTTTTATCTTCTTTTCTGGAAACATTAGTCAATCATAGTGACTCTTTTCATTATGACACCACAGAATTTTCTTCAAATTTTTATTGCAATATTCGGTAATAGTGTATTGTGATTATTTTCAGAGATGCTGCTTCCACTACTTCTACTTCTTAGCAACACAGAATACATCTTTTACGTCTCCCTATCTGTAGCACATTGTATATAGTCTATGGCACATAGAAGGTGCTCAATATAATTTTTTGCTTAAATAAAATAAGCAGATCTGAGAACATCTTCAAATATACAAAATTTGTTCAACCTGTATCAATAGTTGGAGTACTCAGAATAAGTGAAATAAAATGAGTTAAAAACCACAGCTATCAAATATTTATAATTGAACCTTAAGCACTTGACAGTTTGTAATTTATTTAGTGCTAACTTTTCCTTATAATGTGGATGCTGGTTCATATTTCCTGTACATGTAACAATAGTTGTGGGAATAAAAATTATGTATATTTGCATCCTTGGTGTATCTAGTCATCACTAGAAGGGAATGATCTTCCTTGACTAGGTTGTAGATTCTATAAATATATAAAGTGTTTGGTGCTGGTAAACTCCTCTTTACTGTTGGAAAACTTTTGCCATGATCCCCAAAATTCTAATCACCAAGATTCCTTGCCCTCTGGCTTCAGGATATCACCCAGAATGTTTTTGTGGAAGACTAGAAGGCAGAGAAGGTAAGAAAACATGCCATTCCTAACTGCTTTTCTGGGGCATCTTTATCTCCTCCCTGACTCAGGAACCCACCAGACAGACCCCTCTTTTACTCACAGCACCAGATCCTGTCTGGAAGCATCACAGTAAATATATACATATATAATATATATATGTATATTTTATATATACACATACAATAAAGGAAGGGGCAGTGTCTGATATACTCAGTTATTGTACATCCAGCTCATAGGACTAGCCTTGTATCTTCCAATGATTAAAAAAAAAATTTTAATAAATGAGGGGAAAAAGTAAAGAAACATGAGCTATTCATGGAATGCAAAATTTTTAAGAAAACTGGATAATGGGGTAAAAGTAGAGGGAATAGTAGGAATCTAAATTGGATCAAAAAGCAAGATTAAATTAGATTTGTGTGTGTAATCTTATCTGAAAATAGTGGGAATTATTAATGTGTGATCTGGGGGAATAAGTGAAATCTAATTTGCATTTCAACAAGATCAATGATAATGGCTTGAATTACTGTTGGGAACGTCATTAGAACACAGGGTTTATGAATTGGATCAAAATAATGTTCCACCTGGTTCTCAACTTCAATCGTAAAGGAGAAGTAAGTTGCTATTTACTTTTATTTGCTGTTTATTATTTAATCTATTATTCAGGTTATGCTATACCGTTGTCTTTTTGTTTTTGTTCTTGCCACTGTAACTGTCACATCAAACTGACGCCCTCAGAACACAATCTGAAATGATTAGCCAAGTCTCTTCCCTGAGTTATATAAAATAACACTGGGCCATATATTTTATGTATGTGATTTGGGTTATTTGTTTTCAAAAGAATATACCATCTTTCAATTTTGTAGTTTTATTGTTCACACAGGGATTACAAGACAGAAATAAAAGATGAAAATGTTAATTTCCTGAGTAACTTTTGCCTTAGGATTGAGAAGCAGTAACATGACCTGTGCGTCTTTCCCGAATTAAAGAACTAAAAAGATTTGTAGAATGTTTTACCAAAAAAAGAAGAAACATTATTTCATATCCTACCATACACCCATTAAATCAAGGCATCGCAGATAGTCAAGGGTCAGTCTAACAACACTTTTGAAAATACTGATAGTTGCTATGTTACTGAAATGGTAAACAGGGCCAGCTACATAATTTGTGGGGCTCTCTGCAAAATGAAACCATGACACTTTGTTTAAATATCAGAAAAAAAATTTTCCTTTCTTGTATTGTTCAATCTACCTGTAATACTCATATTTGCCATTTGATGTTGTACTCATTGGGCATGGGACCATTCATATGGTGAGTGCAGACCCACCTCAGCCACCCGGCTCACCTTGTGACTCCACACGTGGAGCAAGGACATCCTAACCCATGTCTCCCTTAGGTTGTCCCTTGGATCCTCCTGGGGCAATGGGCTGTGGTGATCACTAGGTATGAGTGGAGAGTGAGCAGCTAAGAACTTGTCTTGGGAGGCAAAGAGGTGATGAGAGGCAGAACCACAGGGCAGCTGAAGCTCCAAACCCCTAGCACATACTCCGTTACTCCATCAGACTTCACTTACAAAACACTACATTCTAAGAAAAATTTTAAGAACTTCAATATGGTACATCAGGACATTAAACTCCAAACACAAGGCCCCGTTTAGAGTTTGAAGTCCTGTGCACCTCTACGGGCCACTCACCCATGAAGCCAGCCCTGATGGTAAGCACTGGCTTAGGACTTCAACTAACAAGAATTTCCACATAAGATCTAGTCTTGCCTGAGATTATTATCAATGTAAGCAGACCCCTAGCTATACAGATTTGGACTTAAATTGATTCATATTTATACATTTGACAAAATGTGCCTATTTTTTCAATAAATGGAGTTTGTTGCTTTAAGTTGCTTGTAATTTTGGGCTTTGCCTATGCAAAGATAATTTTCATGGTATTTCAGTGGATTTGCCTCAAGAGCTCCAAATCAATTTGTACAATAAATTGGGAAAATGTGCTAATTTCTATCACATCTTCCCCAACATCTTTATGCTCCCTAGGGTATCCAAGGCTTCCATTAGTAGAAAGGTGTTCAGTTCTTACCTCCATGAATTACCATGTTCCCAAACTTCCCCTTTCTCCTCTACATGCCCCATAGAAAAAAAATTTTTAGAAATCTCTAGTTAGGTTCCTACTTACTACCAGCAACCTCATTAAATACAATTTACATTAGGGTTGTAATCATTCATTTGTGAGGGCACTAAGAGAAGCTCAGAATCTTACAAATTTTAACAATAGTGACTCTAAGATTCCTACAGTATAGATTATGCCTCTGACAGATGAACACTGCTAATAATGCTCTACAAATATTGTTGTGGAAAGGAGAATCTGACTATATGTTCCCAGAGGCACACAGTTGCACAATAGAGAGACTAAGGAGCTTAGTGGCTAGATTTATGTTCTAAATCTGACTGTCACTAAATTGGTGTATATGTGACCTCTTATGCTTGTTTTCTCTTTATTAAAATGTGGTGCTAGTTTTGAAGATTTTTTCAAAATTATCTTCTGGTAGGAAAACAATATTCCTTCTTTGCCTCTGCAGGAGCGGGAGGCATCTGAATTTAGAGAACCACGTTGTGTGTGAAAAGAGAAGCAGCTCTCTACTCTTACTGAATACTACTGTATTCCAAGTGTCTTTGTGGGGTGGGTGGGGGGCATTAGAGATTCTCACATCAGCATTCTCTGACACCCACTGTGTCCTACAATGTACCTAAATTCTGACACTAAATGCCTAGAGTTAGTGCAGACCCCACAGATTAAGGGCTCAGTCTTACAAGACTGGTCCTAACTTCAGATGCCAATGGTGGGTTGCCAGGTTAACTACAACTTCTGTCCAACGTAGTTACAAATCGAGCATAACTCCTTCCTCAGTTTTGAACATTTGCTAGAACTGCTCACAAACCTCAGGAAAGCAGTTTACTTACTAAATTACTAAGATTATCCCTCAGGAACAGTCAGAGGGGAGAAATGCATAGGCAAGCAGAGATTTCCATTCCTTCCCCAAACTCTCCACCCTCTGAGCACCTCCACATGTTCACCAAATAGAAGTTCTTTAAATATTGCCAAACTTTTGGGATTTTTATGGGGGCTTCATTACACAGCCATGATGGATTGAATCGTTGGCCACTGGTGTTTACCTCCTGCCGTCTCCTCTCCCAGAGGTCAGGATTTTAGGCTGTAAATTCCAACCCTCTGATCACCTGGATGGTTCCCCTGGCAATCAGCCTCCATCCTGAGGCTATCCAGAAGCCTTCGGCCATCAGTCTGTTATGAGATAACATACAAAAAGACACTTCTTATTTCTGGAGATGCCAAGTGTTTTAGGAGCTATATGTCGGGAAAGGGAAATAGAAGCCGTATTATAATATCTTAGCACCAAGATCATAGCTAGTGGCTGCATACAAGATAGACAAACATGAGTGAGAAGTGTTTCTGCAGCTGGGAATGTGATGTTCAGTGTCAAGTTATTGCAGGTTCTTAAGCTGGAGTTCATGGTTAGGCTTGAAGTGTGCCCCAGTTTCTGAGCTAAGTACTGTGCGTATGTCCAATATAACATGACTCTATCCGATTAGCAGGAAAATCTGTAAGCCAAAAATGATTAAAAATACTAATGTCATCTATGACACCTAGAGGCCAAAGAAGGGACTTTAATGTCACATGAGGTAATATAAGTGTTATTTGGTGCCTGAAAATATAGCCTGAAGCATGGGAATTAATTTTATACTAGGGGAATAAAGTTGATAGTTCTATATTCTCATGGAAACAAATCCAATTTTAAAGTTACTTTTGAAGCAAATAATATGTAATTGGTAGATTATGTGGTTAGAGTGGGAGTCCTTAGATTCCAAAATCCTCTTGCCATGAAGTCAGAGTTTGTGGGATCACTGACCCTTTGAGATCCAATTTTGTAAAGTTTCTCCTTTCTCTGGCAGAAGGGTATTAGGACATGCTCCCATTTGATAAAATTGCCAAATAAACACACCTTATCTTCAGGAATTTTCCATTTTCCTTTTAATCATTTTTTTCTCCCAACACATTGAAAAAAAAATTCCACTTCCTGATATCCTTTTAATTTGTAAGTAAAGAAGACATATATTTCCCGTATACCATTTTAATAGTTAAATGTGTTTTCAAATCTTAGAGGGAGGGATTATCATATTTCAGGGATATTATGTTCTTTTCCAGAAATAATTCATTAGTTTGAAAGGCCTACACTACCTCCAATCTATGTGAAAATATATTCCTATTCTATGTGAAAATAAATCTGCCATGTGATCATATTATATGCACCCTCCAACTGTATAAGGACTTGAGTTAGTAAAGGCAAACTGAATTCAGGTTTTGATAATATGTACAGGACATGTGTTTTTAGAACATTTAATAATAATGTATACTCTCTAATCATTGTTATGGCCACTCCTCAGAAGATGAGTTAATTTCCTAGTTTTTTCTAGCATAATAAAGTATTAGCTCACTAATCATATCTATTTTTTAAAAAATGAACATAGAAAATCTTCAGAGAGAGATAGCCATTGAATATAAGACCATGAACACTGGTTGAAAGATATGCTATTTATTTACTTTTAAGTTTGATTAAATCATAAATATTCTTTCTTTATACCTTTTTAAAAATTATTAACAGAATTTCCCCACTCCTCTGTCCAATATAAGAATGCCAAAAATACAGAAGGCGGTCATTGCTTGGAAGGATAATTTAATTATTGACGTTTTGACGGTCTGGGCATAGAACACTATATTCAGGTTCCTAGTGTACTTCATGAAGCGGACTGATGATACATAGTAGGTGTTCAATAATTATGTTTTCATTAAATAACATGCAATGTAGAGTAGCACTAAATGGCATTTAAAATGCAACCAGGAAAATGCTTTTTCGCTTTAATCTTTTCTTTATACATTTTTTGTTTGCTAGATTTCAAAACATTAAAGAAGTCCTTAAATTGCACAAAACAAATAAAATATGGTTTGAAAGAACATTAAAACTATGTATTTCCTCGAACTTCTTGTCTTAAAGGAGTGTCCAGTTATTTTTAGCATCATCACAGGATTGTCATTTAATGAAGGTCCTTCTCGTGGACTGAAGCCACTATGCAGTTGTTAGGAATGCTTAAACTTAACTCTATCCTTTAGTGGATTATATGAATTCTCAGCATGCTTCCTTGATTAAAAAAAAATGTCAAAGAATATTTTGACAGAAACAACAATTGCCGATATGAAAACACAGAGTTGATTTTTGTCTCGGAAACATGAATGTCCTATGTTTCTATGTTTGTACACACATGTTTCTACATAGACACATATATATATACATATGAGCTGTATAAGAGTGGGTATTTTGTCTATCAGAAAAAAAAAACAAAGATTGTGTCAATGAATATGATTATTTCAATGTCATCACTTTCTTTCAGATGTGTTGAATTCTGTCTTTGATATAGAATCAAATGTGCTAAATTGTGTCACAGGGTTGCTTTTGCTGGGAATAATGAATTAGAAGAAATAAAATGTTATTTAATAAAATAAACCAGATACAAAATCTTGCCTTGTATTTACAGATAAATTTTAATGGAATATTTCATGGTCTAACACAAATATCAGACCCAATGACACTAATTCTTGTACAGCCTTTGGCTTACCTTGTATAACAAAATCTGTTATTTAAAGTAGGCTATAAAATACCTTATGGTAAGTGAACTTCCAAAGACACAAAGAAAATCTCCCATAAATTTAAAAGCTTATCTCAAATTCTTATTGGCATAAGCTTAGGATGGATATATTATTAATTGTATTATCTTAGGTAGTTGAAATATATAATACTGGTTAGAGTGTGAAAATTAAAAAAAAAATAAGTTTAGGTATTTTTGCTTCTGTTCCTAGTCAACATTAGTAAACACACATAAGTGAATGTAAAATTACCTTTACAGAGTTTTGAAATTTTGGCAATCTCAAGCAAATTTCCCTAAGTCAGCAACATTTTTTTTTTACCCTTAGTCAGCATATTACAAGGTTCATATTTTCCAAGGAGTAACGATTAAATGTTGTACAAATAAGATAACATTTATTTTTACTACCGTTTAAGTTTTAAAACTTCCACTTAGAAATTTACAAGGAAAATAGGCATCACTGAGAAAATCTAAAATGAATGGATAATGTAGTCAGTTGAACGAGATACGCAAAGTAATGTGTTTGGTATCAAGGAATGTGTTTGTGACACCATTTATAACTTGTCAGTGGGAAGAAAGAAAGTTCCATCTTTCATTGTCTGCTTTCAGACCTAAGAGAATGAACTAAATGAATAGACAATTCAGTAATGTCCAACAGATAACTAAAATTCAAATTTTATTTTTCCATATGTATCAGACAATTTTTTTTTCTGACAAGACTTTACTGAAAGATGAAGTGCAAATGGGAACCCTGTAAGAATGTTTGTAAGAGTTGTACATGACATATTTTAAGCGCCACTAAGTACACATTGAATACTTTGTAAGTATATAGGCATAGCAACATGCAAGTGTCATGTACCTAATATTACAATATGCATTTTGTTTTTTGAAAATGTTTATGATAACAGTAGATTCAATAATTGTGGTTCTCTGTCTTCTGTGCAATTTGCTTTATTTTGGCGAATCTTCTTTACAGCACAGAGTTTATTTTTATGTTGTCATAAATATACCCTTCCAAAAGTTATGAATTTCATGTCATATAAATAGAACATTTTATTTTTGAAGCTACATCACTGGGAACACCTGCATTTCTGGGTACCATTTTCAGAGATAAGTCTTTAAATTTTTTTTAACATGGCAGACTTGTTCCAATGTTGATTATGTTGAAATATTTATGATAAAAATGGAGCTTTCTTGAGGGAATACTTTTTGGTTGAGTGAAAAGCTAAACAACCAATTCACAAATACTGATGTGAACTGAATATGAAGAAAATAGGTCAGTAATCCCGAACTCGTGGGTTACTCCTTAACTGCATCATTGAATCTACAATAAGTACAGCAGGTACAGTTAAATAAATTTGTAACGAGATTAAAATTTTATACACTTATAAGGAGGAAGAGTCCTAGTTTTGAAAAATCTCTAAATTATTCTTCTACTTATGAGAATTATTCAATACATTAGAAACACAGAGAAAAGCAAAAAGGATAGAGAGATAACAATTCAGTTTACATTTCATATTTTTTTAACCAACTGGTAACCACTGCTTTCAACCATCAAACATTTTATTGCATATAACTTTCACTATCAGCAAATATAAAGAGAAAACTGTCTACTAGTATCATGTACAAGGAAAAGCATTTGAAGAAAGAAAACATTTGAGGTTTGACAGTACTGTGTATAATAGAAGTGTAATGTGGCATTCAAAAGTCCGTGTGGGATTCACTGCTGTTCTGACCCTGGATGTGGGAAAAGTGCTTAAGTGCTGAGCCCTGGTAGGTTTTTCTTTTGCCCCTGCAATCTTCAAATATCTTTTAACTTTTCTTCTTTTGAAATATACAGTATGTTTTATAGGGGAAAATAGTGTTTCTTCTTTACATCTTTTTCACATGTGGGCCCATTCTCTCCAAAATAACCATACATTTCTTGTCACTAACATATATATATATATATATATATCTAACATATATATATATATATACACACACACATATATATATATATGGAAAAGATGGTAAAGATTTAACCAAATATTATTTGTAACATAACCACATAACATAGAAACATCCTACGGTAAGCATATTTTATAGATTTAACATAATTTGAAATAGTTTCTTGCATTGGTTGTTTTCCTTCCTAAAGAAAAATTGCTTTTAAAATGTAATTTACTTTTAAAATTACATCATTTTGAAAAATTCATATTATGTCTAAGCAGACACAATAAACTGGGCATTTGTGGCAATACTTTGCATTCATTACTCAGGTATTATTTGTTAATAAGGAGGCAATTTTAAATAATTAATTTTTTGTCTTACATAGATAAAAGTTCCTGGGAAAATAAATCATATACATAATTTTTACTTAAAAGCACAGCATTAAGTTATAAGAAACTGTTGCATTTTAAATATTCAATGAAATGTAAGACTGGATTCCAAAGTGTTGCCATTTAAATTATTTTTTAAAAATCAACACACTTATATTACATTGAAATACTAAGTAGGCATGAGAAGAACTATCCTTATAAAGTTAGCGTATTTTGCCTATAGGAAAAGTTAATGACAGGAAAGGAAAAACAAATGCAGATCCATACACCATTGAATACACTAAAAGAAATTGGCTTTTGAGATTTCCCAGGGCCTGGGGAGAGGACTGTATGTTAGTCCCAAAGAGTGCTTCCTGGGATATCCTGTAAATAATTATTTCTTCTATATCATAGCCCATGTTAAAAGTGAGAGGTAGAAGGATTATTGTAAGTATGCATGGCAGAGAACTTACCAGCTATATCCAATAACTATTGCATTCAATATTAATAATCTCAATACATAAAAATGCTGATGAGTTCAGAACCCATTCTTGTATGTTGTCCCCTTTAGCTCTCTCTACAATTTTGCTACTTTCTTTCAATCCATTGCCTTTGGAAGGGTATAAGTGCAAAGGGCATGTCTGGGACAGAATAGGGAGAGAAAGGGGAAAAAAAATACCAGAAAAAAGGTCTAAAAAAATTCCCATTAAGATATAGTGACTTTATTAATTAACAGTAACTTATGTTCTTTGATTGAATAAATGTGTACTTATAATAAAAGTACCATAATCTATTAAAATACACACACATTTCAAAAAAAGTTTAAGAATTCTAAATTCAATTAGCTATCAAGCAAAGTTTAAAACTCAGGTTATTTCTTTGTCTCCAGTAGTGATAAAAACTAGGCCAAATAATTTTATTGTGTCACATTAATGATTAAATAAGAAAAACTTAAAGTGTTTGTTGTTGAATCAATTATACTTTTAATTAATGTTTTAATGTGTGGGAGGTGAAGATTAGCAACCTCTTGGATCATGTTAAAGAATTCTTTAAAATCCCTTTGCATTAGTATCCAGCAATAGAATTGCAGATATTGCACTGAGTATATTTCAATATTGCCAGTGTATATTTCAAAACAAATTCTATTATCTACACTAAGATTTCCTCTTTCCCAATATTCAAAATGCATATTATAATTACATGGGTTTCCAACATCCATACACAGCAAGTACAAGATACTTACATGTACGTACACTGTAGTTACCTATATTTTGCATAGTTTTTAGTGTGTACTTTGTGCCACTTAATAAAAAGCATTACTCAGTAATTCTTATTAGGTGTTTCATTTATTTCAGCTGTGGTTGCCAGTTCTTTTTGTTTGTTTTGTTTTGTATATTCATCACAGATTACCACTTGCAAAGGGAGATAATATTGGGCATTTTTCGTGGGCTCTAAGTAATCCTCAATACAACGGGGAAGTTGCAGTAAGATAGGAGGTTTTGCATTTTCTCCACAATTAAAAAACATAACATGAATTCCATATTTATCATTCATAAAATTATCCTTATGTCCAAAGGAAAATAAAATGTATTTTAAATGTTCCCCTTGGTAACACTTTGCAATAAGTGGCACTAAATTACACGTTAACTGGTATGTTACATGGAAGAACCATCACGGTCAAACAGCTGCTGTACATGTGCCTATATGGAATCTCAATGCTGTTACAGTCATGAGTACATAATTACAAGTGAGCCTGTCCTTTTTATTGAGATATTTATATTTTTACAAAGAAATAAAAATAAATGAGGTGTTAGCTTCTTTGCCATATTTAGGAAAGTTAGTTTTCTTTCTCTATTTTAATTGTTGGGTTTCAATGCAATGTTAAACATCTTGAATCAATATGAGATCATCCAGTTTCTAGATTACACTCCAATATCAGGTTCCTTAAACTGCTTCTTGGATTCTCTGGTAAAAGAAAACAAGTTGAAGTCTCTCTCTCTCTTTCTCTTTTACACACACACACACACCCACATCCACACACACAGAAACACACACGTCAATACTCTGTTCATGTGCTCTATCTTTGCTCTTGCACTCACGAACTTTCCTTTTTCTTCTTAATTTTAATAATCATCCTATCTAGGACACTCAAAAATGGGAAAAAAAAGAATGCTGTTTACACTTTTTTGATGGAAGACAATCAATTTACACTGTAAACAGTACACTGGCAGAGAATAGCTACTTTGGGTAAAGAATAATGTTCCATACTCTACAGGGGTATATGTGTGTTCACACTCCTTCCATTCAGTTCCATAGCTACTGTGCTCAATAAGCAGAGACAGAATTTGGCTCTGTGCATACACATGTGCACATTTCAGACATTGCAATTGACATGGTTCCATTTCAAAATGTTATTTTGCATTTTTTCCTGATTTTTATAGAAATGTGTGGAATTTTTATAATTTATTCCCTTGTTTGGTAAAAATAAAATAAATTTTAAAGAGAGGAAAATGATTCTATTGCTATATTTTTCAGGAACTAAAAATGAGACCTAATCCAAATCTAACTATTTTAACTGGCTAAACATTTCATGAGAGCCCACAAATCATAATATATCAGTTTCTTTTAAAGAGTTCTATTGACTTTTTATATTACTCTAAAAGGTTAAAAGTGTAAAAAATTTAGAAATACAACCAATTTTTGATTTCTAATTTTACAGTGCTATAAATAATGATTGAGTTATTTAGGCAACAATTTAGCAGTTGGAGCAAGTAGAATATAGACAAAATGAAGAGGGATGTAAATACAGCATCAATGAAGAGTAGTAATTTTGTAAGTGCATCCTGAAATTAAGCTTTAAATAGTAATTGATGATGCAGTTTATACAACTTACTTCTGTAATAAGAACCTTTCCATTTTGTACTAACAGGATGGATTTTGTTTTGTGGAGTCTTTCTAAAGATTATGCATTGAAAGATATGAACAGTTTATAAACCTATTCTAGTTTCAATGTGTCTAGTAGCACCTACCTGATTCTCTCAAACTACCATACTATATTAACATATTATTGCATTTTTCCACAGATGGTATGGAGTGAACTGTAAAAACAAGCATGCAATCACATCAATGCAGACTTATTTCCTTAAAATGTCATACTGTATATGATTTATTATGTTAACACTCAACCACATCATATTATTTATGTTCTGTATATTCTGAAAAAGTGCTGCTTGACTGACATCGTCCTTTTTCTTTTGTAAGAAATCAACAAGATAAATGCTTCAACAATCAAAAAAACAATTTAAAAATTCTAACGTTGTCTTTAAAAGTTTATACTTTTCTGATAAATAATCTAAGATACAGCACCCTTGTCTTCCATTTGATATTAATACATGATGTCATACTCAACCATTCTCATTTCCCAAAAATAAATTCCAAGATATTATTTTTAAAACCATAGGCCATCATGCTTTCAGACATCACAAGTATAGCTACCATATTGTCGTATTTGTTTTCTTCTTAAAGGTGCAATGCTTGTGAATGGGAAAATAATTTTTATCTAACTGGATTTTTAATTTTTAGCATATAATAAATTTAATGAGAACTAATCTAGCAGTATTGTATTTTACTAGAAGAAATAATATGACTTTAGATTGACTCTGTCATATTTAAGAATACAGCATTTCTTAATGGTTACATACACCAAAATTTCAGAAATAATCCAGAGAAAGAGACTTTCACCTTGGAGTTAAAAGCATGGCAGAAATTCTCCATCACTAACTGTTTCATAAGTTTGTACCTCACAAAATGCATAGACAGGAATTTAATATAAAGGATTAGTTCATTTATACAGAAAACATACCTTAAACACTTCTTTTTGGCAAACCAACATAGGTAAGCAGCTCTGGAACTGCCAAATTAAAATTTGTAAATTTTTAGCAAACTAAGAGTTTACTTTTAGGTTATTATTCAACTGTGGTTGTAATTTAAAACCTGAGGCTGTGCACTGGTTGTTAGCTTAAAATTACCTTTCCTTATAACATTGTGCTTCCATTGTATAACAAATAAAAATTAACAAGAACTAGAAAAATTTGTTGTTGAACAGTGCTAGGACATACAGACAAAAATACTAATACATGTTATCTACTTATAATATTGGTTTAAGTAATATCTAAAGGGATATAATGGACATTAGAAAATGCTTACTTATGACTGAATTACCTACAGCCAAAAAAGTTAAATATGTATCAAATAATGTTTAATTGGATTTATTATATGCACTATATACAGATACTAAATGTCTCAAAATTGTGCCCTATGGATACTTCAATTTTGTTTAGGCAGGTGAGTCTTTATGGAGCAAATAAATTATAGAATCAAATTAGAGAAATGAATGAAATTTTTGTGATTCCTGAAGCAGTAAAATGTTTGTAAAATTTATTGGTAAATGAAGCTAAAATAACCTAATGGTTGGATCTATATAATTACATAAGATGTCATGTCATGGTTTCAATGCATACACACATGGCTCCTGTATCAAATACTATATTTTTAAATAGCAAATTGATACAGCTTCACCAGTATAATCTCAAACATTCCAGAATCTATTCTACAGTATTTTCAGTTGTGTTTTCTAGTTGTGTTTCCAAACATGTCTTTGAAGGCAGACATGTAGAAAACATTGTTTGTAAACCTCTAATTTCTGATTAAACTTAAACATATTAGGTCTTTACCTAATCCTGTTCCGTGTGAAAGGTGTCCAGTGGTAAACTGACAAAATTTATGATTTAAAGGGAAAAAACGAGGGCAAAAAAACTTTGCATACTTTTTTTCAATGTATAAAAACAATCCAATACCATGATCCAAGGAGATGATTAACATTGTTAAGGCTGTATATTCAAGCACTGTATGTTAAAAGAGCAATGGTGTGGAATTTAGGCAGTAAGAAATGTCCTGCATTATGGATGGTACAGTAATTAAAGAATGGTGCTTTTGACAGCTGATCGTTGGTATACACTGGCTACTGATAGCAGTACAGTATGGACGTTAATAAAGGTAGCAGAAGATGGTAGAAATGAATTCTGAAAGATGATAGCCAGTTTTCTCCAGCAGCCAGCCTGGTAAGGAAAACCCATAATCTTGGCCTGCATTTTAAATGAAATACTCTTTTTTCTCTTCAGCATTGACTTGGCTGCCTTCAGCATTGATGATGGCTGTGTCAGCATCTGGTGCATCTTCAGCCCCTTTAGCTTCATTTGTTAAGTATGTTCCTGTGGGTATTGGAAGAAAAAAATATATATATGTCAGTTCTGTGAGACTGGTAAAATAGCCAGCATTAAAGCTACATTCATTTAGGGAGGAGCTTGTGCCAGATTTCTTATATATTGGAACATATTCTGTGACATAATGAACCACACAATTCACTCTTCTGTTGCACACTATCTTTCAGTTTTCAGGTATATATTATAGATGAAGCTGTGGCCAGGTTAACTAGAGGCAAATGCCTAACTGGTGTGGGTGATGAGTAGTTTGATTTCTTTAATGATGGATACAGACCATGTGCTCTGTGCAGCTGTAGCAATCAGGGTCCTTTGTTAAGATGTTGATAATGATCATATCAAATATGTCATCCTCATTTTGAAAACTCCACTTAAAAGTAGGTTATGTCAATAGTTTACTACCTAGCCCATTGCGAAAAAATTACATATTTTCTTCACTAATATGGCCATATGTGTATCTATAAACCTACAAACAAAAAATGTTGACCAAATGTTTAACATAGCTGAATGTCAATCCAAGAGATAAATTACAAACTTCTTTTTTCCTTTTTTCTTTTTTTTTTTTTTCTGAGCCAGTGAGTCACTCTGTGACCTTTGGCCATTGGCTAGACATTATTTTGCTAAACCAAACCAGCTTTCATTAAGTAAAATAATCAAGATTTCCATGAGGTAATTTCTTTTTTTTTTTTAAGATTTTATTTATTTATTTCACAGAGGAGAGAGATCACAAGGAGGCAGAGAGGCAGGCAGAGAGAGAGGGGGGAAGCAGGCTCCCCGCTGAGCAGGGAGCCCGATGCGGGCCTCGATCCCAGGACCCTGAGATCATGACCTGAGCCGAAAGCAGAGGCTTTAACCCACTGAGCCACCCAGGCGCCCTCCATGAGGTAATTTCATATTTAGATCTTTCTCTCTTTCTGTCACATATATACATACACTTATTTAATATTTTACGATTAAGCTTGTCTTTAGAATATTTTCTGTCAAACATAAGAATACTTTATTACATATTGCCTACCTTTATGTCTTGCCAGATATCGACCAAGCAGAAATATAGAACACAGCGTGACGAATACAACTACAGCCACTATTCCTCCTATAAGAGCATGATCAGGGCCAGTCTGGCCAGCCAGAGCATTGGGATCTAGAGAAGAAAATAAAATATCATACAAATGATGTCTTATTTAAGCATAGAGTATATATCTGCATCAGAATGAGTTCTTTTGAAAATTAGCACATTTCTATTGAAATAAAATTTCATTAATGTGTATTAAACCAACCATCTAGTCAACAAACATTCATTTGTACAATATACCTAGGGCTATAACATTTGCCACATCAATCACAGTTGTCACTGACTTTATATTTTAAGCCTGGATAAACAAATACACATATATAAACTTTTTTTTTTTAATGGGAGAGAGAGCACATGAGGGCCGGGGAGGAGCAGAGGCAGAGGGAGAAAGAACATTAAGCAGACTCCCCACTCAGCATGGAGCAGCATTCAGTCTCAGGACCCCAAACTGAGATCAGGACCTGAGCTGAAATCAAAAGCCCCACGCTTAACCAAATGAAGCACCCAGGTGCCGGGTCAAATAAGCAGACATAATTTTGCATGGTTTTATGCCTTTTCTTCCTCTTCTCCTTCTGAATATATGTGTGACTGTGTGCATAAAAACACAACTGTATCATTTAAAAAATAAAATTGTGTCATGAGAATTGATAACTGAATTGATAACTTGGAATTTTTTATCATATAAATCTTATTTAAAGCTATAGCAATTGATGAACTCCCCAAGGGAGTAAGTCTAGATAGAGAGGAGAAGAAGTCTGAAAACTGAACTGAGAAACTCCCATATCTAAAGTCCTGTCCTGGAAGAGAAAGTGCTTCCAGCAGAGCTGACTGAGGAGGAGAGAACAGTGAGATAGGAAAATATCCTGCAGAGTACATTGTAGTTGATCAAAGGAAAGAACATATTTCAAGGAGAGGAGGTTGTTATAAATTGGGTTAAATGTGATTGACAGAAGGAGGAAAATGAATATTCAGTGTAGAGGATTAAGTGCCTATTTGACTTGTAGTTTTAGAGAGAGTAGCTGGAGAGATACAGATTAATAATATACTTTCACATTTGGCCTCTAGTAAAATTACAGGAAAGAGATGAAACCAGCAAAAGATAGCCAGTTTTCAAGAAGAAATGAAAAGATCAAAAGGAAACCTAGACAACTGGGAATTTCAAAAGTTTAGAAAATCAACTACTTATAGGATTCACACAGTAAGGGATAAAACTGAGTGAACTTTGAACAATAAAACCCAGCCCTGTTGCAAAGATTAGGTTGAGTATACTGCCTACCCTCCTAAGCCCATGTTGCCAATATCCTTTATAGTAACTACTTATATTCTAAAGGAGGGATTTAGAAGATGGGGAAAGTAAAGAAATAAATTAGGCCTGGCAATTATGCCTTCAAAAGATACTGAAGTATGATAATAGGCACATGAATATGACATATTAGGAATCTAATGTGTTTTTAATGAAACTATTGTGAGAAAGTAGCATATGTTTAGATAGAAAAAAAAATTCTACTTAAAACTTCAAACTACCTCAGGATCCCCAGACTTGGATGAAAGCAAAAGGTGGAGTATAAAAGCTGTGCAGTTCCCATGAAGAACATATTCCCAAATATACACTCCAAATATGACCATGGAATATAACTGACAGATTGAACCTCCCATACGGTAGAATTGGGAGAAGCAAATAAGAGTGTACAGAAGAGAATTCCATTTCTTCAAGGAATTACAACTCCTGCCAAGGCAGAGGATCTTTTAATGCTAGTTTGGGATGTTTTCATAGTTGCTATGGATAATGACTACTCAGTGTTTCGCATTCTTTATTCCCATATGGGAGCATTTATACTAAGAGGCACTTCCTCGTGGCTTTGTTCTTGCACTGTATTTTGTGTATGGGTAGAGAAGAGCATTAATAATTTGCCTTCTGGTTCATTTGTCTCCAGACTAATATATCCAGATATGAAGAAGAGGATATTTTCGGTATTTGAAGATCTTAGTCGTTGGGTTGGTTACATTGACTTGATGAGACATTAGGTTTTCTCTTTGGACAGAGTATGGCAGTTGTTTGTGTAAGGAAAAGAGGTGAAAAAATATTTGGCGATCAGAAGGGTATATTGGGGAGGATATTTCTAGCTAAGGAGAAACTTGTTTCCTTTTCTTTTCATGACAGGGCCAAACATTTTCCAGCTTCACTTCATTTGAATGTAACCATGTGATCTGTGTTCTGGACAACTAAATGAAGGTCCAGCCAATAAAAACATCCCACATGTAACTCTCCAGGGTGATCTCAGGAGATACAAATTGAAAATGAGAGAAGCTACAAGACTGGGTATAGCAATAGATCACTCAGTCTCCACCTCGAAGAAAATTGCCCAACTAAGAATACTTGCACTAAACTGATCAAGGGTTAAAAAAATAAAAGTTTATTTTAAAAACACCGTATTAAAAAGTTAACCTGTCATGGCAGCTGTTGTTAATGTACCTTTCTATTATATATTTCTTATATCTTCCTTAATTTCTGGCATTGGCTGTAAATCTAAAAATCATAAAAAAAAATTAAAAACAGGAAGAAAAAGAAGCAAAAAATAAACCTGTCATGTCTCAGAATTCCACATTCTTATTTCTTGTTTAGATACTTCAGAATCAGTTTCAAATCCCACATCTTGCTCAAGTCCCCAAATGCAGATAGTCATAAATCATTTCTATTTCGTTTGCTGAATATCTTTCAGAATTGATCATTCTTTGGGGGAACTAAGAAATCACTCCTGTTCATTTATACATCTCTGTACCTAACTCATTTCCTGAAGGTAAATTCTGAAACATGCTATTGCTGATCCAGTTGGCATTTAACATTATTTAAAGACATTTGATAAATATTGCCAAATTATATTGTAGAAAGATTGTATAAATTCATCCTGTACCATCTACAGCTGAAGGATTCCCCCGCATCATACTAACATCAGATATTAAAATTTTAAAAATTTTCCAATCTAATATTGATAAGTATTAAATATTTAGTATTTACAAGTTACCATAAATGTGTCTAACTACTTTTGCCTATATGAGTTCATTAATTTGAAATGGATGCTTATTCATTTTGACCATTTTTCTATTCAAATTTTATGTTTCAACAGCTTTCTCCATAGAAAGATGAATATTTTTAGCAATTTATTTTTATTTATTCTTCAATTATTGTCTTTTCAGTGATGAATAAGTATTATAATTTTATGTAATCAAATCTATCAAACTTTTCTGTTATGATGTCTGACTTGTGGGTCATGATTTGAAATGCTGTTGCCATGATAAGATTATATACATACAGATTTTGCTATCATCTAACATTTTTATTGTCATATTTTAATCCACCTAAAATGTATCTTGGTCTATGGTTTGAGGTTAAAGTATAAAAGAGAACTTTATGTTTCTCATCCTTCCTTCCTGCCCGCCTTCCTTCTTCCTTCCCTTCCTTTTTCCCTCCCTTCCTCCCTTCCTCCCTTCCTTCCTTCCTTCCTTCCTTTCTTCCTTGCCTCCTTCCCTCCCTCCTTTCTTTTTTGGGAGTGAGCTGGGAGGGGCAAAGGCAGAGGGAGAGAGAATCTTAAGCAGCTTCCATGCCCAGCTCAGAGCTCAACATGGGGCTCCAACTCACAACCCTGAGATCATGACCTGAGTCAAAATCAAGAGTCAGACAATTAACTGATGATCTCAGAATTGCAGCAAAAATCCAAAGGGACAAGCCAGAATCCTTCTTTTGACCGTGGTTGGTCTCTACTTATCTCAATATCTAGAGTTACTTTTACAGTTCATATTTATCCAAAATTTGATAGCAAATTGCAGTACACATCTCCTCATAAGAAACTTTCATGATAACAACATCCTTGAACCTTGAATATTTAAGTATTATGTTGTATAATACGTTAGTATAACTAATCAACACTCAACTGGCTGAAGAATTCCTGGTCTTTATTTATAATTCAGAACAATTTGTCAGTGTTTTGACTATTTGTTTTCCCTCACCCCACCAATATAAAGCTGAAATCATTCAAATTTTTTTCATCACTTTTTAAGTGTCCTGCTTTTTCTAAATGATTGGTGTCAGAATTCTTTGTTTTTTCCTCCATTATATTTTGATATTTTACCTAGATACATTTTTTAATTTGTCTTGAGTCAAAATTTTTTTATTTGCAAATCTACTTTTTAAAATTAAAAATAAATTAGTCATTTATTTTGAGATTATGAATTCTTATTATTCTTTTTTTCTATTTTCTATCTCAGGAAATCCATTTATGCCCTGGTAGAGGCTTCATAGTTTATGTTGCATATATGTCATTCCCTCTTTACTATTTTTATGATCATTTTACTAATTTACATTTATTTTAGTTATATTTCCCAAGTTTATCTCTTGTTTATTTGACTTCACTTTCTATCATAAATTTTCCTTACTTCCTCCAAAATAATTTTGTTATTGATTGCGACTTAGGTTTAACCACGCTATTTAATCCCACTGTGTATTTACTAGTACATGTTTTAAGTAGCTGCATACTATTGACAATAATAAGTGGTAGTTTTGTAGTATTCTCTTTATTTTAGTATAACAATTCCATTTAAACATCTGGGAAAATGCTTTTCCTTGTTGAGCATACATTATTCCTCTTCTTTTATTGGAACATATTTTTTACTAGATACAAATTAATATTTTATTCTGTTTACCCACACTAGCATCTTCTTTGTTATTAATGTTGAAATGTTTTGAAGAAGCATTCTCTGTTTTCATGCTGATATTTATTGCTGCTCAGCTTTAATGCTGCAAATCTATCCACCTACAGAAACTATCTTTGAAATGAAATATGAATCATATGACATTTGTACATAGTGGGTGGACTGGAGAGTCTTGGGATGTAGATCATTATTGGTGAAAGAGTTCACTGATTTATTTCATGTATTTTGCCCATAATCTTCATTCCCACCCTAGAATCTCAGGGCCTCTACCCCTTTATTCTGTACAGTTAAACAATCTTTTAGAATTTGTTTAAATAAATTTAAATTTATCATGTTCTTCATTTCATATATTTTCACTGGGTTTCAGATACATTTATAGGAATATTAATAAGACTTTCAGAGAAAGTAATGCGAACACATATTTGTTGGACTCTATTCATTAATATTCTACATATACTCTTATAATCTATGAAGTAGACACTTCAACTTTTAGCTTTCATCTCATCAGCAAAATAAGTCAATGTGTAGTCCCAGGGTTTTTAAGGTTTCAAAGATATGATGGATATAGATACTGTTACTTTGCATATCTATTTTTAAATATTTTTTAAACAAACTAATACTGTTGGTTATGCTTTGTATTTTTCCTCCATAACAGTTAGAACAAAAGTCTGTCTTTAATTTCTATTCTTAGCAACTAAAACAAGTGACTGAAATTGAGGATCAGAGATAAGTATCATCCTAACAATGAAAAGTAATATATAATTTTTTTTAATTTTATTTTTATTCTTCGCCCCAGTGAGAATCTCTCATGTATCCTTTCTGTCATATCTCTCTTACTGTCATAGCAATAAAAAAAAAATGAAGTAGAGCCTTCTGAAATTCCTTTAGTGATAGCTGAGTCTTCATTATTATTTAGATAAATACATCATATATCTTAAAGACCATTATTCATTCTCAAGTGTTAGTCTATGATTTGCGGGAGTTAGTCTATTAAGACTGGAGTGAGTAAATCCCAATGGGTTTGGCAATATATTAGCAGTCTTTCTAATTGACATTGGCACAAAACACAAAGAATACTGTAGAATTAAAACTTTCTTGGGGCGCCTGGGTGGCTCAGTGGATTAAAGCCTCTGCCTTCGGCTCAGGTCATGATCTCAGGGTCCTGGGATCGAGGCCCACATCGGGCTCTCTGCTCAGCAGGGAGCCTGCTTCCTCCTCTCTCTCTGCCTACTTGTAATCTCTCTCTGTCAAATAAATAAATAAAATCTTTAAAAAAAATAAAAATAAATAAAAATAAATATTAAAACTTTCTGAACTAGGGACGCCTGAGTGGGTCAGTCGTTAAGCATCTGCTTTTGCTCAGGTCATGATTCCAGGGTCCTGGGATCGAGTCCTGCATCAGGTTCCCCACTCAGCAGGAAGCTTGCTTCTCCCTCTCCCACTCCCCCTGCTTGTGTTCCCTTTCTTGCAGTGTCTCTCTCTGTCAAATAAATAAATAAAATCTTAAAAAAAACCCAAACTTTCTGAACTTAACACCTTTCACTTAGGGTTACCGAACACTTAATAAAGGTCTCCAAAGAGAAAATTATGTTAAATAATAATATTTAAGGTTAGTAATTTCTGATATTGAGAAGAGTAGAAAGTAACTTTTAAGTATAGTTTTATTTAACACCTTAGCATGGAGAATCCTAAATTATGTAATTCTATCTCTGAAATCATTGCTGGGGGTTTCTATCAAGTAGTTTGTCTGTCATATGCTTCCCCTTAAAATGAGAAGTATAAATTCCAAAGAAAGAACATCTGACTTTCTAGGACCACATCATGCAGAAATTATAAATGCTACATAGTTCTTTTTTTTAAAGATTTTATTTATTTATTTGAAAGAGGTAGAGAGCACAAGTAGGCAGAGCAGCAGAAAGAGGAAGAGGGAGAAGCAGGCTCTCTGCGGAGGAGGGAGCCCAATGTGGGACTCAATCCCAGGACCCTGGGATCACGACCTGAGCCAAAGGCAGCGGCTTAACCGACTGAGCCACCCAGGCACCCAATGCTACATAGTTTTTAAGTCAAGTATAGAATTATTTTATGATAAGTAATTTTATAAGTTATCATATATGATTTCCAGTTAGAACAAAATGGTAGGAAAGAAGTAAAATTAAGATAATTATGTAAATATTTTAAAATTAGGTTTCAAGGCTATTTTTTTAAAGATTTTATTTATTTATTTGACAGAGAGAGAGAGATCACAAGTAGGCAGAGAGGCAGGCAGAGTGAGAAGGAAGCAGGCTCCTTGCTAAGCAGAGAGCCCGATGCAGAGAGCCTCAATCCCAGGACCCTGAGATCATGACCTGAGCCGAAGGCAGAGGCTTTAACCCACTGAGACACCCAGGCACCCTCAAGGCTATTTTTAAGAGAATGATTTTCATTAGATATTAAAATAAATACGTTTTCAATGCCATATTTGGATTAACAATTGCAATTTTTTTCAATGATAAGATTCTAAGGATATGTACTATAATAAACATGCTATTCACATACTCATTAAACTGATAAGAAGTTTTTACTGTCTTCTTATTGAAATCTAATAAATACTATCTAAAAAACTATTTAAATATCAGGGTTCAGACTATACATTCATTATCGATAGTTCAGTATCAATTTTAAAAATATGGATTAGTGAACTGGTAGTAGACCAGGAAACTGCCAATTAGGTTTGAGGCTAACATAAAGAGAAATCTTTCACAAATCCAGGAATAGAATTCAATGTCAATATTGAAAAATATGAATACGAAAAACCTGGAATGAATATGAGAATTAATGAAAGAAACAAGTGGCTCTTACAGATAAGTCACTAAATAGTTCCCTAGTAACAACATCAGAATTGTGGGAAGTCACAATTTAAATGAATCAAGTACAGAGTAGTATAAATTTGGGCCAAATATGACCAGACTGAATGATAAGAGCCATTTCAACAATAAATCCTCTTATATTACTATTCTGTACCCATTTGGGAGGATTTTTTTTAAGTGATTGAAAACTCATGGAGAAATTTCAGTTTAACTATAAAATGGTTCAAAAATATGAACTTCAACTCAAAAATAAGTGTAAAACTGGGATTGTCACCTTTAGAAATAGAAAGCATAAGTGACTTTTTAAGTTTAGTTTCCCTAAGTGATTCTGAATCACAATCAAATGATATCTAGCATTTCTACTAAACTTTGTCTTTGCTGTATTTGCTTTGTGTATTTAAGACTTTAGAAAGTAGGGTATTCTTATTTCAAGAAACTGCTATGAACTGAATTGTGTTTCCACAAAATCGATATGTTGAAGCACTATTCCTCACTCTAGTGGAACTTGCAGATGGAACCATTAGGAGAAAACTCGGTTTAAATGAGGTCATGATGGCGAGGCCCTCATGGTGAGATTAGTGCCCTTACAAGAAAAGATACCAGAGTTAACTCTCTCTCTCTTTCTCTCTCCCTCTCTGTCTCTCTTTCTCAGTCATGTGAGGACACAATTTGAAGGCTGCTGTCTGCAAGCTAGGAAGAGAGCTTTCACCAGAACCTGGTGATCTTAATCTTTTCTAGCCTCCAGAACTGTGAGAAGTAAATTTCTGTTGTTTAAGGCAATCAATGGTATTTTGTTTTGGCAGCCTGAAGTGATTAATGTAGAAACTATATTACGATCTTTTTCATGTGTTATCTCACTTGACTTATGTGAAAATTTAAGGCCATAGAAAATAGATTTGGGGGAGGTTTGGATAATCCATACTCATTCCCGACCAATTTTTTTGTAGAGAAATAAAAGGCCCAAGACTGCACCAATCAATTTCTTTTAGTGAGCTACCTGTAATTGAGTTGTACATTGTATCAGGTGCTATTGTGAGTTAACCCTGCAAACCCCTCAATGCACTCATCCACGGATGTATCATAGTGGATAAGATGTAATGATTGACACCGAGAGCATCAGATGAAATAAATATTGGAATGAAACTATGTTGTATTGTGTATACAAGTAGAAGGAAAACAGTAGAATAGAAGAAAAGTCAGTTAAAGTCTTCAAGTGAAAGAAATTGCTCACAAAATCCTGGATTTACAAATTGTTTATACCAAACCTTAAACCACTTACTGCCACTGATTTGACTTTAAACAAGTTTCTCAACCTTTTCATTTTTAAAATGTGAATAATTCTTATTTTCCAAGGTTGTCAAAGATTAAATGTGTTACTGTACATAAAGAGCTTAGAGGCACATTTGACACAATGTAATGTAAGCACTATCTAACAGTTATATGAGGGGAGGAAGGTGGAAAATATAAATTGCTGTGTAGAAAAATATAGGTTTCCTTTTTTAACTTCTAAAAAATTCATTCAGGCCTTTTGCTCTACATGGTAATGGTGAACTACTCTAAGTGTCTGAATATTTGAAAAATGGGAAGGGGATATTAATAGAAGAAAATTTGCATAACATGAGATTGAAGAAAATGAAACTAGTGGGAGTTTGATGGGTGAGGATTAAGTGAGAGAATAATTTATTGAGTCTTTAATCTATGCCAGGTTCTGTATTATAAATGGCTTATTTTATTCAAAGCATACAAAGTGTTGACTCAGAAAATCATAGTTACTATTAATGTAAAGATTGATAAACCACGGGACAGCTTGTCTAAGCAAGTTTTTGGAATAGTTTTTGAAAGACCTTAAAAATAATTATGAAAGTCAGTTTTTAGAATGCATCAGATGACTTCTATTTTGAGAACAAGTTTGTTGAGGTATTTTTCACACAATTGTGCTCATTTTTCTTCTATTGTGAAGAGGCATTCAATGCCTATCCTGGGTAAGTGACTTGACTTCCTGTTAGTGCTGTTTCTTCCTACCTTAAAATGTTCTTCTTTCCCTCTGCCTATATAAAGGCCAAATAACACTAATTGGTCTCCCCCCATCAATTAGCCCTGAATTGTTTCATTCAGAAATTGTTTTCTCTTGAATTAATTCACTTGCTTTAGTTTTATGATCCCCCAAAGACAGAAGTTTACTTGAAGATGAAAGTTATATCTTATATTTGTAACATCACTGAAATAACAATTTTATACAGTTCTTAGAACTCAGCAGATTGATTGGGCGCCTGGGTGGCTCAGTGGTTAAAGCCTCTGCCTTCGGCTCAGGTCATGATCCCAGGGTCCTGGGATCGAGGCCCACGTCGGGTTCTCTGCTCGGCAGGGATCCTGCTTCCTTCTCTCTCCTCTCTCTCTGCCTGCCTCTCTGCCTACTTGTAATCTCTCTCTCTCTGTGTCAAATAAATAAATAAAATATTAAAAAAAAAAGAACTCAGCAGATTGAATGAGTAAATGGATAATATTAAATTATTACACTAAATTCCAAACAAAACCTGGATTTTTAGATAACATTTGCTATGCTGAGCAATACTCTTTCACGGTATTAAATTATTTGTTAACAAATAATAATGCTGTTACTATTTAAATATTTTAGAAATTAGTACTAAGTAAAAATGGCTCATCCAGATTTGTACTTAATGCTTTGGATGATTTGGTTCTAACATTAAATTTGAATTATTACTATGTACTTAAGGGCCTATTTTACTTTCTCTAAATGGAGTAATGCTTCAGAAAGAGAGTCACTATTGCAAAACATTAGAAATAGTTATACATAATTTAGTGATAAAAAAATACATTGTCCTTTGGCAGTATATGACATTAGGAAAGTCCCTAGATGAAAATATATCAATATATTTACTCAAGGATCATCTATTACCTTCTAATTTTATGTACAATTACTGTTCTGACAAAAATACTTAAGAACAATCTCTATTGGATAAAAAAACATGAAAATATATTGTTCTTTGTGCGCATATAGTGATTTACAGATACTTTTAACTATGAAGAACATGTATAGGGACTCTAAATCCATGGGTTCTAAATTAAGGCTACATCATACAGCAGGTTTTCATTAATAGGAAAATTCCCAGCAAGCACACCACCTAGCCTTTCCTCTCAAAAATGTATTTACTGCCCCATAAATTGTGTTCCATATCACTCTCATAAATATACATGCTGCCACACGTTTCTAGATATAATAGCATCTATGCCTTCCTATCCAGAAAGATTAGGACAATAATTATAAAGTTACTATTTTGTTTGTTTTGTTTTGAATTTAGTGTTTCAAGATTATTTCGCTTAGAGATATCATCAACTTATAAACCGTTTTAGCAAGTGAAGTGTGATTATCAGTGATACAGAAGTGAAGAGTTGCTACATCCTACACAAATTTTATCCACTGCACTATAATTCTTTCCTGACAGAACTGTCTCCACTCAAGATCTTTTATTATTTTTTATGAGTTACCCATTTCCTAATTATATAACAGTTGATATCATTAACGGGTATTATAGATAGTTAACAGTACACTGGACCTAAACACATATGCACTTGAATAAAATTCTCTATTTGTCCTTGAGAACTAACATTTAAGTGGAAAATATCCCCCAAAAATGTGTTCTTATTTTTGGATAAAGTAGGTTCTAGCACAAATCTCTTCATTTCGCTAATCTTCCATTCTCAGGATTCTATTTCCTTGACTACTTCAAATGAGGAAAGGTTTCAGCTCTGAAGAATTTGAACAATAGATAGAGGACTCTTATCCAGCAGAATAGTGCAACTATTAGGAGCAAGGGCCCTTCACAAATGCTTCACCTCATTTAGTACTGACATCCAAAAGGGGAGAGAACTTCCAAAGGTGATTACCTGTGTGATAACAGGAGGAAGGTGAAAGAGAGAATGTTCTGTAAGGTTATCTAAGAGATCAAAGGGAGAACAAAACAAGTTCTTGGGTAGCCATGGGATTATTTACTGCTTGGAAAAGTTAGCTAGATTATCCATTAGGTAGAAGACATTGAGTGTAATTTTCCTGCTTTAAGCAGTAGTATCTCTTTAAGATCAAAGATCTGAAATATGTATCACTCAGAGCCATAAGACCGAAATATCACTTTCAGTTTGACATTCTTAGAATTTCATTGTTCTACACTTATAAATAAGGATGTATACCCGCTCTGCCTTCCTCTAAGAGTTATTGTTAAAATAAGTACATATAAGTCACATCTAACAGGTGCTCAATATATAACATAAAATAATGACCTTTATAAGGTTAGAGACCATAAACCCATATTTTGTAGTTTTACATTTTTTTCAGGTAAAATATGCTCAAATTCATTCTTCAGTGTGCAATTTCTTTTACATTTATGTGGTCTGTAGAAGTTGCTGTTTTTTATTCTGTTGCCTCATGTCTTTTTCACTAGGAACGGTTCTGCCTTCATTTTCAACAATACCTAACTCTTTGCACATCACTGGTCTCAGCCTACACACATAAAATAAATAAATGGGAACAACCATTAAGAAGGTAGACAAATGACTAGTATATGACATTGCCATATGTCTATGTTGGCAATGTACTCTGCAAATCTAAAAGAATGAATTAAAGTATTTTTAAGCAGACTGGAAGTTAAAGAAATTGTATGCAATGTTTTCTGCGGAAGACTCAAATCTAGATTTAAGCATATTTCTTCTTAAACTAAATTAAAAAGAAATGGCCTAATAATAATTAGTTGAAGTATTCTACCAGAGAAAACCAGAATAGGGCAGATTTAATTTTAAAACACTTAGAAAATATAAAGAACAAATGTTTGACAATGAGAATATTTATAACACTCAACATTTTTCTAAAAAGTTTAGTTTGGAGCAACTGTTTATGTCTGTTCAGAGCAGAAATGATTGCGATGGAAGAATAAATATTTAAAATGATGGGGAAGGATCACCTGGAGGACTATGTCCATTTTTTTTACGGGCCAATACATTAGAAACACAGTACCACTGCTACTAAAATAATTGCCCTTCAGAAACCAGGCTGCTCTGAAATGTGTACTATATTACTGGTCAATTCAGTCAAACAAATAGCCTTATATCTATTAATATTTTTGAATTGATTACCCTGATAATAATTACAATAGTCATACTGGCTATGTTCATATAAGTTTTTTTTTAAACTACTATAAATGGTCATTGAACCAGTTCTCCAGTTACAATAAAGAATATATTCTGAAGAATATAATATACACATTCTCTTTATATATCATTTAGAAGAGACCGTCACATACCAGTGGGAAAAACTTGTGCATGTTTTACATTTCAAATCTTAAGTTTCCTGGAATCTTACTCCAGTATTTTTTCATATACTAAATTATGTTCAAAGAGAAAGTAAATCTCTTCTAAATTGCCCTTACTGGTCCTTTATACAATAACTGGTGGACCAGTATGTTACTTAAACTCTCTCTGCCTCAGTATCCACATATATAACACAGGATAGTAGTGGTAAGAGGGACATAGAATTTTTGTGTGAATTAGATGAAGTAATATATATATATATAGATAGATGTTAGTACAACCCTGTCCATAAAAGATAATAATGATAATAGTTAATATTTATTAAAAACATTTTTCTTATCATTTTATTAAATTTATTCAATGGCTAACTAATTTTATCCATAAGCCAACCTTACAACATAGTTAGTATTTTCATGCCAAATTTAGTAGATTTTATAGTAAATATTCAATAATTTTTTTTTTATCATTTAACTTAGGTACCAAATTCCAAACTGAAAATGGAACCTAATGCAAACTGAATTACACTGGTATGAAAGCATTTTCATTGGAGGAAAAGTGCCACAGAAAGGATATATCATGACTTATGTACATTAAAGAGTAACTGGCTGTCTGAACAGAAATGATCATGTGAACAACTTTCTCAAGTTTCAGAAGGGATTTCATTCCTGAGATTCTTTGCTTTCTCTGTGTTGTGTTCCTTTCTTCTTCATTTTATTTATTTATTTATTTGTTTATTTATTTATTTATTTATCTCTTTATTTATTTATTGATGGTTGTTCTCTTCTGATACCAATTCAGGAGAAGATTGAAAGTTAAGAGTCAAGACCAAACATACTGGGTTTCCTCTTTACCCCATATTCCTGAATTTATTTTCTAAAATGGCCAAAGCTGGTACATGCTGGCTAGATTTAGCAAATTCACCAATAAATTTATTCAAACCCAAAAGGCATTGTAGAAAAATATGTTTGGAGTTCAAATTACAGATTTACAAGAAAAAATCAGTCTTTTAATTGATAAGTTATAATAAAAAATGACTAGTATAACTCAAACATTATGTTATGTAAAGCAATTGGGAGTGTCACTTCTTTTTCTTGGACCTATTGACTATATTTATTTACCCACCTATAGAAAGAACTTTGGAAGAAGGCTCTATCAAATTTAGTGATTTCTTCTAACATGAATTTAGAGGAAAATATCATTATTAAATTCCAAGGTACTTAACTCTTGGATATCTGGCTCAATTGTACATAATGTATATATTTAATATCTGTCAAGAGCTGCTATAACCTCACCATCATTAATAATTAAATGATCAGATAGCTCTCAGATCTAGACACTGAATATGACAGAAGAAGTTGTGGGCGTATTTGTGAGTATAAAATAACGTCCATTGTTCCCCAAATAAATGAAAAGTTTTCATGAAACATACCATGCTTAATATATGACAATGCTTTCAATTTAAGTACATATGAATTTGCATATTTCATGAAATAATGAACTACAATTTTTTAAATTTACGAAATATGTATACAAAGCACAACTAACCTGTAACAAACTCTTCAGAGTAAATTGACTTAAAATATTAATGAGTGGCAGATATGCCCATAAAATAATTCTGCCCTTACAAGTTAATATGAAGTACGATTATATGTAAAATTTTGTCCTACATCATTATTGAAAAGCACTGGGCCTAAATTCCTGTTATGCATAAAATATAATTATTCATTTTAACAACTATTATGTACATAGCACTTTGTAGCCCAAGCAT
Source organism: Ailurus styani (assembly GCA_002007465.1). Lineage (NCBI taxonomy): Eukaryota > Metazoa > Chordata > Mammalia > Carnivora > Ailuridae > Ailurus > Ailurus styani. The sequence continues at coordinate 2,166,341 of LNAC01000010.1, read as the reverse complement.
ACAAATAAAAAGACCTAACTGAAAGCTCTGAGATATATTCACTAAGGTCATTTAAACTATACTGAAAAAAATTTAAATGGCAAGGTTAAAAATACCTGTACTCTGTATTCTAAACTTTGTCTTATGGTCATAAATGTAGATTTCTAAAACATTTTTGAAGTGGAACCTAATACCTGAGAACGTCTTAGAATTTTAATCAAAGAGCCTTATAACTGTCTTCTACTTAAGCAGTACCCATACAATTTAGAGGAAGAGATTATGTCCTTCACAGATATTATTAAATATATAATCTAAAATAAATCATATTCTTGGGCACCTGGGTGGCTCAGTGGGTTAAAGCCTCTGCCTTCGGCTCAGGTCATGATCTCAGGGTCCTGGGATCGAGGCCCCCATCGGGCTCCCTGCTCAGCGGGGAGCCTGCTTCCTCCTCTCTCTCTGCCTGCCTCTCTGCCTGCTTGTGATCTGATCTCTCTCTCTCTGTGTCAAATAAATAAATAAAAATCTTTAAAAAATAAATAAAGAAAAGAAAAGAAATCATATTCTAATTGTGACTGGAAACAGTGTAGTTTAATCATTCTTCTAAGTTTAGCATAATTGTTTATTTGTTTCGATAATCAATGGAGTGTTTAGTTCTCTCCTTTTCCCTTTGTCCCACCCTCCACATAAAATCACTTTTTCCGCATTCTTTCCTATTAGCTGTCATTCACCAAGAGTTCAAATTGCCTGGCAAGATAACATATCAAGAAAGTAACAAAGAACTAACTTATTTTCTCAAGGTCATATTGTAAGGCTACAGCTCAGCACCAGAAATGTTAATATCTGCTTCTCCATTTTATTCACTGGCTCATAATTCTTTTAACTTTACACATGAAAGGAATTTTAAGTATTTTTTACCTGTAAGATTTTTTGTTGATTTAAGTATAACAGGAAAAAAAAAGTCTTAAAACCAGTTTTTACCAAAGAAGAATTTAAAAACTTGCTTTTTATGGGAAAAAAAAAACCACAACATAAAAGTGAGACAGTAAATGAATCAAAGTCTCAGTTAAGTCTTCTCTTACAGTTAGAGAGGCTCAAATAGGACTCAACCAACTATGAATTGAATGACCCTGGACAATTAACTCTCACTGAGTCTTGGTTTATATTTCTGTAAAATATTATCTTTGCTGATCATCTGTCTCATAGAATTGTAGTGAAAGTGAAGTAAGATTTGACATGAAAAGTTTTTAACATGGTGCCCAGCAAAGAGTGTCAGTGTGTTATCCTTGTTAATACAACTGATACTTTTTAAGATCTACCTAATTTGAAATGATAGTTAGTGATATCAATAGAAATAAAGAGGTCACCAAACTGAAAGACATTCTCAACTAATAGGTAAAATAACCACAAAATAACTGTAGTGTATACCATATTGGCCTAAAGTGAGAAAAAAAAGATAATTTATTGATAGAATGATTTTATATTTTTTAATTAGCATTTTAATTAGAATAAAAAATCCTATGCAAGTTTACTATGACAACAGTAACAGCTATTAATAGAGTTTTAATCAAGCAATAAAATCTTTGAAGTCATTTCAGAATATGCATGTGATTTAACTGACTGTTTCTTATTAGTTATGTCATCTTATATTAATAGAAACCCGTTTTTTTTTAGTTATAGCTCACTTTATGGATTTCAAATCTTAATTACATTTTTCTCTTGAAAAACATCAACAATGTATAAGAAGATGCCACATTTTTGAGAACACTTTAGGAAGACTGTATGTGTGTGTATGTGTGTTTCTTTTTTTAAATTCCTTTTTTCTGGATTTGAAAATAAAATGACATAATCATAAAAACTTTCCAAATGTTAAATAAATATGTAACATTAAGTTGAAGTCTTTTATTACCTCCATTCTCTAGAGAAACCTCCATCCACTTTATCAGCCATATTATTTAAATTTTTTTTATACATACTAACATGGCTCAGTTTTGCTTATTCATATTTTAGCACCACGTAAAACTGTTGAAGTAGAACAGTCAGGATTTATTCATCCAATATTAAAGTTTTGCTATCCCATGTTTTTCTAACTGGAAAATTCTAGAAAATGGGCTCTGTCATAATCTCCTTTTCCTATCACTAATCCAAGTAAATCTCATTTACTTTCACTTACACTAAATTTAGGTATAGCAAATGTCCAGGATCCTAGGTTTGACACTAGAAATGTGAGTGTATTTTACTTCAGTGTGTCCTTGTTGATGTTCGTTTATTGTTTTTTAAGACTTTAGCCATATAATTTATATGCACTTTACTTACCACTCATTGTAGTAACATGAGTGAACAAAAGAATAAACAATACTGTGGACTGATCAGGACCCCCTTTCTCCTCTTACATAGGTTAACAAAGCTTTTACTTTATCTTACTTCTTTGAGGTACCATGTGATTTGTAGCAATACTCCAGTCTAGGCAGTGATAGATGGAAATTCTACCCAGAGGGTCAGGACTACATCAGTGTGCAACTGACAAACTCATTTCCTGACTTCTCTTGAGACACTAATAAGGCCTTGAATCAAAGGTCCAGTGTAATTACCATGTGTATTTCAGATTAAATAAATGTGATAAAAGCTTCCATCTGGCTGTTGATCAAACATGTGGGGAGATGCTGATTTCCAATGACATATTGCAATATGCCTATTGTAACAGTCCCTGATGCCTTCCTGTAAATTACTTACATTTGGGATTACTTGATTTAGGCAGACAGAAATATTACTCACTTCTTAAGTGCTGCTCAATGGGAGTTTGCAAGATGTAGTCTAATCTTATACTTGTTAAGGAAGACATTAAGAAATAATGGAGCCATGTTTGTTTTACTAAATGACAGTTGTGCTCAAACTATTTGAAAAAGGCAAACTTAATTTCACAGCAGCCAGAAACTTGATGTTCTTGATGACAGAAGACTACATCTAAAGGGATTGGAAATTAAGATACTAGATAAATGTTTGATTGTATTAGAAAATGCCCAAATTTTGATAAATGAATGAAATCTGGATATTTCCTTTAGCAAACAACATCAATAGCATAGTAAAAGCTTTGAGAGCTAAGTGAATTTTTGGTAGAAAATTTCACAGATGTTGTGTCAGTCACTGTTATCATCAAGATATTTATGCTTTAAAGGGGGAAAAAACACACTGGCTTCTGATTGTAGGAATACTGAGAGGAATTTTTTTGGGGGGTGGTTATTTTGGAGTAAAGCAAAAATAAATAAAGCTTATCAAACAACTGTCATTTACCTGTGAGGAAAAATCCACAGTTCATTCCTGGTATTTATACGAAGGTAAAAGACTCCAGATATAGTCCCAGGACTCAGGATTTTTCAATCTTGGCACTAGTGACACTTTTTGAGCTAGGTAATTTTTTTTTGTAGGGTTCTGTCCTGTGCAATACAGGATGTTTAGCAGCATCCTTGGCCTCTACTCAGTAGATACCGGTACTCCCCCGTGTAGTTCCAATGAAAAATGTCCCCAGACAATTGCCAAATAATTCCCTAGATGGCCAAACCTCTGGTGGTGGTTCAGAACCAATCACCTAGGTAAGTTTGCTTAATAGATGTGGAAGGTCTATGGAGGATAAGTTAAAAAAAAAAGAGAGAGAGAGAAAATTATCAACTATTAAGCTCCTTAACACTTATGTAGTGTTGCATAGATTTATGTAGTATGGCATAGATATTATATAGTATGGCATAGATAATACATATTTAAAAAATAAAATATCATAATTGAAAATACTACTAAATATTAGAAAAATATGCTTATAAAAGATCAGATGTAAACAAAGCATCCAATCATGGTGCATATACGAAAGCTAAAGGAAAAAAAGAAAAATGAATAAAATCTAGGTTGACTAGTTACATACACATAGAATATTATGGTATAAACTGGTTTTTTATAAAACTTTAATATAACGGTTTTTAATACATATTTATTGAACTAAACTGAACTGTATTCATTGCACTAGGTTGAACCTTAAGCAAGCAAATGAGGCAAGATAGAATAGCATAATGGTTGAAAGGGTGAGTTCTGGACTAGAGTTTTCTGAGTCAAAATCTGACCTTGTCACTTTTAAGCCATGGCTTAGGACAAATAAGCATCTCTGTGTCTGAGACTCCTCAAGTGTAAAATGAGGACAACAATAGTATTTCCTGTGAAGGGTTACGATAAGAATTTAATAGTCTTACCAATGTAAAACACTTAACAGTGCCTGGCACATTGAAAGAACTATATATATACATATATATGTATATATAATATTTGCATGTAAATACTATTAATTGTATGAATATATTAATATTATATAGTACTGTATTATTAATATAATCATTAGGTAGTATTATTATTATAGCTTATTATAACATAAAGCAGTTCAATTTAGCAGCATATTGTGATAAATTCCAGGGTAGTTAAGAACTGGCTTATGAATTCATTCACAACTGTTTTCAATAACTCAGAATCCCTGCAAATTGGAAAGGAGCCATTGAAATGCCTGCCTTTATAAAAGAAAAAGGAAAGGATGATTCTAGAGATTAAAGACCAATATATTTATCTTCAAATTCCAGAAAGACTGGTAGAACAAATTAGCCAATCAATTTAAATCACCAACAGCTTGTTAGCTATCCTCCCCAGTCCCAATGATGAGAGTTCCTATGGAAATTATATTTTTTGCACACATAAGTACACTTTCATTAGCTTAATACAGCGGTAGAGCCTAAGAAGGGCACATTGATGTTCTACCTTCTAGATTTTCTTTCTGAATGTTTATTCTCTCTGATTTCCAAATATCTGTTGCTAGTGGCAGGAAAGTATGATGGAAATCTCATAAAAGTGTAGATAGAATCTCACCTAGGCAATGGACTAACTTTATAGCCTTAGGCAAGTTGCTTAACAATGTTGTGATCTGTGACATCTAATTCCTGAGACTGAGTGAGGTGGGGAAGGGGGAGATGAAGAGGAGGTAGCCGCCAACTGAACTGTGTTAATTAAGTTAAATCATGGAAAATGGTCATCCCTGTGGTCTTACTCCAACTTGGAAAAGAAGTCATAGAATTTAGAATTATAAGAAATTTATTACTGAGTACATGGTTTGGAAAACCAGGCCATGGACATGCTTGTGAGGGGGAAAGGAGGGAAAGGACTATAACTGAAATCAGGATGTGGTCAAATACAACAAGTTTCAAAGGACATAGCCAGCATGAGTATTAATTGGAATTGAGAGGACAATGTCCAAAGAATCCAGATTAAGATAGAATGAGTCTAAAGACTAATTGTCATTGGGTCAGCAAGAGCTTCAGAGACAAGCAAAAAAAAAATACCCCCCCCCAAAATAAAAACACCACCACCACCACTGCCAAAAACCCCTATAACCCTATATATCTTTTGGGGCAAGTATTTCTCCCATAACTTCTAAGAGGCAACTGAAGCTCTTTATTCTCAGGGTTCCAGCCTCTCTTGATTGTCTTTATTTTTTAGAAGTCTCTGGTGGCTAAAAGACCTCATTCATTGTATTTAACACGTGTTAACAAGAAGCTGAGAGGGCGCCTGGGTGGCTCAGTGGGTTAAAGCCTCTGCTTTCGGCTCAGGTCATGATCTCAGGGTCCTGGGATCCAGGCCCACATAGGGCTCTCTGCTCAGCAGGGAGCCTGCTTCCCCCTCTCTCTCTGCCTGCCTCTCTGCCTCCTTGTGATCTCTCTCCCGCTGTGAAATAAATAAATAAATAATCTTTAAAAAACAAACAAACAAACAAAAAAACAAGAAGCTGAGAAAACAACGTGGCTTTTTGTTTTTTCTAAAACTAAGTTTTATTTTATTCACAAGAGGAAAAACTCCACAATCTAATAAAAACCTTAGCCTTAAGTTATTACATTCTAGCAGCTTTGGAAGTATATGTTCAGCATATGGTATATTTTACTTCTGCCTAAAGGTATTCTAATAAGAATGCAATTTTTTAAATCTTAAGAAAAAATAAGTAAAACACATTTCTAAAAACTTTGCAATAATTTATTGTTCATTTAAAGTCTAGTCTCTTGAGTTGTGATTATATGTTACAAATGCCTTTTTGTAGAATCTAGCTATAGAAATTCCATCTCTCTTACTACCTTATTTGATACATTTTTTGGTAGCTTCCCCCTCCTAAGAAAAGGTGTCCATGTTCACATTACCACTCTCCTTCCATTATAGTTTACTTCTCTCTTTTTCTCTCTAAACAGCATTGCTGTCATCTCAGAAGTGTAAAATTGTACATGGAGAAAAACCATAATTATTTTTATTATTATATACCTATGACAGGCAATGCATAAGCTGTAATAAATATTGCCAACCTTTCTTCCTGTACTTATGTTTTCATGTTACATGCTGTTATTATGTTAACAAGTTTGTGCTTCACAAAAGTAGTGGCAATGGGGAGAGGGTGGAAGTTAAACTGTTAAATTAACTAGTTGGTAGAGGAAATGGAAACCAAGAAATAATTATACCAAAACACATGTAGACAATATTATTGGAAGAGTAAATATACTAGTCATCAACTTAAAATTTGCCTATTAAATGTATAAGAAGCAGCAACAAAGAAGATAGTCCTCTCAGAAAAGAGGAGTAGCTAACAGCAAAGAGATAAATCAAAAACATTAACAGAAATAGCAGAGTGGCAACAAAACCTGGAGCTATGTTTTTGGTGAAGGGACTAGAACGGCGAAGACTGATGTTGAAAGAACCAAGTATTGTACATTTGATCCAGTGTCAAAAGAAAAATAATGTATTACCATTAAAAGGAGGAGTTTTTTTTCATTTATTCACTGTTATTTACTCTAACAATATTTATAGAGAACCTAACCTGTATCAGACAACATGTTTGTCCAGTGACATACACCATACAGTTCCTACAATTAATGATAATATTAGCAAGATAGCAGCTATTTGAGTGCTTAATATCTTCCAAACACTATGCAAAATAAACTATGCATATTTTCTCTTTTAGAACATTTGTGTGGTTTTATTATTTTTATTTTACAGATGAAAAACCTGAATGAGCAGATAATTGAGAAGGGAACATAGACAAATATGCAAGGGATTACAATAAGAAGATGAATGGAAGCAACAGAACAAATATCTAAGTCATCCTGGAGAGATTGAGAAATGCTGTATGGATTTTTTTAAGGTAAATTTTTAAGAAAAAGGAAAAGTAGAATGCAGGAGATATGAAGAGAGAAATTGGAATAGTAACATCAGAGAGAGCTACAGATGAAAAGTACAGATTTTAAGAGAAATCATGGCCTATTTAGAATATCTAGAATACAAAACATGAATTTGTTGTGACAGGAAATGAACAGAGGCCATGTTGTGACTTTGCATGCCACATTAAAGAATTTAGACTTTATTCCAAGACATTATAAAATGTTCATAATTGCAGTCTAAACACTATTCTGTCTATAATATGGAGACTATCTTAGAAGGGAAAAAACTGGAGGCAAGGAGGTCATGTAGGAAGTTTTTGCAGTCGCCTAGAAGTGAAGAGACCTGAAATTAAATAGCTGTGCTAGCAGTAGAGAGAAGTTAAAATGTTGACTAGATATTTAAGAACAAGGATGAAGAAGTTTGGTGTCTGATGATAAAGAGGTGTCATCATTCACTGACAGATAATAGAGGGGGTAGAGTAAGTTTGTGGCAGGATAAATGAGTTTGTTTCAATGTGATATATCTCCCTCTAGAGTAGTGTAGATTCCATTCGGCAACTGAATATACAAAATTGGAGCTCAACTGAAAAGTCTATATTGGAGGTAGACTTAAGAGTAGTCAGTATAGGGATTCTCATTGGAGCTACTAAACTAGATGAGATCCTCCAAGAGGTGAAAGGGGACAAGAATAGAAATTAAAAAAAAACAAACTGTATCAGAGGTCCACAAGGGAGACTAGTATATTTAATAATGTCACTGACCATCATGCATCTGCCTTCAGTTCATGTCATGATCTCAAGGTCTTTGGATGGAGCTTGGTGGCATTGGCAGCGGGGGGGGGGTCCCTTCTCAGTGGGGAGTCTGCTTCTCTCAGATCCTCTCCACTCCCCCAGCCCCCTCCACTTGTGCTCTCTCTTGTGTGAACTCTCTCTTGTGCACACTTACTCGCTCTCTCAAATAAATAAATAAAAATATTAAAGAGAAAAAAAAAAGAATGTCACTGAGAGATCAGACAAAACAAAACTTCCCATCTGTTGGTGAAGAGAATACCACGAAAAAATACATCTTCCTGGATCATTAACTGACCAACAATTCAGAAGAAAGAATATTGTGTTACTTATAAAAATGCAATCAAAACCGTGTTCAAAAAATGTTTCATTATTACAACAGGATTTTTTAGCCTAGATCCAAAGGACAACCTAACACATGTTCTATACTTAGATAGAAAAGTTTGTACATACTTAGATACTTGGGCATCATGCCACGGAAACAACTCATGTATCAAAATCACCAAGTACTCCCATGGTCCTAAACGTTATGGTTCTTTATCTTACAATACTTGTCAAACTTTTCAGTCCAAGTCTGGCATGAATCACTGAGTTCAGGGTTGAGTGTAAGGTGAGTAGATTTGCACAGTGAGAGCAGAAAGAAAAGATAAAATGGCAGCAGTTTGTAAGGAATGAAAGATTCAAAAGAGAGATTTTGTTGGGAGATGGCTTTTGCTTTTAATGAAAGATCAGAGCCAATAAAAAGAAAGATATATAGCATGAAATACAACAAGAAAGAGATACAGCAAGAAATTGATATAGCATGATCTTAAATACAAAGAAATAAATCGTTGTCTAAGAATCTCAATATTTTGAGGAAAATAGGAAAAGAGGAAATCTGTGGAGAATGAGAAAGACAAGTTAGTTTTAAGAGGATTTGGGGGGAAGAACCCTCTATTTCATACAAATTGTAGTTATCTCTGCACAAAGGGTTCACAAAATGTTTCAATAGGTTTAATTGCTCAGTTAGAATTTTGTCAAATTCTAAGTTCTACATGTAAAATTGATTGCATAGGGGCTTCATCTCAAAGCATACCTCCAAAACAGTAACTGATTAGAATATCAACTTTTGGTCACATCTGAATTATCATCTGAATTATTTGATAGCACATTTTTATCATTTATAATTACAAGTATAGAGTTAAAGCAATTCCATCGTATGCTTTTACTACAAGGATATATATATAGTTCATTGACTTTAATTTCTTCAAAGCTATTAATATACTTTATAGCTACAAAGAAAAGGCACATCTGAAATGCATTAAAAAGTTTCCTTTTAGTTATTGCTGTCAGCCACATTTTATTATAGCAATTGGTAAGACAAGGAAGAACCTTTTATCCTTTAAAAGCCTAGTTTATATTTTATAGCATTGTTTACTAAATGCTTAATGTCTGTTCTAGCCATACCACAGATGTCCTTTGAAGCACCAGCTGTTTTAAAACTTTATGTACCTGTTTGATAACTGTCAGACAAATTACCAACATTTTTATTCAGAAAAAAATAATGGCCTGTTATATCTCGAATTGGATGACAGGGATATTTGAGCTTTGTCTGTGAAATATATGAAAACCGTAATGACATGGCGCTTGCATGTTGCTCCTTTGGCTGGTGAATTTTTATCAACGTCCACGTACAAATTATAAATTCAGTCAAAACCAATATCCATGAAGGAATAGTTATCCATTCACATATAGGAAAGAAAAAATATCTAAGTTAACAAATTATTTACATTTACTTTTTTTATCGGTCAACACCTTCTCCCTTCATAGGTGTCACTTATCATTATAATTTTCTCCCTTCTTATTTAAGAAATTGTCCATGATAAGTTCTCTGCTATGATTTATGGTAACTTATGGCTTTTCTTGTATAATTATGCATATCTTTGCTTTATTATTTTAATTAAAATGTTCATTCAATATGCCTAGAAGGATATATACACCAATACCATAACTTTTGTTTCATTGGCCATTTCACTAATTGAATGCATTTTTTAAAGATTTGAAATCCAAAATACTAGTTTCTCCACATAATTTTTAAAATAAATTATTATCTTGTGTATTAGATCAAAATTAGCAGACACCTACTCATTCATTCACACATTCATTCATAAACACTCGTTATATGCAAGACCCTGTGCTAGGTTTAAGGTCAGAGAAGACATAGTCTTATAGCATTTACTTCATATATTCAATTTTACCAATTATGAGAAAATTGAGTTTCTAGGCTTAAAGAGCAGGAGCTCAGTGACTAAACTCTTGCTTGCCTATGTGGCCAAATCTGAAAGCCAGTCAACTAATCTCTTTGACATTGGTATTTAATTACCACTTCATGTGATATAGATATATGTCCCAAGGAACAGTAAGCAGGAAATTCTTTGGCAGTAAAGTATAGCAAATCATAAATATTACATTATGAAAGAGAGTTCCCATTGAATTTTAGAGCTAGAAATGTCCTTAAAGGCCCTAGGTGTTTATCCAGAAAAAATAAAAAAATAAAATTGGTAATTTTTGTCAGTGGTTCTAAGATCTCAACAGAACATTTTCCCCCCTTTCTTTATACTCCAAGACCATTCAAATCTTCTCTCTCACAGTACCTACAAACAGCAACTCTAAATACAAATAAGTATCATTATAACTCAGTGCATGTATTCTCTATATCCAGGTTTCAAACCATTACAATAGAATTTTAATCTGGCTTTCATCTCCCACTAGTAAAATAAAAAGACCCCCTCAAAAGTCTTTGTGGATTAGCTAGTCCAAAGCAACTGGTATTTTCTAACCCTTATCCATTAAACCTCTCTATATTACTTTTAAGTTTTCTCATTCCTTTAACTTACAGATTTCTGCCTTATTTTAAATTACATTTCATCAATCAGATTATGTTCTTTTGTCTTTCTCTTCTGCCTACTTTCTCAAAGTACATATTCCTCAAGAATGTAACTTCAAATTGCTTGTCCTAGTACTCATTCTCTTGGCAATGTTATCTTTAAGACTGTAGATATGATGTTGTTGACTCACATAATAATTTACCTCTACAAAGTCTAAAAACCAGTCTCAACTATATAATGCTGGGCATTTTCCTGTGAGATGTCCCATGGAATGTTAATATCCAACAAAGAGTACTGAATATAGCTGTGATCTAGGAGCCAAAAGTTTAAAATCCTTTTATTAGCTGAAGGAAAATGTACAAGTCACATATCCTCTTAATCTTTATTTACTTGTTAATGAGCTAATAAATTGAGACAAAAACAAAAGAAAGACAAAGCCAAACAAAAACAAAAACAAAATAAAACAGAAAACCATTCCCTACTCTCATTACTCCAGGCCCAAGAAAAGAGATGAAATTGTTCAGAATAAAATGTAAAGCACTATTTAAATATGTTCCCCAAATAACTCCTTTTATAACACTCTCCCCTACTTTTTCTCACCTTTTTTTCTTAAACATTTTTTTCCTTTGCCCCCCACGAATAATAACCTATTAAATACTTCCAATTTATTTCCATATTATCACCACTTTCTTTTTCTTTGACTGGAACAATCATCTCTTTAGTCATCTCTCAGCCTCTCGACTCTCTCCATTCTTTTTTGTTCAAACAACTACAATGTCAATTTGCTCAAAGAACATTTATGATCATGTTGCTCTTCCATCCAAAAATGTTCAATAGCTCTTCATTGTCCAGTAAATTAAGTATCTCTTTTTGGCATGACCTTTAAGACTCATCACAAGAAAATTCCTATCCCATACTGTCTGGGCTTATTTCCCTCTAGTTGATGTCAAAGCTTTTCTCTTCCAGTCTGGCTAGGGGATTTTACCTTCTGGCTCTGTTTTCATGCTTTTCACCTTGGCTTCGACAAATCATGTATCCCTATCTATTTGTACCTAGACCAATTATAGTTGTACGTACTCCATTAATCCTTCCTTTATGTCTCCAGGTGAAAATCATGCTATAAAAGAGCAGGCATTAATGCACTGGAGCATTTTATTAGGTACTATAGGTACAGTGTACACTTTATATTTTAATCTGGGATAATATTATCATCCCATTTTGCAGATGAGAATACTATTAAACAATTTTATAACTTGCTCATTCAAGTAGAATATAAAAGTCAAGATTTTATTCAGCTATGTCAGGCTTCAAATCTGATGTTCTGTTTCTTTTCTAGCAGTTGTTTTCAAACTGTTTAATAGATTTGAAAATACCAGGAGGAAGTTTAGGATACACAGAAGGAATAGGAAGAAGTGAAATATGCCAGTTGTAAGCCTCACTACCCCGGCTTCAAAAAGAAGCTATTCTCATAAAAGGGAAAAGAAGGATAAAAGAAGAAAATATATTCTGGAAAGTATTTTTGAGAAACACTTCAACCTCTTTTGTATGCCCTACTATGCATTTTACAAATATTTATCTTGTGACTCTTGATATTTTAAAATTCTCTTTTATAGAAATTGCTAGCCATTCTTCCATTAGATTAGAAACTAATTGAAAGTAATCAATGCCATCTTATTAATTTTTGCATTGTTCATAATACTGTCAACTCAAATATTTATCAAATTAATAAATGAGTCTACCTTTATATGTCAATATATAATATTAAACAAAGGGATTATGTAAACTCAAATAATATCATTGTCCTTTACTTCTTCCATGCAGTTCTATAGGTTGCTTCTTCACATCCATTTACATAAGTCAATCATAAATGATATTTTGCTGCTGAAAATGGAGTACAAAACTCATACTTTATATGAAGTTAATTAAATGAAATTTAACTCTGAAATTCACACAGTATTTCTAGAAAAGAAATTCACTGGATTATAACATGGTAGCTAGATATTAACTTCTTAAAATGGACTGTGAGTTCTTTGCTCAAAGTGGAATCAGAATTTCCTAATATCAGTTAGAAGGGATGATCTATATGCTGGGTCATTGGGACCTCTATATATGACAATATGGGTATTTATTGAACTGCTTTGAGTTGCTCCTGAGAGAACAAGTTTTCACTTTCTTGTGTACCCCTGAAGCCTGGCCTAGTATTTAGTTCATTAAAATCCTTTCATTGATGTTTTTAGAATTAATTATCTTCATAATTTTATAAAAAGTAGTAATTTTAAATTTGGGAGGAAAAAGTCCAAATCCAAAACCTATATAGAAAAACATTTTAAAATAATTTTCAAAGAACCATGTTTCCATTCTACATTTAATATGCTAAAATCATTCAAAGATAACTTTTATCCTCAAGATATTCCTGTAAACATGACGAGTCATTTCAGTAGGCTATGCCTCATGGAGCATTTTAAATAAACTTGAAAATCAATTATAAGGAAATGGATGTTTTGCTGCTGGTGGCAACACCAAAAACCAAACCAAACCAAAACAAAAAACACCTCTTACTTCCTATGACAATACTGATCTAATTAAGAGCAGCTATGCATTGAAAAGGTGTACCCTAAAATGATTTATGACAAAACATACAGAGAAAATGGATGAAAAACTATCATTCCTCTATTACAGCTTTGAGTTTCTTCCTACCCTACCCCCCACACATGCACTTTACCTTGCATTTTAAATAACATTACATCATGGGAAATATCCTTTCATTCTGACATATGGCATACATTGCTGGGAAGATGCTTTAAATTCAGAAGAAAGAATTACATTGCATTTAAATATTTCTGGGTTATCCAAGAAGATCTGAGGTCAAATCAATGCTTTGGAAAGAAGAGTGAAATGTGCAGTAAGGTGAGGGAACTACAGTGAGAAATTTAATTGAAAAATCTCTAAATACATTTAAAAATGATTTATGACCAATTCTTTCCCTAGAATTAGTATTAATTCAACATTTTTCTTTTTCAGAGCAGAGTCAGAATTCTACTGTTTTTCTGGATTTTTTTTTTGAGTCCTATATATCTAGTATCCTGTTGAGAAGACTCTATCAGAGGCCATTTTCTCCTCTTGCAAGACATTCTCATTTTTTACAAGCTCTAATACAAGGTCCTTGCTAAGCCAAGTGAACAATAAGAATACACATACTTGAACTAAGGTTTATAATTGTAACATTTTGATTTCACATCAAACCAAATTTAGGGAGCATCTGCTACTTTCCAGCCATTGAAAATACATTAAGTAGCTCATAGTCTAGCAGTAGAATCTGGTAGACTAAGAATAATCACAACACAGTGGCTAAATGTAAATTGTCTCTGGTAACAAGTTGTATGAAAACATACAAGATGAGAATGGAAGAGGTATATCAGAGGACCTGAAATCTTTAGGAGATTTTTGAAGTATAAGTAAAAATGTTCCAGGTGGAACAGGGCAGGGAAAAAGACATACCCAATAACATTTAACAAAGCGTGTAATGTCCAACAAAATTACCAATGAAGGATGTCTGTAAGACAGTGATAGTACCTGAGGTTATGGAAGACCTTAGTTTCTATAGAATTTTATTGCTTATACCATGGTTTCGTTTGGTCCTCACAAAACACCATGAGAAAGTGGTATGGGTATGGTTATCTCTAATTTATCAAGCTCAGGGAAAATCATGAAAATATACAAGAAGCTAATAGCATAATTGGGGCTAAAACCTCAGGCGTCTTGACTCTCTTGTGCAACATAGTACTCCCAGAGTCTTCACTTTTACTATGCTTTAAATTTAGACACAACAATGCTGTTTAATGAAAGACATGGAAATTCTGAAGTCAGGTACACCTGGATTTGAATCACAGATTTGCCCTCACTGAGAGATCCTGAACGACTTGAAAACTCTTTCTAATTCCATCCAATGAAGAGCATACCTCTGACTTACGATCTTTATAACACATTCCCTAGTACATAATAAATGATAAATTAATGGTAGCTATTGTTATTTGATTATCACTAGCAATATTATTTTTACTTCACATGAACATATGTGTATCTCTCAGAGAGTTAATCACTCTTTTGAGTTGCTAAGAAACATTTTAAAATCACCTTCAAATCATATTATATTGCATTTAACTGCCTCCTCTCTTATTAACATTTAAATTCTTCAAGAATAACTAAACATTCATTTCTGTACTCCTGATGCATCGTTCCAAAGTTATTACAACGTTGAGGTAAAATAAATGAAAGGAATAAACAAAATTTTGACATTAGTAATTGTTCATTATAAATCATATTTGTTATATTTTAGATGATAATTTATGACCTTGAAAATCTAATGAAAGTTTAGAGGTTATTCTACTAATAAACAAATTAGTTCACTTTACCCCCACCCTCATCTCAAAACCTGCCCATTACCAATGAAAAAAGTTTCTATCAGATAAAACTGAAAGGAAGATATGGTATAATCATTGGTATAAAGATCTAAAAAATAAGTATAACTTGAAATTTTGGTGATTATGAGACTGAAAATTTAAGAAAAACCTGAAGTCCCTAGAAAATATTTATTTTTTAATAGTAGTATAACAAAAGATTATACTTATACACAAAGATGCTTGTGTAAGCTCCTACTGGAGGCTAACTAATATTCTAGAACAATGTTAAGACGACTGACACTAATAGAACATCATTCATTTTTATTCTGATTCCTAAACATGCACTCAATTTTGCAAGATCTCTAAAGTAAACCCAAATATGTTTGGTAGCAGAAATATTTGCAAAATCACCTAATGTGATCAGAACTTTCGCTGGCATCTAATAAAGCCAATTTTTGTTTTTGTTATTGTTACAGATTTATCATTTACAGAACATGGGCAACTATGGATTCCATATATTTATGTCAAAGCAATATATAACTATTCTCAATGATTAATAACATCCTAATTTGTGCAGACCTCAGGCCTAATATAATTTCAACTTTTACTTGAAGATGTGATATGTTAATGATCTATAAAATATTTTGGAAGAAGTACAATCTTCTTTTAATTACAGTTCACTATGAAAATTCAAATGTACAGCACAGCTGTAAAGATTTAAATTAATGAAGCTCTAAGCCAGGATAGGCAAAAAATAATAAAGTTCAGAATATGAATATGTATCGAGGTGATAAAATCAGAGACATGGTCTGTCCTGTGTTAAGCAAAAAGTAGGTCAGAACTTATGTAGTAAGGTTTAGACCTGTTAAACGGGCCAACCGAACATGATAGGGTCAATTAGACAATGAAAAGGGAGCAAAGGCTGCATCTCACTGAAGCTATTTGGGGAAAAAAAATCCTTAGGTGAATAGTGTTCCATTTACATATTAATGTGATTTAGTTTATCAAATTGTATAAATATTACATTGGCAAACCACAGTAGAATTTTGGGTTGGTGAGAAAAATCAGGGCAGACTTTGACATAGAAGCATGGGCAAGAAAGGAGAGCAATACCAAGATTTAGTGGTAAATAAAGGGAAGAAAAGGACTAAATCAATCTTTGAGTTCTTCATAATCAATCCTAATACAGATTAATGTCATAGTACAATTTTAAGACTGAAGCTGAAATTAAGGGAGAGTTGGTAGTTTTAAAATCTAGCTACCTCTAGGACAGAGTCATTATCTGTAGAAGTAGAAGATAGATCTTTTTTTATTTTTATTTTTATTTTTTTTAAGATTTTTTTTTTTTTTTTATTTCACAGCGGGAGAGAGATCACAAGGAGGCAGAGAGGCAGGCAGAGAGAGAGAGAGGGGGAAGCAGGCTCCCTGCGGAGCAGAGAGCTCGATGCGGGCCTCGATTCCAGGACCCTGAGATCATGACCTGGGCCGAAAGCAGAGGCTTTAACCCACTGAGCCACCCAGGCGCCCAGAAGATAGATCTTTAGTGGAACTGAAACCCTGGAAGATAGGTTTACATTTCTCTCAAGTCCTACTCCAAAGATATTAAAAACAACAACAGGGCGCCTGGGTGGCTCAGTGGGTTAAAGCCTCTGCTTTCGGCTCAGGTCATGATCTCAGGGTTGTGGGATCGAGCCCCGCATCGGGCTCTCTGCTCGGCAGGGAGCCTGCTTCCTCCTCTCCCTGTCTCTCTGCCTGCCTCTCTGCCTACTTGTAATCTCTCTCTGTGTCAAATAAATAAATAAAATCTTTAAAAAAAAAAAACAACAACAACAACAACTAACTAAAACCAATCTAGGATAATGTCTTTTTGAGTTACAGTTATTCTATGGTGACTGTCCATAAGATAATTTGCCACAGGATGAATGTTGTCTCTCACAGGATAGTGTGTACATACCTAGATGTGTTAACTATGTTTAAACATATGTCGGGTTTTGAAAGAAAGAGAACTTCTCAATACCTTGCCAATGTTGGTTTAAATGTAAGTAGCCTGTTGGGATTTTTGGATTTTGCTTTTTTTTTTTTTCTTTTACACTATTTGCTGTAGCCTGGTTTTTATTGCAAACACACTAGGAAAAAGGGAGTGGGGATAAAAATAAGGAGTAAAAAGTCAACATCCTGCAGATCTCAGAGGAATAACTTTCTTGGTTTTTGCCGAAAGTTTTTCATTTCCTTGAAGTATGGTCTCAGTTGTTCAGAAATCTGAAAAGAAGTCTGTATATGAACATTTCCATCAATGTCACTAAAACCTAACGCAACAGAAAGTTTGTATTATGATTTGAGACCACACATTTTTATGCATACTTTCTATAAAAAAAGAGCCAAAATAATATGAAAACTGAATTCTTAAGATTGAGGAATGTGACTGAGGCTTAAAGTTGTTTAGAAATGAAACATCTAGGTTATATTTATTAAATAGCCATTTGTAGTTCAGAAAATGAAGACACTCTCACACTCTCTAGGGGTGTGTGTGTGTGTGTGCGTGTGTGTTCACATATTTATAATGAAAACAACTAAAATGACTATTATGCATATTTGTAAAAATATCAGCTTTAAATTAAATTGTACAACTTGGTCATTATTTTTCTGACAAAAGGTTATATTGATGAAAAGAGCAAAATAATTCAATATTGCAAACAAATTTAAGTTTTTCTGCCAATATTAATGCGGTCTTATGGCCAAGTTTTTCAGACATTGACTTATTGTCAAGAAGTATCTAAATTTTCAGTTGTTACAAAAAGGTTCTAGAAACAGAAAGAGAGAGGGAGGTAGAGGAAGTGAGAGAAAGAGAGAACGTATCACTCAGACTTATTAAGACTAATCTGACATATTCAAATAAGAAATGTTCACTTGTTAAGTAGTACATCATTTATTTGAAGCCACATCTTGGCCTAAATGGAACTTTGGCCAAAGGAAAAGTACTTTTTACATATATTTTTGTACATGTAAGAAGTGATGGATAATGTATAAAAAATATTAGACGCTACCTGAGCCACATCTACACTGATGAGTTCATACCTTAGTTTAAGTTTAGGCACATCACTGAGATATGATAGGAAGAAATATACTGCCTGGAGGAGCAACATAATTAAATAACATTAAAAATTTTTCAAAAAAGAATTGAAGTGATGGTTATAAGGAAGTTTTCAGGGTACATATACCCGCAGGGTACACATCAATTTTCCCCAAGCCAAAAGCAATTTAACACACAGAAATAGAATTTTTTCTGTAACAGTATTTGCTAAATATTTTGTAATAAATTAAAAATATTTAATATTTATCTATAAATTAAAAGACAATTTTGAGGGCACCTGGGTGGCTCAGTGGGTTAAATCCTCTGTCTTCAGCTCAGGTCATGATCTCAGGGTCCTGGGATCGAGGCCCACTTCGGGCTCCCTGCTTAGCAGGGAGCCTGCTTCCTCCTCTCTCTCTGCCTGCCTCTCTGCCTACTTGTGATCTCTCTCTCTCTATGTCAAATAAATAAGTAAATAAATCTTAAAAAAAGACAATTTTGAGATATCCCTAATTAATTAGCAAAAGATGTCTAGAATAGGATTAAGAAATGATATTTATTTTATCAAATATAGGAACCTGAGGATTCCAAAGGATATCTTTTCTAGATTGTGTTATGTTATAAAAATTTTCTCTTTATAAGTTACTCCAAACTAAAATCTAAGTTCTATTTAGGGCCAAGTCTGCAAAACAATTTCCCTTCAGCTCGTTCATAGTAGTATGAACTCACATTAACTTAAGGGGACAGAAGCGGGCCTGTGAGACAGCTGAAAGCAATCAGCACTAATTCTTGATATGCAGTAGTTAGAATATAATTACTGTACTATTTCTCTTACATTGACTTTCTTCTCCTGAAAAAAATGCAACCTTGTTTTTATATCTATCTATTCTCATTCTAAGTTTGTCTCTTCAAAAGAAATGATGAAAGTTTTTAGATATTCTTGTTAAATTTAAATTTGTTTTAAATCCTTAAGTCCCCAGTAATTTCTGTTTTCTTTATCTTTAAAAAAGTGCAATTTTCAGGAACTCTACTATTTTATCTTGATTATATAGCAAAGACATATTAATCATCATTAAACATGAATAAAACTTAATGATTCCCCTAAGTGTTATTATCAGAAAATTCCAGAGATTGAATTCAGAAGGTTAAGATTTTAGAAATTTATTTTCAGAGACAATAAAAGGGTAAATTTAAGTTTTCCACCTCTCCCCACATTTGTAAGTAGAGTCTGATGGGAAAGATAATTTGGTGGAATGTGATTAACAAAACTTGTGCAAGCTTTTATGCTTAAAGGAAAGAGGTGGGAGTGACAAAGGGTAGCACATTCCTGTACTATCATTTGACTATATTTTCTCCCTCTTTCATCAGAAATTTTTCTTTGTGTATTATTAACCTCTAACTCAAAATGATGTTTGCAGTAAAATGAGAAAATAGGTAGCATAATTTTCTCTTACTCATGCATTATCGAAAAACCATTCCAATGATATTGGTACACAGGATTCTAGTAGCTTTATCTCATATAAGATGCTTATTAGGAATTAAATATAAAAAATAAAAGTATATATAAGTAAATGTTTGCACACATATGTAGGTAATAGTTTCATAACATGCTTTATTTATTATTTCCCTCTGTTTATTTCTATTACCTTAACTTGACACAAGTTATCACCTACTATAGAGTAATAGAATTAAGAAGTAATGTCTTCCTGTAGAGTGACAAGCATTTGTTACATGTTGGAAATCTCAAGATTCTTGTAAAATGATTTTTTTTCACTTTAATAATAAATTTATTAACTTTTCCTAAAGATTATAATTCATTGTGAGTGACCATAGGTATAATAAGTTAAAGCATTAGGAGTATGAATTAAAGTAGAACACATTGGGGGCACCTGGGTGGCTCATTGGGTTAAAGCCTCTGCCTTGTGCTCAGGTCATGATGTCAGGGTCCTGGGATCCAGCCCCACATCAGACTCCCTGCTCAGCAGGGAGCCTGCTTCCTCCTCTCTCTCTGCTTGCCTCTCTGCCTACTTGTGATCTCTCTTTGTGTCAAATAAGTAAATAAAATTTAAAAAATAAATAAATAAAGTAGAACACATTGAACAAGATGGCACCTGGGACCTTCTCATATCTGCTATTCTACTACAATGTGCATTTAACTTTGCTGATGTATTAAAGACAATATATCATACTAAATTTCTCATATATAGTATATATTTTATTATATTAAATTACATTATAATTTGCATATATATTTATCCACAATAAATATAAATTTATTATATATTATATATATTTCTTCATGCTTAAGAGAGAAGATATTTTATATTGAGATCAACCTATTAACACACCAGAACAGAATAGTTTCTAGTATGAGTTATATGGAGAGCATAGCCTTTTTATTTTTTTTAAGATTTTATTTATTTATTTGAGAGAGAGAATGAGAGAGGGAAAGAGAAAGTACGAGAAGAGGGAGGGTCAGAGGGAGAAGCAGACTCCCTGCCAAGAAGGGAGCCTGATGCAGGCCTTGATCTTGGTCCTCCAGAATCATGATGGAAGCCGAAGGCAGTTGCCTTACCAATTGAGCCATGTCTTTTACAGACACAAACCAAAACTAAGTAACTGCATATGCATATATTTATATAGTATAATATTTAATATTTCTATCCAACACTAGAGTGTACCTATCTATTTATTAATTCTACATTGGGTTCCTCTAGAGTATATACTACATTAATATTTTTCTCTAAGATTATATATAGACATTTTGTCTCAGTTAAAAGACTGTTACCTTTTCGTTTTCTGAACAATTAAATTTTGAATTTGTGTTTGTAATCTTTTACTTCCTTGAGTCTCTCACTGTTTCTGATATTTTTTTCAAAATTATGTCTTTTGGACATTCTCGTTTGCAATCATATCACCTGGAAAGAGTGATACATTCATTTCTTTTATAATATAATTAACTGCACAGATTGTACCAGAGCTGCGCATTTGGGATGCTGTTCTTATTTTCTCCCTCTTTTTCTCTTCTGTCTCCCCTTCTGCTTTTCCTTCTCCACCTCTTTTTCCTCCTTTTCTTTTTTTTCCTACTTTTTATTTTTTTATATCCCTAACCGCACTGATTTTTAAAATTTTTATTTTTCTTAAAGATTGATTGATTTATTTGAGAGAGAGAGAATGAGAGAGGGCATGCGGGGGAGGCGGGGAGGAGCAGAGAGAGAAAATCTCAAGCAAACTCTGTGCTGAGTGTGGAGCCTGATGTGGGCTACCTCTTACAACCCATGAGATGGTGACCTGAGCTGAAACCAAGAGTCAGTCGCTTAACCAACTGAGCCACACAGGCACCCCAACCCCACTGATTTTAATAGGTCGATTTCTGGATTTCACTTATCATGGCACTGAGCTTTGGTATATATATATATGTTTATATAGATTCTGTTTTGTTTCTTTCTAAATCTGAATAGAGGTTGTTGATTTTCAAATATCTACTTAATATCTCTTAAGATGCACATATTAATAGATAAGGAAACTATTGATATGCTTAATTATGTAAATAGATTTCTTAATATTAAAGCAAGGTTGAATTATTGGGAATAAATTAACTTTGTTAAAGCATTTGATTCTTTTAATACATTACTGGATTTTATTTGCTAGTATTTCATTTAGGATTTTTCCATCAGTTACATACAAAGTAAAAGTGATCTCCAATTTTCTTTCTTTCGTGCTATCTTTATAAGACTTGCTATTGACATTTTGCTAGCATTATAAAAATAAATGGGAAACTGCTTTTTTTTTCTCTGTGCCTGGGATTAGTTTTAAAATAGCAACTATTTCAAAAAAAATAGCATCTATTTCTTTGTTGTTTTTTTTTTTTAAGATTTTATCTATCTATCTATTTGACAGAGAGAGGTGCAGTGAGAGAAAGAACACAAGCAGGGAGAGTGAGAGAGGGAGAAGCAGGATTCCCGCCAAGCAGGGAGCCCAATGTGAAGCTCAATCCTAGGACCCTGGGATCATGACCTGAGCCAAAGGCAGAAGCTTAACAACTGAGCCTACCCAAGCGCCCCAATTTTCTTGATTAATTTTATAGATTAATGATTTATTTGTCTTAAAAAGATTAGTGATTCAAAACTTTATTGATTTCTTTATTGACATCAATTCTATAATCTGCTTTCTAATTAATTTCTGCTTTTACCTTTCTTTTCCTTTGCTTTCTTTACATTTAAATTTTTTGTATATATTTTAAGATTCGAACCTTTCTTTTACTCTTTCTCTCTTTTCTTTCTCTCTTTGCTTGCTTGCTTGCTTCCTTCCTTCTCTTTCTTTCTTTCTTTCTTTCTTTCTTTCTTTCTTTCTTTCTTTCTTTCTTTCTTTCTTTTCTTTCTTTCTTTCTTTTTTCTTCCTTTCTCTCTATTTGCCAATAAAATTATTTAGTGTTTTTAATTTTCCTGAGTTTGAGTTTGCTTTGAATAAGGTTCAGACAGAGCTCATATATTACATAGGTCTGCTGTTTCTAGGTAGTTTCTAATTGAAGGTTTATCTTTATGTCTGGCTCATGCCTTTATTTCCAAATATTGTTTATATTGCCACTTAAAATTATTTTTTCTCTTGTCATTATATTCTAGGATTATTGAATTAATTCCAGAGAAAATCATGTGTATTAATTCTTTAACATTCTTTTATTAATTGCTATTTTCTTGGGTACCCAACAGACGACTGATTTCTAAAAATAGGCTTATCCATATGTGAGAAAAAAATTATACTCCTTATCTGTAGGACATAATTTTATGTGTATCTATCAGATCGACTTTATTTTTGGTTGTTATTTAGCTTATTTAGATTCTTAATATTATTTGATTTATTAAATGTTGCAATTCCTTATATTGTTCTATAATCTATAATATTATATAATGGTTTTGAGGTAATTATCTTTGTAATTTATACTATTATCCATATGAAATGAGCATCTTTATTTCATTTATTGTTGTTTACATTAATTCAAATTAAGGGCTTGGAAAGATTAACTAGAGCAGAAGTTAACGAGATATTTCCCAGGTAGTCTTAGAAGGTAGAGCAGGGTTCACCAAGTCTCAAGCAACTTTTACCAAGATAATCAACAGGTAACAAAGGCATCATTTAGAGCATCACCTAAATATAAAATATCATTTAAATAAATTTAAATATAACCTAAATATAAATTATAAAAGTGTAAAATTCAAAAGTAATAGAAATGACATCCAATTAGGAACTTGTTTCAAAATTCTTTTGTGATTACAAAATCAAGTTTCTTGGGTGCCTGCGTGGCTCAGTTGGTTAAGCATTTGCTTTTGGCTCAGGTCATGACTGGGGAGCCCCACACTGGGGTTCCCTGCTCAGCGGGAAGTCTGCTTCTCTCTCTCCCTCTCTCCCCGCTCTTGTGCTCTCTCTCACTCTCTCTCAAATAAATAAAATCTTTTTTAAAAATAAAAAATAAGTTTCTAAACAGCTTAAAAAGCTTTCTATTTTTTGTGAAAAAAGCACCTGCTTATGTAATTAAATAGTTGCCTTGTCAACTACTACATTTGATGAAAATGCCAAAGCAGACCAACATTTATAAAAGTAAGCCACGTAGATGTAGAGTTTTAGCAAATATTATTTAAAACTTCTATTTTAAAAATACAATTAATAGCCTACAATGGTAAAATGTGCACACATGCTAAAAATATAGTTACCTTCTTATGTAAAAAAAAAGTAAGAGAACTACCTAAATAAATAATTTGCCAAAGTCTTCAAAACAGATTTTCATCCCTTAAAAATTATGAGATATTAAAGGGTAAGTTTCTAGAAAAACAAGTTTTCTATCATTCATGTGCACAGCAATGCTATGACTGCAGTGAATGTCTACTGTGGATATACCATTTTGTTTTGGTTTTTCTGTTACTGGGAAGAATACAAATAATATACACCAAGTCTGCATTTCTTTTTTTTTTTTTTT